>CM053030.1:281089698-282289698 GCA_028564925.1 Lithobates sylvaticus
AGGCGGTTCTACAAAGTGTTGACTATATATTTTTTTTTTTTTTTTTAAAGTGTATGTCCAGTCAAAAAACAAAAATATACATACATACATACATACATACATACATACATACATACATACATACATACATACATACATACATACATACATACACTGTTTTTTACTTCCTGAAAAGGTTGTCAGTCGTTCTTAGACTTGCCCCACCCTTCCTATACTTCACAGAACACGATCTCCTCCTGTCATCTTTGCCTCATTTTGGATAGCTGCTTCAACATGCTGCAGATTTTCTACAGTGTAGAGCCACGTGGTTGTTTCTGCATGGCACTGTGCGTGGAGTGGCACACACCCAGCGGAGAGAGCTGGCGAATAAATATGAAAGAAACTGGGTACAAAGGAACATTTTTTTAAAGTTTGGAAAGATACAAATCGATTTTATGTTGCTCGTTACATGTGAGTAATGAGTTGAAGGCTCAGTTTCCACTAGGGCGACTTTGGACACAGTTGCATCACAAGTCACAGCCCATTGATTTCAATGGCAAATGTTCCCATCTTTGTGACTTTGAAAATAAGCCTGCACTACTTTGATGCAACTTTTGATGCGACTTTGATCCAGAGTGTAAAGTTGGATAAAAGCTGCACTCAGTCACTCTCTAAATTGCACAGTGGAAATGTAGCCTAGTGCGACTGAGTACAGCTTTGAACCAACTTTACACTCTGGATCAAAGTCGTATCAAAAGTTGCATCAAAGTAGTGCCGGTACCTTTTCAAAGTCAAATGGATGGTAACTGGTACCATTAAAATCAATGGGCTGCGACTGGACACAGTTGCATGACAAGTCATGTTTCCAATATTATGACCACAAAGTTGCGTGAATTAGAGGGCAACTTTGATCTAACTTTACACTCTGGATCAAAGTTGCATCAAAGTACTGCAGGTACCTTTTTCAAAGTCGCATTGATGGGAATGGATGCCATTAAAAAAAAGGGGCTGTGACTTTGTGACCAAAGTCGCATGACAAGTCATACTAGTGGAAATGGAGCTTTAGTGTAGTTGCCTGTACTATGATCATTGTAGACTGTGAGCTGAGACCCCAGAGCACTTCCAGCTACACTGACAGTTCCAATCAGCAGTGTTCAAACTCTAATCAAGAAGTTAAAAATAAGGGGTTCTGTTGAAACCAAACCACGGTCAGGTAGACCAACTAAAATTTCAGTCACAACTGCCAGGAAAATTGTTCTGGATGCAAAGAAAAACCCACAAAAAAAACCCACAAATAACTTCAGGTGAAATACAGGACTCTCTGAAAACATGTGGTGTGGCTGTTTCAAGATGCACTTGAAGAAAAATGGGCTGCATGGTTAAGTCGCTAGTAAAAAGCCATTACTACACAAATGCCACAAAGCATCCCGCTTACAATACGCCAAACAAGCCTCAAAGCTTCTGGTATAAAGTCATTTAGAGTGATAAGACCAAAATTTTAGCTTTTTGGCCACAACCATAAACACTACATTTGGAGAGGAATCAACAAGGCCTATGGCAAAAGGTGCACCATTCCTACTGTGAAACACGGAGGTGGATCGCCTATGTTTTGGGGATGTGTTGGCTACAAAGGCACAGGAAATTTGGTCAAAATTTATGGCAAGATGAATACAGTATGTTATCAAAAAATACTGGAGGAACATTTGCATTGATCAGCCAGGAAGCTGCGCATGGGACATGCTTGGACATTCCAAAAAGACAATGATCCAAAACACAAGGCCAAGTCGACCTGTCCTTGGCTACAGCAGAATAAAGTGAAGTTTCTGGAGTGGCCATCTCAGTCTCCTGACCTCAATATCATTGAGCCACTCTGGGGAGATCTCAAACGTGCAGTTCATGCAAGACAGTCCAAGAGTTTACAGGAACTGGAGGCTTTTTGCCAATAGGAGCGGGCAGCTTTACCATCAGAGAAGATAAAGAGCCCCATCCACAAATGCCACAAAAGACTTCAAGCTGTCATTGATGGTAATGGGGGGCAGTACACGGTATTAAGACCTGGGGTATGTAAACTTTTGATCAGGGTCATATGGGTAGTTTCTGTTCTCATTATCTAAAGAGTAAACACAGTTGATAATAAACGGCTTCAGCCAAACACTAACCATGAGTGAAAGAAAAGTTTTTGTGTTTATCATTTCATATTCTCTGAAAAATGTCCAAGAAATCATAAATTCTGCCAGGGTATGTAAACTTATGAGCACAACTCTATGTGCCCTGCACCTCCCCCGTGTCCTGTGTGGATGGCGCTTTTTTTTTTATTTCTTCTTTTTCTTATGAATTAGGATGTACAATGCATCCTTATTGATGAGTGGACACTGGGTGGGAACCTATGATTAGCTCCTCCCATCCTGTATACGCTCAATGGAAGTGATGTCACTAGCTTTCAGTAACTACACCCACTGGCTGATTTTAGATAAAAAATAAATAAAGTAGAATTGAAGTCGTGTGACGCAAAATAAAGGTAGAAAAACTGGGATTTTTTTTTTTTTCATCATAAGGCTCAACTTGGCTCACATTAATTATTGCAGGGGAGAATTTAAGTGTTACGGTGGACTTCCACTTTAACCACTTCAATACCAGACACTTAGACACCTTCCCGCTCAAGCCAATTTTTAGCTTTCAGCGCTGTCGCAATTCGAATGACAATTGCGCGGTCATGCTACACTGCACCCAAACAAATTTTTTTTTAACATTTTGTTCCAACAAATAGTTTTCCTTTAGTGGTATTTGATAACCTCCTGCGATTTTTTTTTTTTTTTTTTTTTTTTTTTTTTTTTTTTTTTTTTTGCGCAACAAACAAAGACCGAAAATTTTGCAAAAAAATACGTTTTTTTTTTTTTTTTTTTTTCTTTTGTCACTGTTAATTTTTTTTGTACATAAGTGCATTTTCTTCTTCAATGACGGGCACTGATATGGTGGCACTGGTATGCGGCACTTATGGGCACTCATAAGCGGCACTGACAGGTACTTATGGGTGGCACTGATTGGTGGCATGGACGGGCACTGCGCATTGATAGGTGGGCCTGGATGGGCACTGATGGACGCTGATGGGTGTGTAAATATGATGTGCCCATTTGTGGGCACTGATTGGCATATTTTGTGCATTTATTTATTTTAACATGTGGATGGCCATGGGGGTTGTACCTGGCCATCCACATGCTGGGGGCTTCCCTGGTGGTCTAATGTGGGCATCTGAGGGGGGGCTGCGCTGATAAACAATCAGCGCAGACCCCCCCCCCCCCCTGTCAGGAGAGCCGCCGACCGTCTCTCCTCTACTCGCGTCTGTCAGACGCGAGTGAGGAAAAGCCGATCAACGGCTCTTCCTGCGTACATCGTGATTGGACACTGCTGATCACGTGGTAAAGAGGCTCTTTACCAAGATCAGTGTAGCGTTGTGTCAGACTGACACACCGTTCGCCGCGATGCGCGCCCCCGCGGTGGCTGTTATTCTGAAGGACGTCATATGACGCCCAGTCAGGATAACGAAACCACTTCCCGGACGTCAATCTGCTATTGACCGGGCGGGAAGTGGTTAAAATAAAAAAAATTATTTGCCATATGTTTTGTGCATTCATACCGGAGGAATCCGCTCGTATAGGTGATGTAAATTGATTTGTATTGCTTGGTGCTTAGCCTGTTCCCCCGGTTGTAGTGGTTGCCATAGATACAGTACAAATCTTTTTAATAATTGCCCCTCCCAGAGAAATATCAAAGCAAAAATACTTTATGCAAATTCACAAGTTAAGCAAAGCACTAGCTAGCCTGAGTTGAACAAAGAACCCCCCCCCCCCCCCATCTTGCATTTATTACTCTTAAAATGATGTTGTTATAGCAACTCTGCTTACTTTCACCATGCTGAGCTATTGTCAGCATGGGAAAAAGAAAAACAGATGGAGGTTTTCATAAAGAGCTTTGTGCAATGAGTGTAGTCCCCTTTTTTATTATACCATTGCATTAATTGCTATGGGTGCTTTAAAATATCATATTATATAATCTGGCTGTCTGATGAAATAAACATGGATTTCTAGAATTAGTCACTTGAGATTATAGATTTTACAGGTATCCCCTGAATTCCTGTTGATAAGATTACAGCATACAAATCTATTGCACATTTGAAAAATTAAAGAGCTGTACTTGTAATGAAGCTGGTTATTATTGTGCCCGCTGACACCATTGCTGGGGGCTATTATTGTGCCCGCTGACACCATTGCTGGGGGCTATTATTGTGCCCGCTGACACCATTGCTGGGGGCTATTATTGTGCCCGCTGACACCATTGCTGGGGGCTATTATTGTGCCCGCTGACACCATTGCTGGGGGCTATTATTGTGCCCGCTGACACCATTGCTGGGGGCTATTATTGTGCCCGCTGACACCATTGCTGGGGGCTATTATTGTGCCCGCTGACACCATTGCTGGGGGCTATTATTGTGCCCGCTGACACCATTGCTGGGGGCTATTATTGTGCCCACTGACTGAAGCCAATACTATTGTACCCAAACTTCGTCAGTGTGTATTGTGATACTTACATTTTTGGATGTTGCGGTGCTTTATAACCTGTTCCTTTTTTAATGGGTTACCTGACTTGACACAGTGCATGAAAATGCACTGCTATTGTACGGCCCTCTGGATGAGTAGGGAGCTGTACTTGAGGCCCTCTATAATTTTCAAGTTGACTGCCACTGATCTTTGAGGTTGAACACCTTTTTTTTTTTTTTTTTTTTTTCAAGCTATAGTTTTACATTTTCTTTTCTAAACCTACTCCTGTAGATCTTTTAATGATGAGAAAAAAAACATGCTTTTAAATACTGCTGGAGCTGATCTCTATACAGTAGAGCTGCACGATTAATCGTTTAAAAGATTGAAATCTCAATTTAACCCCCCCCCCCCTCACACACATCTTAATCCAGCATTTCCACAATTCATGTAACAAGTGTTCCCTGCTCACAGCTGTCAAAAAAAAGCAGCTGGCAATGTTTATTAACAACATTGCTCAGCTCTGAAAGAGAGAGAAAAACATTTGTATTTTTCTGGAAAAAATATAATATATATATATATAATAATATATATATATATATATATATATAATATATATATATATATAATATATATATATATACTGCGAAAATTTAAAGATTAATTCCTCGATTTAATCGTTAATTCTTTTGATCCATCATTCTTTGGATCAGTACTCAACCTCCCCGCTGGCTTCAGGGAGTTCTGTCGGTGATCCGTGACATCACGGGTAGGAGCTACGCATGACGTCACCCGCTGCGGCCCTATGCAACTAACACGATTGTCGGCTTTACATGCTGTTTTTATCTTTTATGTGGGTAGTTTGAACACAAAAATTCAATCTTATACTTAAGCGGTGAGCACTTAGATCTTTTCTTTCTACCCATGACCTGGCATCCTTGCTGAGATCTAAGGAGACGTGAGAGAAGTTTATGGTCCGTGTTAACCCTTTTGATACCCGCTTGCATGACCAGGGGTCCATGCCATAAGGTGAGAGTGATTAGTTAGACCGGAGGTGGAGGGATTGTCACGCTACTGTGGGGAAAAAAAATTACTTAGGTCAGTGCTACAGTTTAAATTTAAAACGTATTTGTGTGAACTGTGAAGCTAAGTCATGGATTGTGGAAACTAATGTCGGGTGATTGTATATAGTGTATACCACATTCACCACTGACTAATGCAGAGTTGCAATTCAAGGAGATCAACTAAAAGTAGTTGGATCTGTATGTGCTTTTATAATTGAAATTAGTCGATTAAATAAACGATTAATCGAACACGAAAATTTTAATCAGTAACTGTGTGTGTGTGTGTGTGTGTGTATGTGTGTGTGTGTGTATATATACATACTTAATATATTTATATTTTTGGGAGGAGTTTTATTAAATTGTTCCTCAATTTAACCCTTTATTAACCCCCAATGTAATATAATCAGCCTTAATAACTCCTTATTCTCCTTCCTGCTGATGTTTTTGTTTTTCTTTTTTTATAAACTATTATTAACAAACTTTTTTTTTTTTTGTTTGCTTTGTTCATTAATATTTTTACACCTTTATCATTTCACGTTAAAAAAAATTGTTTTGTAAAATAACTTTTCAGGGCTTTGTACCATTGCTGACAGCAAGTGAAAACAAAAAAGGTGCAGCAGGTATCAGTAATTTGGTATCGGCGAGTACTAAAAAAAACACCCTAATATAACTTAATAGTAAAATTTTTTTTTTTATTTCTTTACACATTACATTTCTTTAAATTTGAAGTAAAGAGTATTATGTCTTACTTTTATTGCCACCTTGTTTGATAACTTAATGTTCAGGGGTTGTAAATCTTTAAAATATTCTTTAGAATCGTGATCTTTATTCTAAGCAAAACAAATTGTGATTCTCATTTTATCCAGAATCGTGTAGCTCTACTATACAGTAGTTATCCAGAACTACAGTCTTATTAGCAATAGCTTTTAAGGGCACTTTCACACTGAGGTGTCGGCGGTAAAGTGCCACTTTTTTTTTTTTTTAAGCGATCAAAAAGCGTAACGTCAGCAGGTGATTGTCAATCACTAGATCTAGATCTATGCTCTTGCCTCCAGCACTCACTGGAGTGCTGAGCTGTGAAAGGGGCGGAAGCGGCTGGCTCAGGCTCTCAGCAGCTCACTAAGAGGCTGAGTCAGATGCCAATCCAGGCTTCTAGGTGAATATTGACCATATGGTTGGGATCTTTAGAACCTGGACTGGCTCTGTGACGTCAGCCGACAGTGGGCTCAGTCCACTGTCAGCTAAAAATGGGTCACAGGAGTGCAGAACAAACTTCACTCCTCCTGATTCCCAGGAGACGTACAGCCAAAAGAGCTTAGGCAGTACTTAAACACGCAGGGCCCTAAAGATGTTCAACTTGTTGAGCAACTGTCTGAAGACCACCTTCAGTTCTGATGGCCTCTTTGAGGCATTTCAGTTGGCCTTTTTTGGGAACAGCCTCTTTGGTCACACACTTACCACTGGCATACCCAAACCTCCAGGTTCTCGCTCTCGGTGGCCACTTCAATGCAGTAGATCTGTTGAGACCAAAGCACCTCAGTATCCTGGTACAGCTGTAGTATTTTTTGTCTATTGAAGTGCTGTATTTTTTCCCTCTATCCACTTTTGCCATTTGCAAATCACAGCCGCAGTGGAAGTTAGACAGTGTTCTGATGTGGCTCTTGTGTACATTTATGGCAGTGGTATAGTGGGGTTTGCATATAGATAAGTATATACCCCCCCATCATGGTTTTATTGGTTATTTTATTTTTGTTCACTTGTTCTTATCTGGTAAAAAAATTGCAGAGCTAGATGGAAACAGATTTTGTTTTTCATGACCGACCTACTAAAATAGCTCAGATTTCTTTTAATTGCTGGCATGGTCTATGTCACTGTTCAAATATCTTACTAAGTTTTGAATCCAAAAAGCCTCAAATCAAAAATGTGCCTTTTTAAATGTGTAATATTTTTGGCTCTCCAATCATCCGCATAAGGTTCAGAGATCTTTTAAGGGACACATGACTTCTGAAACGAAGTATACTAACATTAATGTAATGACATTTAAAAGGTCAATACACTGATCAGATATTTTTCATTTTTACTGTTATTGCACATTTCTTGTTTTAAAAGAATTGATTTATATCAAGGCTGAACAAATCCCAGGAGCTAGGTAGCCAATACTCTTTAAACAACTTTTACCCCAACTTCTGATGCTTCCTCTAGTTGCTGGTGATGGCGCTTGCTCCAAAAAAAACAAAACCTAATGGCTCCTGGTAGAGGTGCACCGAATGAAAATTTTGGTACTGAAAATGCAGGGTGCACTTGGCCGAGAAATTAAAAGGACAGTTTAAAAATAAGGTGTGTGGGTGGGTGTGTGTGTGTGTGTGTGTGTGTGTGTCATAGCCGGTATTGTTGGGCACCCCTGAAATTTTTCCAAAAAATCAAGTATTTCTCACAGAAAAGTATTGCAGTAACACATGTTTTGCTATACACATGTTTTATTCCCTTTTGTGTGTATTGGAACAAAACAAAAGGAGGGAAAAAAAGCAAATTGGACATAATGTCACACAAAATTCTTGGCACCCTTGACTTAATATTTGGTTGCACACCCTTTGGAAAAAATAACTGGAATCAGTCGCTTCCTATAACCATCAATAAGCTTCTTACACCTCTCATCCGGAATTTTGGACCACTCTTCCTTTGCAAACTGCTCCAGGTCTCTCTTATTGGAAGGGCGCCTTTTCCCAACAGCAATTTTAAGATCTCTCCACAGATGTTCAATGGGATTTTGATCTGGACTCATTGCTGGCCACTTTAGAACTCTCCAGCGCTTTGTTGCCATCCATTTCTGGGTGCTTTTTGACGTATGTTTGGGGTCATTGTCCTGCTGGAAGACACAAGATCTCGGCCACAAACCCAGCTTTCTGACACTGGGCTCTACAGTGCGACCCAAAATCCTTTGGTAATCCTCAGATTCCATGATGCCTTGCACACATTCAAGGCACCCAGTGCCAGAGGCAGCAAAACATCTTTGAACCTCCACCATATTTCACTGTAGGTACTGGGTTCTTTTCTTTTGTAGGCCTCATTCTGTTTTCGGTAAACAGTAGAATAATGTGCTTTACCAAAAAGCTCTATCTTCGTCTCATCTGTCCACAAGATGTTTTCCCAGAAGGATTTTGGCTTAAGTACATTTTGGCAAACTGTAGTCTTGCTTTATGTCTGTGTCAGCAGTGGGGTCTTCCTAGGTCTCCTGCCATAGCGTTTCATTTAAATGTCGACTGATAGTTTGCGCTGACACTGATGCTCCCTGAGCCTGCAGGACCGCTTGAATTTCTTTGGAACTTGTTTGGGGCTGCTTATCCACCATGCGGACTATCCTGCGTTGCAACCTTCATAAATTGTTCTCTTCCGTCCACGCCCAGAGAGATTAGCTACAGTGCCATGGGTTGAAAACTTCTTGATAATGTTGCGCACTGTGGACAATGGCAAATCTAGATCTCTGGACATGGACTTGTAACCTTGAGATTGTTGATATTTTTCCACAATTTTGGTTCTCAAGTCCTCAAGAGTTCTCTTCTTCTTCTTTCTGTTGTCCATGCTTAGTGTGGCACACACAATGCAGACTCCTCCTTTTTATCTGCTTTCAGGTGTGATTATTTTTTTTTTTTTTATATTGCCACACCTGTTACTTGCCCCAGGTGAGTTTTTAACCACTTGCTTACTGGGCACTTAAACCCCCCTCCTATCCAGACCAATTTTCAGCTTTCAGCGCTGTCTCATTTTGAATGACAATTGCACGGTCATACAACACTTTACCCAAATGACATTTTTATCATTTTTTTTTTTTTCCCCGCCAAAAATAACTTTATTTTGCTGGTATTTGATCACCTCTGCGGATTTATTTTTATTTTTGTTTTTGCTAAAAAAAAATTTAAAAGACCGAATTAAAAAAAAATAAAAAATTTTGTTATAAAAATTTTAAATGGGTAATTTTTGTCCGTCATTGATGTACGCTGATGAGGCGGCGGTGACGGGCACTGATAGGTGGCAGTGATGGGCACAGATGGGTTACACTGATAGGCAGCACTTTTTGGCACTGATTGGTGGCATTTGTGGGCATTGTCAGGTGGCACTTGTGGGCATTACATGAGGCATAATTGCCTCTAACTTTTAGGGACCGATGTCCCTTTAAAATGAGCCGTGATCGGCTTTTTTTTTTCCTCCGCTGTCAGCGTGAGGAAAAAAAAAAACGATCACAAGCTTTTGTTTTCATCATGTGATCAGCTGTCATTGGCTGACAGTTGATCACATGGTAAGGGGCCGGGACCCACCCCTTACTCGGATCGCTGATCACCCGAGGCTTGGTGATCACAGCGCGCCCTATGGGGCGCGCGCAGGGAGCACGTCATATGACGGCCTCCCGGGAATTCACATCCACGCTGAGGCCGTCATTCGGCCATAGCGCGGGTGTAAAGTGGTTTAAAGGAGCATCACATGCTTGCAACCATCTTATTTATCCACAATTCTGAAAGGGTGCCAAGAATTTTGACCAGCTCATTTTTGAAATTTTGTGTGACATTATGTCCAATTTAGCTTTTTTCCTCCTCCCATTTTTTTTTTTTTTTTTTTTGTTCCAATGCACACAAAGGGGATAAACATGTGTAGTGTATAGCAAAACGCATTACTATATATTTATGTATGTGATATATATGTGTTCTCTTTAAGCCTCGGTTCACACTGGATGCGGTGCGGCTTCCGCACCACATCAAAATCGCAACTCGTTCATGCAAATCAATTGAGTGTTAACACCCATGCCATCCGATTCTGGTGCGGACAAAAAATAGGGTCCTGCATGAGTTTGGTGTGAATTAAGCCATACAAATCCATGGCTCAAATCGCACCTCAGAAATGCTGCATGTAATTCGCGTAGCAATATGCATCGATTTCCTTTGCAAATTATGTGGTGTCCCGCACTGCATCAGTGTGAACCTGAGCTTAATTCTATGTATGTCTTCACACTGGTCTGTTGTGATTCCGTTGTGGTGTTAAAAATTTAGATTGCTGCATTTTTGGTCATTTAAAAAAAAAAAGCACCAAAAACGCACCTACCTGTTGAAATGCTTTGAAAACACAGCAAGAATGCATCAATAAGGCACTGGTGTTAAGTTTTTGTTGGGGTTTTTGAGTCACATGACCTATAAAAAAAAAAAAAAAACGCACCATAAGCTCACGTGAAAAAAAAAAAAAACCCATAAAATCACGTGAAAATCGTAGGCGGTTTCGGCACTATTATCTGCAAAATGCCAAAAACACAATTTTTGGCCGACATGTTTCGGCCGCTGGGAATTTCGGTACATTACTAGCTCCTGGATTGGATAGACTTGTTCCTGAATTCCATATAAATTTGTCCTCCCCCCTCCATTTATATATTACTTTTGTTTTTCTTCTAAAAGTACTACATGCATTTTTATTGTAATTGGCTGGAGTTTTACAATGAACTAGAATTCTTAAAGTTTAAAATCTCATCACATTTTGTTGCTTTGTAGCCTTAAAGACACACTGTTGTTGTTTATCAAGCTGTCAGAAAAAAAAAAAAAAAAAACATTCAAAAAAGAGATTGTTCCCTTATAGCAGATTATACAGCGCCTGTGCTGTTTAATCTGCCCCTCTCTAAGCTGTAAAAAACCTGGCTGATCCTGCCAGTTCCTATGCCCCCCCCCCCCCCCCCTCCCCTGTGTGCTGACCATGATAATCATGGCTGCTAAAGGAAATAGTGTGATTCCCTCGCACTACCAAGTGAACTAAAAAAAATTAAATACATTTAAATATGTGAATGAAAACTGCTACTAGGCCTTAAGTGTACACAGTGAACAGAAAAATGGGTATAAATAAATAGTGATCAGTGCAACTTCCTATATCTAAATAAAATTTAAATGTATAATAAAAGTAACTGTGACAAATAAAATGCACAATATCAAATAATATAAATGACTAATTGCTGTGCCATGTGCAAAAAGTACTATCAGGCAATGTGCCAACAATCATGTGACCAACAATTTTTCTGTGTGGAATCTTCGTGGTTCTTGTGAGCTTAATGCTCCCAGAGCATGGCTGCTGAACCCTCATCATCGTGGTCAGTTTACGTCCCTTTGTCATATGCAGCTCTCCTCTGTCCCCCTCTCAAACCCCCCTCTCCATCCCCTCCCTGCCTGTCAGCTCCATGTCTGTGTCTTTTGTTGTCTTCGCCCGTCCCCCCATCCTCCTGCTATTTAGTAGAAAAACCTGTATGGGTTTTATTAAAACAAAGCTTGTAAATGGCTGTAGAAAAAGGTATCTTCAGGCTGTTGCCGGGGCTCCCGGCCTGTCTCTTACTCTGATCCAGGGCTACAGTGGGAGGGGCTGAGCAGCCACGTGACTTCCCCAGCTGATGTCGGAGGGAGAGCTTGGCCCCTCCTGCTTCAGCCTTGGATCGGAGTAGGAGACCGGCTGGGAGTCATGTGACCGGCCTGAAGATGGCTGTAAAAAAGTATTTATTAGCTTTGTTTTATTAAAACACTTTTATACAGTGTGGTATGCCTAGATATAATGGAGGGGCTGGCAGTGAATTTCATTCCTGTGGCAAGAACCACATTTTAAGTCTCTAGGCTCTGACTAAACCATGCAAGGACTTTCACCTTTTTTTTTTTTTTTTTTTTTTTTTATCCTTCAACCACTGTGTGGTCATTGTAATGTTGGAAGGTAAACCTTCTTCCCATTGACAACCTTCTCGCAGAGGGCTGCAGATTTTCCACAAGAATTTAATGGTATTTTGCCCCTTCCATTTTTCTTCTAACCTGACAAGTGCTCCAGTCCTCGCTGTAGAGAAACACCCTCATAACAGGATATTACCACCTCCATGATTTACTGTAGGAATATTGTATTATTTGTATGGTCAGCTGTATTAGATTTCAGCCAGACATATTGTTTGGTGTACAAGCCACATCTGTGGAGAATTTGTGATATTGTTGTTGACCAGTTTTCCCCTGCCTCTTTCTTCCTTCTTTTTTTTTTATTTATAATCCAGTTTGGAGCGACGTCCTGATCCAGAGAGGATCTGTGTTTGTACCAAATAACTTCCACTTCTTATTGGACTTTACTATGCTTCTAGGCATTGATAAAGCCTTTGAAATTGTTTTGTATCGATCTCCTTGACAGTGCCTTGACACCCATAGTTGATTAGTGCAACTGATGCCAACATCAGAGACTGAAATGCACAAGGAAAGCCTTTTTCATGCTAAACTTAATTAAACTGATTACGTTTTTTTTACAAGTCATTTTTAGGAGGTGGGGTGATCTTTTCCAACTCAGTGATTCTGTTTTTTTGACTATTTTATTTATTTTTCTAACATGGTGTTATATCTTTCACTTGGATGTTCTAAGTTGCACTGAGTAAATACAGCTGGATAACACAAAAACTGTGTCGGTCTTCATTAAGGTGTGATTCTTTTCTATACCCACTGTATGTACACAAGCCTCAAAAATATTATCGGGTTTTGTTTCTTGCACTGCAGATGGGAATAGTGGCTGGAGATGCCCTGCTTGTCAAAATGTCTCTTCTCGGGCTCCAAGTATTTATATCTGCTTTTGTGGTAAGTGTGAGTTTTATCCCCTGATTTGAGTATAGTGTCTTGTAATTTTGTTTACTTGTATAATATTCTATTCTGTCTGCTTCAGGTAAAGTAAATCACCCTGAATGGAATAGAAATGAAATTCCCCATAGCTGTGGGGAGCTCTGTGGAAAGAAACGCTCTGGCCTTGATTGTCCTCACATCTGCAACATGTAAGACCTGCTATGTGTGTTGTGTGTCATACTGATTTAAAGCCATCGTCTTAAAGTGGTTCTTCACTCTCAAATACAGCACCAAGAACATTAGTTACCTGTAATGGTGTGCTACTATGTCCTGTAGACTTCAAATTATTGTCCCACAATGTTTTGTGAATTTGCAGGGGAGATACTGTAGTTCATCTGCTTCTCTGTCATTTGTGTTGCATTGGGGGACAATAATAGAATGAGTTCTGTGATTGGCAGATGGGGCAGGACGGGGTGGGTGAGCAGTGAAAGCCCTTCACTTTTTTGGCTGCCACTGTTAATTCTGCGTCACTTCAAAATTGTCCCTCTGGGCGGAAACCAGCGTCGGCATTCCTGGAGTAGACAGTTGGCAGGCGATCTTTCTTGGTCGTTGGCGCCTAGATGCAGTAGACATGTTTAACGGCACGGTGTTGCATGCATCCCTGTGCTGGCAGTCCCATCGCTGTCAGTTGGGGGTGCAGTGGCTGCACTGACAGCCGCTGCTTCCAATGTGACCTACGTGGGGGTGCATTGCCCCAAATGCACCCAGAGTGCATGAACTAATATGTATGGGGCTTAAAGGTTTACATTACTTTGGCTTAAGAAATAAACCTGCTTTGCTAAGTTGACTTGGTATACATGTCTAGAATAAACTGCTGATTAGTGTGTGTTCTGCCAATATGAACAACATAGTAGAGGATGATTTGCAAGGTGGGCATTTAGAATTAAATTTTTGATTCACCCTCTGTTCAGAGGCTGATTGGTCAAAGAGTTTGCATATAGCAAGCTTGTTTTTGAATGTGTGCGCTCTTGTGCTGTCATCCTTATCCTTCATCCACTACTTGGTGGTCTACTAACCTGGAAGAATGTGCATATCATTGTAGTGGAGTAAGGTTACATTTATGGTGAATATCGACCCTGAATGTTGCACCTTCAAAAACCAGATGACAACTGCAATGGCAGTTTGAAGGTTTATGTCCCAACAGGTTCGTTTTAATATGAGAAAGATTAGTTGAATTTCACTCGAGGCACTTATCATATAAATAACTATTTTGCGTAACTATTTTTAATCGTGAAACCTTTTTTTTTATTTTTTCCATTCAGCCTCTGTCACCCGGGACCTTGCCCCTCCTGTCCTGCTTTTGTGACAAAAGCCTGTGAATGTGGTAGAACCAGGTAAGTGTGCCAGCTCATGTTTGATGCAGGAAATGTTGACTCATCAGGATCATTTGCCTGTGGGTTTATGTTTTTGTTTGAGGCTTTAGAATTTGCAGCACAGTTTTACTAAGATTGTGATAAACAACCAATTTTAAACCTCATGTGGCTCTTTAGTTCCCAGTGATTGATAAATAACTTTGGCTTCTCTTCCCCCCCAAAATAAGTATGGTAGACAACTTGCAGACAGTCTAGGAGTTCCGAATGGCACCGTGATCTGCTGATCATGGGTACAATGCTTTCCAGGCCCCTACAAAAAATAGTAAAAGCATTTTTTTTAACCTGCAAAAAGTGTGTGTGTGTGTGTGTGTGTGTACGCACACACGCATGCATGGGTGTGTATGTATGTATGTATGTATGTATGTATGTATGTGTGTATAATTTTTTTTTTGTGTGAACTTGTCCTTTAAAAATGTTTGGTGCAGTATGTGGCAAGAATCCTTTGCTCGAGTATTTTGTGCTAAAAGCTGCCTTTTCTTGCCTTCTCAAAGTTGGTGGGTATGTGTGTTTTACCGCACAATAAAATCAATTTTTCTTGCTGGCAAATGATTGACTGTTGTCTAGGAAATTAGTTGTTGGTGCTTTTGAGTTTATTAAGGTTTTACTTGGTAGCTCGATTTCATGTAGTCTGTTATTTTTTTATTTTTATTTTTTTGTTTTTTTTATGTGCTGCACAGATCAAACCGAAATACTTAGCACTTGATGATAATTACTGATCTATACTGTTTTCTTGCTTTGACCACATGGATTATCAGCATAGCTATAGCATCTGAGACCACCAATGTCTACTAATAATGACAAAAGAGGCTGCTTTGTTTGCTTTCTGCACCCTCCGTTGGAGATAATTAATTAATAAAAAATCTTTTTTTCACTGTTGCAATAACATCAGTAAAGCTGTACTGCTTTAATTCAGCATGTCAAATATGTTTTCATAGTAATTTCAGTTGCACTCCTCCAACTTAATGACCATATGGAGTGTATGTGCATTTGTTTCTCTTGGCATCCTGGCGGTGACATATGACAGTGTAATGAGTAATATGGAAATGTAATTAACATTGTGCTGTCAATTCTGTGAAAAAACTTTGATGCACTTGAAGTTTATTAGAATTGTAAATAAATGTGCTCCTATTATGCTTCATTTTTTTTTGCTAGTGTCCTAGGAGGATGGGCGCCTTCTCTTCTGAGAAGTATTTACCTATTTTACTAGATTTATTTTTTTGCCTTGGCTTTAGAAAAGCTTCTGGTGAGACCCGGTCTCTGCAGGTTCACTTTAAGTAAACCCATGGATTGGGCAGGGATGAGCTGGAATTTAACTAGCTGAGATCCGCGCTATAGCCAAATGACGGCTACAGCGCGGATCTGTTGTGCCGGGAGCACGTCATATGACGTCCTCCCCTTTTGTGCACTCCAGGGAGCGTGCGCGCGCCGCCGGGGGCGCGCGCGCGCTCTCGCCGTGTCACTGGGCACCCGATGCGCGTGCCCAGCGGCCGCGATGTCCGCTGGGCACCCGCGATTGCCCGGTAACACAGCGGGACCGTGGATCTGTGTGTGTAAACACACAGATCAACGGTCCTGTCAGAGGAGAGGAGCCGATGGTGTGTTCTCTGTACAGAGACACACCGATCGGTCTCCTCCCCTTGTGAGTCCCCTCCCCCCACAGTAAGAATCACTAACAGGGAACATAATTAACCCCTCCCCGCCCTCTAGTGGTTAACCCCTTCACTGCCAGTGTCATTTATACAGCAATCAATGCATTTAAATAGCATTGATTGCTGTATAAATGACAACGGTGCCAAAAATGTGTCAAAAATGTCCGATGTGTCCGCCATAATGTCGCAGTCACAATAAAAAATCGCTGATCGCCGCCATTACTAGTAAAAAAAAATATTAATAAAAATGCTATAAAACTATCCCCTATTTTGTAAATGCTATAACTTTTGCGCAAGCTAATCAATAATCGCTAATTGCGATTTTTTTTTTTTTTTTTTTTTTTTTTTTTACCAAAAATATGTAGAATACGTTTCGGCCTAAACTGAGGAAAAAATGTTTTTTTATATATTTTTTGGGGATATTTATTATAGCAAAAAGTAAAAAATATTGTTTTTTTTTTTTAAATTTGTCGCTCTTCTTTTGCTTATTGCGCAAAAAATAAAAAACGCAGAGGTGATCAAATACCACCAAAAGAAAGCTCTATTTTTGTGGGGAAAAAATGATAACAATTTAATTTGGGTACAGTGTCGTATGACCGCGCAATTGTCATTCCAAGTGCGTCAGCGCCAAAAGCTGAAAATTGGTCTGGTCACGAGGGGGGTTTAAAGCGGTTCTGCACTCATTTCATTTAGTAAATCTCTTTGCCTTCCAAATCAGGCAAAGAGTACTAAATGAAATGTTTTTTTTTTTTTTTTTTTTTTTTTACTTACCTTGTAATTGAAGACTTCCGGTCTTCTCCCTCTGCGGCGGCGGGCGGGGTCTTGCGTCGATCGTCGTCACGCCGCACTGTCTCCTGGGATCTGGTGTCATTGATCCCAGGAGTCAGTGCGGGCATCTTCCGAAATCTCGCGAGATTTCGGCCGCATCTTCCGAAATCTCCCGAGATTTCGGCCGCATCTGCCGAAATCTCGTGAGATCTCGGCAGATGAGCCGTTACTGCGCATGCGCGAGTAACGGCAGTGCATGCTGGGCCATCTAAAGTCCCTGTGGGTGTTTCACATGCCCACAGGCAAGATGGCCCCCAGCACTAAAGAAGAAGACGAGGAACTTCATCGGACGAAAACCGGCGGCGATCGAGATGGAAGATGGAACAGGTGAGTCCCCTAATAAAGGTAAGCACACTTTACATTACATCCTAAAAAAAAAAATTTTTTTTTCAGAGTGCAGAACCGCTTTAAGTGCAAAGTAATCAGGTGGTTAAGCATTGGCAGTTTGGATTGTCTGGTTTCCAATATTGTTCCAATGGCTGCTAATAGTGACTTGATCACCTCTGGCCAAATATGACCTTCATTTGTACCAGCTGCATGGATTTGTAAGTAACCGAGGGCTTGTCCAATTTTGAGCATAGCTGTTTACCAGTGGTACTACATGTCAGTCTGAAGCCTCATACACACGATCAGACTTTGTACAAACTTTCCCGTGGATTTTTGTACAAAGGGCGTTGGCCCCAAGTTTGTATTGCATATACACGATCAGACTTTTTAGGCAACAAACATGAACGTAGTGATGTTTCAACGTACTGACGACACTTCAAAAGAGGACGTTCAAATACACCAGCGCCACTTTTGGTCAACTTCTGTATTGTTGTATGATCTTTTGCATTGGTTCTGAGCATGCGTGTTTGTACTTTGTACAAAAGTCTGATGGTTTTGTGTACACACGGTCGGACTTTGCTCCATCGGACTTTTGTTGGCAGAAAGCTTGTCTGTTCGCACAGCCAACAAAAGTCCGATAAAGTGAAAAAGTTTGTCCAATGGAGCGTACACACGGTCAGATGTTGCTCCAAAACAGCTAATTTGAATGTTTGTTGTCAAAAAGTCTGATCGTGTGTACGGGCCTTAAGAAGAGTCTACCTCTGGCCATACTGGGCCTTTATATCTCTTGAGGGTTGATTTACTAAGGCTTGGTTTACACTGCCGCGACTTATGGTATAACTTTGCAAGGCGACTTGAGTACTACTTTGATGAGACTTTAGAGGTGACTTTTGGGAATGCCTGGGTAATCTTCCTGTAATGTCAGGTCCAAATCACATCAATATAGATGAGGATCCAACTTGGAGGCGACTCATTAACCCATTCCTGTACGTGCTGTAGCCGAATGACTGCTTCAGCGCAGACCTACTTTGCTGGGAGGGTGTCAATAGACGCCCTCCCGTGCTCAAGTGGCCTGCGCGCCCTGTGATCAGCAAGTCTGAGACTCAGCTGATCACAGATTGGAGTAAGGGGGTCAATCCTGACCCCCCTTGCCATGTGATCAGCTGTCAGCCAATGAAAAGAAAAAGATCACCGGCGGATATCAAAGGGACATCGGTCCCGATCAAGGAAAGCAGCCGTGGAGTCATGTGTGCCCACCAGTGTCGCCTATCAGTGCCCACAGTGCTACTTATCAATGTCATCAATCAGTGCTTCTTTACCAGTGCCGCCCATCTCCCGCCTATCTGTGCCCATCAGTGAATATCAATGAAGGAGAAAAATTCTAAATTTTATAACAAACTATGAAACCTGTTTTTTTGTTTGTTTAGCAAAAAATAAAAAATCCCAGTGGTGATCAAATACCACCAAAAAGCTCTATTTCTGTGAAAATTTGGGTACAGTGTTGCATGACCGCAATTGTCATTCAAAGTGTGACAGCGTTGAAAGCTGAAAATTGGCCTGGGCAGGAGGGGGGTTGAAGTGCCTAGTAAGCAGGTGGTTGAAGTCTATGGGCACAAGTCGCATAGAAGTCGCCTTGACAGTAGTACATGAACTTTTTCTAAAATCGGAGCGACTTCAGTAGTGCTAATTTAAGACAGCTCTCAGTGACTAACATGGTATTTCACACAAATCGGATCCTAAGTCGTGGCAGTATAACTGGAGAGGGCAAAATCTGGTGCAGCAGAGCATGGTAGCCAATCGGCTTGTAACTTCAGCTTGTTCAATTAAGCTTTGACAATAAAAAATGGAAGTTGATTGGTTTCTGTGCAGAGCTGCATCAGATTTTGCACTCTCCAGCTCTAGTAAATCAACCCCATAGTGTCTAAGGCCCCTTCTCACCATTTCAAAATCAGAGCTTTGCAATTTGCATTTTCTCCAATGAATGTGTATAAGACCAGGTTTAATTGAACTCAATAAGCAGTCTTTTGTTTTTTAGTCTGGGTTGTTGCACTATGCTCTGCTATACATCAAGGGGATTAACTTGTGCCAGTTATGGGGTCTTTCAGAGGCTGTGCTGTCGCAACGATCTTTGCCATACATTCAGTACTTAAACTGTTCTTCCCTGAGGACTGGGAGCACCCCACGCAATCGCGGCTAATTTGTGTCACTGATTTTATCTTTTTTAATTTTGATAGGTTGTCCCTTCCTATTGTGGACCCTCCAATTCTCCACCTTTTTTTTTTTAACAAGCTTTTTACCACACGCAAAGTGTCTAAAACCAATTTTTTTGCTTCTGGAAAAACGAGGTTAAATGCAACTGCATAAAAACGGGAAAAAACGAGACTGTGTACATGGACACATAGGAAAACATTGCATGCGTTCAGGGGCAGTTGAAAAAAGTGTCCAACTGCCTCTGAACGTGCGTTTAACAGCGTCTCGTGTGCATGGGGCCTTAGTGTGAGGAGGAAGGGCAAGCAGTAAAAATGAAAGTGAAACCTTCTAAGCAGCTTATAAACATTGTGATCTTTCTGCACATAGCTTGAAGTGGTTTATTCCTCCCTTGAGGAGCAAAATGGCATCAGGTCGTAAAAGAAGCTGTCAGATTAGTAAATATTCCCAAACTGGGTTTATTATTCTAAATAGGAAACCTTAATTTTGTTTGCAAATATTACAGATTCTAACTGCCAGCAAGAAGTAGTCCTTACATTTAAAGAACACCTGTCATTTCAGATCCATCATGGCAGCACCTGTTGGCAGGCATCCACCTCACCTACTGCCACCACGTCCCCCTCACCTTGTTGTGTCACTGCCACATCAGCAGCCATCCCATTAAAGTGAATGGGACTGTCAGTGAGTCAACAGCGGGTCAGAGGAGGAGCCGCTGCAGGACAGAGATGACAGTTGCTCTTTTAAAAATGACGATTTAAATCAAGTTGATTCATATCAAGCCTTTTTTTTTTTTTTTTTTTTTGTCCTAATGCATTATATGCATTAAGATAAAAAGCCTTCTGTGTGCGTTCCAAGGACTGGATGTGACGTTACCGGAAGTCCCCACCTAACACGTTTCACCCCTCCCACAGGACGTCTTCAGAATTTCAAAAATCTGTTATACTCCAGAATAGAGATGATGCTTTGGTATAAGGGGCACCACCAGAATCTAGGAGACTGAATTTTTTCAGTTGGTATCTATTAACCACTTCAGCCCCAGAAGGTTTTACCCCCCTTCCTGACCAGAGCACTCTTTGCAATTTGGCACTGCGTCGATTTAACTGACAACTGCGTGGCTGTGCGACATTACACCAAAACAAAATTTTCCTCACAAATGGAGCTTTCTTTTGGTGGTATTTGATCACCTCCTGTGGTTTTTATTTTTTGCGCTAAAAAAAAAAAATGCAATATTTTTTAAATTTTTGCTATAATAGCCCCAAAAAATCTATAAACATTTTTTCCTCAGTTTAGGCCAATATCTATTCTACATATTTTGGTAAAGAAAATCGCAATAAGCGTATATTGATTGGTTTGCGCAAAAGTTATAGCGTCTACAAAATAGGGGCTAGATTTATGGCATTTTTATTTTATTTTATTTTTTTATTAGCAATGGCGGCAATCTGCAATTTTTATCGTGACTGCGACATTATGGCAGACACATCAGACACTTTTGACACCATTGTCATTTATACAGCGATCAGTGCTATAAAAGTGCACTAATTACTGTATAAATGACGGTAAGTGATACTGTGGTTAGGCGCTACCTGTATTATGAGGTGAACACTGGAAATATGTGTAAGGCACGTCACCTAATTCCAGAGGATAAGGGCTAAAGAGTCAAACACAAAATAAATTGTAAATTACTATAATAGTCGCAAATGTGCGAGTGGGGGTCAGAATTCACTATGTGGAACGTCGACCATAAGGACGACGTTCCACATAGTGAATTCTGACCCCCACTCGCACATTTGCGACTATTCTAGTAATTTACAATTTATTTTGTGTTTTGACTCTTTAGCCCTTATCCTCTGGAATTAGGTGACGTGCCTTACACATATTTCCAGTGTTCATCTCATAATACAGGTAGCGCCTAACCACAGTATCACTTACCAACTTTTCCAAGGATAACCTTTATCCTTTCCCCTGAGGTGGCAGCAACCTATAAACACTCTACCTAAGCGCGGTTTACCACACATACACCACTGTATAAATGACACTGGCAGGGAAGGGGTTAAACACTAGGGGGTGATCAAGGGGTTAAGTGTGTCATAGGGAGTGATTCTAACAGTGGGGGGGGGGGGGGGGGGGGGCTACCACTGACATGACAGCGATCACTGCTTTCGATGGGAGCAGTAGATTTCCAATCATGTCACTAGGCAGAACAGGGAAATGCCTTGTTTACATAGGCATCTCCCCGTTCTGACGCTCCGTGACACGATCGCGGGACATCGAGTCCGCAGGCACAGTCAGGCTGTACACGGCGGGCCCACTAGCCCCGCAAATTAAAGGGGACGTACATTTGCCCACTGCTGCCATTGTGCCAACGTATATCGGCGTGCGGCGGTTGGTAAGTGGTTAAAGATTGTAGCTTAAAGTGGTTGTAACTCCATTGTGCGTTTTTTTTTTTTTTTTTTTTTTTTTTAATAAAGCACTGCGTTTCAGTTGTGCTGGCCTTTTTAGATGCATCCAAGTTTGTCT
Source organism: Lithobates sylvaticus (assembly GCA_028564925.1). Classification (NCBI taxonomy): domain Eukaryota; kingdom Metazoa; phylum Chordata; class Amphibia; order Anura; family Ranidae; genus Lithobates; species Lithobates sylvaticus. Next base: position 281,111,828 of record CM053030.1, read on the forward strand.
CTTGCATGACAGTCTCTGAAGGTTCAATAGCATTACACAGAGCAGTCCCTTACCTCCTCTTCTGGAGTGCCCTGCTGGTGCTGTACACTGCTCCTCTTTTAGCAGGGCTGCTGGAGGGGAAGGGAGTTCCTGCTGTGGGCTTACAATAGCGCAGAGGGGGAGATCCCTGCATTCATTTTGCATCTGTAAGTTGCAAGACACAGCAATTGTCATTCAAAGTGTGACAGTACTGAGAGCTGAAAATGCCATTAGGCAGGAAGGGGGTGAAACCATCTGGTCCTCTAGTGGTTTAACACATCCCCTACATCGGGAGTCAGCAACCTGTAGATCGCAGGCAGGTGACTAGTCTGGGCTTGCGGACACACCATCCCAGAGCATCTGAGTGCAATGCAGAGGAACTATTTAAAGTTGGAGCTGTAGTGAGTTGGAGCTGTAGTAAGAAGCAAGAGCCGCATAAGCCGATGCCTCCCCTGTAGTGCTGGCTCCTGTCCCATGTGGAATGATGCCAACTCCACTCCACTCCACCTCTTATCCCAGCCAACGGTCTCCAGAGTGGTGCCGGCAGCATGAAAGAGCTATTCAGGTCATTGTGAAGCAATACACTGGGCACAATAGTATAGGGCTGCTTTCACACTGATGTGCTGCGGTTTACTCACACTGTGGGTGCAGTGTACCTGCAGGTTTGCTGCTCTTGGTCATAGACTTCTATTATATCCAGCGGGTTTGGTGCGCTTTCAGAAAGTGCACCACTCCTGCAGGATAGAATAGAAGTCTATGGCAAAGTGTAGCTAAACCAGGAAAGTCAGATGCACTTCACTGCACATGTGGTGTAGGTAAACCACAGCACATCAGTGTGGTAGCAGCCTTATAGGGGGATTGTGACACGGTAGTACGGCAATTAGAGGTTTAATTCAGGTGTGAGGAGGCAACACTGTACCCAGTGATCTTTGCTTTTCCCCCATGTTGTTCAGGTAGATCCCCCCTCACCTCTTTAAGGTTGCCTACCCCTGCCCTACATATTTGGGCAATGCATAAAAAGTAGTCCTAGGCTTTACAAGTCCCATTTACAATTTGCTGGTTTTTGCGTAGGATGGGAATTATTCCTTTTTTTTTCCCTTTTTTTTATCTCCCAGAAATATATATATTTTTTTAACTTTATCTATCCATTTTCCTTCTTTGAAGCCTGGATTTAGAGAAAAGAGAAGGCAGGAGTCTAACATTGCACCCCTGAGCCTCTGTATCTTGGGTGCAAAGTCAAACTCCTGTACACTCTCCCTCCTGCTTTCTTTCCCCTAGCCCTGTACTAGCGTTCTATTAGAAAGCTGGAGGTTGTGTGAATGGTGCTCATCAGAGCCCTCACAGCCAATTGAGAACTGCAAACCATCTGCCACAGTGGCTGCTACTAAGGCCTCGTTCACATGGGGTGTACTAAAGCGTACGCCCATTGGGGGGTATGTGGAGGGCTGTGTTTAGCCACACAGGAATGCGCAGGCGTTCATTGCATCCCTGTGTAGGCAGTCCCAGCAAGCATGTCTGCAAGGCCAGATCTTACATCTGTGCGGGTGTATTAAGTTGGCAGCAATGGCTGTCTCAAATCAACCACTACGTCCCAACTGGCATGAATGGGACTGCCTGCACAAAAATGCACAGAGCACCTGTGCATTCCCATGCAGCCGCTGTGTCCCAGTTGACACCAAGTGGGATTGCCTGCATTGAACACCTGTGTATCCCTGTGCAGCTAACTTATCTTATTCAACATTTTAGGATGTGGCTCCAATGCATTTACCTGCAGGAGAGTCAGAGGAGGGAACCCAGCAATTGGATCAGAGCCACAGGGGATTGGTGTTGGGGGAGAGGAAGAATCACTTCTGGTGGGTGATAGAAGCAGTATAGGAAGGGGCCAGAAGGGGGGGGGATACATTTTAGCAGCTAGTGGCAGGGATGTGGAGGGGAAGCAGGGGAGGAAAGAGCAGAGAAAAAGTGGTGGGTCAGTGAAGTGACCATGAGCTTTATAGCATGCCAGTTCTGTACAGTGTATCGACCTGGCCAGCTGGAAGTGGTGCTGTGGGTCTGTATATTGTATGAACCTGGCAGCGAAAAGGTCAAAACCTCAGGTGAAGTCAGCCATGTAGCAAAAACAGAATATACAGTGCCTTGAAAAAGTATTCATACCCCTTTTAAAATTTTCTACATTTTGTCATGTTGCAACCAAAAACGTAAATGTATTTTAGTTGATAGACCAACACAAAGTGGCACATAATTGTGAAGTGGAAGGAAAATTTATATATAGTTTTCAACATTTTTTACAAATAAGAAATGTGAAAAGTGTGACATGCATTTGTATTCAGCCCCCTTTACTCTGATACCCCTAACTAAAATCTAGTGGAACCAATTGGCTTCATAAGTCACCTAATTATTCATAATGGAGTCCACATGTGTGCAATTTAATATCAGTATAAATGCAGCTTTTCTGTGAAGCCCTCAGAGGTTTGTTAGAGAACCTTTTGGTGAACAAGCTCAGGAAAGGCCAAGGAACACACCAGACAGGTCGGGGATAAAGTTGTGAAGTTTAAAGCAGGGTTGGGTTATTAAAAAAAAAAAAAAAAAAAAATATATCCCAAGCTTTGAACTGTTCAATCCATCATCCGAAAATGGAAAGAGTATGGCACAACTGCAAACTTACCAAGACATGTCCCTCCACCTAAACTGACAGGCCAGGCAAGGAGAGCATTCACCAGAGAAGCAGCCAAGAGACCCATGGTAACTCTGGCGGAGCTGCAGAGATCCACAGCTCAGGTGGTAGAATCTGTCCACAGGGCAACTATTAGCCATGCACTCCACAAATCTGGCCTTTTATGGATGAGTGGCAAGAAGGAAACCATTGTTGAAAGAAAGCCATAAGTCCCCTTTTTGTAGTTTGAGAAGCCATGTGGAGGACACAGCAAACATGTGGAAGAGGGTGCTTCTGTCAGATGAGACCAAAATTGAACTTTTTGGCCTGAAAGCACAATGTGTGTGGTGGAAAACTAACACTGCACATCACCCTGAACACACCATTTCCACCATGAAACATGGTGGTGGCAGCTTCATGTTGTGGGGATGCTTTTCTTTAGCAGGGACAGAGAAGCTGGTCAAAGTTGATGGGGGGGGGGGGGGAGGATGGAGCCAAATACAGGGCAATTTTAGAAGAAAACCTGTTTGAGTCTGCAAAAGACTTGAGACTGGGGCGAAGGTTCACCTTACAGCAAGACAACGACCCTAAACATACAGCCAGAGCTACAATGGAATGGTTTAGATCAAAGCATATTCATGTGTTAGAATGGCCCAGTCAAAGTCCAGACCTAAATCAAATTGAGAATCTGTGGCAAGACTTGAAAATTGGATGGAGCGCACCTGTGAAAAGCAATCTGACGGAGCTTGAGCCATTTTGCAAAAAAGAATGGGAATGGGCAAAACTTTCACTCTGTGCAAAGCTGGTAGACATCAACCCCCCCCCCCCCCCCCCAAAAAAAAAGTGCAGCGAAAGGTGGTTCTACAAAGTACTGGTGTTTTTTTGTTTTGTTTTTTTTTTTCTCTGCAAAAAGATGTTTTTTTATTTACTTCACCTTTAAAAAAAAAAAAAAAGAACTTTATCCTTTTATTTACAAATTATATTAAAAAAAATAAGCACTTGTGAGTTTGCTGGAACTAACTCCATCAGCTAAGCACACAGGACACAGTGGACACTGTCTGTCATTTCAAAATGACAGCCATTCCCAATTTATTCCCTGTGATTCCTACACCCAAAAAAATGAGTACATTTCAGCTTACCAGTAGTTGGATGTGAAGGCTGCATTGTTTTTTCTTTTTTCCTTTTTCACGTGGTGATCCTGCAAGTAACACACACTTTCTGTGCTTTCCTGTATCTATGGAGAACCAGGTTGCCATCCTAGGGCAGGAAGTATGTTAGACTACAAAAACCTCAACCTCTTATCCCCATAACAAAGCAGGGATATGTTCTGTAGTTAAGAAGAACATAAGACTGCTTGAGATTACCTTGCATAAAACACAGGCGTGGACTTAATTGGTGGTCATTATTAGTTTCCATACGCTTTTTTTTTTTTTTTTGGTGTACTCAAAATACAAAACGTATAATTACAAATGAATACAGCCATTACATGATGCAGTTTGTGGAAGTATTTCTAATTTGCTTGGGGGAAAAAAATAGATCAGAAATTTTCAGCTCTAATCTAACAGCAGCTCTTGTAATAAGTGTGTCCTCCTTTCAGCCAGTCCGTTCGTTGTGGGCAGTCTTCAACCTTGCACTGTGCAAATGTTTGTGGAAATACGTTGAACTGTGGGGAGCACAGCTGCAATCAGGTGTGCCATGCTGGGAAATGCCAGCCATGCCAGCAAGTTATACATCAAGGTAAGAACCTTAGTCTGCTTTCCTGAAATCCCCTTTTTATATTTCTCCATGAACAAAGAAATACCAAGCGTATTCCAAGTGGTTTGATTCTGCGATTATCTTGTAATTATTGACTGAAATCACATTCTACCACGTGTTATTACTTTGAGTACCATCAAAAGTTAATTGTTTTAATTTTTTTTTCTGCATAATATAACCATTTCATATATTTCTAATAAAGACGTTTCTATGGCAGCAGAACATTTAAAAGCATGTAATTCTTTTATTAGTCATTGTGTCAATTTTTTTAACATGTGTAAAGAATCTGCTTCATACAAAGGAGTGTTTTTTTTTTTTTCTCTTAAATCCCTATGGTATTTATATGCTAATCTGTATCTTCTTAAGCTTTGACCATTTACATTCCAACTATTAAAGAATACCCCACTGTATATTTTATGTTTGACATAAATGCTGAAATGGTATACGGTATGCCCAAATTTGGATACAGTGTGTTAATTCGGGAGATTAATTTGATGTATGTGGTGCATACTGTTGGCTTGTTGGCTCTCTTAGCCTGTTATTTACCCCCAAGATAATAAAAAGGAGATTCCAATGTCTGTGTGGTATACATAGACCTTCTCACTGGTAGGATTTGGGTGTGCTCGTTTCATGCTCCTGGTGGTTAGGTGAGATTTGACCAATGAAATAGTTTTCTTAGGAGTCCCCACCATCTGATTTTCTATGGGTAGCTTTAAAGTGGTAGTAAAGGCTAAAGGTTTTTTTACCTTCATGAATTCTGTGCAGCAGGCTCCGAAACACTTACCTGAGCCTCATCGCGATCCAGCGATGTGCACTCGGCTCTCCGGGGACTCCCCCCCCCCCCCCCCCCCCCCTCATTGGCTTAAACCGCAGCGGGACCCATTGGACATGCAGAGCAGCAGCTTGGGAGCGAGCCTGCTCAGGTGCCCCACAGCAAGCTGCTTGCTCTGGTGGCAGGGGACCCGAGAAGACCTGTGGCCGAGGACCCGAGAAGAAGGGGAGAGTTGGGGTTGCGTGATGCAAAACCAATGCAATAAGTAGGTGTACATGTTTTGTTTTTAGAAAAAAAAAATTGCCTTTTAATAACACTGCTGCTAACAACGATGAACTTTAGGCAAACTACTAAATCCAAGGTACCCTCACTCCATTTTATTTTCCATTACCTCTTCACCCTATTCTCTCCTAAAATAGCCTTCCCTCTATCCCCGGACAGATGTTCTGTCCCTCCCATTCCCTCCTCTTTCTTGGCAAATGATGTGGGACAGAGTAGGTTGATTGTTTATGTGCCTATTGACTGGAAGATTACGAGTTATTGTGATGCTTGGAAAACCTGTATGTTCATTTGCACTATTTTTCTTGTGCTGTAAACTGACCTGTATGCACTTAATATAATAAAGTTCACGTTTTGCCAAAAAAAAACTACTAAATCCAAAAATGAAATGCTGAGAAGAGTACATTTCTACTCTCTCCTATCAAAATGTTACTTGTCTGTACATTTGCATGTAGTGAACATGATTTATATGAGTGCTGCTACTTCTTTCCCAGTTTTAGTGTTGCTGTGTAGGGGATTTTCAAAAGGGCAAGTTCGCCTTTTACAAAAAAATATGAAAAAATGAAAAAGTGAACTAACCAAAATATCCCAGCCACCCCTCCAGAGTCTGCTGCACATAGCAGCTGTGATGCCCCGTGCCACCGGTGTAGTGGTCCGTACATTGCAATACACAGCCCCAGAGTGGGTATCCATCATAATACTTGCAATGGCAATCACTCGTTGGTCAGCACGTCCATATGACTACGCGCTTCTTTCTTCTGGTACATCATTTTGAGAAGAAGCTTCAGATGCACTTCTCATTGGTCAGCACGGTCATGGGGCAGTGGTGACCAATGAGTGCTTGTCATTGCCAGCATTAAGATGGTTACGAGCTCCGGGCTGTGTATTGTGATGTATAGTGTACAGACCACTACACTGGCAGCACGAAATATCACGGCCACTATGTGCAGTAGGGTGTAGAGGATGTGACCAAGATATTCGGACTTAATTCACCCTATTAATTTTTCATGAAGAGGGGAGCTTTAAGTCAAATCTAGGTTCTCTCGCCAATTACATTTTAAAGGCCAATGTCGGGGCAAAACTTAATTGCCTCTCTCATGGTGTGTGTGTGTGTGTGTGTGTGGATGGCTATAGAGAGAGATCTCTCTATCTATCTCTAAATTGTTAAGGCAAAGTATTACTGGCCTAAGTCGGATGTCCACTTCCATTGCCAGTGGTGTTTCCAGGTGCAGGGGACCAGTAATCCAGTGCTGCGAATGTACATGCAGCAACCGGTCCCCGAAGGCTCCTCTGTGCTAACATCATAGATTTGATACCACTTCTGTATCCTGAGAGGTGTGTACAGCTTGTATAATAACGTAAATTTGCTGTCCTCTCAAAATAACACACAGCCATTAATGTCTAAACCACTGGCAACAAAACTCCTAAGGCCACTTTCACACTGATGCGCTTTACAGGCGTTTTAGCGATAAAAATAGCACCTGTAAAGCGTCTCTCCTGTCACTCCTGGGTAAAAGCCCGAGCGCGTTCACCCAGGAGTGAAGCGGTGTGCTTGCGGGATGTTCGAAAAAGTCCTACAAGCAGCATGCCCTGCCCATTGAAATGAATGGGCAATGCTGCCGAAGCGCATGCAAAGCACCCCTTTTAAAAGTTATAAGTGCCCCGCTAGCGGCCGAAAAGTAGCCTAAGTGAAAGTCCAAATTGGGCCCAATTAGCCATTTTCCCTCCCCCGGTGTCATGTGACTCAGTGTTGCAAGGTCTTGGGTGTGAATGGGGCGCAAATGTGTTTTAAATTTGGTGTTATCGCCCCCACTCTCTCGTACTGGTCACTGGAAGTTCAACATGGCACCTCATAGTTGCATAGTTACATAGTTAGCTAGGCCGAAAAAAAGACACAAGTCCATCCAGTTCAACCATAAAAAAAAAAGAAATAATAAATAAAAAGTAAATATCGTACAATCCAATATACCCCATGCTATACCCAGTTGATCCAGAGGAAGGCAAACCCCCCCCCCCCCCCCCCCCCCAAAAGAGCATGCTCCAATCTGCTACAGCAAGGGGAAAAAATCACTTCCTGATCCCCCCTAGAGGCAATCCGATTTTTTCCCTGGATCAAGTTTACCTATAAATGTCAGTACCCAGTTATATTATGTACATTTAGGAAAGTATCCAGGCCTTACTTAAAGCAATCTACTGAGTTAGCCAGAACCACCTCTGGAGGGAGTCTATTCCACATTTTCACAGCTCTAAGAATCCTTTCCGTATTTGGAGATGAAATCTCTTTTCCTCTAGACGGAAAGAGTGCCCCCTTGTCCTCTGTGTTGACCGTAAAGTGAATAACTCAACACCAAGTTCACTATATGGACCCCTTATATATTTGTACATGTTGAAGAGCTCATGGCAAAGAGCTCTGAGAATCTGAAAAAAATAATAGTTGCTCTACCTAAAGATGGCCTAGGCTATAAGAAGATTGCCAAGACCCTGAAACTGAGCAACAGGATGGTGGCCAAGACCATACAGCGGTTTAATAGGACAGGTTCCACTCGGAACAGGCCTTGCCATGGTCGACCAAAGAAGTTGAGTGCACGCTCTCAGCGTCGTATCCAGAGGTTGTCTTTGGGAAATAGACGTATGCGTGCTGCCAGCATTGCTGCAGAGGTTGAAGGGGGGGGTGGGGGGGGGGGGCAGCCTGTCAGTGCTCAGACCATACGCCGAACACTGCATCAAATTGGTCTACATGGCTAGATGATGCACAAGAGCCCGCAAACAGTTTGCTGAAGACAAGCAGACTAAGGACATGGATTACTGGAACCATGTCCTGTGGTCTGATGAGACCAAGATAAACTTGTGTACATTCAAGCATGGTGGTGGGAGTGTCATGGTCTGAGGCTGTATGAGTGCTGCCTTTACTGGGGAGCTACAGTTCATTGAGGGAACCATGGATGCCAACATGTACTGTAACATACTAATGCAGAGCATGATCCCCCCCCCCCCTCTCTCTCTCTCTTCGGAGACTGGGCCGCAGGGCATTATTTCAACATAACGACCCCAAAACGCGCCTCCAAGATGACCATTGCCTTGCTGAAGAAGCTGAGGGTCAAGGTATTGGACTGGCCAAGCATGTCTCCAGACCTACACCCTATTGAGTATCTGTGGGGCATCCTCAAACAGAAGGTGGAGAAGTGCAAGGTCTCTAACATCCACCAGCTCTGTGATGTCGTCGTGGAGGAGTGGAAGAAGACTCCAGTGGAAACCTGTAAATCTCTGGTGAACTCCATGCCCAAGAGGTTTAAAGTAGTGCGATAAGTTGCCAAGGAAGGAGTTCGGAAGACAAACACCATGCACTACATTACATACTTTGGACCTCCACACATGTATTGCACTGATTGTTACACACTGTGGACTGCTGCTGTTGATACTTTGTGCCATATGTTCCATAGTCTGTACTATTAATATAGTCTGAAGTGCCACACTCCCTGAAACATTCAAACTCTGGATTGTGAAATCTCAAACTCTGCACGGTAAATTGTATTCTCAACGCTACCCCATTCTACTCACCGAAGTGAGTAGCGCACAATGGGACTACCAAGTCTGAAATGCTACGCTCCATTATATGTACTGTATACTATATACTCTTGACCGCTACACTCTATAGGTTGCTCTGTATTTAAAGTAATGCAAAACCACCACGATCCATATACTGCAATGTGTGTTTCGCACTTTTTCCTAACTTAAGTTTATGTCGTAAATGAACACAAGTCACATTTATTTAATACATTTAAAAGAAGTGAATCTGACATTCATGAAACATTTACTGCAGGTGACTTGCTCATTTCAAACGCATGCACCAGGAAAATTCACCTGCAGCGAATGGCACATTCTTCTAGTCAATTTTCTTGCTGTGTGACAGTGGAAAAAATGTTGACCTTTCCAGTTGGATTTGATTTGTACTTTAGTTTTCCAGCAAATTTTATTTTCTTTACATCTTCCAGCTTGCTATTGTGGGGGAAACTCAAGAGATGTGTCATGTGGAACAGACAAGGATAACTATGATGGCTTTGGAAACTTCTCCTGTCAGAAGCACTGTGGCAAGTAAGCTAAACCGATAGGTGCCGCGTCCTGATTGTTTATCCTAAACCATGTAAGAGACGTTATCGTGTGAGAGGATCAAGTTATTGGCAGAATATTATGCATTGGTACTGCAAATCTCCCTGCCACATTTGAGAAAGGATTAATGACGGCACTGGGTGAATTTCAAGCCTTGTATTTGCTGACCTCTAGTAGACATCTGTGACTGGTATCGGAGTCCTCTTTTTTTTTTTTTTTTTTTTTCAGTTTTAAAAGCCTCAATTTCTTTTAAGACCTCAATCTGTTTTTTAAAAAAGTAAGGCCTCTTTCACACGGACGATCCGTTCAGGTCCGCCTGTCAGTTTTTTAGGCGGACCTGAACGAATGCTCCATAGACCTCTATGGAGGGACGGATGTCAGCGGTGACATGTCCGCTGACATGCGACCCGCTCCAATCCGAAAAAGTGTGATTGAGGAACAAAACTACTTTTTCCCATCCGTCTGCGGATCGGATTGGGTGACGATGGACTCTATGGTCTGTCTTCATCTGATTCCCCCATAGGGGAGAGCGGTGCTCTGACAGGTCCGTCCCTGCACAGAGTGCAGAGACAGACCTGTCATCTGCCTGCTCAGCGGGGATCGATCAACGGAGCGATTCCCCCGCTGAGCAGAGCGGGCTCCATACACAGACATGTCCGTGTGAAAGAGCCCTTAGTCAGCAGCGCAAATACCCAAGCGAATGTCATTCACGATTGGGTAAGAATTGAGGAAGTGGGAGTAGGTTCCTTTTTAATATTTTTTTTTTTATTTATTTATTTTTTTTTTTTTGCCATGTTGCATGTGCATACAATTTTGAGGCTTGACAACCTCCACTTTTTTTTTTTTTTTTTTTTTTTTAATTTTATTTTACAGGGCCTCCTGTTTTTAGAAAATATTTTTGTGTCTTTTTAAAGTTTTAAGTTCCACCCAACAATGGAACTTCCGCTTTAAGTGATGTGACCCCCTGACATGCCACATTTGTCATGTCATTTTTCTACTTTGGGGGGGGGGGGGGCGGATACCCTCTTTTTAGAGGCATCCAGCTCCCACTTCCTCCCGGGGGGTCCGCGGCACCGGAAGGAAGTTCACCTCTCACGCATGCGCACTGTGTGCCCGGCTGTGAAGCCACAGCCGGGCGCCAACAGTGAGAAGTCCATGGAGAGGAGTGGGGCTTCGTATGCCTGCATCGCTGGACTGTGGGACAGGTGAGTGTCTGATTTTATTTAAAAATGATTGACTTTTTTTTTTTTTTTTTTTTTTTTTCGGCCGAACTCCGCTTTTAAGTAATTTTCTAGCCCACAATGCAAAGAATACAAAATTTAGTTCGGAGGTAAAGTAGTGAAGGATTTGGCACAGTCATGGTAAAGAGTTGTCGTCGTTGTTGTTTGATTTTGTTTACTTTAGGAGGCTTGTGTGTATTGCATAGTAACTGGATTTGGTACTTGTTTAGACTGTCATATAGAAGCTGTTGGTTTTACTTTTTAGGTCACAGTTATATTTTATAACTGTAGCAAAATAAGCAGATGAGTTGTTTCTTTGGAAAGAGTTATCAAATCACTTTTTCAAAAAGCGTATTTCAGAACGCAACTTCACTGGGGAGGAAAAGGTAAATCTGTGAAAAACTCTGAAATCACCACATTTTACTTACCGGTAGATGTATTTGCTAAATTTTAAATTTAGAATTTACTACTACAACCCCATAAAATAGGTCTTCCTAGATAAAATGATAACTTCTTTCGTTTTACAGATAGGCTATTATTATTATACTTCTTCTTTTTTTTATATATATATATATATATATATATATATTATACATATATATATCTATATATATAATATCATATATATATATATATATATATATATTATGCTTGTACAAATTCTATGGTGCCAAAATCACACTAGAATGGCAATGAAGTAGTACAGGAACCTTTTTTTTATTTATTTATTTTTTCAAAAGAACACCGTACTGAGTAACATTGATTTGAATGAACATCATTGAAAACAATGTGTGTGTTTTTTTTTTTTTTTTTTTTCCCCTTTTCTGTGCTGCTCAAGTTGCATCTGAAATCGCACCACTGTGAACCAGTCCTTAATGCACAGGGACTCTCTGCATATCTAAAGATAGTCTCTTTCTATACAGTTTCACTGTTTACCTTTTTTATAGTCTCTGCTATCTAGGAACTGCTTGAGAGCTATGATATGAGCGAGCAAGTGATAAAGGGCTTATGACCATTTAATGTGTAGAAACGGTTAGCTGGGATAGCAAAATGAATAACAAGGTCACTTTTATGTGCTATTGTAGCTTCATAAATAACATGGGTGTAGTGGCCTGTATAGCATGAATAGTAGTTTGTTTATGAATTCAGAGCAGCACGGAGCTGCGTGTATGTAGTTAGTGGAGACGCAGCGGCTGTAGGAACTCACCCACACATCTGGATTTGACACGGCCTCATACGGTCTGTACAGACATTGTATCCTCATTGATGAACCCAGGCAGCACCATGCTGCTTTGGATGCATAAATGGCTCTTCACTCTGTACAGGTCTCTGTACCCATGTAAATTAGCCCTGTTACTGTTTTGCCAGTGCTGACTAAATGTATAACGTTTTTTTTATGTGTTTTTTTTTTTCCAATCTCTATATTTGCTGAATCCAGAAAACTAAACTGTGGTAAACATGGATGTAATGAAGTCTGCCACCCACAGCCTTGCCAGCCTTGTCCTCGACTTCCCCAAATTGTACGTTTTTGTCCATGTGGACAAACTCCTTTAAGTAAATTGCTGGAGCTAGGTTGTGTGGACCGAAAAATATGCACAGATCCCATACCATCTTGTGGGAAGACCTGTGGGAAGCCCCTTCCTTGTAGTTCTCATGGTAAGTAGAACCAGGTTTCATGTTCTATACACCCAAATTTGCTATTCTTAGTACTCGTTGTTGTTTTTTTTTTTTTTTTTTTCTCATTTTGTACTAAAAGGCTAAATACAAACACTTCATCTCAGAGCAGTTGCAGAGTGAGCTAGTTCTCAAATTGTATACAGTATATCAAGCAGTAACTTTAAAAAGCCCTTGCTATAAGTGCAAATTAATAATTTTAAGACTTTTGTATCTGCATGTATGGGGAACTTTTTTTTTTTTTTTGCCTAGATTTAAAAAAGTGGTTTTCTCAAGCTGTTAATGCAGAAAAAAAAAATTGTGTTTTTTTTCATTGTCTAGATTTCATTCACATATGTGAGAACCTCTGTCATGAAGGAGAATGTGGCCCCTGCACTCGCACATCTAATATATCTTGCCGGTGTGGCTTCAGATCAAAGGTATGCAGTTTGTCAATCTACTTTACTTTGTGTACTTTATTGCAAAATCAAATTGCCGAAGGTCCATAGTAATATAAATTTCTGTAGTCTTGGATTGTTGCATGGGAGAAGTTGCAACAATGCACCAATTGTGACTCTGCAATATGTGGTGGGAGGAGATTTCAACCTGGACATTTTTTAGATTAGATTGTGGTTTACAGAACGATTTTCTACTAATAATATTCCTCTTTTTTTTATAATTCTTTATAAAGCAATAAGGCCCTTTTCACACTAGGGGATCGATTCGGTACCGCCTGTCAGTTTTTTCAGGCATACCTAATCGGACCTTTCAGTCTCCCCAATGGAGTGGTGGATGTGAACGGACTTGTCCCATTTTTACACCTGCCTTAATCCAATCCAGTCCCCTAAGAACTGATGGGTGGAAATCCGTTCCCATATCCACCTGGCAGGTTGGATTGAATGGCAGTCGGGTATAAATGGACAGGTGGTCTGTTTACATCCGACGGCCCATGGAGGAGAACGAGCTGTGTCTCTGTCCAATTTGCATAAGCGGAGCAGACACGGACCAGCCATCCGCCTGCTCAGCGGACAGATTCCCCACTGACCAGGTGGACTCCAACAGAGCCTTCCCTGTGTGTAAGATTTTGCACAATGCTGTACAACAGCTAATCTAGGGGTTCCGATTACAATAGTCAAGCAAAATGGACACACAAAGGAGGAAAGATTCACCGTTTTAAACAAGTTTCCAACATGAGTAGTCGGAGAACACAAAGTGCTATAGGCAAGGGAGATTTCATTCGTTGTGGATGGTACAAGTTTATTACTGAGTAACGAACATTTGGCTTGCTACAACTCATGCTTCACATGTCCAACCACATCCAAACAATCAGTGTAACGTTATTTTTATTCCCAGGTTGATAACCAGTGAACTGATTGGCAGGGGAGTGGCAGATTAATGTTGGTGAAAAGTAGTAGGGTGGTCTTTTTTTAGTTGTGTATTTGTGATATTGTAAAAGTGGAGATACTGAGTTAGGGATGGTACCAGTGCAGCAAACGTGTGACTGAGGTTGAATGAACAGGCAGTAATCGGGTAGTAGTTTTGGAATGTGAGAGTAGAAGGGAAACTTTTTTTTTTTTTTTTTTTTTTTTTTTTCCTCTTCTGTAGGTTAGGTTTAAATTACCTCCTCAGACAATCAAGAAAAGATTGCTGATGCAGCTGGAAATTATTTTTATGGCATAGAGAAACGGAACAGGTGTAGATCTGGGTGTAGTCTGCTTGAAGATTGTATTAAATGATGTAGGAAGAGATTGGTTTACTAAAAATGAGACGATGGTGCTACATTTCACTATGAACTGATGTGGTGGGGGGCAGATGGCACTACTGTGGGGGTGATGTGAAGGGGGCACTATTGTGAGACACTGTCTGTCCTTCTGTCTTTCTTCTTCTTTCTCAACCTCTGAAAAGTTGCCTGCCCCGATGTACACCAATAGATTTGCCAATGCTAGCTTACGAAATGTTTGCGGGGTGTAGAATTGTCAGGTCATTTCTCAGACAGGGAGGTCATATCTAACCAGAGATGGTATAAAATGAAGTTCAGTTTTTACTATTGGATAGGCTAAAACCACCTGACCCATAAAACTCTACAATGCAGTTCATGCCACACTTCAGATACAGAAAGTATATTTTGCATGGATTGTAATGCAAGAACATTGTTATCTTTTGTTTAAAAGTGTGAACATTTAATACATCTTGAAAAGAATCTAATGTTGTCTCCATTGGGATCTGTTTTATTTTGAAATGACGTTTGGAAACTGCGTTACGGAGTTGAGTGCCATTGAACATGTTGGGCAAATGCATATTACAACGTTAAATGTATGTTATGTAGAAAAATGGAAGCTTTAAAATTTCTATAATAACCTTGCCAGTAAGCAACGGGTATTTTTCTAAACTGAAGTAAATAGTGATGGCCTTTTTTTCTTATTCAGTACAGTAGTTTGATTTCAAGGATTCTATAACATTTGTAACCGTGTCACTTTTTCACAGGAAGTCCCCTGTGTGCTGATACAGAATGAAGGTAAGAAACCGAAGTGAATATTAACATACAAGACCAGGATCGCATCCCCACCAGCCCAATCTGCTGTGGCCAGGGTATTCCCTGCCTTGTACGGTGAGGGGGGAAAAAAAAGTATTTTATCCCCTACTGATTTTGTACGTTTGCCCACTGACAAATGATCAGTGTAGAATTTTTAATGGTAGGTTTATTTTAAAAGTGAGAGACTTAAATAAAAAATATCCAGAAAAGCGCATTTCAAAAAAGTTATAAATTGATTTGCATTTTAATGAGTGAAATAAGTATTTGATCCCCTATCAGCAATATTTCTGGCTCCAGGGTGTCTTCTATACAGGTAACGAGCTGAGATTAGGAGCACTCTTAAAGGGACAGATTACGTAGTTGCATAGTAGGTGAGGTCGAAAAAAACATAACTAATATCCTCCAGACCCTTTATTGGCTTTGTTGCCCTTCTTTGTACTTGATCCAATTCCAGTACATCCTTCCCGAGGACTAATGCCCAGAACTGGACAGCATACTCTAGGTGCGGCCGGACCAGAGTCCTGTAGAGCGGGAGCATTATCTGTTTTATTTTTTATTTTTTTTTCCCTGCTAAGGGGACAGGACAACTTCTCTGCATCATAAGGACGATGGACGGGGCCATGTGCCATCAAATATTGGGTGAGAACCTCTTTCCCTCAGCCAGGGCATTGAAAATAGGTCATGGATGGGTATTCTAGCATGACAGTGACCCAAAACACACGGCCAAGGCAACAAATGAGTGGCTCAAGAAGAAGCACATTGAGCTCCTGGAGTGGCCTAGCCAGTGTCCAGCCCTATAGAAAATATGTGGAGGGAGCTGAAGGCTCGAGATACTAAAGGAGTGGGACAAAATCCCGCCTGAGATGTGTGCAAACCTGGTGGCCAAGTACAAGAAACGTTTGACTTCTGTGATTGCCAACAAGGGTTTTGCCATCAAGTACGAAGTCCTGTTTTGTGAAAGGGGTCATTTACTTATTTCACTCATTAAAATGCAAATCAATTTATAACTTTTTTTGAAATGTTTTTCTGGATTTAATCGTTGTTGTTCTGTCTCTCACTGTTAAGATAAACCTACCAGTACAATTTTAGACTGATCATTTCTTTGTCAGTGGGCAAACGTACAAAATCAGAAGGGGATCAAATACCCTTTTCCCCTCACTGTAGTTGCTTGTATGCAAAGAGGCAGGGATGCTAATGACCGCATAGACCTAATACGACCACATGCCCATATTTGATCAATGTCATGAACTGATTTGGCCATGTGACCTTGTTGGGTCAATGTCTTGAACGACTGATGTGGCTGGTGGGGATGTAATCATGTGACTGACCGCTTCCCACCAAGTTGGGACTGAACCAAGCTCATACCTGTTAGAGAGTAGGGGGCTTGCATTACCAAAACTTGAGAGAAACTGATATTTGTTGTGTGAGATGGTTATTGCCTAAATGTGCAAAAATAAAAGCAGATATGTCTTTGATGTGCTGCATGCTATGTGAAATGCAAGGTGGTTGCATCCAGTGGGGGAATACCTGAATCCCGAGTAGACAGGCTTGAGCAGAATTGTGTTCACTAATAAAATACTGGTAAGTTGTTTTATTAGCTGGTTGTATTTGGCGGCAATTTCTGTAAACTTGGACACATGAAAATGTTGCTTTTGTAAAAAAAAACACCATGTACAACTTGGAGATGCAGTGTATTGTATAGAACTGCTTATACACATGTTTACAGCATACCTAACTGCCATCTTGTCCTGTGTCTTTGGAACTAAGAGTTTTAGCAGGCCCGGCTACAGTATGTCCCCGAAAACTGTAGCTTTAGGCTGGGTTCAAACTATTGTGAATTAGATGCAGGTTCCACGAATCCAATTCACAATAGATGGAGATTTTGACTGGCTCTCTATGGAGCTGGTTAACGTATCTCCAAAGCGGCTCTGGTGCGAATTTGTACAGGGGTCGTGTGTCTTTTTAGTCCGTTTTTCAGATCCGAATTCAGCCAAAAATTTGGGCTGAAATCAGACCTGAAACGGTGAACGAAATGCACTGGACCCCTGCTGTGAGCCGCATGCGAAGATGGTGTGAACCCAGCCTTATAAGTTCCAGCATACTATTCTTGCACTTCTCCTGCCTTTTTATAGAACTACAAGTTCAGAATGACTGCTCTTTCACATTACACCTAACAAAGCACAAGTATATATTAATATTTTGTCAAACCACAGTTTATAATGTTTTAATGTTTTTCACACTATTTTCAGAGGTGATTGGTTCCTCTTTATTCCACAGTCACACTTTTGAAAGTAGAATTAAAAGCAGAAGTTTTAAAAGATAAATTAAAGCATATATACAGTATACTAAAGCAGTTTCTATGAAAAGTATTCACCCCATTGGAAGTATTCATGTCATAAATAAAGCTCATTGGATTACATCATTTTTTTTATATATACACGGAGACAACAAAAACAGACTTTCTTGTCTCCGGGCAAATAAAAACTGATCCTGCACTGCAAGGATTAATTGATCGTTTAAAACAGCGGTCTCCAATTTGCAGTTTGGGGGCTGGATGTGGCCCTTTGCTTTCTTTTATCCATCCCTTGGGGCACTATTCCATCCATTGACACCAACCATGTGGCATAATTCCTGTTGCTGACACCAACAGTTCTTCCCACTGACACCATTGAAAGGGCACTATGCCTCACACTTGCAATGTAGCACTATGCCTCCCACTGACACCAATATTGGGGCATTATTTACTCCCACTGGCTCTAGTCTGCCCCCCCTAAAGTCTGAAAGTAAACTGGCCCTTTGTTTGGGGACCCCTGATCTAGAGAATCAATAAAAAGAAATACATTTTAACTGATCCTCCACAGCTAGACTGGCCCCTGCAACTTCTGCTCCTCCGCACTCTAGCAGTCTAGTGTCCTGAAGTCGTCAAGACCAGAGCAGGCTCCAAAGCCTTGTTCTGGATGTGAGGACACAGAGACAGTCCACATTCAAAACATAAGGGATCGGCAGTGTGAACCACCCTTGTGAATTTGGGAAATCTCACAAGTTATTTGTTATAGGGGTGTATTATTATTTTTATTTTTTTACCAAAGTTCAGGTTGCTGGTCCTGGCCTTTCTGGCACTAAGAATTCTACCATGAATGTTGGCAGGATCATTTTGGCAGTAATTTCTGTGACTCTTACAGTTTGTCTGTAATGAACTTGGTACAAATTTGCCAGTGTGTCCAGATTTGCCCTCACAATGTCCAATTTTAAGGACCTAGCCACTCAAACTCAGGGCTGTGAATGCTGGTGCATATACTACAAACTAAATAAAAGGTGTATACTGTACTATATGCAGTCATTTTTTTTTTTCAATTATAATTAATGTAAATCACTTTAAGTATTTGTTTTGGAATCTATTTCTGGTTATCAGTTTTTTTTTTTTGTTTTTTTTTTTTTTTTTTTTATGATATACAGGCATACCCCACCTTTAAGTACACAATGGGGTTTATTTACTAAAGCTATAAAATGCAAAATCAGGCTCACTTCTGCATAGGAACCAATGAGCTTCTAATCCCAGCTTGTTCAGTTAAATTTTGGTAATATAACCTGGAAGCTTATTAGTTCCTATGCAGAAGTGAGCCTGATTTTGCACTTTCTAGCTTTAGTAAATAAACCCCCATTGTGTACTTAAAAGTGGGGTATGCCTGTATATTCCTTTTTTATCGATGTTCTCAAATGTGTATCTTGTTATGAATTTGGCTCTGCATCCTTTTTGGAGCTTTCTGAATTTGGCTGTACACTGTATGGTGCATGCCAGTTGCTGAGCAGGATTTACCTGCTGTGATGACTAACTATCCATTGAGAAGCATCCCACAAGCTGATGAGTTTTGAGCCATTGCTGTGATGTAATAATTACAGATGGCCTGCAGAAAATCAATTTTTTCAGAGTTTGTCAAAGTTTTTGTCAAGAATGTGTGTTTGCATGTCTGTTGGATGGATGTGTTTCTAAATTTATATTTAGTTGTAATCTTAACAATAGAACAGGATTATATATATATATATATATATATATATATATATATATATATATATATATATATATATATATATATATATATATATATATATATATATATATATATATATATATATATATATATATATATATATATATATATAATATATTATTTAATTTTTTTTTTTTTTTTTTTTTTTTTAATTATATTACAGACCTTTTCATTTATTGAAAATTTTCATTGTAGGAGACTTTACCTTCATTTGTGACAAGCGTTGCAACAAGAAACGCCAGTGTGGAAGACATAAATGCAATGAAATTTGCTGTGTGGTAAGTTTCTAACTTTTTACATATATGAACATATTCCAGAGGGTAGTATTGGGGGCATTAGGGGTAGGTTGACTAAAGCACCTAAACCCAAGGTAAGTATAGTAACAAGTCCTATTTGCAACCTCAGAACATCCAATAAGGAGATGGTATGCAACCGGTCTAAACTACGTGGCATGTTCACCAATGCCAGGAGTCTGGCAGACAAGATGGGAAAACTAGAGCTACTGTTGTACAAGGAGGATTTAGACTTTGTAGGAATTTAGAGTCTTGGTTCAGCAGCTCTCATGATTGGCTGGCAACCATTCAAGGGTATTTCCTATATCGCAGGGATAAAGAGGGTAAAAATAAGTGGGAGGGGTATGCATGTATATCAAAAATGTACAAGTGAATGTGAGAGATGACATCACTAAGGGAGCAGGTGGAATCCTTATGGGTAGAGCTACAAAGGGAGGAAACTAAGTGGGAAAGTAATACCAACCAGAGGGCGGAGGCCGACCTCCTATCACAATTTTGGATTAGCTGGAAGGATGGGAAGTGTCATTATAATGGGGGATTTGAATTATCCAGACATGGACTGGGTTAAAGGAACCACGCATTCATCTAAGGCTCGCCAGTTCCTAAATGTCTTGCAGGACAATTTTATGGGTCAGATGGTAAACGCACCAACTAGAAACAAAGCGCTACTAGACCTACTGATTACCAACAATACAGACCTGATCACGGATGTGGAAATAGCCAGTGCACCCCAGTGGGAAATACATTTTTAAAGGGCTAATAAAAGTCCTGGGTGGCTTAACTCCGACGTAAAAATGCATATAAAAGCAAAGGAGAAGGCCTTCAAAAATACAAGGCTGAGGGGGTCATCACCAGCATTCCAACTTTTACAAAGAATGCAACAAGAAATGTAAGGGTGTAATCAGGGCGGCTAAGATAAAACACAAAAGGCACATAGCGGAGGAGAGAAAAAAAAATCCCAAGAAATTCTTTAAGTACTTCAATAGTAAGAAAGGGAGGTCGGATCATATTGGTCCCATAAAGAATGATGGAAATCTGGTTACGAAGGATGAAGAGATGGCGACGGTATTGAATGAATTCTTCTCTTCGGTCTTCACGAGGGAATCGGGGGGGGGGGGGGGGGCTTCAGTAACCAAAACTGCAATGTTTATCCTCGTGACACGTCGCACCCACATGGCTAACAGAGGACAGAATTGGAAAAAGACTTGAAAAAAACTTTAATAAGTCACCGGGACCAGATGGCTTGCACCCGAGGGTCCTTAAGGACAAAGTCAAGTAATTGACAGACCATTGTTCCTAATTTTTCCAAACAGTCTACTGACTGGAATGGTACCAGCTGATTGGAGTAAAGCCAATGTAGCCAATATTTAAATAAAAATGGCCAAGATACATCCCTGAGAATTACAGACCAGTTAGCCTAACATCAATTGTATGCAATCCCTTGACGGGGATGGTTAGGGACTATATACAAGATTTTAGTAATAACAACGGTATCATTAGCAGTAATCAGCAATGATTCATGAAGAATCCTTCTTGCTAAACCAATCTATTAACCTTCTATGAGGAGGTGAGCTGCCATCTAGATAAAGGAAGGACCGTAGACGTGGTGTATCTGGATTTTGCAAAGGCTTTTGATACAGTTCCCCATAAACACTTACTATAGAAAAGTAAGGTCCATTGGCATGGACCATAGGGTGAGTACATGGATTTTAAACTGGCTACAGGGGCGAGTTCAGAGGGTAGTGATAAATGGGGGAGTACTCTGGTCCCAGGACAGAACCCTGGGGGACCCCACTTTCCACCCTGGACCAATCCTTTTTAATTTATTCATAAACGACCTGGAGGATGGGATAAATGTCTCAATCTCTATTTGCGGACAATGCTAAGCAGGGCAATAACTTCTCCACAGGAGGTAGAAACCTTGCAAGAAGATCTGAACAAATTAATGGGGTGGGCAACTACATGTCAAATGAGGTTTAATGTAGAAAAATGTAAAATAATGCATTTGGGTGGCAAAAAATATGAATACAATCTACTACTGGGGGGAGAACCTCTGGGGAATCTAGGATGGAAAAGGACCTGGGAGTACTAGTAGATGACAGGCTCAGCAATGCCAAGCTGCTGCAAGCAAAGCGATAAAACGCTGATGTCCCTCTCACGGCCGCCGGTGATCGTTTTTTTTTTTTTTTTTTTCTCCTCACGATGTCAGCGCAAGGAGAAAAAATAGCTGATTACCGGCTCTGTTGACATCACATGATCAGCTGTCATTGACTGACAGCTGATCACGTGGTAAGAGGTCGGGATCGACCCCTTACTCTGATCTGTGATCCAGCGAGTCTCTTAGACTCGATCACAGAGCGCGCTGCGCGCCCTGCAGGGTCTCTCGGGCACGAGACGACGTCAATAGACGTCGTCCCGGCAAAGCAGGTCCGCGATGTAGCCGTCATTCGGCTATAGCGTGGATCTCAAGTGGTTAATACACGCGACTATTCACTAAAATTAGAAGAAAAGCGGTTTAACCTTAAACTGCATAGAGGGTTCTTTAATGTAAGAGGGATTAGGATGTGGATGTTGCCTACTATGTAACTATATGCACTTTTATCTAAAAGAATGTCTGTGTTGGAGCCAAATGAAAACCTGTATTTCTTTGTTGAGAAATGCAGAAATTTAGAAAAGCTCTTTTTTATACTTGGGGTTATACTTCTGTCTACAAGCTGGCACATAAATTGGTGGGTTTGGAACAGTGAATTGTTTACTTCTACTAACCTAACGGTTGTTGATCTGGTTTATTTGCTTTTTGGTAGTGTGGTGGTTTTTTATTTTTATAAAAAAAAAATTCACGTTACTTGCTGGTCAAAGTGTATGTAAATCCAACATTTCATATGCCTGCTGTACCATGTACTTTTATGAGAACTTATTGTTCTCTTTTGTATTGCTTCCTGTGTGTGCTATCCCTGGTGCTCCTGCTTTCCTATTGGGCATACTTTAACTGGTTATTGCAGTGTATAGAGGACACCTGGGAGCCAGAAATATTGCTGATTGGTAGAGGATCAAGTACTTATTTCACTCATTAAAATGCAAATTGGGGGGGCGTGGCCGACCATGGATGGTTGAAGACGTATGTGTGCTGCTGAGCTCTGTGGTTGCCCGAAGCTGACAGGCTATTTCCCAGCCATCAAACATCCCTAAAGCATATGTAACAAAAAAACTGCGCTGGACCAAATAAAATTTAACACAAGCAGCAAACCACATGTGATAAGCAAAAAAGTAAACATAAAAAGAAAAGGTTGCGCTATAGAAAGTATTTAGCACAATAGTGTGAGTAATGTGTCAATAGTTGTTCACAAGTAAAAAATATACATCAGTGATTATCCATACACATCAGTTATATCTCAAACATATGTAAAACCGTTGTGATTAGCCTCTAGTTTACATCAACACTTAAAAATATTAGCAAAAATATATAGTGAAAAAAACTTTCATGAAGGCATTATGAGTACCAATATCGTGATAATAGTGTACGGCAATAGTTATCAACTATCGCAAATGTGTCTCAATAATAAATGCGAAATTGTATATAACACCACTGACTAAGGTTAGTTGACCCCTAATCCATATGTGATTTACAATTGCATAAAAGACCAATGGTGAACAAAAAAAATATATAAAAAAAAAGAAGCTGGAAATAAGTGATCCACATAGACGTCCATAAATAGCAGGAAGTCCAATCAGGGTGACATCTGTATGAGTGACTACTTCAATGTTGCATCCGTGATAATGTGACTTTTATTTCACTGTGATCCCGCCACCAAGTAAAATGAAGGCTTACCAATAGTAGTCTATCTCGCTCTGGTATGGAGGATCCCGGTGTCTGTGTCCTCAGCAGAAATATCACAACCGCTCCAGGGTCTCACCGCAATAAAGATCACTCCAGGTGATGTATTTTCCAAAAGCCAAGGATGGATAAAGAAAAAGAGGCAAACCATGGGTGGGATCCAACAGGTTTAATCGATAAAAAGACGCCAATGGCGTACGCACATCCAAAATAAAAACAAAGATTCAAATTTCGCGGCCGGCCGGCTGCAGTAATATGTCGCCCCATGATTACGTCATTTCTCTGACGAAACGCCTAGGGTGGAGCGACATGCTGACGTCACCGCGTTCTGTGCCCATAGACAAGCACGGGCGACATATTACTGCAGCCGGCCGGCCGGCCGCGAAATTTGAATCTTTGTTTTTATTTTGGATGTGCGTACGCCATTGGCGTCTTTTTATCGATTAAACCTGTTGGATCCCACCCATGGTTTGCCTCCTTTTTTTTTGTGAGCACTATATAAATGTGATAATAAAATAAACTCCTCAAAACCAATTTAAGGGTCCAACTTTACGGTAAGGTATTATTTACATTATCCGGCTGAAAGGTGCTATTGCCATCAGGGAATACCGTTTCCATGAAGGAGTGTATTTG
The DNA here is from genome assembly GCA_028564925.1 of Lithobates sylvaticus. Taxonomy (NCBI): domain Eukaryota; kingdom Metazoa; phylum Chordata; class Amphibia; order Anura; family Ranidae; genus Lithobates; species Lithobates sylvaticus. The sequence continues at coordinate 281,135,628 of CM053030.1, forward strand.
GAAAGCAGCAATGTTTAGGCAGGTGGTATGTGTCAAGTAACATGAATGGCAGGACCCAAGTTTTCCAAGCAGAACATTGCCCAAAGCATCACACTGTTGCCGGTTTGTCTTCCTCCCATAGTGCACCCTGGTGTCATCTTTTTTTCCAGGTAAACATCGCAAGCAGCCATCCACTTGATGTAAAAGAAAACATGATTCATAGGACCAGGCCACCACTTTCCATTGTTCTGTGGTCAAGTGCTGATGCTCAGGTGCCCATTGTAAATTACGGGTCACCATGGGCACCCTGACCTGTCTGTGGCTATGTGGCCCCATACACAAACTGCAATGCACTTTTTGTTTTTTCTGCTTTTAAAACATCAACTTTGGGGACATGTTCGTTGGCTGCCCAAAATACCCATCCAACTTTCAGATGCATTGCAACGAGATAACCAATGTTATTTACTTAACCTATCAATGGTCATAAAGTTATGACTAATCAGTGTGCAAATGTGTTGCTTCAAAACATAAAAAATGGAAAATAACTTTTTATTTTATTTTTTTTTAAATATCGAATTAACAGTGGCATACCAGTAAGGTAAAGCTAAACTCTGGGATAAGCAGATGTTGCAGCACACTGATAATATATCCTTTTACAAGATATTATCTCTGTATATGAAAGCATTTAGTGCACACAACTTTGTGGCTATGAGAATTGTATATTTGTAAATATACATATAAGAATTGTAAAGTTTTTTTTTTTTTTTTTTTTTTTTTTTTTTTTTTTTTGCTTCAAAGTTCATCTTTAAATCTAATTTTGATGCAACTTACTTTGTGAACAGGACAAAGAACACAAGTGCTCCTTAATTTGTGGTCATAAACTCAACTGCGGCCTTCACAGATGTGATCAACCTTGTCATCGTGGGAATTGTCAGAATTGTTGGCAGACAAGTAAGATATAAACACTGTATTTTAAAGACTTGCACTATATGTAGTTCTTGTACAGTATGTACATTGAACTCTTACTATTATTGTGAGGGCCACTGCAGACTACAGCAGACTCTACCATCGTTCTGCTCAATAGACCTTGAATAAACACTGCATGGCAGAGCATGTGAGGTTAGTGAATTTTTATGTTAATCACCTTTTAAATGCTTGAAACTTTAAATGCCTATACTTTAAGATATCACTAAAAGCAAAATGTGCTTTTTTTTTTTTTTTTTTTTTTTTTTTTCCCCGGTTAGAGTGGAGAGGGATTAGAATACCTATGAGGTTGTTACTCCTATATGTGCCTCCTTTAGGGAGATTCATTATCTGTATTTGTCTTGTTTGCAGTGATCACCGAGAGTAAAAGTAAAAGAAAATCCCAAATTTTTTCAGTTGTCAACAGAACAGGAATAGAGGGGAAATCTTCCAATGAGGACACTGGTCATAATGGTTCTGGTCATAATATGAGATCCCTTGCTTTGAAGGGAGTTCTGCTCACTTCCTATTTTGGCTTTTGAAGGGAAATCTCCCCAATTAGACACAGATTGCAAAAATAAAATGTAAAGTAATGTACTTGGGGGGCTATAAATATGAATGCAAGCTACACGCTAGGGAAAAAACCTCTAAGGGAATTGAGGATGGAAAAAGATCTGGGAGTCCTTGTTGACACTCGGCAATGGCATGTAATGCCAAGCTGCAGCAAGCAAGGCCAGCAGAATATTGTCATGCATTACAAAGGATATTTGAGAAGACTTTAATTCTACCACTTTACAAAACTGTAGTTTGGCCACATCTTGCGTATGCCATCCAGTTCTGGTCACTGGCCCTCAGGAGGGATGAGTTGGAACTGGATAGAGTTCAGAGAAGGGCAACAAAACCAATAAGGAGGACCACGGTTATGAGGAACGATTACTAACATTAAACTTGTTCTCCCTGGAGAAGAGACCCTAAAGAGGGAATATGATGGTGATCTAAAAATATTTTAATGGTGATTCCACTGGGAGGAAGCTGTTCAGTCTCCGGGTCACTCAAGAAGACACGTGGCCACTCAATGAAGTTGGACGAGCAACAGTGTAACCTTAAACTGTGTAAGGGGTTCTCCGTTGGAGCGGTAATAATGTGGAACTCCCTAAAGCCCCATACACACGCTCGGATTATCCGAGGACCAGGTCCGTCGGATCATGTCCGTCGTACTTTGTCCGATGTTGGTTTTGCGTACACACGGTCGGACAAAGTTGTCGGAAAATCCGATCATTCTGAACGTGGTGACGTTCGGTGCGTACGACGGGACTACGTAGAGGCTAGTAGCCAATAGCTTTGGTCTTGTAATGTGAACTGAGCATGCGTAGCACTTTGTCCGTCGGACAACCGTACACACGATCGGATTTGGTGTGATCGGACCGTGTTGTCGGCAAATCTATCCAGCAGGAGATAGGACTTTGTCCGTCGGACAATCCGACGTACACTGTCCGATGGTGCATACACACGGTCTGATTTTTCAACAACATTGTCCGATCGGACAGAATCCATGCAAAAATCCGACCGTGTGTATGGGGCTTAACACAGTTGGTTTCAGCAGGGCTCTCTCTCTCTCTCTCTCTCTCTCTCTCTCTCTCTCTCTCTCTCTCTCTCTCTCTCTCTCTCTCTCTCTCTCTCTCTCTCTCTCTCTCTCTCTCTCTCTCTCTCTCTCTCTCTCTCTCTCTCTCTCTCTCTCTCTCTCTCTCTCTCTCTCTCTCTCTCTCTCTCTCTCCGTGAATTTTTTTTAATCCAAGCTGAAGTTTGATGAAAGGGCTGGATAATGACAGTATTTTTGCCTGCTCACCTTTTTTATATACCGTATTTATCAGGGTATAACACACACCCCAAGTTTAGGAGGGCATTTTAAGGGAAAAAAAAAAAAAGTTTTAGGAGGGAAGTTTAGGGAAAAAAGAACAATTTGCAGCCTTGCCCAGGGTCATTGCAGCCATGCCGGGTTTAAATTTCCCGCCGCGAGACTCTCCGTCGCGCGCGCTGCCGGAAAAGGCCGAGCCGACTGTTCAGCTCCGCTCGCGGTCCCGCCTCCCTGCTGTTTCCGGAGCGAGCGCAGGGAGGCGGGACTACGAGCAGAGCCGAACAGTCTGCTCGGTCTATTCTTGCCATTTTTGAATTTTTTTTGGGGGGGGTATCGGCGTATAACACGCACCCATGACTTTCCCCCGATTTTTAGGGGGAAAAAGTGCGTGTTATACGCCGATAAATACGGTACACATTTTTCTGCCTGCAGTCCACTTAAAATGCATCTATGTGACTTATAATTGATGTTTGCAGTAATCAAGCTTGATACAAAAGGGGGTACTTATGCGCTACTCAAAGTGTTAAATATAATTAAAAAGTGTAATAAATCTATATAGCTGCTGAACTTCTATAGTATCACCAGCACCAATAAATAATAGCAGTAAAGTAAAGCAGCGCTATATGTGTACACTCATATAAACAATTAAGGGGCAATATATTAGACAAGGATATCATAGAAACATATATCTAAAGTACATATAATCAAAATGTGCATAAATTCAATCAAAGTGCAATGATAAATAATATGAAGTATTAAACAATATTCAGTGCAAGAAAATTTAAAAAATGCAAAAAAGTGCAGAGGAAAAAATAAACGTGATGAAAAACTTGCAGACCACTTTCCTATCCACACCCAGTGTGCTCTAGCCTCTCGCCTCCAATAGAGACCCCAACGGATCTAGTCACACATCTAGATAATATTTTATTGGCAATCTGTACTTCTTTCCTTTCTGTTGGAGATATCACAGTGAGAGAGAGAGACGGTCTAGGTCTGGGAACGACCTCTCTCCAAAGCTCCTCCATTTAGGGAATGTTATGCAAGTATAAAAAGGATCTCTATTGTGTAGTAGTTAAAACAATTACTTTTATTAAAAAGTAGCACCTTGCATCTCAAATTACAAAGATCAGCAGCAGGTAAAACTGACTTCCCATCTCGGCCGTGACCAAAAGTGACCTCAACCAGCTCCTCCCAACACGTTGCGTCATTGACATATGACTTTCAAGGGTTTTTGAAAGTCACGTGGTCAGTGACGCAACGTGTCGGGACAAGACAGGTGACATCACTTCCGGTCATGGCCGAGACTAGAAGTCTGTGTTTTACACGCTGCTGATCTTTGTAATTTGAGATGCAAGTTGCTACTTTTTAATAAATGTAATTGTTTTTTCTTGAGCCTTTTTCATCTACAGCTGCGTCTGTGTCTTTGTCCAGCTGTGATATCTCCAACAGAGAGGAAGGAAGTACAGATTGAAAATAAAGATCGTCTAGATGTGTGACTAGACCCGTTGGGGTCTCTATTGGAGGTGAGAGGCTAGAGCACACTGGGTGTGGCTTTGAAAGTGGTCTGCAAGTTTTTCATCACGTTTATTTTTTCCTCCTGCAATTGTTGTCGCTGGTTCACTTTACTGCTATTAGTAATCAAGCTTGCTTTTCCATGTTTTAAAAGAAGGTGCTTTAATACTTGTTCCTCTCATTTCCACCCTTTGCTTTGGATGTCATAGAACAGGGGTGTCATACTCCATTTCATTGAGGGCTAGCAGTATGGTTGCCCTCAAAGGGCCAGTTGTATCTGGGGCATGCAGCATGAAGGGTTCAGGGGTGCACTATATACAGAGAATGCAGGGATCAGGGGTGTGCTGTGTGTAGAGAATGCAGGGATCTGTTAGTTCTGGGAGCCACTGAGGGCAAAGGCTTCTGTGTTTTACAATTGACAGCCGGTAATGGAGAGTGAGAGCCGGAGGTGGAGGAATGAAGTTCTGCCACATTCTGGCCGTAAAGATTCTGCAGGCCAATGCCACAATGGTGGCATTTACAAATCAGAGAGGCACCAGATGTTGGGTTGCTCAAGATGAAGCAGATCCCATCCTTTCTTGGGCGAAACATCAAGTCTCTGCTCTGCTGTCCACATTCATCCAGTGTGGAAAATTTTGGCAGGATGACTTTTTTCAGCTGTCGGTGACTACTTTGAGGGGAGTGGGCTCTTGACCCAGAGGTGTTCAAGGAACTGCCAGAAGTGGGGAGCCCAGATTGTCTATCTTTTGGCATCAAGGTTTTATGTAACTCTGGACAGATTTGTATCCATGCCAGGGACCCCTGAGTGTTCCCAATGGATGCTTTGTCGAGAGTCAACCAGGAACTGGCCTCAAGTACAATCAAGGGTCAGATTTTGGCCTTGGTGGTCCTTTTTAGAGACCCATTGCTTCACATCCTTGGTACATGTCTTTGTACAAGGTCACATGTATTGCAGCACTGGTTAAGAATCTGTTTACTCTGTGGGACCTCAAGTTGGTACTTTCTGTATTACACAAATCTTGTTTTGAACCAACCCAGGACATCCTTCTGACATGGAAGTTTATTTTCCTGGTTGCCATTTCTTCAGCTCATAGAGTTTCAGAATTGTCCGATTTTGCCTGTAAGGAACCGTTCCTGGTACTTTATCATGACAAGGTGGTTTTACAGTCTCTGCCATCTTTTTTTCCCTAAGGTGGTCAGTTCCTTCCATGCTAACCAGGACGTTGTTACCTTTTTTTTTTTTTTTCTTTTTTTTTTTTTTTCTTTTTTTTTTTTTTCATCTCTCCACCGGGTCTTGCTGGCTTTGCTGGGGCACCGGGAGCCATTGGCTCAAAGTTCTGTCAATCAAAGCCAGTGATGAAGAAGCGCGTACGAGCAGGCATGAGTGCCCCCATGGGAAGTGGCTTCCCATGGGGTCACTGACGAGAGAAGGGGGGGGGGGGCAGGAGTGCCGGCAGGGGACCCAAAAAAGGTTGGTATAGGAAAGTATAGACATGTTTCTGTCTTCTACTTTTTTTATTTTTTTTTCTTAAAACCTGAAGATGGCAGCATAACTTTTATCTTACTAGGTATGGGAATACTTTGTGTCCTCTGAAAAATATTTTATAGGTAAACAAAAAAAAAACTTTTTTTTTTTTTTTTCCTTAAACTTTTTTATTTTGGCCTGCAGTTACCTCAGAACTTGCTAGGCAATCCAACCACTTCAGAGAGGGTTGATATCCTATCTTGGCAGTGTCTCCTCCTTACATCTGCAACATTATAGCCCTCTGTGGAACTCCCAGTACAAGCCTTGTGAGAGCTGGTCTGACAGTCCCAAGGCACAGTGCAGGATCTTGCGTCAACACTGTCTTTATGCAACACAATTTTAAGCAGATTTAGAGCAGTTGCAAAGTGTAAAGGATACAAGTACTCCTTTTGTCCATGTAGCTACTCTTCTATGTTCAACTGCCACCTCCTTCCCTCTAAGCAGGCACATGCTGCTTTATTAACTTCAGTCGTGGGTCATGTGACCGAAGAAACTACCATGGGACTATAAGTGATGGGAGCTTGCTCCATACTGAGCATGCACAGTATTACAAAGGGGCCTGTGGGGAGTCGGGCCCATTGTCTGCTGGGTGCCGCTTATGACATAAACAGAAACCTAAAGGTCTATTATGCCATTACTGTCATGAGGTACAACCTTTAAACAATACATGGACAATGGCTAAAAAAAATAAAATCTAAAATTCAGTACCCCTTAAAAGAATGTGACCAGTGCTCAAGCTCATTTGGTCATAAGTTTGTCATTGGAAGGAGCATAACAACAAAAAAATATATTTTTATTTTAGTTTAGCATTTGTCCGCTAATAGTATTTCTATAATATATAATTTCTTTTTTCTTTTTTTTTTTTTTCTTTCAGGTTTTGATGAACTCACTTGTTACTGTGGGGAGTCTGTGATTTTTCCTCCAGTAGCTTGTGGCACGAGACCTCCTGAGTGTAAGAAACCCTGCACCAGACAGCATGAGTGTGATCATCCAGGTAGTTCTTTGCAATATTTTCTGTGTTGGCTTTTGTACTATAGGTTTAATATAAATTTAGCATTGGTCCTCCCTGCTTATCAAACTGGCCATCTGTATTGCTCACATTTGATATTGTCAAAGCATGCTGCTACTGCCCAAATCTTGAAAAAAATGTAGGGTGCTTCTAAGAGCCTTTAAACTGGAAGTTAAACTAAAAACGTATAGTGTGTGTGTAAAATAAATTCTAGATATTAAATCGCACATCCAGGTGAGCCTTTCTGCTATCAGGATTTACAGATTTGATGCTCTTGTGAATGTTTCAGCTTTTTTTGTCATATGACCAAGACCTCAGACCACCCAAACTGTTCGACTGTTGAGATCATAAAAATGTAAAAAGCGTGATTGCCATGATGCAGTTCCTTGGTAACTGTAGAGGATAGCAGTTTTCATTGTGATCTGGTGTTAATCCGGCTTGAATATTGTTGATCTTAGGGGTGTCTTGCTAGATGCTTGGCTGCTTTTGGAGTAGTAAAGATCTATCCACTGGTGATCTGCTGAGTTTTCTACTTTATATATACTGCCAACAGCTTAACAGCAGTTGTCTCCTCATCTGATTTTCTGTATAGTTGTGGCAGCCTGTGGAGACGACATGCATGATCATTGCTCTCCCATGGAGAATAAATGTTCAGCCTCTGACTCAGTACTTGCTCTCAGGATGCCTGTTACACTTAGTGGCTCCAGAGTGCGCTTTGGTGCTCGCCTAAGCTGGCTCTAAATTTTGCAGAATCCTGCTGAATCTAATCATCTAAAATTTAAGTTGTGGATGGCCCTGTCAGCATGATCAAGTTCGGCAATATTCAACTGAAAAGGCAAAATAGCGGGGTGAAAAATTGTTGTCCGAACAGTGACTGCAGCCTATCAGATTCAGTCAAAGTTCGGGTATGAAAATAGCTGTGGGTTTTGCAGCCATCTGAATACAATAGCCAGCAGGGGAGACGCCCCTCCATCCACGCTTTTTAGCATGGATGGGAGTAGCTTTAGATGCACTATATAGGAGAAGACCAAAACACTGCTAGCAGCAGTTGTAAGTTGTCTATTACAATTGACAAGGTGATTATAAAGGATACCAAATCTTTATGAAAGGTTTGGTTATCCTTTAATAAGGCCTAGACAAGTATCTAAAGCAGTGGTCATCAACCCTGTCCTCTGGATCCACTAACAGGCCAGATTTACAAGATAACTGAAATACATCATAGGTGATATAATTTGCTGCTCAGTGATTGCAGTATTCTAGTCTGCATATCCCCAAGGTATTACTTAAAATCTGGCCTGTTAGTGGATCCTGAGAACAGGAGTTAAGAACCACTGTTCTAAAGCCACATCAACAATCATTTGCCTCGAACATTAAGCAGGAACTTTTTTTTTTTTTTTTTTTTTTTTATAACATGGATCCATGTCTCTATTTGGATATTTATATTTTTTTCCTCACAAGAGTCCCAGTGGCACCCTTTACCAAAACAGGAAGTGCGGGAAGTCTACTTGGCTTGGGCACAAACACTAATAGAAACCTTAGAGTTTCTTGTTTTGGGTTTGAGTTAGAATTTTTTATTTTTCTGGTTTGCTCATGTGCCTGTGTATAAAAGAAGTGAGGACAAAGAACTTCATTTGCATTTATTCTCATAATTTGTCAACAGTATCTGATGGTTACTTTCAGTTCCTAGGACAAGGATCTCACAATATGTAACACTAAGGGCTGTGATTGGTAGCACTGATGTGCATCAGATGGGAGTTATGGTTTTGCTCCAGTTTACATTTGGTAGTTGGTATTCTTTTAGCCCCTACCATTCAGTGTATTCCCAGACATTACAAATGCTGACATATTTCTTGTGCTTATATTGGTGGCTGGCTTTGATTGCCACACAGTTATAATGTAAAATTTAGATGTGTGATGTTTGTAGTTATCTATTAGTTGTGTAGGCTTGATTTATACAATTATTGGCAACCCCTTTTGTAATTACTGGCTGAAGGGCTTTTGACATTGGAAATTAACAGCTAATTCTGGGTTTGAATTATTTTATGGATTCAAATTTTAGTAGTTCTAAATATCTTTAATTAGAACAAAGAATAGGTAGATATTTACTTAAGAATTTTGATATACACAATATAGAAAAACATGTAAACTATCCATACTGGCATAAATAATGCAATTTAGTTGTAGATACATTACCTTCTGACATTACTCCATGCCTGTTTGTCTCAAAATCTGTATCTATATTTTTTTTTTCTAACTTAGCTGTGAAAGCCAGAAATGAATTTCAGACATTTCTGTTAATTTGATGCCTGCTATTCACAAACAGCTGAACTGGCCCCGCTGCGTGAGTCACCTCCTATGTATAAATTTTGTGGCCACAAGATTACATGCTGTTGTGTTGGATGATGAATTCATGAATGCTAATTTTTTATATTAAGCAATTGCAAAGAACAGAGGTGTTGGGCATAGCTGAGTAACCCATTGCAAGCAGTTAATTACAGTTCCCTATTGACGTATCGGGATCAATTTATTTATTCTATGCAAATATCAGGTTATTTTGCACAAGTATGAAGCAAGTGAGGCTACACTAATGCTTTAGTGGCGATGCAGATTCCTCATACTATTTTGGCTTGCATCAGCATATTTCTACCTGGAATTCGTGGGGCTGACCAGGGGTTCTGTTTTCCAGTAGAGTATGTTTGAACCTTTAGGAATTAATTTAGTGTAAGAAGTCAGGTAAAAGGCTTAGCGGGTTCACATCTGGGTTAGAATTTTTAGGTGGGTTTAGTTGCTTATGTTACTGATACATAAAGTATTCTGGTTCGAAGTAGGGTTAAGGGTCAATATTATGTAAAGTTTTTTTTAATTGTAAATATTAGGTCAGGGTAAAGGGTACCCGAAGTAAAATTAAGTATCTTCAGTGCTAGTGTTGCTACATAGCATGCACCTCTAGCTGCCTGGGCATTCCCAAAAAATTTCAGGCACACTGGTATGCAAATATTGACAGGAATAGTCAATCCCGCCCCCTCTTACCTCCTAAAGCTGACCACAAACCAGTAGACTGTCTTTCAACTTGTTTAGTTTAAGTCAAGTTCCTTCAATTGTCTCATGGTTAGTGGGGTCACATCAACATTTGTTTCTGACCACGGTGGTGCAAAACTTCCAAATAGCAGGATAGAAATCTGTTTTTGAATGGATTTCTGACCGTGAATTTGGTTTTATTACAGAAAAGTTCATCAACTCCAAAATCGAAACTTAAAAGCAAATGTTTGTCTTAAGTATTTTTGAATGGCATTCACCATGTCATCGAATGTACTGAAAATTAATTTTTTTTTTATGACAATCTACTAGTGTGTGCCTAGCTTATAGCTTGGTTCACACTGGAACCGGCTGAGGATACCACAGGAACGCTGTGCGTCCCTGTTCTCCGGTTCAGGGCTGAATCTTTGCCTAAATTCGGTCCTGAAACAGAGCCAAAGACTCGCAGCGTTTCTGTGCAGTGCACTCTGCAGCCGCCCCGGAGTTATGTGAACCGGCTCCATAGAGAGCCGGTCACATTCTCCTGCTGTGCAAATTGGATGTGGAGAAATTTGTATTGGTGTGAACCCAGCCTAAATCTCACGGTTTAACCATCAATGTGATGGACATCATCTCTAAACAATGGTGAGAGTCGAGGCCCCCCAAAGGCTTCAGCAGGAACCAGACTATTTTCGATCCCTGTATGGGCAATCCTGTTTATGAAAAATCCAATCTATCGATTGACTTTTCACGAATGGGTTAGTTAGTCCCAATGGGCAGCATAGTTGATCTGATATTCTGAAAGTGGGATTCCCCTGCCGTCAGAATACAGACACAGCGGGAAAGATTTTCCCATTCACTTTGAATATGTGGATGGAGAAATCTGCCTCGCATACTAGCACGTTATGTAAAACTTGCCTGAAAACGAAGCCGCCTAGCAATGCGATGTCCACGCTGGAGGCCACTTCCATTTTCACCCATCTTGCTTCCGAGTTCACGGACTCTGTGACTGGCATGTGCGCAGTAGCCCCCAGTCACGGCACAGGCCTCTGAAGAAATGGCAGGGGTGGCCGTCACTGGCTGCATGTACAGTAAAGATCTCCTAGATGATGCACATTTAGGACATATTTACACTACCTGTAGGTAAGCCTCATTATAAGCTTACCTATAGTTACAATTTAGTAATGGAAGTTTACTTCCTCTTTTAATTTCTAGTGCTGGAAGGCCCAGATTGACAATATAAGGGAATGTGTTAAGCATTGCTTAAAGGTGCTTGATCATATCATCAAATGATCATTTTCCTTATGGATAAACCCATTGTTCTGATGCAGTAACTTGGATTTGAGTTGGGTACAGAATTTGTTTTGTTTAATGCACACATGTATCTTGCTGAATCAATGATGGGGAACCTTGCTTGGATAAAAGTGCTATGTGACCACAGCATTACAAACTTTATTTTTTATTTTTATTCCCTCAGTTTTTCACTCCTGTCACAATGAAGAGAAATGTCCCCCCTGTACATATCTTACACAGAAATGGTGCATGGGAAAACATGAGGTAAGAATATGTGTTGTATATGTCAGTAATATTCTGGTGGAGATGTATAGGAGAAAAATACAGAATAAATGTAATAAAACACAAGGTACATGAAACACCATTGTTTGCAGAATTTGCTCTGCAAACTGGGCCTTCACATCAAACATTAACATGCCACTTCTCTTGACCCACACAGTCATTAACCCTCTTGTCTGGCTCTCAAACCACTGTTAAAGACCGGGTTTTCACTAGCTGCAGCAGTGGCTCGCAGCAGGGGGCCTTAAATTGCAGATTCTTTTGGATACATGGAGTGGGGGGTTAGGAGTAACTCTATCATGCACAGGCTTTTTTTTTTTTTTTGTGCAAAAGTGACTTTCTTGTGTGCATAGATTGACAGCTTTTCTTCACTTTGGAGCACTTCAGTTATAGCTACACACTGGTCAAAGGAGTCCTGTGTGCGATGGAGGCAGGGAATATGTCCACCATGTCAGGGCATGTCTAAATAAAGACCAGCCCTTGCCCCTCATTTATTAAAGGGGCCTGCTGACTGATCACCAAACATGCTGTTTTACTCTTTCCGTGTAACCTAAGCTACCTTCTAGCATCTATGGCATAAGGGGAGGAGTTTTGCATGCGTGCTTGGGGATAAGGGGGAAACACCTACTTGTTTAATTATCAGAAAATCCGGTAGGTCAAGTATAGATTGATACAAACCGAGGATGAAAATGTGAAGGGTGGGGGGGCATGTTATACTTACCTGCTGTGTAATGGTTTTGCACAGAGTAGCCCCGATCCTCTTCTCGGTACCTCCACCAGCGCCTCCTGGCTGCTCCTCTTCTCTTGGCGCCCCCATTTCAAGACGTTTGTTATGGGGGCACTGTGTGTGTGTGTGTGTGTGTGTGTGTGCGCTCACTCACGAGCTGCATTCTGTGTTCAGAAGACACTCAAAATGGGGCTCAGCCTGGCCACTCTCCCTCCTGAATGGCTGTGGGTGCTTTCTCTCTGCCAATGAGGAGGCAGAGACCTAGGAGAACAGCTACTCTCGTGCACATCACTGGAGCGCTGGGCTGTGTGGGGGGGAGGGGGGGCGTGACTGATAACAAAATTGCAGCCATGTAGAGCTATTCTTGCAGAGGAGCAGCTGGAGATGCCGCCTTTTTTTTTTTTAAATGGGGCACGGAACTGGGTGTACACGATTATATGCACAAAATTAAAAAAATACTGAAACTAACCCATAAATCAGCAACTGACACTATGACGGCGGAGATGAATTATAAATGCCTCTCCAGATGGTATGACACCGGACAAACTTAATACATTTTATTTAGACAATTCACAAAACTGCTGGAGGGGATGTAATAAGCAAGGCACAATGGCCCATATTTGGTGGGAGTGTCCAAAAATAAAAAAATTTTGGAAAGAGATCCTGAGCCTTATAAAAGTAATCACTGACGTTACCATAAAAGAAGACCCTTTGGATATGCTTAGTTCACGGGACCGATGACCCACTAAAGCAATATATTAAAACACTGATTCCCCAGATGTTAAATGCAGCCAAGGGCCTCATCCCGAAAAAATGGCAGCAGGAAGAAGCACCTACTAAAAGGGAATGGGCTCCAAGAGTGGAAGAAATACACCTCCTTGAAAAACTGAGATATAATGGAGATGAAGGGGAAGAAGACGATTTGAAAAAATGGAAAAGGTGGCAGACATTCAAACAGACATGGAAATATGTCGAAACGATTATATAGTATAGAGTGATATAGGAAAACGGCTTTTGAGGCAAAAAGACGAGAGGTATTGGGAAATAGGGGGGGGGGGGTGGGATAGGGAGGGGGGAGGGAAAGACAGCAATAGGAAGATAAAAGAAAATCCCATACACTATAAAAGAGAAATAAAAATTTAAAAGGGACAATCTAATAAATATGGAATATGGTAAACTTTACGGTTCAATTTTCTCTGTAACAAAATTCCACAATGATGTGAAATATAACGAGAGATATAAATGAACGTGAAGTTGAATAATTATCTCTTGAATATTGCTGAAGTGAAAAAAAAAAAGAAAAAGGAAGAAAAAAAATTAAAAATTGCAGCCATGTATGATGGTATGTATGAGGCGATTCAGTTCGCATTGTTGCGCTTTACAAATTATTAATTCATTCATTCATTCATTCATTCATTCACAGAAAACAGTTTGAAATATAGTTATCCAGTTATTTGTATTTTTTTTTTTTTTTTCTAGTGGTACTAAGAAATCTGTTTAGCCCCTTTTTTTTTAAATAGCTTTGTAGAATTAGCAGTAATTTTATAACTTTTTACACTTTTTTTGTTTTACTCTTTGGCATACAAAGGCATGCATGGTATAGATGAGAAAATGCTTTAATTTTCATCCCTTTACAGGAGCAATTAAGCATTGCTTCAATGAGCTGTAAGGATGCCAAAAAATTAACCACGTTTTAACCTAGAGGTTTTGTGACCGTGTAGCTTTGAAATGTAAAGATGCCAAGGCACATCTGAAATAATGAGACTAAGTTTGACTTGGGTTTCACCTTTTCAAAGGGACTATAGTGATTTTTCCAGCCATCTTTCAGGACCGCTTGTGAAGGAGACCAAGGTTTCTTCCACCAGAACGGAATACACATTGACAAAGACCTAGTTCAGTTGTTGCCAAAAAAATCCAAAAATCCATATAGTTTCCTACGAGTTGCAGAGGAAAGGAGTTGTGCCTCAACTTTAGTTCATTCATGTGTGTTTTATATAGTGCTAAATGGTAAGAGATACAATTCCACAGACCGTGTGGTATGAAATCTAGTTGTCAGCCTCTTGTGCACCATTTGCTGGCTGCAGGTTAGCAGATATGAAGTAATCAAGTGCAATGTTTTAAATTTACCTAACAAGCAAGAAATGCATGTTTTTTTTTTTTTTTAGTTCTGATCATACTATAGAAAATTTATGTACAAATTAGTTTGAGTATTTTCTCTAGGTTTGACGGTGCCAAATACTGAGTTTAGGGGAGACTGTGTGTGTACCTACCCTATATTAGAGAATTGTCAGCTTCTATGATTTTAATAATAACGTACATGCTATTTCTATTACATTTATGGTTTTAATGCTTCAGTTTGGGCATTCATTTTGTAAAGGTTTAGCTTTCTCATTAAAAAAGATAAAAGAGAAATAGTGGCTGTGTTTTGACATTTTAATGTGCAAATCAGTTATGTGATGTATAAAAGAAGGATCCATTGACAGTGCTATATAAAGATGGCATGCAGCGTGAAAGTACACACTAGGGAGCTTTTGACAGTGCAGAAAAATATATGGATTGCTGTGAATAGCCCAGAAAGTATATAGCTATAGGAACACTTACTCTGCATATGTACTATACAGGATGGGCCTTCTTCCTCCATATAAAGTAAAAATGCTGAAAGAGCTTTGGGTGACATTCTTATCATGCTGGGAATGACTTGGCTATTTTTAGCAGCTTACGTCTAAGGCCCCTTTCACACAGGCGGACCGTATGTCCGTATTTCATCCATCCGTTTTCGGATGAAATATGGACATGCATGCATCCCTATGGGATAGCGAGTGTCAGCAGATGAACATCCGCTGACACCCGATTATTGCCGGTCTCTGCTGTGGTCTGATTCTGCAGACAGAGGAAAACCCTATTTTTCCATCCGTCTGCAGAGCGGATCGGATGAACACGGACAGACGGTCCGTGTTCATCCGATCCCCCATAGAGGAGAGCGGAGATCTGACGGGACGGTCCCTGCACAGTGTGCAGGGACCGCCCTGTCATCCGCCGGCTCAGTGGGGATCAGCAGAGCAATCCCCGCTGAGCAACGGATCATTACGGATCCGCCCCGTGTGAAAGAGCCCGAAGAGTCTCTTCATCTGATACCCAGTTGCACATTGGAATATACTATGTCTATTCTTCAACATATCTCTCTATTTGTCAGTCTTAGCCTTTATACTATTAGTAAGGAACTGGTCTATGTGCTCTGCCACAAGGATGTGTTGACCCTTCATAAAATTTATATATATATATATATATATATAATATATAAATATTATATATATATATATATATATATATATATATATATATATATTATAATTTGCTAATCCTTTTATTCATTTAGTAATAATTTTTGTTCAATATTTTCTCAACCTACTTTTGAAATCTCCTGTATTTTCTTCAGATATTTGATCGTGTCCTTTTATTACCATAATGATGGAAATTAGTCAAGCTTATGTTTTTTTTTTTTTTTTTCTTGACCCAGCTTAGGAACAACATCCCCTGTCATCTCACTGACATTTCCTGTGGCCTACGTTGCAATCAGCTCCTACAATGTGCAATGCACAAGTGCAAAAGGATTTGCCACAAAGGAGAGTGCCTCATAGATGAGGACTGTAAGCAACCCTGCACTCTTCCAAGATCAGACTGTGGGCATCCGTGTTTAGCTAACTGCCACCCGTCACAGCCCTGTCCAACATCCAACTGCAATGCACAGGTAATTGATATAATGGTTCTGTGAAGATGCTCAATGTTTGTGGTCACATGAAATGCATTAAAGTGATAGTAAAGGATTACATTTTATTTTGAAATATAACATGCATGTTATACTTACCTTTTTTTAATCGTACATAACGGGACACAGCGCCATAGTAATCACTATGGGTTTTAGGCCACCTTCAGGTGCTCGACACTGGCACATCCTAAACAGGAAGTTGCCTCCCTATATAACCCCTCCCATACCGGGAGTACCTCAGTCTTTTCCCCGTTTCCTGAAGGTTTGGTAACGGAACCCACCGTGAGGGGTGAAGATTGGGTCTGTTGGTTTTTACCACAGAAAACCCTGCGGCGGGAAAGGTAAGTGGAGTTTTTCTAAGAAATTTAAAATTTTCTTATGAAATGGCTCCTTTAAGAAAAAAAGTAAATGTCATGCCTAAGAGTCACCACTGGGGGCTGTATATAGCATGTACCTTTATCCTGCTTTACTCATCACGCTGTGTCAGCAGAAGCTTCTCCTCGGGCTAGCAGCTCAGACCTCCGGTAAGTTTGGGGGGGGGGGAATTTTCTTCCACAGACACCCCCACCCGGAAAGGGGGAGGCTAAAACGATCAGCAATGCCGCCTCCTTTTTTCCACCGCCTCTGCACGGAGGCTTCTCTCAGGTCTCCTCCTCGCCATCCCTCCCACACACCCATGCCGATCCTGAGGGGTCGGAAGCTTGCGCTGGAAAACTTTCTTTTGAAAGAGAAGGGGGCGTGAAGCGACGTTGGCGTCCTCCAACGTCCAGCTCGGGAGTCTCTTTAAAAGCTAAATTTTTTGCTGGTTGCAGATGCTGGAGGGACAGGAGAGCAAAAAGGGGCATTGAAGAGGTTTGGTGACAGGCATTCCTACTGACACATTTACTATTAGCATCAGGCTGAGCATTAATAGCAGCAGCAGTGGCTGGACTATTTCTCAAGCAGTGGATGCGATTTTCTTCTGGTAGTACCTCTGCAGTTATGCATTGGCTATGGTCAGAAGGGAAGGTACAAACACCCCAAAAGAGGTCTAAGGGTCTCCCTCAAGCTCTGAAACCCTGAAACTCCTCTCTGCAATGGCATCCTCCCCTGAGAGGGAGTGGCTGGTTAGAGTGAGCCATCAGGGGCCATGAAATGCTTGCAACTGTTTACCAAACTGCAGCCCCTGTCTATATTACTAAAAAAAATGATAGATAGATAGATAGATAGATAGATAGAGATATATCCTATCTATCTATCTATCTATCTATCTATCTCTCTTCCCTCAGGTTAGCCGCTTTAATCGCATCCCAGAATGGGATAAAATTCTACAGGTTCTCTTTCATTACCCAGGACCCTGAAACTGAGTATCTGGGGGTGGGAAAAGATGTTTTCTCTCAGGGGACCGTGAAGAGGCTGATGACTCCTCTTCTGAGGGGTCAAATGTGGAAGGATCAGCTTTACAATCTAAGATTGTGGGTGCAATTTCTTACTGAATTGGTTTGCTCCACATTTATGCTACCCTTAACTTCTTGTTTGGGTTCACTAAAGCCTCCTCAAGCTGTGCATGCCATTCCTGTCCATTCATTGCTTAAAAGTCTTGTGTATTCTGAGTGGGATCACCCAGATAAGCATTTTTTTTTCCCTCCTAAAAAGTTTTTCACACTTTATCCTATGGAGGAAAAAATGTACTGAAGGTGGGAGATACCAGCAATTGACGCTGCTATATCTTCTGAATAAAAGTTTGACTTGTCCGGCAGACAATGCTCAAATGCTTAAGGGTCCAACTAAAAAGTTGGAATTCCTATTAAAAGAACATTGTTGTTTCTCTGGCAGGTTGAGTGTCTCAGCCTGTGCTGACAGTAATTTGGTATATGTCAATCCTTGAGAGACCAATTTTAGCAGGTGCTCAAGGTTATCCCTATTCAGCAGGCCCAGGATCTAGCAAGCTCCTAGTAGCTTTATTTTTGCAATAGATGCTGAGAGCTTCTATCTTCAGGCCTCACGCCTTTTGCTGGGCCGCTACATTTGTATAGAATACTATGGTTGAAAAACTGGTCAGCCGAAGCGTCCTGCAAAAAAACTCCTGGCTAAGTTCCCTTTCTGAGGTGAAACGGTTGTTTGGAATATTTGGAGATAATGCATCCAATGAATTTCTAGGGGAAAGTACCCCTTTGCCATTTTAAGAAAAGGAGTAACTATATTAAAAAAAAGCTCCTTCTCCAGTGCCAGGGGCATCAGCTTCCAGGCAGTTACGACGGCTTCCGCTGTCAAGTTCAAGAGGTAATCCTCAGTCAACCCCAGGGAAAAAAGTCTTGGGGGAGGAAACCTACAAAACAAAATACTAAAGCCTTCTTATGAGGGTGCGCCCCCGCTCGCTCGAGTGGGGGAAAGACTTCTGCAGTTCTCAAGGGTCTGGCAGAAAGAGTGTCAAGGACAGATGGGTGGCTTCTTCTATAACTCTAGGGTACAAACTGGAGTTCCGATCGTTCCCGTCTCCTCGTTTTCTCAGAACAGTTGTTCCTAAAGATCCAGAGAAAAGAAGTCTCTCTTTCTAGCATTGGACAATCTTTTGGCGAAAAGTGGTCATGATGGTCCCCATGAAAGAGCAGGGTTTGGGGTTTTATGCAAACCTTTTTTTTTTCACTGCAAAACAAAATGAAGATCTCAAACCCATTCTGGATCTCAAGAATCTAAACCGGTTCCTGAATATCTGCTCTTTTTGCAATTTAGTCAATCCAATCAGTTGTTGCCATCCTCCAAGGTGGAGAGTTTTTTACGTTTATCGACATCGTCCAAGCTTTAGATTTCCCAATGTGTCTGACTCCAAAGGTACGCCGGAGCCTCAATTTGTGGTTGATAACTAAAAATCTGCAAAGGGAAAATCCTTCCTACCAGTTAGCTGGAAAGTGGTAACATACGCCAACCTTTTTTAGTTTGGGGAGCAGTCGTGGAAGAGGCTGTCCAAGAAAAATGGTCCAGATCAGAAATGACCTTGCCCATTAACATTCTAGAGATTCGGGCAGAGCGTTTGGCCCTGAGGACCTGGACATTTAGTTTACGGAGCTGTCCTGTCAAGATCCAATCCAACAATGCCACAGCAGTGGCCTATAGCAATCACCAAGGGGGCACAAGAATTTGTGCGGCCCAGAGAGAGGTGAATCATATGCTAGCGGCCGTTTTTTAATCTAGAAAATTGGCAGGCAGTCTATTTGAGTTGCCAGCAGCTGTTCCCGGGAGAATGGTTCCTTCACCTCGGTATCTTTCTGACAGTAGGTCAAAGATCGGGGATCCCAGACGTAGATCTGTTTTGCGTCCAGGTTCAACAAAGAGATTGACAACTTTGTGTTATCAAAGGACCTGCTATAATGCGGAACAGGTGCCTTGGTTTTTTTTAAATCGTTTTTACTGATTTATGCATCCACGACTTCTTTGCAGGATCAAGCAGGAAGGGAAGTCAGTGATTCTTGTGGTCCAGAAGATCTTGGTATGCAGAGATCATAAGGATGGCGTTAGAGGTCCATGGACCCTACCACCACGTCCAGACCTTCTCTCGCAAGGTCCGGTATTCCATCTTACTTTTCAAATGCTAAATTTAATGGTTTGGCTATTGAGACCCACATTTTGAAGAAGCGTGGGCTGTCAGGTTCAGAGGTATCTATCTTGGGTAATGCAAGGAAGCTGGCCTCCATAATCATATTATGGAGTCTGGAAAGCATATGTCGTCTTTGGTATGAAACCAGGGGTTGGCACCCCAGGAAGTAGGTCATAAGTAGAACCCTTGATCTTCTACAAATGGGGTTAGAAATAAAGCTGGCCTTGAGTACTTTCAAAGGACAGATGTCGGTCTTATCGGTATTATTTCAACGACCACTTGCTTCAAATCCTCCGGTTAGGTCACCCCTGAACCCTTGGGACTTGAATTTTGTTCGGTCGCCATTACAAAAACTGCCTTTTTTGAGCCAATACGACATATTCCCTTGGTCCTTTTTGACAAGGAAACTGATTTTTCTGGTAACCATATCTTCTGCAAGAAGGGTATCGGAGTTGGCTGCTCTTTCTTGTAAAGAGCCATATTTATTATTATTCTAGGATACGGTAGTACTGCGTCCTCATCCTAACCTTTTACCGAAGGTAGTATCAGGTTTTTTTTCTAAACCCGGATATTGTTCTACCTTCAATTTTTTTCTAGAACCCTGTTCTATGGAAGAAAAATCACTACATTCTCTTGATGTGGTGAGAGCAGTCAAGGTCTACTTAAAGGCGACTGCTCAAATTCAGAAAACGGATGTTCTTTGATTCGTGTTGCCTGAAGGTCCTAAAAAGGGGACAGGCAGCCTAGAAATCCACTATTTCTAAATGGATTCGATGAGTAATCATTCAAGCTTATGGTTTTAAAGAGGTAGATTCCACCCTCTCAAATCAAAGTGCACTACTCTAGGGCTGTTAGTGCTTCGTGGGCAGTGCATCACCAAGCCTACATGGCTCTAATCTGCAAGGCCGCAACTTGGTCTTCAATCCATACATTTACCAGATTCTGGTGGATGTAAAAAGACATGAGGATGTTGCCTTTTGGGTGCAGTGTACTGCAGGCAGCAGTACAAGTCCTCTGATCTCATGGTGCCCTACTTTTGTTGTGTCTCCCCCTCAGTTGGCATTGCTATGGGACATCCCACATAGTGATTACTATGGCTCTGTGTCCCCTGATGTACGATTAAAGAAAATAGGATTTTTATAACGGCTTACCTGTAAAATCCTTTACAGGACACAGAGGTCCCGCCCCTCTTTCTAGTAGACACATGTATTGCTTTGCTACAAAACCGAGGTACTCCCGGTATGGGAGGGGTTATATAGGGAGGCAACTTCCTGTTTAGGGCATGCCAGTGTCCAGAACCTGAAGGTGGCCTATAACCCTCATAGTGATTTACTATGGCTCTGTCCCATGATGTACTTCAAAAGAAAAGGGATTTTTACAGGTAAGCTGTTATAAAAATCCTATTTAGCTGTGCAATGGTTTTGCCAAGAACCACCCACCTGTTCCTCTTCTGCATTCCCCTGCCGGTGCATCTGGCTCCTCCCCCTGCCGAGTCCCGCCATCGCAAACCGCTTGCAATGGGGGTGCTTGTGCAGGCTCGCTTTAGAGCCAACTCTGTGGCCATGGGCACACCGGGTGTGATTCGGCCCTGCTCCTCCCTCACTGGCTGTGATTGACAGCAGCATGAGCCAATTGCTTCTGCTGCTGTCTCTGAGCCAATGATGAGGGGGAGAACTGAGAGCCTCTGCTCTTGTGCGCAGTGCTGGATCATGATTGGGCTCAGGTAAGTATAGGGGAGGGGGGGTGCAGAAGGTTTTTTACTTAATGCATTTAAAGGAAAGAACATTCTGCCTTTTTTAGAACCACTTGAGTTCTATTAAACCTGTCGTTTTGTTTGGACCGTTTTGCTGGCCAAAAAACAGAGCACTTTTTGCGATTTGGCACTGCGTCGCTTTAACTGACAATTGTGCGGTCGTGCGACGTGGCTCACAAACAAAATTGTCCTTTTATTTCTTTTTTTCTTTTTTTTTTTTCTTTTTCCACAAATAGAGCTTTCTTTTGGTGGTATTTGATAGATAGATAGATAGATAGATAGATAGATAGATAGATAGATAGATAGATATATGATTTTGTTTGTATAACAATGTCATAATGAGTTGAAATCTCACATTTGTTTTAATGTCGCTTATCTGTCCCGCAGGTAGAGCTGCAGTGTGAATGTGGAAGGAGGAAAGAGAATGTGGTTTGCCCAGTGGCTTCCTCAGCCTATCAAAGGTTCATATTTCAGATTTTACCCTTTCTTTCTAACATAAATCGTATGTGTCACTTAAAGACAAACTCTCATAAAATCTGAATTGAAGAGCCTGCTATTTCTGACCACCATTGAGGATGCTTATTCCCTGGCTATCGCTCTGACACTTATTTCCAGCATATTTGTTTGATGCCTGTGACTCAAAAGTAGTCAGACACAGCCAGGCATCTAGCATTTTCAGTAGTATAATTTTTTTCCTCATTAGATACTACTACAGTACCCACTAAAGGCTGGTACACAAATATAGGCCAGTTCAGCAGAATGTCTGGCTTCTGTCGAACAGGATATTGGAAAACCAGCATCCGATCAACGCTTGCAGCCTATAGCTCAGCGGGGAGATCGCTGTTCTAACATCGCATAGTTAGTACAGCGAGCTCCTCAGTTGTGGTGTTTTTGTGTTTTATTTTAATTTTTTCTTCTTTTTTTTTGCTCATCTCACTGGCTTAAAAAAAAAGAAAAACCTCAATCTGAGAAGCGCTATTAACCACTTGCTGACTGACGTACATATAAAGATGTCCTGTCAGCAATTGTTTATTACAATATCATGGCTGCAGCCATGGTCTTGATATCGTCCTTTACAGCTGGCTATGGGTTGTTTTTCAAAAGTGATCTGGCCAGCTCTCCGCTCATTTTCAGCGCTATGAAGGGATACGCCCCCCTCCTGCAACCACCCATGGTGGCTCCCAGCCTCTCCTATTATTCTGGGACATGTTTTGGTATTTACTTACTTGACTCAACAACTTTTTTATATTTTAACAAAACATTGGGTATTATGTTGCATCTGTGTGCACTTAAATTTATTTTAGTGTATTTCTTCATAACAATTTGCATTTGATAGATGGTGGTTCAAATGTCCTATTGTGTAAAACATTGCAAGCACCATTTTGTTCTCCAAGGCTTCTGCTTTCAGAAAATATACACTCACCGGCCACATTATTGGGTACACCTGTTCAATTATTATTATTATACACGATTTATATAGCGCCAACAGTTTACGCATCGCTTTACAATGTATAGGGGGTTCAATTGTTTAGTAACACAAATTGCTAATCAGCCAATCACATGAAAGTAACTCAATGCATTTAGGCATCTAGATGTGGTGAAGACTTGCTGAAGTTCAAACCAAGAATGGGGAAGAAAGGGGATTTAAGTGACCTTGAATGTGGAATGATTGTTGGTGCCAGATGGGCTGGTCTGTGTATTTCAAAAACTGCTGATCTACTGAGATTTTCACGCACGACCATCTATAGGGTTTACAGCAGGGGTCTCAAACTAGTGGCCCTCCAGCTGTTGCGAAACTACAAGTCCCATCATGCCTCTGCCTGTGGGAGTCATGCTTGTAACTGTCAGCCTTGCAATGCCTCATGGAACTTGTAGTTTCGCAACAGCTGGAGGGCTGCAAGTTTGAGAGCCCTGGTTTACAGAGAATAGTCAGAAAAAGAGAAAATATCCAGTGAGCAGCAGTTGTGTGGATGAAAACGCCTTGTTGATGTCAGAGGGGAATGGGCAGAATGGTTCGAGATGATAGAAAGGCAACAGTAACTCCAATAACCACTCGTTGCAACCAAGGTATGCAGAATACCGTCTCTGAACGCACAAAACATCGAACCTTGAAGATAATGGGCTACAGCAGCAGAAGACAAGAGGTGCCACTCCTGTCCACTGAGAACAGGAAACCGAGGCTACAATTCGCACAGGATATCCAAAAGTAGACAATAGAAAATTGGAAAAATGTTGCCTGGTCTGATGAGTCTCGATTTTCAGCTGCGACATTCATATGGTAGGGTCAGAATTTGGCGTAAACATGAAAGCATGGATCCATCCTGCCTTGTATCAACTGTTCAGGCTGCTGGTGTAATGGTGTGGGGGATATTTTCTTGGCACACTTTGGGCCCCTTGGTATTTAATTGAGCAACGTTTAAATGCCACAACCTACCCAAGTATCGTTGCTGACCATGTCCATCCCTTTATGACTACAGTGTATCCATCTTCTGATGGCTACTTCCATCTGGATAATGCACCATGTCACAAAGCTTAAATCATCTCAATCTGGTTCCTTGAACATGACAATTAGTTCACTGTACTCCAATGTCCTCCAGTCACAAGATCTCATTTCAATAGAGCACCTTTTGGGATGTGGTGGCACCAAAACCTATCAGGAACCTTGTTGCATCTATTGCATGAAGAATTAAGGCAGTTCTGAAGGAAAAAGGGGATTCAACCCGGTACTAACAAGGTGTACCTAATAATGTGGTCGGTGAGTGTGTTTGTTCTAGCATAAAATGCTGATTCTGACGTGTGAAAAAAATCGTCCCAGCCAGCAAATGGCTAACAATGACTACATTTGGGGGGGGGGTTTAAGAAAAGAGCCAGGTCACTTGCCCTGTCGGCTATGAGACCCCTTTTCCTCCAATTGTAAAGTTCTCTCTGCTACATTAAGCACAAAGTGCTCTGCAGGCTGTGTTTTATGTGCTTTAAAATGCAGGCTATGGTTGAGATCCACCCCCGGTTGGGGCAGACACAGAGGGAGATGACAGACAGACAGGAAGGAAGGGGATAGAGAGGAGAGCAGAAGGGACAGCAGCGTATGACGGAGGGAGGCACTCTGACCACGGTGGTCAGGGCTGAGCAGCCCTGATTTTCGTGGTCAGTATAGAGTGGATGCAGGAAGTGCCAGGTTTAGGGAGTTTCTTATTTTTTTTTTTTTTTTTTTTTACAGTTATTAGAGGGGGGTAGATTACACAGCACAAGCACTGTGCTATGTAATTTGCTTTAAGGGACCAGTATCTGCCTCCTTGGTAGATGTGGACCAGACGGGATTTATGCCGGGCAAGTCAACAGATACCAACTTGAGGAGACTGTTCTCTCATTTGCAGTTGCCCAACTTGGACTCATCTTGTAGAATCATAGTCTCAATTGACATAGAGAAGGCCTTTGATTCAGTTGACTGGCGCTACATGCATGCAGTCCTGGAACGCATGGGGTTTGGCCCATGCTTTCGTCAATGGATATCTCTCCTGTATAGTACTCCGAGGACGGCCATCCGCACGAGTACACACACATCTGAATACTTTACAGTGGGTAGAGGTACCAGGCAAGGGTGCCCTCTATCGCCATTCTTGTTTGCGCTCATGATGGAGCCCTTGGCGGTGGCATTGAGAGCGTCGCCAAGAATTAAAGCAATCCGGGTGGGGAATATAGATGAGGGCTTGGCATTATATGCCGATGACCTCTTACTGTTTTTACAAGACCCCGCAGACTCACTGGTGGCGGCCCTTGATATTATGGACACCTTTGCTGGCTACTCAGGTCTAAAGGTCAACTGGACCAAGTCCTCCATTTTACCTTTGGATAGAGAGGCTAGAGCTAGAGCGAATCAGAACTTGCCATTAAAATGGGTTTCGCAGATTACCTATCTTGGAGTGAAAGTGACGGCAAATGTGACGGATTATATGCCCCTGAATTTAGAGCCGCTCATAACCTTCTTTAAACAAAAGGCACAGGCGTGGCAAAAACTCCCACTATCTCTAATAGGAAGGATTAATCTAGTGAAAATGAAGATTCTCCCGGTTATCTTATTTCCTGAGGAATGCTCCGGTATGGATACCGAAGTCTTTTTTCAAGAAACTGGATGGGATCACCAGCTCATTTTTGTGGGCCCCGAAAATGCCCAGAATAGGCTTGAAAGTGCTACAAGAGCCATGGGGACAAGGAGGGTTGGCTCTGCCAGACTGGCGTAAGTACTATTTGGCAGGCCAAATGGTATTTGTGAATAGATGGTTAGTTTCTGATAGAGGCGACTCTGCAACAATTCTTGAGGCTGCCCACTTAGGTTCCTATGAATCTCTTCGTTTAGCTATACATAGGGGTCTGAGGAGTGAGCTTCCTCTCACGGATTCTATGAAAGCTACTATAAAAGCATGGGAGGAGGCAGTGAAATTGGCATGCCCTAGTTTTCAGGGATTCTACCCAGCCTCCCCCTTATGGATGAATCCGAAGCTGAAACATTTCTATGCCCTGGAAGACTCAATTGGGTGGGCAAGTAGGGGAGTTAAACTGCTAAAAGATATTACACGGGATGGTGAACTCTTGACATTTAATGACCTTAAGACTAAACATGACCTCCCTAACTCGCAGTACTTTAGATACCTCCAGTTAAGACACGCCTTTCAAACGCAATTTAGAGAGCAGAAGGTTGAATCCTTCCCTTCTAGGTTAGAAGACACACTCATGACAGAGGAACTATCAAAGACCTTATCGATTACATATAAGGAATTGTTCAAAACTAGTCCCAAGGCTCTAACTAAATGTAGGGAAAGATGGGAAGCAGAGGTACCAGACATACAGGGAGAGGACTGGGATGATATGTGGGAACAACCATTTAAGAACCTAGTGGCAGCAAGGGATAGGCTTATCCAGTTTAAATTCTTACATAGAATATATTATACCCCTGCCAGACTGGCCAAAATATACCCATCCGTTTCCTCAGAGTGTTGGAGGTGCTCTGCCACCTCAGCGGACGCACATCATGTGTTCTGGGACTGTCCCCAGATCCGTCAATTCTGGTCTGGGGTCCCTCCTGTATAGCAGGGGTACTGCAAGTGCCGGTGCCCCTGACTATTGATGTGTGTCTTCTGGGGTTGGTGGATGAAGTAGTCCCATCTAGAGCACATAGAACTTTACTTACGATACTACTATTTTATGGGAAGAAGTCCATTTTACTCAAGTGGAAAAAAGTGGGGGCTCCGGAAGTAACATTTTGGAAAGGCTTGGTGAACGCTATGCTCCCGTATTACAAAGCTACATATAGGGATAGAGGATGCAGTAAAAAATTCGAAAAAGTCTGGAGAGCTTGGTATGAGTCTGACCAAACGGTGTGATGGGATGATCCTAGGCGGAAGAATGGGAGGGTCCTAAAAGTAGCCATCAGATATCTTATACAGGGTGAAGAGTAAAACGACTTATACTCTGGGTGATTAGAGATGTGAAATGGCTGTTATTCCACAAATAATAAAATTTTTGTTGGGGGAAGGGAACTGAGTACAGGGAGGGGGAGGGGGGGGGGGGGGGGGGGTTATATCTGTTGTTGTAGCTGTCGGTTGATGGCATTGTAAATGTTGTTTGATGTATGTCAAAAATTTTCAATAAAAAGAATTTTCAAAAAAAAAAAAAAGGGACCAGTATCTGTATATTTTATTTTTTGGTTAAACACTTTAAGAGTTACTCGCCACTGGTTGTCCCGCCCATAATTCCGCCCCTAAACATGCCTTTCTAAGTTATCTCATGAAATTACACTGTTAAATGTTTTTTTATGCAGAATTAAGTTACAAAACTAAATATTAACAAATTTATCAGTGTCCGTCAGCGCAACCTCATGGAAGCCGATTCTCCTCCCATCGATCGGCTAGGAAGCTGTGGGGAAGGGAAAAGAGGAGAGCCAGCTGGATCACACAGAGGGGAACTCCTTCTGTTACACAGCTTGGCTCTGAAATGCCGGCCGATGTGACGCAACGTTCCGCCTCCTGGACCGGCCCCTATGATAAACGTCACACTACTTCAAATTCCCGGCATTGGACTAGTGTGCTGTCTAGCATAGAAGCTGGTCCAGGAGGTGGGACTTTGACAATGGCCGGCGTTTCAAAGCTGTGTCACAGAGGGAGTTCCCTTCTCTGTCTGATCAGACCTGGCTCTCCTTTTCCTCTACTCTCCCTTCCCCCACAGTTCCCTGGCCAATTGCTGGGAGGAGAATGGACACCCATTCAACCCTGCCTCCCGGCAGCGCCCTCAGCTAATTTCTACTTGCCAAATGCTAGCAGGTGAGTGGAAATTTTGATTATACTAAGCTATTATCATACATAAGTTATGACTGACTTTACACACCTGTTGTCTAAAAAGCTAAAATAAAAGGGAAGTGAATTTTTAGGGATTTCACTCATTACCCATGAACTTTTGTTTTGTAGAATAGCAGCTATATCTATGGCAGCAAAGCTCTCTGAAATGCAACTGGGGGATTCAGTGGATATTGGAAAACTTGTCACCAAAGCGGAAATTAAGCAAACGAGGTAAGGCAATGTGTTGGTCTTATCAATGCACAACACAGAACATATTTGCAGATAAGGACTTTTTCTTTTGCTTTCCTGGTCTGTATGCTTGTTCTGGGTTAGTGACTTATAGCATTAAAGCAGGACGCCTAGCCTTTCAAAAGCAGTTGAATCAAAGGTGCTGGTTGATTTTTGGATCACACCGCAACCACAGCGTCTATGGGCACTGCCACGAGTCAGTGGACATTCATAGCAGGCTAATCTCCAGACGACAAAAAAATGTTTGTCAGCTTTGTATTCTCAACACAGATTGCTGTTCCTCACAATAAGGCCGGTAACGAGAGCTCACTTTGTAGATAGGAGTCCAATTAGAAAATTTAAACCGACAAAAATTAGTGGGCTATCACCTGGACATAGACTGCTGGAAGATGACTGGGATTGACACAAAGTGCTGAGCAGAACCTGACTAAACAATAGACGAGAAAGGAACATGACCCATCGTGACACACTTTGGTCAGGTTATGTGCACATAGTGTCAGTTTTGGTTCTTTTCTTGTTTTTGTCCAGGGAAATATTCCACTGTTTGGTATGAGATTTCAAATTGGATTCCGTGTTTCTTTATCGTACATCATGAGACACAGAGCAGGTTATAATCATGTGGGTTATGCACCACCTTTAGGTGAATGGACACTGGCAGATCAATCAAACAGTAAGTCCACCCCTATACAAGTCCTCCTTTACAGGAAATACCTCAGTTTTTTTTCACCAGTTTCTGTAAGGTGATGGTTCGTGGTGTGATGCATGTGCTGGAGGTCTGTAAACCATTCTTCTGTGGATCAAGATCCATTCAAAGGGAGGTTAGCTCAAATGGATGGTACCCAAGCCTTTTTGGATAGGTGAGAAGAATCCTCGAGGTTTGCCTGTAATGCAGCCTTACAGCACTGGACCCTGTGTAATGGAATCCTGTGCAGTGTTTGTTCTAACCAATGTGCTTTCCAGCAGGGTGCTATACAGGTCCAGGGGCGTTGTACCCAGATTAAGGGGGTTTAACCAAGTTCTTCAAGGTTTTTTTTTATGACGGAGCCCGCCGCAATGGGTGAAGGTTGGACTCCTGTTATGATTCACATTCCTGCAGCGGGAAAGGCAAGTTTACATTTGCAGTGTTTCTTTGAAAAAGAAATCTGACAGGTCATTCTCCAGGTTGGCACTGGGGGCAATGTGCTGTTTGATCTGGCTGGCCAGGCTTTGTGTTGCAGAAGGTGTATTGAGCTGCAGTGTTCTCCTCCAGCCACTACAGGGCTCAGGGCCCCTCTGTATAGCCTACTCTTGTGCAGTGGAGGCATTAAGTAAAAGGGCAGCAATTTTCCTTATGCTTGAAGGCACATGTGGGCTGAAGGGTTAGTGAGGCTCCTGGGAAACAGCAGGGACATGGAGAGGCTATGTGATTACTACCTGTGGGAAGCTGCATGACTAGACGGGACCCGATTATACACTGCATTTGTCTGCATAATCCAAGGGGGTTTGTACAACAGTTTTCTGTTACATCCCTGCACGGGTATCAGTGCCCTTAAAGGAGTTCAGAGTGTTTCCAGAGTAGCTTGCGTTGATGTGCAGGAACCTACATTTAGGCTGCACTGAAGCAGCGTAGAGGCTGCATTCAGGGTGCTTTGTTGCATTTGTGCTTGGCTAGTCCTACGAAACTAGTATGGGGCTAAGGGTATTTGGTCATAGTTCTTTGCTGAAACCATACGCTTCTAGAAAGTGGGGCAGGTGCAGTATAGTATTACATTATTGCATGCATACCTGCATAATTGTAGAACTGCACCCTTGTATAATTGCATATCTGTATGGCTACATAGCTATGTGGGGGCATAACTGCATAAGGGCATATTTGTGCACACTGCATGAACTGCATACTTGCGTAAATGTGTATTTGCATACTGGTATGAACTGCATATTGGCATAAACTGCATACCTGTATACTGCATAAACTGCGTATTTGTGCGTGCATAATTGCATAGCTGTAGACTAACATGGCTATGGACCTGTATCCCTGCAAGACTGCATAGTCAGGTTTTGGCAATATAGTCTCTACATTATTTACTTGTTATACATCTGAGCCGCTGTGTTTGTCATTGCAACAAATCCTGACATGTTAGGTGTCATTAGGAGAATTTAGCAGTGGCATTGACAGCTGCAATGGACTTCAGCCGCATCTGAACGCACCTAATCTCAGAGCCTAAGCAGGATTGGGCCTGGTTAGTACTTGTATGGAAGACTGTCTGGGATTACCAGGTGCTGTAAGCTTTTCCCCTCCAGAGTGAGGCGTCTGAGACTGCTGTGTTTTGAGAGTATCTCATGCCAGAGGATGCTAGGGCAGTCTCTAAGGCGGTTCACTCCATCTTTAGGTTGACTCTGGCAGAAACCTGGTAGGTTAAGTACACCTCTTTGGGACCTTCTGGGTTTGCCACAGTTATTAGCCTTTCGCCTTGCATTTGCTCTTAGAGCAGAAGTTATTGACTCGTATTCTAAAAAAACGTCACCATAGGGGCCCATACATGGGAACATGAGGTCTATCTTGGATTTCAAGGCACTAGACAAATTTCTAAAAATCCTCCTATTTCAGATAGCATCGATCCGATTAGTGATGGCCTCTCTGCAAGAGGTAGATTTCGGATGTCCATAGTGCTCAATTACACATCTTTTAAGGGCCAGTTTTCTAGGCTCATCTGGTTTCTGCAATTGCAGTGTAAAAATCGCCATTTTCGTTTTGTGGCACTGCCCTTCATGCTGGCCCCAGCCCCCTGAGGTTTCATAAAGCTTCTAGCCACGGTGCTGGACATGGGGTGTCGATCTCAGAATACCTCAATGATCTTTGCTCAAGGAGCAATCTGTTCCAGGCTCAAATCGAAATATAAGAAGCAAAAGGTATCCTTCGATACATCTCTACAAAAGATCTAGAGTTGAACTGTACGTAGGGAACTTCAACGTAGATACCCTTTCCTCATTCAGAGGAACTATTCTCTGTCTGGAACATGAAGGTCCATGCGTAGGATTGCCGGAGGGCTCTGTCCCCGGGGTAATGTAGAGTTAGAATTGGTGGGTGATTGTTCGGAATCTGGAAAATTTTCCTTCCAGTGATATGGCAGATAGTAACCACTGAGGCCAGTCTCTCTGGTTGGGGGGGCTGGTTTGGAGGTTGCTACAGTTCAGGGGACTTGGTCTCCTTAGAGAATACTGCCCATCAATATCTTGGAACTTTGAGTGGTACACCTTGCTCTGAAATATTGGACGATCCAGTTGCACAGTTTTGTGGTTGGGGTTCAGTCCAACAATGCCGCTGCAGTGGCCTATATCAACCACGAGGGTGGCACCAGGAGTCATGCGCCTCAGGAAAAGGTGGCCCACATTCTGTCTGGGGCAGAACAGCATGTGCCGTCTAACGGCAGCCATCAGCGACTAATACCGGGACAGTGGTCCCTACATCTCAAGACGTTCTCAGCAATCTGCCAGCTTTGGGGAACTCTGAAGGTGGCTCTACTGGATTCCGTGTTCTACAAAAAGTTGGAAAGGTGGTGTGTGAGATGAAAGTCTCACCGGCAATAGTGGAGATGCACTGGTAACACCTTAGAGACCAGTTCTTAACGCCATCCCCCTGATTTAACCACTGCCTCTTCTTTTGCGAAGGATCCAGGCCGCCCTTGTGTCCTTGGGACCTTAACTTGGGTCTTGACACTCTTGCAGAAGTCGCCTTTTGAATTAATTTGATTGAGACTCCATTAGTCCTTTTGACTAGGAAGGTGGCTTCTTTGGTTTCTATCACTTCGGCAAGAAGAGCATCAGAGCTGGCAGCTCTTTCATGTAAGGAGCCATTCTTGGTATAGCATCATGATATGGTGGTGTTGCGGCGTCCTCCATCTTTCTTGCCTAGAGTGGTTTCTAGTTTTCACTTGAATCAGGCCAGTGTCTCGCTTTTCTTTTTTTATTTCCCCTAGTCCACAGTAGGCAGGGGAAAGATTGCTGCATACTCTGGATGTAGTTTAGGCGATCAGGATTTACTTGAGTTGTATGAACAGGTCAGAATCCTAGTTTGTGCTGCCCAAAAAGCCCAGGAAGGACAGGCGGCAGCCAGGTCAACTATTTCTCACTGGAGCCGCCAGTTAATCATTCAAGTGTATGGTTGGTTTGAAAGGGCAAAGTCCCACCTTTTCTGGGGAGAGTGCATTCTACCAAGAGTGTGAGGGCAGTTTGGGCTATCCGCCATCAGGCGTTAGTGGCTCAGGTTTGCAAGGCCGCTACATGGTCTTTGGTTCATACATTCACAGGGTTTTACCAGGTGGCTGTCAGTCATGGGGGATACTGCCTTTGGCCGCGGCAGAGTAGGTCCTTTGGGATTGATGGCAGTGGTTATTGTTGTGACTCCCATCCCTCCAGGCTTTATTGCTATGGGACATCCCACATATAGTTATGATTTGATAACCTGCTCTGTGTCCCGTGATGTACTATAAAGAAAATTTGATTGTCTTTACATACCTGTAAAATCCATTTCTTGGTGTATATCATGGGACATGGAGGTCCCCCTCTTTCTGGGAATTCGTTGCCTACTACAAAACTGAAGTACTTCCTGTATAGGAGGGATTATATAAGGGAGGACTTCCTGTTTTTGATCTGCCAGTGTCCCTTCACCTACAGGTGGCGCATAACCCACATAATTATGATTATAACCTGCTCTGTGTGCCGTGATGTACTCCAAGAAATAGATTTTTTTTTCTGCTTCGTATGTAAAAAAAAAAATGCATGTGCCTTTTTAAAAGTGTAACTAAGCAAAACAAATAATGCATGTATGATACAGTCTGTCACTAGCCCCAGTAGTTTTTGATTGTAGAGTCTACCTTGTAACATAGCTTAATTACCTGTCAATTCTGCCATTCCACCAATTCTGTTTCCTTTAAGGCTGAAGTTTAGCTAAAAATTTTTAACCAAACTTACCTGTAATGAAGGTATGTCCCACATCATTTAAGCAGCTAGATCCTGGAGAAGTATTCACTGCAGTCGTGCCCCACCCTCTTCCTGTCTCTGCAATCCAGCACACAGGGGGCAATAGCCCTTGGGCTCCAATCTGAGCTGTTGCGAAAATGTTGCTCCAAGGAAGCACCCCTCTCCTCCCTTCCCTCCATCATCTAAGTTTTTTTTTTTTTTTTTTTTTTTTTTTATTACTCTCACTGCCCGTGACACCATTTGTAAATGGTGGAGAGTCTAAAAAGTCACAGGATTCTCTCCCTCATTCACAACTCGTGTTACGATCAATGAAAAAACTTTTTTCAATGGGGAAAGAGGGGGTGGGTCCCAGGCGCAACGTTTTTAAAGCAGTACAGCCTCAAGCCCAAAGTGTTTTAATAAAAAAAAAAAGTTTAAGGCGTGGCACAACAAATGTATACAAATACTAACTGATAAGATGACTGTAAAGTAACAAAGAGTATTGACTATCAAGTCGTGGTACATGTTATGTTAGTAATGACCATTATTAAAAGAAAAAGGGAACATTAGGTGTGATAGACAAATGTGGGTATGATTCCAGTTCACCACAAGTGCACACGTAGGTCATATTGAGGATAATATCTAACAATTGGAGGCCACCATTTATATTTTTTATATTTTTTGTGTGTGTATGTATATATGTGTATGTGTGTGTGTGTGTGTGTATATGTGTGTGTGTATATGTATATGTATGTATGTATGTATGTATATATGTATGTATATATGTATGTATATGTATGTATATATATATATATATATATATATATATATATATATATATATATATATATATATATATATATATATATATAAAAAGTGTGGGAAATGGAGTCAATATGACCTGGTTTGGGCTATGTCACCTGAGGAAAGGTAGTAACTTAGGCAAGGTCAAAAAGGGTTTTCCAAGCATGCCATTGCTTCCAAAGTATTTTTCTGGTTGCAAGTAGCCAAGAGCCTCTTCCAGCCTCATGGTTTAATTGAATTGTTACCCATTTTCTAATGGTGGGTGTATTGAGTGACTTCAAATGACAAGGAATCGGCGCCCGACCTGCCAAAATAAAGCAGAACAGGTCTTTATTTTTTTTTTTTTTATTCCATTATTGAGTCCAGGATCATGGACAAGTTGCAGTTTCTGACCGTGACCTGCCCGTCACCAGACTACCCATTTGAAATATGCAGTTTCACAATAGCCTAATTTTAGAGCAAGACCACCACAAGTGGAGAAGCATGGCTCATCAAAAATTATTATTAAACCTTGCGCTTCAGAGACAAGAAGGCAGGGCATTCACCCCTGCTGTGAGGGTCAAACATTAAAAGAAGTGGAAAAATAATAGATATACTGATATGAGGAGCAGGCAATAAAACCATGTTCTATAAATTAACTCGAACCATGAATGGCTTTGTTAATGCTAGCGAAAGGCTGCATCTTGTATGTAATTTTTCATTATGGCAATAGTTACTTTTAATTACAAATACGTAAGCGAGTCAGATTATTTTACTAGACCATGTTAGTGGTTTTAACCCAAAAAAAATGAAATAAAATCCTGTTCTTTTAAAATGTTAAACTGCATAGTGCTTGTGTGGTGTCGTGTTTTTTTTTTTTTTTTTCCCTTTTTTTTTTTTTGTATGCTGTAAAAAAAACTGCCTGTTCCAGTGTCTCCCTGTGTGTGCTTACCACAGTAATCGTGCCTGCTGAGCCATGATACCGTGGTCGGGTTACGTGCCTTCGTCAGCCCACAATCCCTCCCCTCCTGCTATTCCGTGTGGCAGTAAAGTTTCTGTTCTCAATTTCTGGCAGCCCCTCTGTAATAAGATATACAACTCAGTGTATACGTTTTTTATTTTAAAATTCTAATCCTAAATCCCTTAAGCCACGTCACAGATGTGTGGTCACTTGACCGCCTGACTGACGTCAGAGGGATATCTCAGCCCCTCACACTGTAGTCCTTAGGTGGGGGAAGGATAGCAGCGAGCGGTCACTTAACCGCACATCGGCGATGTGGATTAAGGTATTTAGGATTTAAAAAAACATACACTGAGTTCTATATCTTTTTATAACAGAGAGGCTGCCAGTAATTGCGAACACTTAACAGTCAACTGCTACTGATTGTTCTCATTACACAAATTCCCATGTCATATTTGCCTGTGTTATTTGCAAAAACAATGTGAGTGGGTGGTTGCCTTTTTTTTTATTTTATTTTTCAAAGCTAAAAGTACTAATTTTATTTTGATCACAGCAATCTGCAAAAAAAAAAAAATTAAACAGCCAGTTTTTTTTTTTAGGCTAATTGTGAAAGGTCAGAACAAGTAGGTGGTTTAAGTACCATGAGCAATGGAAAAAATGTTGGCTATTTGGCCTTGTAAATGAGTACCCTTTTGCACTTCTGCAGCTTGCTTCCCACTGACTGGCTTTTGTTTTGTACTGATTACAGGTTGCAATGTGATGAAGAGTGCTTGGCTTTGGAACGAAACAGGTAAGCACATACCCATTTGCATTTCTTTTGAAGTGATTAGTGTATTTTATGTAGATTTTGTAAGAAAAGCTGTGTTTACTGACACATTTAACTGACAGCCTGTCTGATTACAGCCTTTCTAAAGAGTGTGTATTTATAGAACTTGACTATTTTACTAGTTAATGCTACTGCCATAGTAAATGCAAACACAAACTGATTATCTTTGATGAAAAGGCAATGGGATGGAATTTCACTTCTGATCGGGACCTCCTCTCAGTTAAGTTCAGGACAGTCCCCTTGTATACAATAGCTGGTCCCTAATTCTGATGATTTACAACATTTGACTGATAAAAGTCCAGTCATTTGATTGCTGACTTATGACATGTAAATGAATTATTTAAGAAAGCCATGGTATACTTAACATCGCATGGCTGGTTAGTTTATTTTGGCTCAGTTATTGCAACCTGATTAGAAGCTGCCATTGTTGGACTTCTACGGTACATGCTACTTACGGTTTTAGAGAAAGACGAGAACAGGCGCCTCTTAGTAAGTTTTAAATGTAATCAACAACTCGCATATAGGAATCTTTAGGCAGGCACTAGATAGTCCGGTGTACTCGATCACCGTCTCCGCTTTCAGCAATGGTGTTAGCTCTGTCTCCATATGCGGCCGGCATCCTGTTCAGCATGGCTCTTCCAGTATTCGAGCGGGATCCTAAACGAGGCTTGGAACTCAGCTAGTTGGTCACAGAGAGGGCTGAGGAGCGGTGTACTGAGGAGCGGTGTACTGAGGAGCGGTGTGTAACGAGTTTAGGTGTGTTTACAGGTGTCAAGCACTAATAAATTATTCTGGCAATTTAAATGAATAAACACTCAAGTGCTTAACTCATGTTTAAATGTGTTTACAGGCATCGTGTGTGTGTGTGTGTGTGTGTGTGTGTGCGCACGCACGCACACGCACACGCACACGCACACACACACACACACACACACACACGCACACACACACGATGCCTGTAAACACATTTAAACATGAGTTAAACACAGCCGTTCCTCTTACCAAGCCGCGTTGTGCGTTTTGGGGATATCGGTCAAAGAATTCACATAACTGGAAAGACACACGTTTCTGAAACACAGGTCACTAGTTTTATTTGAGGAGATTAGTGCCTACTTTATTTGGAAAATATTATTATAAAATTTGTCCCATCTATGGCCAGTTTAACAACCTCTGAGGGCCCTCCAATGACAGAAACATGGAGAAACAGCAAATGGAAAGCTTATCAAAAATGTACTTAAAGTGAAACTTGAGTCATATTTTTTCATCTTTCCATCTATTAAATCTTCTGCCCTTGTTGTTTTAACTTTGGGTAGTAAAACATTTTTTTTCTGCCAGTAAATACCTTATACAGCCCACTTCCTGTTTGTTTGGTAAAAAGCCTAGGCTTATGGCATCATGCACAGCTCTCTCGCACACTAGAATTTACCAGGAAGGGAGGGGGGATGAGTCGTAAGAGGACCAATCAGAGATGCAGAGCTGGAGGTATGCTTCTGTTTGTGTAAATCCAGGAATTGAACAGGCAGCGGCTTCAGCTGCCCACATTTAAAATGGTTGCAGCCAGACTCAGTGGAGGGAGATTTCTGCAGCACATTTGGAAAATACAGAATCCTATTCTATAAAAAATAATATGCAAAGCGGTTGGAGGGAAGCTTCATAATGGAAAAGATGTTTTTATTACAGATTATATGAGCAGACTGCAGTTCCTCTTTAAATTTATTGTCTGCCAAAACTAATCTATTGATCTGTGAGCAGCATAACACAATTCTAAAAATGTTTACTGAAAGATATTTTTGTAACTTTTCAGACGTCTGGCAGAAGCCCTGAATATATCAGAAAATTCAGATCCCTTTAATACTCGTTCTGGGACAAAGTACAGTGACAGCTTGAAAGATGATGCCAGGTTTGTAAATGTCTGCCCACTGTTTTCCGCCTGATAGTAGACATTGACTTTGCATCCACAAATATGAAAAAACAAAAGAAGAAGAAAAATTACTATAAAAAAAAATTTAAGATTCTTGTAATATCTTTTAGCCGATGTGTTTAGCTCTTTTAGGTATGCAGATTATTAAATTTGTTTTACTACACACCTAGAATAATGCAATGTTTTGCCCACCCTGCTCATTTGGATTTGACCTGGTGTGTGCCGTATCTGCATCCAGCTCCGCGATTTATGATTTCTTGCCCATTTTTCAGAGAATATGAATGATAACACAAACTTGTCTTTCACTCATAGTTAGTGTTTGGCTGGAACCATTTATTATCAATCAACTGTGTTTACTCTTTTTAAATCATAATCACAACAGAAACTACCCAACTGACCCTGATCAAAAGTTTACATACCCTGGTGATTTTGGCCTGATAACATGCACACAAGTTGACACAAAGGGGTTTGAATGGCTATTAAAGTTAACCATCCTCACCTGTGATCTGTTTGCTTGTAACTAGTGTGTGTATATAAAAAGTCAATGAGTTGCTGGATTCTGAGTCATGGGGAAAGAAAAATAATTGTCAAAGGATCTGGGGGACAAGGTAGTTGAACTGTATAAAACATGAAAGGGATATAAAAAGATATCCAAGGATTTGAGAATAAATAAAAAAAAATGTAAATTGCTGCGCCAACCTCAATCATGGGCAGCCAACACAGCAATAAGACTCATTGTAGAATAAATGTGTAAAAAGTATGTCTTGATCGCGGTCACCTGATGCTGGTAATAATCAGGAGACAACGTGATCTGTGAATACAGTGATGTATCACTGGTGTGCAATGATAAAATTTATGTATAACTAAAAATAGTGTACATATAGATGCAGGTGATAAAACCGTATACGATACAAATATCGCAAATTAACGTGAATGATCATACACCAAAATCTAAACCGTGTCCACACTATGTGCAAAATGTGATGCAGTGTAATAAAAGGAACAAGTGATGTACAAATGAATGCATCGTAAATATAAACCATGCAGGCGTACACTTAAAATATGGTGTTCATAATACAAACACAATGATGCGTAGGAAAGAAAAACAAACAATAAAGGGGAAAATCAACAGTGCCAATACACCAAAAAACAAATAAAACCACAAAAAAGTCCATGTGATTATGATGCCACAACAGACATTCAAAGTAGTCTTAGGGGTGATGTCTGTGTTTCATGTAAAGGTATAGAAGAGAAAAAAGGCCTCCACATAGTGTAAATCAAAAATTTAAGTAAAAAGTTCAACATCCAGACAGATGTGGAGGCCTTTTTTCTCTTCTATACCTTCATTTTCATCATTGTTTGGTGGATTGTGGCTGGTGAGTCGTATCATGGATTCCTAATGGTCACCAAAGAAGGAGTTGGAGTACCTCCTCTTTAGAGTTCGATTCATGTCGATTGCATTCACATCAATGTCTGATTCACTGCCGCTGGGTTGTGGATCCACTACCCAGGGTAAGAGTACTGAATCCCCCCCATTTGGTGTATGATCATTCATTCAACCTGTGACACGTTAATTTGCGATATTTGTATCGTATACGGTTTCATCACCTGCATCTATATGTACACTATTTTTAGTTATACAGAATTTTATCGTTGCCCACCAGTGATGCATCACTGTATTCACAGATCACATTGTCTCCTGATTATTACCAGAATCAGGTGACTGCGATCAAGACCTACTTTTAGCACTACACATTTATTCTACATAAGGAATTGAGAATGTCATTCAGCAGTGTTCAAGCTCTAATCAAGATCTGGCAAATGAGGGGTTCTGTTGAAACTAAACCACTGTCAGGTAGACCAACTAAAAATTTCAGCCACAACTGCTAGGAAAATTGTTCAGGCAAAAAAAAACACACAAATAACTTCAGATTAAATACAGGACTCTCTGAAAACATGTGGTGTAGCTGTTTCAAGATGCACAATAAGGAGGCACTTAAAGAAAGATGGGCTGCATGGTCGAGTCTCCAGAAGAAAACCATTACTATGAAAATGCCCTAAAGCATCCCGCTTACAATACGCCAAACACAGAGACAAGCCTCAAAGCTTCTGGTACAAAGTCATTTTGGAGTGATGAGACCAAATTTTAGCTTTTTGGCCACAACCAAAAACACTGCATTTGGAGAGGAGTCAACAAGGCCTATGATGAAAGGAACACCATTCCTACTGTGAAACACGGAGGTGGATCGCTGATGTTTTGGGGATGTGTGAACTACAAAGGCACAGGACATTTGGTCAAAATTGATGGCAAGATGAATGCAGTATGTTATCAAAAAATACTGGAGGAACATTTTGTCTTCATCAGCCAGAAAGCTGCGCATGGGGCGTACTTGGACATTCCAACTTGACAATGATCCAAAACACAAGTTGACCTGTCCTTGGCTACAGCAGAATAAAGTGAAGGTTCTGGAGTGGCCATCTGTCTCCTGACCGCCAATATCATTAAGCCACTCTGGAAGATCTCAAACGTGCAGTTGATGCAAGAAAGCCCATGAAATTACAGAAACTGTAACCTTTTTGCCAAGCGGAATGGGCAACTTTAACATCTGAGAAGATAAAGAGCCCATCCACAAACACCACAAAAGACTTCAAACTGTCATTGATGTTAAAGGGGGCAATATACGGTATTAAGAACTGGGGTATGTAAACTTTTTTTTGATCAGGGTCATTTGGCTAGTTTCTGTTGTCATTATGATCTAAAAAGAGTAAACAGTTGATTGATAATAAATGGCTTCAGCCAAACAATAACCATGAGCAAAAGAAACATGTTTGTGTTATCATTCATATTCTCTGAAAAATGGCCAAGAATGCCAGGGTATGTAAACTTATAAGCACAACTTTTTTTTATATATAACATGCCACCTCTGTGCAGTTGGTTTTGCACAGAGTAGCCTGGACCCACTCCGCTGCTCCTAGCCACTCCCTCCTTTTGAGTGCCCCTCAGCCAGCAACTTGCTACAGAGGGCACCCAAGCAGTCAGAGCTCCGTGTATCCATTCAGATACGGAGCCCCAACCTGGCCCTGCCCCATCTCTCCCCTGATTGGCTGACTGAATTTGACAGCTGCGGGAGCCAATGGCACCACTGCTCTTTCTCAGCCAATCAAGAAGAGTGTCCTGGATGGCTGAGGGGATCGTGGACATCGCTGGAGAGAGATGTGGCTCAGGTAGGCATTTAGGTGGGTGCTGGGGGGGCTGCTACACACAGGTTTTTTTATCTTATTGCATGAAGATGAACCTTCTGCCTTTACAACTCCTTTAAGTAATGACAACAGTTATTGCTGAATAAACAGATTGTTGGCATAGATGTAGAAATTGCTCTGGTTCATAGGGGATGTACAAGTGAGAGGTGACATAGTTAAGGCCTAATTCTGGGTTGGGAAAAAAAAATCCTTGCAGTGTTGTGGTGATCCTGGTTTAAATAAATGACAATGAACACCACCCTGGAGTGTAAGGTTCTCTTTGAATGTAGCCTATGATTACAAAAGCAGTTATGTTTCTTTGCTGAGGGATTTATCTACTTGTCAGCAGCCATCTTGTTAGTAACACATTAATCTTGAGTTGGCCATACACTAAGATTGCTTCAGTTCAGTCTATGGAGATGAATAAGAGCAATCTTCCCTGATGGCTTTTGTATTCTGACAGCTGGTGTGTGCAGCTGTCAGAAGGGTACCAATAGGGGCACCCATGACTTCAGTTTCAGCTGGTTTGTAAGAAGCCAGTTTTTTAATTTGATGCAAATGAGGCGAGTGCTAATACAGTATCTTGAAATTTTCCACATTTTGTAATGTTGCAACCAATCAGAGTAGGGGGTTGAATACAATTACACGCCACAATTTTCAGTTATTTGTAAAAAAATGTGAATATCATATCCATTTTTCTTCCACTTTACAATTTTGTGCCACTTTGTGTTGGTCTATCAACAAAAATTGCAATAAACGTTTACATTTTCGGTTGCAACATAACAAAATGTGGAAAATTTTAAGGGGTATGAATACTTTTTCAAGGCACTGAAGATAGTAAATCAAAACCATAATGGTAATATCTGTGTAGCCCTAGCTTTTAATGTTACCATAGGTGTCTGGTCTTGGTAAATATAAAATGCATGATATGGTTGCCCGTGTGTACTGGCGTGGGAAGAATCCATTGAGATTAAACATTTATTTGTTTTTTGATATGAGAGGGGCTATTTCATCCTGGTCTTTACATGAGTCATATTTATTTTATATATACACAAATATGCAGCCTTTTAGCTTTTTGCCCATTTAACTTTTTGATCTTGTAATCTACAGAAAAGATCTGAAGTTTGTTTCTGACATTGAGAGGGAAATAAAAGCACTCGTGGATGCTGTTAACAAGGTTTGTTTGAAAAACAACCCATTTTAGAACAATAC
Source organism: Lithobates sylvaticus (assembly GCA_028564925.1). Taxonomy (NCBI): domain Eukaryota; kingdom Metazoa; phylum Chordata; class Amphibia; order Anura; family Ranidae; genus Lithobates; species Lithobates sylvaticus. Next base: position 281,177,337 of record CM053030.1, read on the forward strand.
ACTGAACACTATGCAAGGACAAATCAAACTGAACTTGAGTATGCCTTTTAGCTATGATTTTCTATTGTTTTTCAGGGAAAACAAACCAAAAAAAGTCATTGTTTCCCCCCAATGAACAGAGACCATCGTAAGATTATCCATGACCTAGCAGAGGTTTATGGAGTTGAGAGTGTGAGCTATGACAGCGAGCCCAAGCGCAATGTTGTCATCACTGCTATAAAGTAAGTTTACATATTTGTTATTAAATGTAATCCTGTTTATGACTGGAGTGATTTTAGGTCAGATTGCTTTAACTTATTTCTTTGATATCTTGTGCTAATGGTGATAATAAGCAGAGAGTTTGATCATTAAAAAAAAAAAAATGTTTTACAACAATTTGTCAGGTGATTGTTGTCAAATGGCAGTGATCACTAGCTGGAAGTTGCTATGGTCAGCTCTGTTACCCTTATTGTGCCCATGATTTAAGCTGCCCACAGATGCAATATGAATCTTTCTAATACTACACAGTGGTAGAAGAATGCATACTCAAATTGGCCAAATGTGCATGCTTATGGAGAAATTAAGAAAGCACTGAGCGCGCACATAGCCAGCAGTAACCTGTAGTACAACATAGCCAGCAGATTTATAGTACAAATGCAAGCAAGGCACTTTTATACTGGTGGTTAACTTTACAAGAACGCTAAATGCATGAACCAAGGCACTCAAATTGCCCAAGTAAACAGGGGTTAGATGAGTGTCTTGATTCCACAGTTGATGTCTGAGTTGTAAGGGACACTCACACTTAATGTCAGTTGACATAAGCATTTAAAAACAAAGGTATCATTATTTAGCGAACATGATTACAAAACCGGATACTTAAAAGATAACTCCACTTTTTAGACCATGTTACACGCATACTCTGGGCGTAACATGGTTACAAGCAGACTACCTCCCAATCCACCCCCAACCTTGACAGCAGTGGGGCTGCTTCTTCCTCCAGCAGCTGTCAGTTTGCCTGTACAGCCTGGTCATTCGTGCAGAGTTGTGAATGAATTACCTTCAAGTAATGCCTGTCACCATGGCAGATAGATTTGTAGTTCTCATGGAACACATTTGCCATTTTGTGTCAAGTTGGCATATACAGCATGTAAAATGTATACAGTTAAATTGGAAAGCTGGCCCCCAATTTGGTCAGCTCTTTAAAACTTGGCTTATGGCTACATTAGTGAAGTAGAAATATAACAAACTTTTTATTTTTTTGGAAGGGAAGATTTTAGTGCTGCTCGCAGTGTGCATTAGAAGCTGCAGCAATCGGAGCCCACCTCATTTCCTTTCTGGAGGTCATCCAGTATCATCTAGCCCTTTCATATTGATTGTTGGGGGGACTGGGGAAAGCAAAATCTAAGCAGATTAAACTTATATTTTGCTTTCCCCAGTCAAAGCTTAAGCAGATTAAACTTAAGCTTTGCTTTTTAAAGTTAAAAAAAAAGAGCTGTTGATTGGTATAAACTATAGACAATTAGAACTAGCACATGCCTACAGTAGCTTTCCGATCCCCTGCTCCACCTACATTCCAGTCTTTTTTTTTTTTTTGATTGGTCACAGCCTTGGCGCTTTCTGCCTCTTTGACGCTTTTCTGGCCCTTTTGCATCCCATACATTTACATTGACCAGAATATGTGAGAAGTGTGTGCGGTGGGAGTAATGAGAACTGCTACAAGCATGTGAAAAAATTTGTTGTCTTGTGTTTTTGTTTATTGACTGTATTTCCAACAATTACCTCCTTCCTTTTTTTTTTTTTTTTTTTTTTTTTTTTTTCTATTAAGAGGGAAATCGGCATGCCCTAATATCTCCCTTATGACTGTACTGGAAAGAGAGATCCAAGCTAAACCTCCTCCACCTATTGCTCACTACAGACATCTGCCTGATAGGTAAGACATCTACAAAGGCAAACTGTACTGGTTTTGGGTCAGTTTTAATTTTTTCTTTTTTTGTAAGCAGGTGAAACAGTTCAAGCAGGTGAAACTATGTTTACCATAGTTACCAAACAGAAAACCTACCTGTTTACTGTAGCTGTAGAAACAATGGACTGTTGAAAACTGTCAGTTGAATACAACAATGGTATCTACCCATTGTCTACTCAAACCGAACCTGCCAGTAATCTAACAGTAACAGTCATTCATTCAGTTTGAGAGCTGAAAGAATCTCAAACAAGTAATGTCTTGTTTACTGTAGCTATAGAGACAATAGCCTATTCAAACTGAGAAATCTACTCAATCCAAAAAACCTGACGGTATCTCTGAGCAACCACTATTGTGTAATGTGTGCCCATTCATATGTTATGTCTGATTAATATAAAAAAATCATATTTTAAACAAACGCAACACAGGTGCCCAGATCATTTTGATCAGGTTTACCCGCCCTACCACTGATGTTGGAAGCTTACACCATCCCTGACATTTAACACGTTGTCTTTCCATTAGGGGGGCTAGATTAAGTTTCAAGTATTCAGTAGGGTCCGGCGATATCATTACATTTGAAAGTTTTAACAATGGCAATTTGGGACGCCTCTGAGGGAAGAGGTGATACTAATGGATCTAGGGGCATAAGTTTGGATTTGGAGCAATTAATAGTAAATCCGGAGAAATCACAGAATTTAGTAATGGTTGCCATCAGGGTCTGCAGCGAGCCACCGGAGTCCGCCAAATATAGTAAGGCATCGTCAGCGTAAAGGGACAACTTGTCCTCCAGCTGGCCCCTGCGGAATCCCACAATGTCCTCGTCATTGCGAATTAACATTGCAAGTGGCTCTACCTCTAGTGCAAATAGGGAAATAACGGGCAGCCCTGACGAGTACCCTGGTGTAACTGGAAGGGCAAGGAGAGGGAGTTATTAACTCGGACCCTGGCCCGAGGTTCAGAGTAGAGTACTTTCACCCAGTTGATAAAAGTATTGCCCAGGCCAAAGCCAGCCAGGATTTCCCAGAGGTAGGGCCATTCAACGCTGTCAAAAGCCTTGGCAGCGTCCAAGCACAGAATGGCCCTACCCCCGGTGTTATCTACTGGAGTTTGAATATTGAGAGAGAGGCGTCGGATGTTGTCCGCCGTGGACCGCGTCGGAATGAACCCGGATTGGTCACGATGTATCAGCCGCCCAACAACACCCGCAAGTCTGTTCGCAAGGACCCTAGCTAGCAGCTTGACATCAATATTAAGCAGCGATATGGGGCAGTATGAATCTGGTATCTGTCTATCCTCGCCTGGCTTGGGAAGGACCACTATAATTGCCTCCTTCATCGAGTCAGGTAGATGACCTGTTTTAGCTGCCTCTCGTAAGGCCTTCAATAGTGGAGGTAGGAAGATCGACCCATTCCTGGTGTATAGATAAGAGGATAGTGGCGCGCAAATAAATTAAACTAAACTAAATGATGAAAAGACAAGAAAGAGTCAGGTAATAAAGGTAAGGAGATCCTAGTTATAATATCCTGGTTAACACAGTATAAAACACATCATAATGGATAAAAAATAAAAAAAAATAAATAATATATCCAATAGATAATTGCAGTGCTTCTGATTGTGCGTTAATTGACGTGACAATATAAAACCAGTAATAAAATTAATCCTGGCTAAAAATGTGTAGTAGACAACGCAATTAGTGACTGGATGAAAAGTGATAGTGCATCCAAGTGTGCATAAAACAATGATCCAGATAAATAGTAAAATAACCAAAAAAAAGGAAGGTAAAACAGTGATTCAAAAGGGTATTAGTCAAAGAACATGATTAATTGAGGTATCAAGATATGTGATATAAAGGAGTAAACAGCAAAAACAAATGCTAAAGTGATCAAGTGCGAGAGAGAAATTTCTCCGGATACCGCGGTGGAAATAATATATAGTGGTGGTCTCAGATGTGTGCCATATATGCCGTAGTAAAAGGCTATAGTGAAAAATGAGATAAATAAGGATAAGTAAAGATGATAAACGATAAATAAATAGAATATGTAACTAGTGAGTGGCGATCAAAATAAAATCGCAAAGAAAGTAAATGTCCAATCAGGGATCCATATGTAACAGTGGTGCAGTATGGAGGCAGTATCTTCAGCCCAAAGGAAAGAGTGTCAGTGCTGAGGTATAGGCTGGTGACCGGGAACAATCTAGGAATTCCTGTGCAGTGATCCGTGAGTTTCCGTGTAATCCTATTGGGGATATGGGTGGCCCCTTACCTTACGGCTGTAAGGTTACAGCGGTGTGGTATAGGTCTTTATGGTCCTTAGGTGACCTTCCTCACGGGTGGGGGGTAGGGGTTCCGGCTGCGTGTCCCAGGTATTTCCTATCAGCTTCCTCTTTATCCCGGCGGGGGGTGGGGGTGATATTCTACCTTTAGATGTGAGTACCCATTTTTAATGTTATATTGGAAATAAATACCTATTACTTGATATACTACACTATGAGGCATTTCATTTCCTATACATACTGAGGTGAAATCACCCCCCCCCCCCCCCTGCCTGGATAAAGAGGAAGCTGATAGGAAATACCTGGGACACGCAGCCGGAACCCCTACCCCCCACCCGTGAGGAAGGTCACCTAAGGACCATAAAGACCTATACCACACCGCTGTAACCTTACAGCCGTAAGGTAAGGGGCTTGATATACTACACTATGAGGCATTTCATTTCCTATACATACTGAGGTGAAATCACCCCCCCCCCCCCCCCCCCGCCTGGATAAAGAGGAAGCTGATGGGAAATACCTGGGACACGCAGCCGGAACCCCTACCCCCCACCCGTGAGGAAGGTCACCTAAGGACCATAAAGACCTATACCACACCGCTGTAACCTTACAGCCGTAAGGTAAGGGGCCACCCATATCCCCAATAGGATTACACGGAAACTCACGGATCACTGCACAGGAATTCCTAGATTGTTCCCGGTCACCAGCCTATACCTCAGCACTGACACTCTTTCCTTTGGGCTGAAGATACTGCCTCCATACTGCACCACTGTTACATATGGATCCCTGATTGGACATTTACTTTCTTTGCGATTTTTATTTTGATCGCCACTCACTAGTTACATATTCTATTTATTTATCGTTTATCATCTTTACTTATCCTTATTTATCTCATTTTTCACTATAGCCTTTTACTACGGCATATATGGCACACATCTGAGACCACCACTATATATTATTTCCTCCGCGGTATCCGGAGAAATTTCTCTCTCGCACTTGATCACTTTAGCATTTGTTTTTGCTGTTTACTCCTTTATATCACATATCTTGATACATCAATTAATCATGTTCTTTGATTAATACCCTTTTGAATCACTGTTTTACCTTCCTTTTTTTTGGATTCATACTTTGATGCATTTTTTATCACACTTATTTTACTATTTATCTGGATCATTGTTTTATGCTTACTTGGATGCACTATCACTTTTCATCCAGTCACTAATTGCGTTGTCTACTACACATTTTTAGCCAGGATTAATTTTATTACTGATTTTATATTGTCACGTCAATTTACGCACAATCAGAAGCACTGCAATTATCTATTGGATCTATTATTTATTATTTATTTTATTTTTTATCCATTATGATGTGTTTTATACTGTGTTAACCAGGATATTATAACTAGGATCTCCTTACCTTTATTACCTGACTCTTTCTTGTCTTTTCATCATTTAGTTTAGTTTAATTTATTTGCGCGCCACTATCCTCCTTTTATCTAACTTCTCTGGGTTCAGACATTTCCTTTAAGTGTGCGCTGCATCCCCCTAGTGGCCATTCGGTGTGCCGGCGCAAGATTACCTTCTATTTTTTTTTTTTTTTCATTCCTGGTGTATACCTCGACAGTTAGCCCATCCGATCCAGGAGATTTGTGGTTTGGTGCATCTGAGAATGCCTCAGTCAGCTCTTCTATCGTGATCGGGGAATCTAGTGCTGCTTTTTCAGCTGTGGAGACCTGGGGAAAGGTACAGTCCCCTAAAAACAGAGCTAAGTCAGAGGGGGTATTGTTTGTTTTAGAGGTGTATAAGTCTGCATAGAATTGCTGAAATGTATCCAAAATGTCAGTAGTAGAAGTGCTAACCTCACCATTAAGTTTCTTAATCTCAGTAATGGAGGTGGATTCCTGCTGCGCCTTAACGACCATAGCCAATAAGTGACCTGTATTCGCGCCTTCCTCAAAATGGTTCTGTTGAAGGAAATATCATTTTTTTCCGCTGTTGACAATACCACCCTGTTATATAATGATTGGGCCTCAGTCCAGCTATTTTGGTTGGCTGGAGTAGGATCCGCTACCAGAGCGATTTCTCTGTTGTAACTCAAGGCGGACCGTGTCCTCCCATTCTCTAGATCTTTTCATTATACCAGATATTACCCGTATGAGGAGAACTCGTAAATGCTTTTATAGCATTCATACTACCGCCCCACTAGCAGATTGTTTATTGAACATCATACCCCACCTTTAAATACACAATTGGACCAGAGCATGTATGTAAAACAAAAATGTACCTAATGTCCGTACTTCCAAGGCAGTTTATGTACTGTGGGTATGTCCATACTCGCGAGTTTACGTAAAGTGAGTGTATGTATGTAAAGCGGGGTATGCCTGTACAGATATCACAAAAGGATTCTAACTAATATGCAGTGAATTGAGGATATGGAGGTAGGAACTGGCAAGAAGAAAGCTCAGAAATGTACCAATAAGTAATAAAACCAAGATAAACTTGGAATGTGAGCCTCTACTGAAATTGCTGGTAGCCAGTGGTATGCATACTTTGTGAATCACTGACTTGTAACAAGCATTTCGATCAGGAAAGTCGGAATGAAGTCAGAGCATTTAATCCGGTCTACAGTGGCAACCTCCATTTATTCCACAGTACGGGTTTCATTTAAGCCAGAGGATGGTGTGTTCATCTTTCTCAGGAGGAAGAACCTTCTTTCACAAATAAACATTTCATATTTAAAGCGCAGCTCCATGCTTCAGAAAAAAATTAAGTCGGCAGCTACAAATACTGTAGCTGCTAACTTTTAATATTGGGACACTTACCTGCCCAGGAATCCAGCGGTGTCCTCACCCGAGACAAATTTTAAATCTGTTATCGAGTGCTGCCACTGCCATCTCCACTAAGACTGCTTGCAAATGGCCCCATAAAACATCACACTGCACTGCCCATTGGGAATAGGCAGAAAAGATTCTCCTTTTTAGATGGTATTATGCTCCCACAACAATCGCTAAAATTGTTCCGAACAGTTTAGGGGGATGTGGGAGAGGATGCAGAGGTACACTACTACATACTGTATGTGGTGGTCATGCCTGTGGGTATCACATTTTGGAGACAAACCTTTACTTTTATCGCCTCTTTGTTGGACAGATTATTCTGAACCTGTTATCTGGCTTTCCTGGGGTTTGATTCTGAGCAGTTCCTAAAAATCTGAAAAATCCTTTGGGATGCATACTATCTTGGCAGCTTGATAATGTATAACCAAACTGTGGAAACGACCATCAACCAAACTCCACTTTTTACTAAACGCTCCTGGAACTCCTAAATGACAGTTCTTTTTATGAATATATGCTAGCACAAAAGAAAAATGAAATCATTCTCTTGGCCGCAGATCCAACATCATCATTGTACACTGCACATTCAGTTCTTGCAGTACCCAAAAATAGGAAGTAGTTGAAAGTGGGGTGTAGTTAGTTACTTTTTACTTATTAATAGTTGCACATATTTCCATGTACCTTCAATTACACTTCATCTCTGGTCCCCCCCCCCCCCCCATATTTGGGTATGGCAGACTTGTCTTCCTGTTGTCATGCTGCATGTACTTTGTGTATTATGTATTTTCCTACCCTGTGATAATGTAGCCTGTACACATTTTACAAAACTAATGAAAATGTAAATTTAAGGTTTTGCCTGAATTGTGTGTCTGTTTTATTTCAGAAATGGAGGAAGTGGTGGCACACAGAAAGCACTAAGAGAAGATCCTGTAATAGACTACTTTGATGTGCAAGATTAGTCATTCCCCTGCTGTGCATCATATGATGGAAAGGGGTTTGTGAACCTGCGTATGTGGCTGTAAAGCTGTGAGGTCTTCAAGTTGAGCTTTTGGTAGCCACCGTCTTATTATACATGCGTAAGACACTGCTAGGAAATGGACACAAAGCAGCACATCTTGCAGTCTAAAATAAACTTCCTGTACCATTCCAGGTTATCCTTTCCATGATTTAATTAGCCATTTCAACAATGCAATATGTACAATCTTTGTGCCTGAAATTTTAGACCAATGTTTAGGCTGATGGTGGGTTCTGAACTAGGGACTAGATTGCATTTGTTCAAAAAAAAATTAAGAAATTATTTAATTCTTTCATATCACGCTTGATGTGTTGAACCAATTTCAACTAACTAAAGTCCCTTTTTAATTGCTGCAAAATCCACCATTTTACCTCATGAAACAATGTACGTGCTTCTGTATGTAGAACTGAAACATTACTGTATCTAAGCCCCAGGAGAGCTAAAGTACCAGTATTTTCCAACTTTCATCTTTGATAATGGTTCATGTTAACACACCTATGCATCTGTCTCGAAGTGTAAACCACATGATATGGTACTTGGAATCAGGGTGGGAAAACCTGGTGTTGTGTTTTAGTGTCACTCACAGTAAAAGTTGTTGCTAATTGTTTAGGTAACTGCTTTAATTCTTTCCAGCAGCAGAGATTTTATGCTGCATAAGTATCATTCATTTCCTGTGTCATTATTTAATAGAGAACTCTTGTGTTTAAGTGAACCTGTGGTTTTCCCATGCAGGGCAAAGCAACAGGCTTGCTGAAATGAAGTCTTTCTTAGCAGAACATATTTACCCTCTTTTTTCACTCCCAGCCGCTCCTTTTAGCAGCCTGGATAAGCTAGGAGTTGCTGAAGTCATAGCCTGTATAGGGTTATGAACTCTCCCATGTCATTAGCCCAGCACTGCACATATTATGGGACTTGGGCACCAATATTCCAAAGTACTGGGTATATTCTTCTCTCTCCTGTTGCTGAACAGAGCGGTGTTTAGTGAAACAAGTATTTGATGCTAAAAAATATAAAGACTTCAAACAACTGTCAAACAACTAACAGTAAAAATGACCGTGCATGGTCAGATCATAATCCTGATAATGTGCTAAAGTGCATAATCCTTCATAAATGTGCAGCAACCTGACAAAAGTATAGGTGCTAATATATAACACAAAACCTGTATTAAGTTGATGCTTTAGATCAGGGGTCTCCAAACTTTTTAGCCCGAGGGCCACATTGTAGATTTTACAAACATTCGCGGGCCGAAAAATATGTTACTTATAAATTCATGAATACAATTTAAATAATCACATCTGTGTCCCCATCAGAGCCCTTACGCACATCTGTGTCCCCATAAATGTCTCCTACAGGTCTGTGTCCCCCATCAGACATCACACACCATTGAAAATTGAGCTGAGCTGAACTTACACTAAATGGCAGTGTGTAAGGAGGGGGTGGGGTTATGCATTCCCCAATCCCCTCACTGGCCACACGCAGCTGGGAGGCGAGGCCAACAAAAACTTCCAATGGCTGGGTTCCCCCATAAGCAAACTCCCAGATCACACCCTCCAAATAACCCTACCCTGATTACACTCCTAGATTCACCCCCCCCTCCCATATCTCTCCACTCTGATCCCCCCTCCCATATCTCTCCACTCTGATCCCCCCTCCCATATCTCTCCACTCTGATCCCCCCTCCCATATCTCTCCACTCTGATCCCCCCTCCCATATCTCTCCACTCTGATCCCCCTCCCATATCTCTCCACTCTGATCCCCCCTCCCATATCTCTCCACTCTGATCCCCCCTCCCATATCTCTCCACTCTGATCCCCCCTCCCATATCTCTCCAATCTGATCACCTCCCCTCCCATATCTCTTTACTCTGATCAACCCCCTCCCATATCTCTTTACTCTGATCAACCCCCCTCCCATATCTCTTTACTCTGATCAACTCCCTCCCATATCTCTCCAATCTGATCAACCCCCCTTCCATATCTCTCCACTCTGATCAACCCCCCTCCCATATCTCTCCACTCTGATCAACCCCCGCCCATATCTCTCCAATCTGATCAACCCCCCTCCCATATCTATCCACTCTGATCAACCTCCTCCCATATCTCTCCAATCTGATCAACCCCCCTCCCATATCTCTCCAATCTGATCAACCCCCCTCCCATATCTCTCCAATCTGATCAAACCCCCCTCCCATATCTCTCCAATCTGATCAACCCCCCTCCCATATCTCTCCACTCTGATCAACCCCCCTCCCATATCTCTCCACTCTGATCAACCCCCCCTCCCATATCTCTCCACTCTGATCAACCCCCCTCCCATATCTCTCCACTCTGATCAACCCCCCCTCCCATATCTCTCCACTCTGATCAACCCCCCCTCCCATATCTCTCCACTCTGATCAACCCCCTCCCATATCTCTCCACTCGGATCAACCCCCTCCCATATCTCTCCACTCTGATCAACCCGCCTCCCATATCTCTCCACTCTGATCCCCCCCTCCCATATCTCTCCACTCTGATCCCCCCTCCCATATCTCTCCCCTCTGATCCCCCCTCCCATATCTCTCCACTCTGACCGCACCCCTCCCATACATACAAACACAAACATACCTCTCCCCTAACACACACCCCCATATTCCCCCACCCTGATTACACCCCCCATATCTCCCCACTCTGATCACTCCCCCTCATATTGCTCCACTCTGATCACACCCCCCCCCCCCCCCACAAACATACTTCTCCCCAACCCTCACCCCCAGATTCCCCCACCTTGATTACACCCCCAGATACCCACAGTCTTATCACACACCCATACCTTTCCACTCTGATTACACCCCCCATACCTCTCCCCTAACACACACCCCAGAACCCCCCCTCCACCATCGCACACACCTTGGGTTTACCAATTCCTCAAATCACCAGTCCTGCACAAAATTCCTTCCAGTAATGTGGCAGCTCCTCCTTCAGATGAGTGGGAATCTGGGGCAGACATGACAAGACCTCCAGCTAAACTATTCCAGCACGCTCAGCCAGCCCACACCTCTGAGCTGCCTAACAGCGGGGCCGGATAAAACATACAAGCGGGCCGGGGTTTGGAGACCCCTGCTTTAGATCAATATCGTAATATTGATACTAGGGTGTATTGAACCTCATACAAGTGCAAAATCCTAACAAAAAAGTCCAAATAATGATATATACCACAATAATTGATGGTTCATTAACTAAAAATTTCACATAAGAATGGCAGCATAAAAATCAAATAATATATTGTCCATTTAAGTGGTGTTCCAAAGTGACTGGTGCAAATAAGGTCCTTTTATAAATGATTTTCCAAAGTGACTTGTGCAGAATTCCAAAGTGACTTGTATATAGAATAGATCACATCTTCTGTGCAAAGTAGTGAATAACACTCATGCTTCCCTTTCGGTTCCACACTCACCAGATAGCTACACCCCTGCAGGGGTAAATCGCATGTAATCAGATCTGTCGTTAATCCTGATGTCCAATGGAATAGCCACCTTGGCAACGTATTGGATTATGTGATATCATGCGACTAGCTAAATTCCTTGGAATTTATTTAGTAAGTCGCATAATATCACATGATCTAATACGTTGTGGAGGAGGCTATTCCATTGGACATCAGGATTAAAGACTGATCTGATTACATGCGATTTACCCCTGCAGGGGTGTAGCTATCTGGTGAGTGTGGAACCGAAAGGGAAGCACGAGTGTTATTCACTACTTGTGTATAGAATAGATCACATCTTCTGTGCAAAGTTGTGACTAACACTCGTTATTAATTTATAAAATCCTTTTATAAGGCCATTATTTGCACCAGTCACTTTGGAATGCCACTTAAGGGACAATATTTTAGATTTTTATGCTGCCATACTTATGCCACATTTTTAGTTAATGCACCATCAATTATTGTGGTATATATCATTATTTGGACTTTTTTGTTATGATTTTGCTCTTATCTGAAGTTCAACACACCCGAGTATCAATGTTAGAATATTGATCTACATCATCATGTTAATACATGTTTTATGTTGTATATTAGCACCTCCACTTCTTTGTCAGTTGGTTGCACATTTATGAAGGATTATGCACTTTAGCACATCATCAGGATTATGACCTGACCGTGCATGGTCATTTTTTTTTTTTACCTTTGGCTGTTTGGCAGCGCCATTTACTGCTTTACAACCTTACATAAGTATATGATGCTGGGAGGGCTATGTTAAAGCCAATATGTTGCATTGCTTTAGATAATTCTTAAATGTTGTAACCCCATAGTTACTGGTCAGACTCATGGAAGGTGTGGCTACATGTCTCAGCAGCCTGTCAAACCACTAACTTCATAATTTGCCATGGCAAACTAATGTGATGGTACAACATTCCAGCAGTTAGGATTTAGCTAGTTTTCAGGTGGCCACAAAGCAGTTGGGGTGCAGCATTCTGTGAACAACTGATATTTATAACTGCTAATTCTCACTTCATGTAATGCAGTTAAAAACAATTGGCTTTTTTTTGTTGTTAAATGCCTTCCAAATGCCTGGAAGGCACTATAGGCATTTGGTAAGTGGTAGATCAAACTGTTCATGAGTACCTAGTGTTGACTCTTTTTATTGATCCTGGCTTTTAACATGCTGCCTTCCAGCTCAATTTTGGTAATCACATTGGAAACCTTAGACTGATTCACATGAGTGCTGGATGTATGGGCACACAGAGGGGAATGCTGCAGATAACTTTGAAGAGCCACACCACCTCCTAACCAATACACTGCCTGGTTGTTCAGATGGCCAAGTGTCTCCTTTCAATCTGCATGAATGTAGCCTCCCAGATCTTGGAGACTGAGATACAAAAATGACCCTGTTTAATCATCGTGTCTGATTACACTAAACTTTTCACCAGAAAGAAACCTAAAGGAAATTTGAAGCTCGTACATAGTTGAATGCTATTGTCACATGAAAAGATATAATAACATATTTACAAAAATGTAAGGGGTGTACTCACTCTTGTGAGATACACTATACTCTGCTTCATGCTTGTTTGCCATATGTACAGCAGCAGGTACGCAGCAACAGGACAGGTGCTGAACATAAGGCTCCATTCACACTTCATGACTTGGAATTTCGGACCGAATCAACGCGATTCTGGCCACGGTTTAAGTTGTGTGGCAATCATAGCGCGACACGTGTTTGGGTGCTATTATCCTGCAGTTGCACCCTAAATACAATGTGATTCTTGCGCGACAATCGTGGCAAGTCGCGCCTTTATAAATTATATGAAACTTGTTGCCTGAAAAGGAGCAGGAACTTCTTTTCAGGCAGCAAACACTTATAGGGCAGCCCATTCAACTGAATAAAGTGCCCTATGCGACGCTCAGAATCGCATGAAAATCTCTAGCGGGAACGCTCTTTCCCGCTATATGATAATGTAAGTGGTGCCTTAATGAAAGCCTGCACAAGCGAAGAGTGTAATAGGGAACGTTGTGATGGATGTTGCTGAATGAGAAAAATAGTTCCAGCCGAAAGGGCTGTTATTTGCAGTGGTTTTCAGTTTTGTCTGAAATGCCTGTTTGATATTATGTAAATTGTTATTGCTTTTTGTCAATTGGCATATTCAGGGTTCATGACGATGGGTGTTTTTGTCAAGCGCTTCTTGCGTTTGATAGAAAAAGCCTGCTATTTAACCTGCATTTCATGCAGTTCAAACACGCCTCAATAGGATATGCTGTGTCCAAAGAAACGCAAAGCTGGTGAAACGCAGCCTCTGAACTGCTATGTCTACTGCTCAAAGTCAAAGGAATTTTGCTGACCTGCGTTTGGTGTGCACTTCAAACACAGCTTAAACACAGGAAAACAACACTGTCAGTGTGAGCCCCTTTGTATGGCATTTGGAAAGCTCTGGCCATTCCTACTGGCCAATGCAGACGTGCATGTGAAAGGTGTGCTTTAAAATAAATATTAAATTGATGTGGTCAAATGATGGTAGATTTGGAATCTCCAGCTTTACACATCTTAATAGTTGCTTTTACTAAACGGATAGTAAGGATTTAATTTGGACTATAGCTGAAAACATTTATCTTACAGCTGATAAAGTCAAGGGATCTTATTTCTGTCCATCCTGTCCACAGGTTTCCACAGCCCTGCCTAAGGTAAGGGGTCCTGATCCTTCTGTTCTGTTTTTCATTTTCACTTACAGGTCCTTGTCCAAGCCCCACTCTAACTGAACAGTGAAATGAGAATCCACACACTGATTTCTCACAGATCTCTGTCCCTTTGCTATCTCTTCTATCAACTTACACCTTGCACTGCAGCACACCAGATTTAATCTTTGTGCAGTTTTTCTCTTCCCGTTACTGGGCTTTGCTGTGCAGGAACTGTAAGAGGTTTATGCCCAGTTAAATTTGGGTACTTGCATGGTTTGCCGTATTAAAGAAAAAAAAAAAATCCAGATTAATACGAAGCTGAATTAATTTGTGTCTTTTATACCTTCTTGGAGTGCTGTGTTGATGAATAGTGCAATTTCGTGGACCATAAGAATGAGGCATATTTATAGATGCTCAGTATATATTAATATATGCACTTCTGTCAGTAAGTGGTTTAACAGCCTGTCAGCAAATGGTTATTACAGGATCATAGTTGCAGCCATGATCTTTGAACCTCTTGCCGACCAGCCACCGCAGTTTAACTGCGGCAGAATGGCACGGTTGGGCGCACAAATCTATCCCCTATTTTGTAGACGCTATAATTTGCGCCAATCAATATACACTTATTGCAGGTTTTTTTTTTTTTTTTTTTTTAAATGTGGGATTTATTATAGCAAAAAAGTGTTTTTTTTTTTTTTTCCAAGATTGTTGCTCTTTTGTTTATAGCGCAAAAAAAAAAAAAACCAGAGGCGATCAAACACCACCAAAAGACAGCTCTATTTGTGGAAAAAAAAAAGGCGTCAATTTTGTTTGGGTACATCGTCACACGGCCACGCAATTGTCAGTTAAAGCGGTGCAGTGCCGTATCGCAAAAAATAACCTGTTCATTGAGCAGCCAAATCTTCCAGGGCTGAAGTGGTTAATTTCAGCCAGTAATTGGCTGTTTTGTAAAAGTGATACAGGGGGCTTTACAGCTGCGCAATCACTTTTGCCGTTAACCCGTGGTGGTTAACGGGCTCTCCCTTTTTTTTTTCCCGGGGAGCCTGGGACTGCGGTAAGCAGCTGGGACAGCTTCACACAGAGGAGATGGGGAACGTCCGTCCCCACCCCATCTCCTCTGACTAATGAAGCCAGAAGTGATGATGATTTTGTCACGGTTTCAGAGATGCCATTCCCTGGCTGTTACAGCCAGGGAAGCAGCAAACCAGCAAACCATGCATGATATTTGCTTGGTTAGCTGCTTTGGAAGGCAAAGGAGACATCTAATAGACCCCCGATGTCTTCATAAAAAAAGATCTGTCATTGCCCAAAGCGATCACAAGCCCCCTTGTGATGGCATTAAGTTAAATGAATGTTTTTTCTTTTGAAACTTAGAAAAATAAAGTAAAATAAAATGAATAAAAATGATTTAATAAAATTTAAAGGTATACCTGGGTTACCACTCATACACTTAAATGCAGCCTGGGTCCAGCACTCATATGTAAACGATGATTAAACTCTGCATGCAAGGTATTGCTGCGAACGTTGGAGTGCGAGCAATAATTCCTGGGCCATCACTCACGACTCTAAACTGATAACCTGTAAAGGCTATTGGCAAATGTAAATATCATAGTTTGTCGCCTTTTTACAGATGTGCTTAATTTTAAGTCTTGCTAAGTATGGTATCTTCAGACGTTTTTATTGTTGTGAATGTGACATTCAGGAATAATTCATTGCATATGAATCTCTGTAAAACGCTCGCCAGGAAGATTCACTTGCTGTTAAAGTTTGGTGAATGTCACATTCACTACTTTATAAATATATACCCCACTAGGCTCCAAGCCTTCATAAACTAGTGTTTTTGGAAAAGCTTCTAAACCACCCCTCCAACACTTCCTCAATCCATTCTATTGATAAATGGGCGGGGGGGGGGGGGCACATATGAGAGGACGGGGTGCCTCATATATCTTCCGTAGCAGTGTTGTCAGAGGGAGGTGCAGGAGTAGGCACAGAACATATTTCAGGCTATAGGACTAGTTTCAATTCCAAAACTAAAGGGATGATGTATTGGTTATGAAATTTACAGAAATGAAAGTTAAGCCCACGCTATTGTCTTCAATATTGTAGTTCTATGATTTTATCAAGCAAAATTGTTTGGTTGCGTTGAAATGACAGACTTTTAGCTGACTCATTTACTTGAAACTGTCCCCAACACTGAGCTCTGATGGGGGAAAAAAAAGAGAGAAATTCTAGATTTGCTATAGGCTGGCTTTTTCATTTGGTTGTTAGGACAACAGCCAGTAGTGGCCAGGAAGCACGTAATGTCCCCAGTAACACAGGATTTCAGTGCTAAAATGACTTAAAGCAGAAAAACAGTGTACAGCAAACAGAGCTTATTCAGCCTCATTGCATCTGCAAAATACCAGATGTGAAACATTTTACAAAACGGGCTCAATTCACAAAGCCTTAACACCAGGATAAGGATCTTTCTTTAAACTGTGTGGTTCTAATTTTCAGATGTCATTGTTGCACTCATCTAAAACTTACTTTTACTTTTTTTTTTTTTTTTTTTTTTTTATGGATCCTTTTCCTAGTTGCATAGGTTTACTCTGTCATTGACCATAAATTTAGAAACCCTTGTTCAGGGTCATTTCAGACTACCTTTGGCCATATTAAAAGTTGCACCGTTTTGTCCCGGCAGTGTCTCCGGAAAGGTGCTGTAGCTTCCCTGTACTGAAGCCAACCCACATATGCTCACATCACAGAACATGTCCTGTTTATTACAAGAGCTTTGTGGATGTCCTGGATTTTACTTTTGTGGTGGTGCAGTTAGAAACCAGAATCATCCCACCAGCCAATAACTGCACAGATGTTCCAATTGTTTAGCCTACTTTAAATGAATATGCTGGTTTCCCCAGCATCGAAATTGATAACCCCCATGTCGGTCAAGAGAGTGATGCATTGTGTGTTGTGATATTGGTTGTTGTGAGCTACAGTCCTATTGTGATGTTTTACTATGAGCTTGCAGTTACTTTGTGGTTCCAGCTGCACAATGGCTCCTTGTGCTTTAAGACTCCAAATAGAGAACAAAATAGTGTTTCCACAAACTTTACTAATATTTGATTCCTACATATCTATTTCTGAACAGTTCTAGTATAGTAACGCAATACCCAGTATTATGTACTTCAGATTCTAATAATTAATGTTATAGATATGAATTTAGTCAACAGATTTTTACTGATAAAAATAAATGTGGTGTTTTGGTGATACCCAAAGATGGTCAGAGACAACATTCATAATTTTTTGCAGTTTGATGATAGTTGTGCTGCTATGTTGCAGATGATATTTGCCTAAATTTGTAAAACCAAAAATTTCCATCCCACTGGTGACCATTGGGTATAACAAAAACCTCTAACCAAAGCCACCCTTTTTCTGCCCTGGCTAATGTTACACAACTTATAGAGCATTATTATATCTACAGTGTTTGCATTAGGACTTGGCATGTAACGCAGAGTCGGTCTGTTTTTAAAAATTGGTCTCCAAGAATGCCATTATTGTTCAAGCTGGAAAATCCTTTTCATGATTAATAGGTAGGATTAACCATTTAATCTTTAAACGTTGGCAAATCTAAGGCTTATGTAGGTGGGCAAATTAAGCTTTCCGGTGCATTAAAATAGATTTTGACTTCAGTTTGAGATGCTTTCTTTTTTAAGTGCTTTTGACCTTCCTTTAAAGCAGAGTTCCACCCAAAAGTGGAACCTCCGCTTATATACTTCCTCCCCTGCTCCGGTGCCACATTTGGCACTTTTCAGGGGGGGAGGGGCAAAACGATACCTCTTCTTCTTTTTTTTTTTTTTTTGACAGGTAACCTTCCCCAATCCTGGGAGACAGAGCTGTGCCTTGGAAGATGAGCCCCCCCCCCCCTCCTTCTTCCGCCGCCCAGCCGGTAAGAAAGTGCAGCCTGCTTTTCACATAGCAGTAGGGAACTGGCTGTGAAGCCGAAAGGCTTCACTGCCATTTTCCCTCAACCTGAATGGGGGTGGCCGCACCCGTGAGCTGATTCGAGAATAGGCTGGGTTGCCGACATTGCAGGCTCCCTGGACAGGTAAAAGTCCTAATATTAAGTCGGCAGCTACAACATTTTTTCATGAGGGTGGGGGAACTCCTCTTTTTAAAAGGTTAGTCTAAGTGCACCACAGCCCTCGCGTTCCTAAAATCGCAGAAAGCAGATGTCATAGCGTTAGTGGAGATCTGTGTTACAGGTCACCTACAGTCTGCTCTAAAGGGCCCCTGGCTAGGATGGTCTTATCACAGCACGTACACAAACCTATCCAGGGGGGGGGGGGGGTTCTATCCTTATTGCTAAATCTACCCCTTTTGAACTAATTTTGATGGTGTTCGACCAGTAGGGCAGGCAGGTATTTCTCCATGCGGTTATAGGGGGAACCCCTTTGCTGATATTAGCCTGCTATATCCCTCCTCCATACAGCTCAGATGTCACAGAAGGCCTGGCCTATATGGCCCGGAGCCCAATGGTCCCCACTGTATGGCTAGGAGATTTCAATATGACCCCCTCACTGGACCGCCTGGCACAGTCTGGAGTACAAGCCAATGTACCACAACAAACTCGATTGTGCTGCACATTGACTGCGTTTGCATTGCTAGATGTATGGAGAGACCAAAACCCAACCACCAGAGACTATACATGCCACTCGACTAGTCATAACACAATGTCTAGAATAGATTTTATACTAGTTTCCAAAACCCTTCTACCTAAAGTCATAGGATCGGGTTTTGCACCCAGGGCCTTATCAGATCCATCCACATGCTGGATGATGGGGTCTTTGCTAGTATCATCCCCTACGCAAGTATGGAGGCTCAACCCCTACTGGCTGTCTGTATTACCTGAACATAATTCTATAGTAATAAGTACAGTTCTTTGCTTATAATCAGAACTCATCCACGCTTAACTCGCAATGGGACACAATTTAAATTACATGCATGCAGAAACCCATCCACGAGAATAAACAGACTGTGACCTAAAATTGTAATACAACTGTCAAGTAAACTGCAAGAGCTAGAGGAGACATAAAACACAAACCCCTCTCCTGAAAACCTTCAAGCGCGCATGGTTACACAATTACTGAGAAAGCTAGACAGCATATGTTCTTTTGTAAGCAGCAGGTTTTTGAGCATGGGGAGAGAGTCTGGAAGCTACTGGCCTATTTGGCCCACCTTGACGATAAACCACCGGTGGTTGTTTCTTTAGCCGATTTGGATGGGACAACTGTCACTGACGACCGAACCCCCCCCCTCCAATCGCGGCCAAATTTTACATAAATTTGCGCAAACTGTACAAATCACAATGCACCCATACCCAACAGGACATCCAAAATTACCTACATACTGTACATTTGCCCCGCTTAAACTCCAAACAAATTAAAATGCTAGAAGCACCCATAACTACCCATGATCTCATTGAGGCACTATCCCAACTAGCTAAATTTAAAGCACCAGGTCTAGATGGACTGCTCCTAGAATTCTATACCACATATTCAGAAATACTTATCCCCAAACTAAAGACCCTGCACCAATCTACAGTGGGGACGGAAAGTATTCAGACCCCCTTAAATTTTTCACTTTGTTATATTGCAGCCATTTGCTAAAATCGTTTTAAGTAAATTTTTTCCTCAATGTACACATAGCACCCCATATTGACAGAAAAACACAGAATTGTTGAAATTTTTGCAGTTTTAGTTAAGAAAAACTGAAATATCACATGGTCCTAAAGTATTTAGACCCTTTGCTGTGACACTCATATATTTAACTCAGGTGCTCTCCATTTCTTCTGATCATCCTTGAGATGGTTCTACACCTTCATTTGAGTCCCAGCTGTGTTTTGATTTTACTGATTGGACTTGATTAGGAAAGCCACACACCTGTCTATATATAAGACCTTACAGCGCACAGTGCATGTCGGAGCAAATGAGAATCAAGAGATCAAAGGAACTGCCTGAAGAGCTCAGACAGAATTGTGGCAAGGTACAGATCTGGCCAAGGTTACAAAAAGATTTCTGCTGCACTTAAGATTCCTGAGAGCACAGTGGCCTCCATAATCCTTAAATGGAAGACATTTGGGACGATCAGAACCCTTCCTAGAGCTAAAAAAAAAAAAAACACCCGAAGGACTCCAAGATGGTGAGAAATAAGATTCTCTGGTCTGATGAGACCAATAGAACTTTTTAGCCTTAATTCTAAGGGGTGTGTGTGGAGAAAACCGGGCACTGCTCATCACCTGTTCAATACCGTCCCAACAGTGAAGCATGGTGGTGGCAGCATCATGCTTTGGGGGTGTTTTTCAGCTGCAGGGACAGTGCGACTGGTTGCAATCAAGGGAAAGATGAATGGGGCCAAGTACAGGGATATCCTGGATGTAAACCTTCTCCAGAGTGCTCAGGACCTCAGACTGGACCGAAGGTTTTACCTTCCAACAAGACAATGACCCTTAGCACACAGCTAAAATAACGAAGGAGTGGCTTCACAACAACTCCGTGACTGTTCTTGAATGGCCCAGCCAGAGCCTGGACTTAAACCCAATTGAGCATCTCTGGAGAGACCTAAAAATGTCTGTCCACCAACGTTTTACCATCCAACCTGACAGAACTAGAGAGGATCTGCAAGGAGGAATGACGGAGGATCCCCAAATCCAGGTGTGAGAAACTTGTTGCATCTTTCCCAAAAAACTCATGGCTGTATTCGATCAAAAGGGTGCTTCTACTAAATACTGAGCAAAGGGTCTGAATACTTAAGACCATGTGATAGTTCATTTTTTTTTCTTTTTTAATAAATCTACAAAAATGTCAAAATTCTTACCGGTGGACATAAAAATACTCACTAAAACAATATATATATATATATATATATATATATATATATATATATATATATATATATATATATATATATATATATATATATATATATATATATTATATAATTATTGAATAATCAGGCTCAACATGACAACTCTGAAACCAGGGTGGTGGTGGCCTTGGATACAGCCAAGGCCTTTGACTGGCAGTATCTGTGGGAGTCCCTTCACGGCTTTGGGTCTGGACCAAACTTTATTAAGTGGGTACAGCTCTTATACCAGACACCCAAAGCGTGGATATTCCTCAATGTGTGGCTGTCAGACCAATTTCCCCTTGGCAGGGGCACACATCAGGGCTGCCCCCCTCACCCCCGCTATATGCCCTAACTGCTGAACCAATAGCCATTAGGACAGAACCCAACATAGCTGGCTTACGCCGGGGTTCTTCATTGGAAAAAATAGGCCTTTACGTGGATGATACCATACTCTACCTAGCAGACCAGGGACCTTCACTACAAGCTGTGCTAGTGATAATTGAGAGGCTGGGAAAGTTCTCAGGATTGCGCATTAATTGGGATAAATCCCAGATCTTCCCCCTGGACCAACCCCCCCCCCCCCCGTATATCCCAAACTACCTTTTAATTAGAGTGTCAACGATTAAATATTTGGGAGTGGTGGTGGTCACAAGGGACCTCAGGGATTATATTCCTCTTAAAGTAGAACCTTTTATTTACGTTACTCAAAACCCAAGCCTGGTCTAGATTGCCCTTGGGAGTGATGGGGCGATTAAATATAATCAAAATGATCCTTCTACCTAAAATTTTATACATGATATGGCATGCCCTCTTATATACCCCGCTGAAAATCTTCCTAAACTCCTTTGTCATATTCTGTAAAACCCCACATCCATGGGAGGAAGTTCCTCCCAGACTTGCAGGATTACTACCTAGCCTCTCAGCTCTCTCATCTGTATTACTTTAATACGACTGAGACGCAGCGCTACAGATCCCTGGTCTGCGACAGGCCCAGACACCCAGCGTATACTCCTATTCAAACCATTCTCCGAGGAGGACAAACAAGCAGAAGATCCTCTCGATATATAATGTGGGGAGAATTCTACATCACCAAAGGGTATGGAAAATCACCTTGAAGAAATAAAATTTGAGTCCAATTCACTCACACCCCACTATGGCTCAACAGCCATCTGCCCACCCATTGTACACCATCTCAGACCCCGCTATCTGGGCTTCTTATGGGATACTCTACTTGCATCAAGTTCTGACAGCTTCTGGGCCTAAAATGTTTCAAGCACTTAAAGAAGAATTCTTGCTTCCGAGCCAACTATTATTTAGATACCTACAGGTTTGTCGCGTGGTACGGACCCAGCTTATGAATCTTGCAGTCACATTAGACACTCCCCCTGTCCTAAACATCATTCTGGGCACGAAACCTTTTAAACTAGTATCTAACATTTACTATACATGTAGACTCCAAAGGACGATTGCAGTAACCCAGACAGCTAAAATTGTATGGGAGCAAGATGTGGGGCCTATCAGTGATTCGGACTGGGAAGAAATTCTGGAGGGTGTCGAGACCGCATCCCCTAAACTATCAGATAGGTTAACGCAATTATACATTGTACATTGAGCTTGCTTGACACCACTAAGACTGGCCAGGTTTCAACCCACACACAATCCATCGTGTCCCTTGTGTGCTATAGTCCCCGGTACGTTCTACCATTTGATATGGAGTTTCCCCAATATACAAACCTACTGGCTACAAGTAGTTCGCTTCCTCCAAGATAACAGTGATCCTGGACCCGAAACTATGTCTGCTGGGCTTACTGCCTGATGCTTAAGTTGACCGATATTAAGCCACATTTATGTATGAGACTTTTTCTTTTTTTAGCATGAAAAGTTGTGGCCAGGCTATGGATGCAGGCATCACTCTCCACAATCCAGAATTGGAAAGATATCAATGATACCCTTCCATTTAAAAAAAAAATATATACCCATAGAGGTTGTACACATACATACTCCAGAGTATGGGATAGATGGCTGGAGGATGGTGAGACATGCACTTAACTGAATCACACCCATATGTGAACTATGCCACACCCTGGGGTTGTATCCCTTTCTTTCTTTCTTTTTTCCCCTTTCTTTTTTCTTTTTCTATTTTTTTTTTGTCTTTTTTTTTCTTTTTTATTCCCCTAGGAACCGGGGAGAAAAATACCATATTGTTAAAGGTGTTACTCTTGCTACATGTATTGTTTGGACCATCAGGACCAAGACCTCTGTACCTCTGCTTAACTTGTTAAACAAATGTGTTTAAATCCATTGTATTAAGTGCTTTTCATCTCAAAGTTGGTTTTTCCAATTTAAAAAAAAAGGTTAGTCTAACTTTGCTTCAAAAGGTTAGGCTAACTTTGTTAGATTAATACAGATTTGCTGATCATCTTCCATGTGGCAGTGCATCCAATCCACCACAAATCCTAAATCCTTTCCATTTTCAAATGCATATTTAGGCAGATCAATAAATCAGTTTATTTCACACATCCACTTTGCTGACTCACCCGTTCTTTAATATTCATGAACATGGCTATGGAGATATTAAATAATTGATTCACCTGTGCTGTGTTAAGTCCCTGATCAGTATGTGGATTGGAGAATCCTAGTTGGTCTGTCCTAAGGGTTTCACCAGCCATGGATTGAAATTCAGCCTGTATTGGCTGCCTTAGCCATAAACAACCTTAACCAATACCTGATATGACCATAACAAATGATCTGGCTGTTTGTGAGGAACATAAATGAAGATAATGAATGCTTTTGATCACTGAAAGCATTCATGGTCTTAAAAAAAAAAAGCTCAGTGGAAAAGGGTAGGGTAGATACTGAGCCATTAGTAAATTAAAATGCATTTCCACTTTTTCAGTCAAATTTGAAAAAACTCACCATGTTTGTGATCCCATTCACACAGCATACTAAAATGTTATATATATATATATATACACACTGTATATTATTTTTTTCCCTATTTAGATGTTTCTGAGGAGTTCAAGGGTTTTGAAGTGAGTCTCTTCCCATTTGCATTCAGTGCAAGAAGCCTAGTCCACAACCTTTAAAGCAACACAGAGCAGAGTCAATTTCTTTTGTTTGTTCAACCAGCATGTTGAATAGGAAGACTTGATTTCCCCCATCCGCACACTTAATGTGGATAGGGGAATCCTCTCCACTTGGGTATTGTATTTTGATAGCGGGGAGACTCCCCTGCCGCCACAATACACTGATCAGTGCTACCAGCCATAGTCTGCAGCGCTCATCGAGAAGTGACAGTGGGTGCAGGGAAAGGAACATCCGCCTGCTGCGATGGGGTTGCGGGGTAGGTAGGTAGAAGATGGAACATGTTACATATTCCACCCTAAAAACAACCTGTAACATGTTCCAAAGATGAGCTTATTATTTAAACCTATTGGGTGAATCATGTGAAAAGCAGCAGTAGGCCTGAAACTGCAGAGGTTGGGCAGATATTTCCACAGCTAATATTCTTTGGGAGACATCAGCTGGTGGATTGTGAATCACATTGCGCATCTCAATTGTCCTTGTAGAAAAAGTTCTACTGTAAGGTGCTTTCTAGGCCTGATGGTATTTTGCACATATCATCATATAGGTAAGCTGTGAGGATAGCATTGGGCTGCCATCTACCACTAAGCAGCACTTGAGGAGCAGCAATAGGGAACTTTATGGATATAGCACCAGACTGTCATCTGCCAATAAACAACGCTTTGGGAACTATATGGATTCATTTGAAAATGCCCAACTCAGTTATCTGACATTTTGACCAATTTCATTGTCTTCATGCCTACAGTGCCTTGAAAAAGTATTCATACCCCTTGAAATTTTCCACATTTTGTCATGTTACAACCAAAAACGTAAATGTATTTTATTGGGATGTTATGTGATAGACCACCACCAAGTGGCACATAATTGAGAAGTCGAAGGAAAATGATAAATGTTTTTCCAAATGTTGAACAAATATCTGAAAATTGTGGCGTGCAATTGTATTCGGCTCCCCTGAATCAATACATTTGTAGAACCACCTTTCACTGCAGTTACAGCAAGCGGCAAGTCTTTTTGGGGATGTCTCAGCTTTGCACATCTAGAGTGACATTTTAGCCCATTCTTCATTGCAAAATAGCTCAAGCTTTATCAGATTGGATGGAGAGCGTCTGTGCACACCAAGTCTGGCCACAGATTCTCAATTGGATTTAGGTCTGGACTTTGGGCCATTCTAACACATGAATATGCTTTTAATCTAAATCAGTCCATTGTAGCTCTGGCTGTATGTTTAGGGTCGTCCTGCTGGAAGGTGAACCTCAAGTCTTTTGCAGACTTAACAGGTTTTCTTCCAAGATTGCCCTGTATTTGGCTCCATTCATCTTCCCATCATCTCTGACCAGCTTCCCTGTCCCTGCTGAAGAAAAGCATCCCCACAACATGGTGTGTTCAGGGTGATGTGCAGTGTTAGTTTTCCAAAACGCATAGCATTTTGCTTTTTAGGCCTAAAAGTTAAATTTTGGTCTCATCTGACCAGAGCACCTTCTTCCACATGTTTTGCTGTGTCCCTCACATGGCTTCTCACAAACGGCAAACGGGACTTATGGCTTTCTTTCAACAATGGCTTTCTTCTTGCCACTCTTCCATAAAGGCCAGATTTGAGGAGTTGTCCTGTGGACAGATTCTCCCATCTGAGATGTGGATCTCTGCAGCTCCTCCAGAGTTACCATGGGCCTCTTGGCTGCTTCTCCTCTCCGTGGACGGCCATGTCTTGATAGGTTTGCAGTTGTGCCGTACTCCTTTCCTCCATGAGATGTTCAAAGCTTGGGATATTTTTTCTTTTTTTATAACCTAACCCTGCTTTAAACTTCCCCACAACTTTATCTCTGACCTGTCTGGTGTGTTACTTGGCCTTTATGATGCTGTTTGTTTACCAAGGTTCTCTAACAATCCTCCGAGGGCTTCACTGAACAGCTGTATTTATACTGAGATTAAATTACACACAGATGGACTCTATTTACTAATTGGGTGACTTCTGAAGGCAATTGGGTCCACTCGATTTTAGTTAGGGGTATCAGAGTAAGGAGGCTGAATACAAATGCATGCACTCAGATATTTATTTGTAAAAAAAAAATTGAAAGCTTTTTATCATTTTCCTTCCACTTCACAATTATGTGCCACTTTGTGTTGGTCTATCACATAAAATCCCAATAAAATATATTTACTTTTTTGGTTGTAACATGACAAAATGTGGAACATTTCAAGGGGTGTGAATACTTTTTTCAAGACCCTGTATCTATAGTGACCTACTTCAGCTCCTCACCCATTAAACTGTAGAATGAACGTGAACTTCCACTGTTTGAAGAGCATTTTCCACATGATGGGTCACCTTTACAGATTACTGTTTTTATGCTTTAACTATTAAAAGATGGTACAGATTATTCAGTAATGGACAGCACAAAACATTTCTAAAGCTGGGTATAGCTACTAACAGATCTTCTTCACCATTTCAGAGGAAAAAAAAAACTCTCTATTATACAGTTCTTGTTAATAGCGGAACTAATTATCTGTTTGTTTGAACCTATTGAATAAATGGCAGAATAAACCTTGGTCTCGGCTTTCTTTGCACAGTTTTAATGTAAATAACATTCTGATAATTCATATAGTTTCAGGATAAGCCTGCTATGAAGCAAACCTAGCATAATAAATCATATAATATGATTCAGCTAACGAAGACACCTTTCATGAACAGGGTACAATACCAGTTCTTTATGAGCAGGACAAAATGTGCAGATAAAGTGCTTTTGCAAGATGTCCTAAGTGAATAGTGAACAGGTCTGTCTCAATGTGTATACCAGACATGCAGTGCTTTATGTACAGGTTGAACAAAATGAATGTTTTCTAAACCATATCCATGTAACTGTGAAATCTGCTGCTTATATTGTTTTTTTTAAGTAAATATGCTGTGTTAAGTAAATGCGAGGGTTACCTTCACCCCTCTCCTATAAAAAAAATGCTTTCTAAATATTTTACAGATATTTTTCAACTGATGGCTCCAGATGATTTACAATGTAATAAAGACCAGCGTTCTAAGTGAAAGGGTGTGAAAGTGTCTTATTTTTTATATAAATTGCTGGAGAGGAGGATCTTATTGAAAATGGATTTCAGCTACATCTCCATTGGTTACCAGCCAGCCCACTGGTATATCCAAATTGCCTGTTGTGACCTTGTTTTTAGCTAAAGAGGTCATGTTCATTTGGAGAGTAGGCATTTTACTCGCACTCATCGGGTGATATTCATAAAGATTTGTCTTGGTGATGGTATATGGATGAGAATCACAACAATAAGAATTTACGTGGACTTTATATTTTTTTAATTGGTGATAATAACATTGATTATCAGATTAATGAATTTAACTGTTTATTATAGCACTATAATGCTATTATGTACTGTATTATGTTTGTCTAATCACAAATTTGTATATTGGGAATTTTGAAGTATTTTTGTACAGCACTTATACTAGCGCCCCCATCACAAATCATCACATACAGGGGGTCCCCGACTTACAAACATCTGACTTACAAACGACTCCTACTTACAAACGGAGGGAGACAAGAGGAAGTGAGAGGAACTCTACCCCTAGAAAGGGAAATTCACTCCTGTAAGAGTTATTATGGGTAAAAGGTGTTTCACTGATGCTTTATCACCAGTCCATGCTTCCCTAACAACCCAAAATTTTCAAAATCCAATTGTCATTGGGACAGAAGGTGAGGTGAAATCTTCTGAACAGGGGCACAGACAGCAAAACAAATGTTACAGGGGTGATAACCCTTCTCTGTTATCTAAAAAACGTAAAAATAGATTTTTTGGCTGGAGCTACACTTAAAAAATTTACCTGTTCCGACTTACAAACAGATTCAACTTAAGAACAACCCTACAGTCCCTATCTTGTTTGTAACCCGGGGACCCCCTGTACCATACCATACATAAAACCACTTGCTCTGTTTCGTGGGCCACACAACAGAGTACACCAACACGTTTTGAGTAAGGCCCCTTTCACACTGGAGCGGTTTGCAGGCGCTATTGCGCTAAAAATAGCACCTGCAAACCGACCTGAAACAGCCGTTGCTGTGTCTTCAGTGTGAAAGCCCGAGGGCTTTCACACTGGAGCGGTGCGCTTGCAGGACGCTGAAAAATGTCCTGCAAGCCGCATCTTTGGTGCGCTGTAGGAGCGGTTTATTTACCACTCCTAAAGCGCCCCCTCCCATTGAAAACAATGGGGCAGCGCTCCAAACCCGCCTGCAAAGTGCTGCTGGAGCGACGCTTTGCGGGCGGTATTAACCCTTTTTCGGCCGCTCACGGGGGGTAAAACCTCCCCGCTAGCGGATGAAATGCGCCGCTAAAACGGCGGCGCCCCAGTGTGAAAATAGAATTTAGTGTTTATCCTCTTCATCAGGGAGAGTGGTTATTGGCAAAGCATTAGTATCTATCATTGACAAGAAACAGAAAAGTAGTAAGCCATTGACTCTAATATATTGCATATAATAGAGATTTGTTCAACAGTATTTACTGACCATGTGGTTATGTAAGGTATCACAAAGAATTGCATAATTTAAAAACAAGGTGCATTTGCTGCCATGAGCTAGTCAGTCTAGGGAGCTGCAGCAGCACTTTGCCGGTGATTTGGCGACGCTGCCCCAATGATTTTTACCATCCTGCAAGCACACCGCACCAGTGTGAAAGCACTTGGGCTTTCACACTGGAGAGACAGGAGAGGCTCTTTACAGGCACTGTTTTTAGCACTGTAGCTCCTGTGAAGCGCCTCACTGTGAAAGTAGCCTAAAACATTTCTTGGGATTTTTTTTTTGGCTGCCCCGATCGTGTTCTTACACTTCCTTTTGCATTCCTTGTAGTGTTTGAAATGCTGACAATGACCCCTCGGCTTTGTACTTTTTTAAAGGCCATTTTTTTGTCCTTAATATGATGTTTTGGTTCAGCCACCCAGGTTTAACCTCTGTTCTTCTATATCTATTACCTATTGGAATGCACTCTGATACTTTTATTTAATATGTTCCTGAAGCTCTACCATTTTTCCTCCTTGTTCAGTGTTTCAAGGATTCGGTCCCACTTAATGTCCTGCATTGAGCGCAGTTGAGAAAAATTGGCTCTTTTGAAATTTAGTGTTCTTGTTCTCCCTTCGTGCCTCCCTTTTTCCTCTGTTTTATGCTGAATGTAATAATCCTGTGGTCGCTAGTAACCAACTTGTCATGTATTTTCACATT
The DNA here is from genome assembly GCA_028564925.1 of Lithobates sylvaticus. Lineage (NCBI taxonomy): Eukaryota > Metazoa > Chordata > Amphibia > Anura > Ranidae > Lithobates > Lithobates sylvaticus. The sequence continues at coordinate 281,206,722 of CM053030.1, forward strand.
TGAAATCAGATCTGTTTCATTTGTAATTAATAGATCTAGCAATGCATAATTTCTAGTTGGGGAATCCACCAATTGGGCCATGATGTTGTCCTGTAAGTTATTTTAAAAAAGGCAGGCCTTTAATGAGTGAGCTGTCCCTTCCGCCCAGTCAATGTTGGGATAGTTGAAGTCCCCCATCACAATGACATTTCCCTGCCTCACTGCCATTTCTAGCTGTGAAAGGAGATCCAACTCCACCTCTTCCTTCAGGTTAGGGGGCCTGTAACATACCCACATTATTCATTTCCCGCTTACTTCTACCCTTTGGAGTTCCACCCATACAGACTCAACCTCCCCCTTGCCCTATCACTGATGTCATTCTTCTCTTCTACCTGTAAAGAATTCCTGATATCTAGACACACCCCTCCCCCTCTTCTACCCTCCCTGTCCCTCCGATACAAGGAATACCCCTGGATGTTTGCCAGCCAGTCATGTGAGCTGTCAAATCAAGTTTCTGTTATTCCCATGAAGTCCACATCCTCCTCGTGTCATAGCAGCTCCAGTTCCTCCAATTTATTGACTAGGCTCCTGGCATTTGTGAACATTTCCTGTGAGTTTTGTACTATTTTTTAATTTTTTTTGTATTTTCTCATTAACCCCAGGATTAGATGTTATTGATGTATTATCGCTAGTGCCTCCACTATTCCCCTCTGTCTTATGCTCCCTGTCGGCTATTGCTTCCTTTGATTTGTCCCCCCCAACTTCTTGGCCATCTTTTTTTCCCCCAACAGAGCTGTGCCCCCCCCCCCCCCCCCCCCCCATTAAGGTGGTGCAGCCGTCCCTTCTAAAGAGCCAGTGACCAACTGAAAAATCAGCCCAGTTCTCCAGGAACCCAAAACCCTCCTTCCTACACTAGTTCCTCAACCACTTGTTAATTTCCCTAATCTCCTGCTGCCTCTCTGGTGTGGCTCCTAAGTCCCCAAAGTCATTTTTTAGGACACTCCAACTTCCTCTTACTTTGTCATTGGAACCAACGTGTACCATGACAGCTGGGTCCTCTCCAGCCCCACCAAATAATCTGTCTATCCGATGCGTGATATCGAACCCAAGTGCCCCGTAAACAACCTACCATTCTGCGATCACGATCTTTGTGGCAGATTATCCTATCTGTCCTAATAATTGAGCCCCCTACAACCAGTACCTGTCTAACCTTGCCTTTATCCTTGGCCCCCTCCGTACTGGAGCACATTCCCCTGGCAGCTAGAGGAGGGTGCCTGCTCCAGCACTGCCACCCCTGAGCTGAAATCCGCAACAGCATGCAATATTTGTTGTGGTGTACCAACTCCAGCACTAGCCTCTCTAGCGCTCTTCCCTCATCCCCCCCTCCTAGCTGTCATCCAGCTACCTACCTCTGGCTCCTGTGCGTCCATGTCTCCACCCTCCTCTACACTGTCCCCCACCAGCACCTGCTGGGTAATGTCCAAACTCCTTTCCAGGTTGTTGATGCTGCGCAGTGTTGCTACTAGGGATGAGCCCGATGTTCGAGTCGAGCGGAAGTTCAGTTCGAACTTCGGGCGTTCGCCAAATAGCGAACAATATGCAGCATTTGTGGCAGATTCAAAAGCCGTGAAACGCTGTTAAAGTTTATGGGACACTAACATGAAAAACCCAAAGTGCTAATTTTAAAGGCTTATATTCAAGTTATTGCCATAAAAAGTGTTTGGGGTCCTGGGTCCTGCCCCAGGGGACATGTATCAATGCAAAAATACGTTTTTTCGGGAGCAGTGATTTTTAATAATGTTTAAAGTGAAACAATAAAAATTAAATATTCCTTTAAATATCGTGCCTGGGGATCTCCTTAGTATGCCTGTAAAGTAGCGCATCTTTCCTGTGTGTGTGTGTGTGTGTGTGTGTGTGTGTGTATAACAGTACCACAGCAAAATTACATTTTTAAAGGAAAAAGTCATTTAAAACTACTCACGGCTGTAATGTATTGTCGGGTCCCAGAAAAAAAACACAGCATGGGATCCCCCCCAAGTCCATTATTAGGCCCTTTGGGTCTGGTATGGATTTTAAGGGGGATCCTGCACCCAATTAAAAAAAAATTGTGTGGGGGGGTCTCCCCAGAATCCATACCAGGTCTGGTATGGATTTTAAGGTGAAAAGACAATTTAAAAAAAATGGCGTAGGGGTCCCCCAAAGTCCATACAAGACCCTTATCCGAGCATGCAACCTGGTAGGCCTCAGGAAAGGGGGGATGAGAGTGCCCCCCTCCTGAACCGTACCATGCCACATACCCTCAACATGGGGAGGATGCTTTGGGATCCCCCCACCAAAACACCTTGTCCCCCATGTTGATGAGAACAAAGGGCCTCATCCCTACAACCCTTGCCCGGTGGTTGTGGGGGTCTGCAGGCAGGGGGCTTTTCGGAATCTGGAAGCCCCCTTTAACAAGGGGACCCCCAGATCCCACCCCCCCCCCATGTGAATGGGTATTGGGTAGATTGTACACCTACACATTCACCAAAAAAAGTGTAAAAAAAAAAAAAAAACCAGGGAAAATACTCTGCCTCCACGGGAGGCTCCCGCTGACTGAAGCCTCTTCGCGATGACAGCTGTTTATATAGCTGAGGGCGGGTCACCAGTGACGTAAGTGGGTGACCCGGCCCCTTTCTGATATTACATCGGACGTTGTGATTGAAGATGAATGGACATTGCAGAAGTTTTTTTTATTTTTTTTTTTTTTTTAATAAATAAAGCACTTGTCACCCGTGAATGGGTATCGTGTACCCCTACATATTCACCAAAAAAGTGTCAATGTTAAAAATTACAAATTGGGACAAGGCCTCTATTTAAACAAAAAAAAAAACAGTTTTGCGATGTCCATTCATCTTCCATCACAGTGTCTGATGTAATGTCAGAAGGGGGCTGGATCACCCGTTTACGTGACGGCTGAAGGCTGAGTTTTTTCCTTTTTTTTTTTTTTTTTTTTTTTTTTTTTTTTTGGACATGGACTTTTTTTTGGATAAATGTATAGGGGTACAATGTATGCGATACTCATTTTGCTTTGATACTCTTATAAACACGGGAAAGATGCGCTACTTTACAGGCATACTAAGGAGATCCCCCAGGCACGATATTTAAAGGAATATTTCATTTTTATTGTTTCACTTTAAGCATTAATAAAATCACTGCTCCCGAAAAAAAAACGTCAGTTTTTAAAACTTTTTTTTTTTTTTTTGCATTGCTACATGTCCCCATGCACTTTTTATGGCAATAACTTGCATACAAGCCTTTAAAATTAGCACTTTTGATTTTTTTTTTCATGTTAATGTCTAATAAACTTTAACGGTGTTCGTAAAAAAATTTTGCCTGTTCGCTAGTCCTGGTGCGAACCGAATTGGAGGGTGTCCGGCTCATCCCTTGTTGCTACCTTGTTTTCTAAATCCAGGATATGGGGTTACGGAGAGAAACAACTACCTCATATCTCACACAGTGGGACTTCCCCTCGAATGGCTCTTCCAGGGATGGATATATGGACCAAGATGTGCACTGGGTTGCATCACCAATCCTGTTGGACATTTTACCCGCTACTGTAATGGCGATATTAAATGGTTACTCTCAATACTCTACACTACTCCATGTTACTCCTTGTGCTACAGCTACTCTAAGTTGCTCCCAGTACTCCACGTTGTTTCAAATTACTCCGTTACCCTAAATACTTCAAATTACTCTAAGACACTCCCAGAACACCAAGTCTCTACCTAGTACTCCACTTATCAGTCTTTATTCCGAGACACTACTCCCTGTACCCCAAATTTACTTCAAGTTCTGCTCTCAGTACCCCAAGACTACTACAGGTACTACTCTCAGTACCCCAAGACTACTACAGGTACTACTCTCAGTACCCCAAGGCTACTACAGGTGTTCTTCCCAGTACTCCAAAGGTACTACAGGTATACAGGTACTACAAAGTTACTTCTTACTACTTATCTCTGGATCCACCCCTTTCACACATTTCTGGGTATATATGGTTTTCTGTGGTAAATAAGGGGGAGTGTTTATGTTTGTAGTGAGTTTTGTTGGTTGAAGATTTAGGGGGGGAGGGAATGGGCCTCCCTGGCTCTCCCTTCCTACACTGGTAAATATCACTTTCACTTTTTTTCACTCCAAAGTTACTTCAGGTATTACTCCCAATACTCCATAGTTTCTTCAGATATTATTTTAAGTACTCCAAAGTTACTTCAGATATTACTCGCAATACCCCAAAGCTACCTCAAGTGTTACTTTCAGTACTCCAAAGTTACTTCAGGTATTACTCCCAATACTCCAACGTTACTTCAGGTATTTTTTTTTTCAGTACCCTAAAGTCACTTCAGGTATTACTCCCAGTACTTCAAAGTTCCTTTTAGGTATTACTCCCAATACGTCAAAGTTACTACGTGTTATTCCCAGCGATCCAAAGTTACTTCCGGTATTACTCCCCTCAATACTCCAAAGCTACTTTGGATATTACTCCCAGTACTCCAAAGTCACTTCAGGTATTACTCCCAAGTTACTTCAGTTATTACTCTCAATACTCCAAAGTTACTTCAAGTGTTACTCCCAGTACTCCAAAGTTACTTCAGGTATTTTTATTCAGTACCCCAAAGTCACTTTGGCTATTACTCCCAGTACTCCAAAGTTATTTCAGTTATTACTCCTAGTACTTCAAATTTTCTTCAGGTATTACTCCCAGTACTCCAAAGTCACATCAGATATTACTCCCCAGTACTCCAAATGATACAACGTGTCTGCCACTCCTTTCAGTTTGTCCCACCAAGTTCTCCTTCGGCTGCTCTTCAGTCTCTATCCCCACGCTTACCTGTCAGTGTGTCCCTCTGCTCCAGCTGTCAGACAGCCTTGGTTCTTTTAACTCCCTGGTTCCCAGCGACTTCAGCTGCTTCTCCTGTGGCATGCAGCTCCTCCACGTGCACATACAGCATGTCTCACAGCTCCTCCTTGCAGCGTCTCTGGCCAGGTTATGGTTTGGATGACTAAAAAATAACTAAAGGCAAAGGGTGTTTTGTTTTTTTTAGAGTAGAGAAGGATTAGAGCCCTTGTCAGTTTTTATTGCTGTCTTTGCCCCCGTTAGTCCCCTTTCACACTTATACGACTTGTCCCACGATTTGGGTCTGCAAAGTAGCATGACAAGTCGTTCCCCATGATTTCCAATGACAGACATTCATATTAGTACGACTTCAAAGTAGTCCCTGCACTACTTTGGTCCGATATTGATGCCACTTACACAGGCATTCCTTGCGCCTTAGGGAGATTCACCCTCTCTATTTTTCCTGTTTCACCACTTAAGCCCTGGACCATTTGGCTGGCCAAAGACCTGAGCACTTTTTGCGATTCGGCACTGCGTCGCTTTAACTGACAATTGCGTAGTCGTGCAACGCTGCACCCAAACAAAATTGACGTCCTTTTTTCCCCCCATAAATAGAGCTTTCTTTTGGTGATATTTGATCTCCTCTGCTGTTTTTATTTTTTGCGCTATAAACGAAGCGAAATTTTGAAAAAAAACGCAATATTTTTTACTTTTTGCTATAATAATTATTCCCCAAAAATATATAAAAACAGTTTTCCTGACAGACTCCATGGCAGCAACGTGTGGGTTTAGTCCCGCCTCCATTACCCTATAGGACACCACTCCCATAAATCTTTGCTCCCTGCCCACGGCCGTGTTCTTTTTTTGTCCTCCTCCGAAGGACCTAGTTGGTGGTCTTTTTACCTGAAGATAGTTTCCCCACGATCCTGATTGGCCGATCTGCGACTCTGATGGAAAAGTCGCATGGCTCCGCTAAGCCCTAGCTATTAGCAGGGTATGGAGTGGGCAGTGGAAGAGGCGCAAGGAAGAAGCCCTTATCCTAGCCACTGGCAGGCAGGCTGCGCATTGGTCGGACAGCCAGCTACTAGCAGGTGACCCGTTTTTGCCCTGGAGAAGTCCGGTCTTACCTTCGGCCTGGTCGATCGTGGTGGAGTGGTGAGAGTATCGATATTTCTTTTCATGGCAGCAGTTTTTGTTATTATCTCCTGTGAGGTTCCATTTGTTGTTTGTTTGTAGCATGTGTGTTTGTTTTCTCAGGCATGGCGGCTGGTTCCTCCTGCCTTCCCACCTGCCGTATCACTTCCGCTTTCGTTTTTCGGGCGTTCTGCGCATGCGCGAGCGCGGTACGAGAGCGAGGCTTGGTTCGCGCATGCGCGATAGCGGCGATTTGCCGCTATTCGCGCATGCGCATTGGGACGGCAATGACGTCACAGGGGCACGCTATTTAAACTGGGGAAATAGCCTGCAAGCTTTGGGAATGATTACAGGTTATCCCAGTGACTTCCCCAGGCTCCTGTGTTGCAGCTACTGGTAAGTGGCTTTTCTGGAACAGGTCAGAGGAATCTTCCTGTCCCTTGCATTGATCTCTTGTCATTCTCAGTTCAGATGGATATCGCTGAGGACATGGATTTACCACTGCCTGTCTGTGGCCAGCCCTCTCAAAAAAGGTATTGGGAATATGTCTTTTCCTGATGGTCTGGTAATTAGGGAAGGGTGTGTGCCTGATTGCTTATCTATTGCCTGATGTTTTGTTTTGTGTGTGGTCTTTGTCTTTTGTTTTTTTTCCTCAGCCCTTCTAGATCAGATACACATCGCAGCTCTCATAGAGGAAGCGACTCCTCCAAGTCGCAAAACCGGCAATCCTCTTCCAAATCCAAACATAGTGGTTCCTCCTCTAAATCAGGACACCGTAGTGAAGAGCGCTCTCACTCCAGTCGCTCTACCAATTCCTGCTGGGGATGCAGAAGTCAAGCTCCCCATGGAAGATCCTTATGCGACCTTTGTTTTTCCAAAGCTTCCAAAGAAAGAGGAGATACGGATCAACATCTTAAATCCCTGGTGGAAAGGGTTGTGAAGGAGTCGCTCAGGAATATGGATGATCATTCCCATACTCCTCCAGCGGAGCAGTCTCGTTCTCCAGTAAGGGAGACCCAGTTGCAAGATACCTGGGAGTCCTCGGTTCAGAGCCACCCTTCGGTTGCCATATCTGACAGTCACTCGGAGGAAGATAGCCCTCCTGTGGGCTTTGATTTTGCTCTGCTCCCACCCTTGGTTAAGGCTATCAGAGAAACACTTAATTGGGAAGACCCAGTAGAAGCTGCTCCCAAACAAAGAAAATTCTTTAAACAATTAAAGAAAGAGCGTATTAATTTTCCTTTTATTGCAGAACTTGGCGAAATCGTCACGGACGAGTGGGGCAAGGTGGAGAAGAAAAATTCCATGCTTTCCAAAATCTCAAAGCTCTATCCCTTCAAGGAGGAAGAAGTGAAGCACTTGGAGTCTGCTCCCTTGATAGATGCAGCAGTCATGAGGTTGGTGAAGCACGTGACTCTCCCTTTAGAGGACACGGTGTCCTTTAAAGACATGTTAGACCATCGAATTGATGCAGACCTGAAGAGGGTGTACCTAATAGCAGGCATGGCCTGTAAGCCAGCTCTTCCCCCAGCTGCTTTGTCTAAAGCGATGGAAGTGTGGACTGACAGTGTAGATGAGACACTGAGAGGCATCTCGGATGATACGGCTAGATGCTCGCCTATTCAAGAATTGAGGCTTGCGTCGGCTTTTCTTGGGGAAGCCTATATTGACATCATACGCCTGACGGCTCGGGTAATGCTTTCGTCTGTCACTGCCAAACGGGCGATATGGCTCCGCCCCTGGTTAGCCGACCCAGCCTCAAAACAAGTCTGGTGTCGTATCCCCTTTGAAGGGTCCTCCCTGTTCGGGAACAAGTTGGACGAGGCGATTACCCGGGCCACTGGTGGGAGGTCGGGGTTCCTTCCCCAAGATCGTCGACCCCAAGGTCAAAGAAGATCTTTCCCAAAAAGGCAGTACCAGGAAAGAGCTAGGGAAGCTCGCAGTTACAGACCTGGCCAGGAATTTTCCAGATCCTGGAAATCAAGACAATCGTCTTTTAAGAAGACAGCGAAAAGTGATTCCAAAGGAGAGAGGGAGCCGACCAAATCCTTTTGAGGTTGGGCCCGCTCAGACAGGTCAGGTGGGGGCTCGGCTTTTCCACTTTCGTCATGTCTGGGCGGCTTCGATCCAAGACTTTTGGACCATCAATACGGTCTCCTCGGGTCATGCTTGGACCTTCAGGGAAGCCCCCAGGCTCAGGTGGGTCCCTACTTCCCTTCCGACTACAGAAGAAAAAAGACAAAGCGTTCTGACTTACATAAAATCTTTATTGGTTCAAGGCGCTGTTATCCATGTTCCGGCCGACCAGCGAGGCAGGGGGATCTACTCTCCCCTCTTTTTGGTCCAGGAAAAAAGCGGGGCCTGGAGGCTGGTCATAGACCTGACCCATCTAAACACCTTCATAAAAAAGGAAAGGTTCAAAATGGAAACACTGTCCACAATACAACATTCCGTCCAACCAGGAGATTGGATGATCTCCATAGATCTCAAAGACGCCTATTTTCACGCCATTGCCGAAAACTATCAACAATTCCTTCGCTTTTCAGTAGGCAAGCTCCATTTTCAATTCACGTGCCTTCCCTTCGGGCTATCAACTTCTCCGCGTGTGTTTTCAAAAACTCTGTTGGCAGTGGTAGCTCTTCTGAGAACCAGGGGAATTTGTCTACATCACTATTTAGACGACCTTCTACTACTGGCACAAGACAAAGAAAGCTTCTAATTCACAGACGGCAAGTTATCTCCACTCTACAGGAGTTCGGGTGGATACTGAATCTGGAGAAGAGCCAACTGACCCCATCACAAACCCTACTATTCTTAGGGGCTCTGTTCGACACAGTCAGTGGCACTATCTCACTACCAGAGGAAAATATCTCAGTGGTAAGGGACAGAATCCGTCCAGCTCTTATGGCTTCCTACCTTCATGCTCTCCAGTGCCTGAGAATTATAGGCACCATGGTTGCAACAATCCCGATGGTGAGATGGGCGCAGTGGAGGATGAGGCCTTGTCAGAAGGGCTTCCTTCAGCAATGGACAGGCAACAAAGCCCAGGCAATTCGGATTACTTCATCCATGAAGAACTCCCTACTATGGTGGCTACAACGGGAGAACCTTTGCAACTGCCATTCCATCCGTCCCATCCCATGGGTAACTATAACATCAGATGCCAGCAACAGGGGATGGGGGGCCCACTGCCTGGCGGAAGTCGCCCAGGGCACTTGGGATCCTCCCTCCAGAAGGACAGTGTCAAATGTCCTGGAATTGAGGGCGGCCTTCCAGGCCCTTCTGGCTTTTCGTCACCTGATCCCAGGTGCTTCGGTCCAACTTAGACTGGACAATACCACAGCAGTGGCACACATCAGAAGACAAGGGGGCACCCGAAGTCTTTCCCTTCTCCAAGAAGTGGAACCGATCATGTCTTGGGCTCAGAAGAACTTGAAGGATCTGACAGCGACTTATGTTCCAGGTATTCAGAACGTCCAGGCAGACTTCCTCTCCCGAATATCTCTAGACAACAACGAGTGGTCTCTCCACGAGGAGGTATTCGATTGGATTCTAACACTGGGGATCTCCCCAGAGGTCGACTTGTTTGCATGCAACAAGAAAATAGCAAAGTACTATTCAAGGTACAGAGATCCGCAAGCCTACGGGGTAGATGCCCTGACGGAGAAATGGTGGTTCCTCAAGGCGTATGCCTTTCCTCCAATCCCGATCATCCTTCAGTTCCTGAAGAGACTCAGGTCGGAGAAGGCAGAGGTAATTGCAGTAATTCCCTACTGGCCCAACAGGCCTTGGTTTCCGCTTCTGACACTCCTCAGTGTCAAGGATCCGGTTCCGTTACCATCCAGACCAGACCTCTTGTCCCAGGGTTCGAGGTTACATCCCTGTCCGGATCACCTGCATTTAAGGGCCTGGTCTTTGAGAGGGGAAGGCTGGAAGCGTCAGGCTGTCCATTAGAGGTTATTCCCACTCTCCTTAGTGCAAGAAGAGGTAGTACCAATCGGGTGTACGAAAGGATCTGGGCGAAGTTTACCAGTCACATGGCTTCCAGGTCTAGTTCCTGCAATACATTGGCAGTTTAGGATGTGTTAAGCTTCCTTCAGACAGGATTGGATATCTCACTTTCTGTTAGTTCCCTGCGTGTACAAGTTTCTGCTATTTCAGCATTTTCTGGAATCACGTGGGCCAATCATCCTTTGGTTCAACAGTTTTTCAAAGGTGCAGTCAGGCTTAGGCCGCAGAAGAAACCCTGGTTTCCAAAATGGGACCTCCCTCTGGTGCTGGATTTCTTTACTCAACTCAACAGATCACTTTCAGTTAAGGAACTAACACTTAAAACCTCTTTTCTGGTGGCCATAACGTCGGCAAAGAGAATTTCAGAGATTCAGTCGCTAGGCTCCAAGGAACCTTTCCTCACCTTCTTCCCGGATAGAGTGGTCCTCATTCCAATGCTGGGATCAAATCCCAAAGTAACCACTGTTTTCCATGAAAACCAGGAAATCACTCTTCCTACCTTCATGTCTGATGGAGGTTCAGATCCACATCCTCTTGACATGGGTGCTACACTAAAAGAATATCTGGATGTTACAGCTTCATTTCGTCAAACTGACTCCCTCTTCGTTCTGCTTCATGGAAAGAATAAGGGCTCTAAAGCTTCTGTTAGATCCATTGCTGCGTGGGTGGTCCAAGCCATCCAGTGGGCTTACAGAGAGAAGGGCTTGGCTCCTCCTGAGGCAGTGACGGCACATTCCACCAGGAGTCTTTCCACATCATGGGCAGCCTCGCGTCACGTGGCGCCGGAAGTAATCTGCAGGGCAGCGTCCTGGTCTTCAATACATACGTTTATGACCCATTACTGTGTTGAACCTGCATCCTTAACTTCTGTTAAATTTGGTTTAAAAGTCCTGTCGGTTGACAGCGTTAAATAAATCTTTTCTGTTCAGCATTTTGCCCACCCAAGTGTGTTTATTGGGCGAGTTATTTCCCACACGTTGCTGCCATGGAGTCTGTCAGGAAAATGGAAAATTCCTATCAAAATACTTACCGTAATTTTCCTTTTCCTGATGGACTCCATGGCAGCAGGAGTTCCCTCCCAAATGGCTTGAGTAGTCTAGTTATCGAACACGGCCGTGGGCAGGGAGCAAAGATTTATGGGAGTGGTGTCCTATAGGGTAATGGAGGCGGGACTAAACCCACACGTTGCTGCCATGGAGTCCATCAGGAAAGGAAAATTACGGTAAGTATTTTGATAGGAATTTTCAATTTTTTTCCTCAATTTAGGCCGATACGTATTCTTCTATAAATTTTTAGTAAAAAAAATCGCAATAAGCGTTTGGTTTGCGCAAAAGTTATAGCGTTTACAAAATAGGGGATAGTTTTATGGCTTTTTTTATTATTCTATAGCCTATAGGAGCCCATAAGAAAGAGGACCCGGAAAGTAACCAGGCTTGCCACCTTAGAGGCTATCTGCTCCACTAGGCCTGTAGGGGCCGCAAATAGAGGTGAGAGGCTGGGGGAACTAGTAGGGTGCACCCCTGAAGTCAGCACGGAGCACTGCCTGCACGGATCATCACTGTGATCAACACAAAGATTCCTGAATATTTCTACTCACCTTCACTTATTCCAGAGCCTTATGCTCTTCATTGTTCCAGATTGTGGACTTTATCGTTTATTTTCCGCCATTTTTTCTTTACAAGCTGGGACTTGTAGTGCACCAAATTTTACTTTTATTTTTTATATTTTTTTTTCAGCGATATTATTGTTTTGGTATCATCTGATTATACCATACCTACAGTGACACACTGTTTTCATCTGTATGGTCACTTTGTCATTATTTTGGATATTTCTGCACATTCAATCATTTATTCCCCTTGCAATTCCCTTGCACTTTCAGAACCAATTTATCGGTTCTTTATCGGTTCTCTATTCACATTATTTGCACGTTGCACTGTGCACCTTTTATTGCTAGAAGATTTCGTGTTCACTATTTTTAACCCAACTCCATCATCATTTTTACCCCAGCACATATATTTATTTCAGCACGGTTATTTTAGCACCATCACTTTTATTGAATATTTTTCAATTTTTTACACACGTCTTATATTTATTCAATATTTTATGTGTATTGCTATTAAGGAATTTTATCTATTTAGTTCATTATTTTATGTTTTTATATATCTATTTGTGTGAAAGGTCACTCATCTTTCGGATACTCTGAGCTTTGCAAACTGGTAATTTTAGATTATTTATTGATTTTCTTAAGGGTTAGCGCCACATACCCTCTTCATTCAATTTTACCTTTACAAGTGTGAGATCACTTATATGTTGGCTGTTTTCCTTTTCCATTTTTCTCCTTATTTGATTTAATAGTTTTGGTTGAGCGCACTGGTTACCCCTATTATCTAACTGTAAAAAGAATATTTTTAAGCTGTGGGGGGATAAACTATTTTCATATTACTGGGTTTGGTAACACAAAATGTTATATTCAAGTATTTATGTATTCCTAAAGTACAACTAAAGGCAAAACTCTCTTTTTTCTTTTTTTTTTTACAGATTTGGATAGAGTGGAGATGGAGAACACCTGTCACATTTAATTGTTGTCTGTGCCAGCCTTAAGCTGGCCATACATTATCCAATGTTCTTCTTCAATTTCCTTTAGATTTACCTTCAACTTTGTAGTGCAAAGGCCTGCCTGACTGCATATAAATTGAAAGTGTTTAGGTTTGACCTCATATTATATGAGTTTGGTAAATCTAAAGGAAAACTGTACAAGACAATTGTATCATGTATGGCCAGCTTTAGGGAGATTTACCCTCCCTTTTTTTTTTGTTTCTTATTACTGATCAACAGAAGCAGGCTTTGAAATTTTTTAGTTCAACTAATAGAAAAAATAAAAAAAATAGAATAAAATAATAGAAAAACGGATTATACAGAATCCTATACACACATTTGATCTAGAGGAAGCGAAAAAAATCTTATATAGCCTGGTCCTTTTTGGACCAGCGGTGAAAAAAATGAACTTCCTTCCTGATCCCCCAGGAGACAATTGGATATTCCCTAGATTAACCATTTCTGGTGGTATTACCTTTAACCGGTTCCCGACTGGCGCATGACGATGTACGTCAGCAGAATGACACGGACAGGTATAAGGGCATACAGGTACCTCCCTTTAAGAATGCTGCCGCGCCATCGCGTGCGCGCCGGTCGGGACCCCTCTGAGTCCGGTCGCGGGTCCTGCGGACTCTATCGCCGCAGGGATAACCACGATCGTCTCATGGGAAGGCTGAACGGGGAGATGCGGAAGTAAACAGCATCTCCCCATTCTGCCTAGCAACAAGTGACACTGATCTCTGCTCCCTGTGATTGAAGCAGAGAACAGTGTTCACTAACACACACAGCCACGCCCCTTAAAGTTAGTAACACGCCCCTATGACACACTTAACCCCTACACTGCCACCCCTTGGTTAACCCCTTCACTGCCAGTGTCATTTACACAGGAATCAGTGCATTTGTATAGCACTGATTGCTGTATAAATGACAATGGTCCCAAAAATGTCCGATGTGTCCTCCATAATGTTGCAGTCACAATAAAAATCACTGATCGCCGCCATTACTAGTAAAAAAAAAAAATTATTAATAAAAATGCCATAAAACTATCCCCTATTTTGTAAACGCTATAACTTTTGCGCAAACCAATCAATAATCGCGCATCGCGATTTTTTTTTTTTTTTTTACCAAAAATATGTAGAAGAATTTGTATCGGCCTAAACTGAGGAAAAAAATGTTTTTTTTTATATATTTTTGGGGGATATTTATTATAGCAAAAAGTAAAAAATAATGTGTTTTTTTTTCAAAATTGTCACTGTTTTTTTGTTTATAGCACAAAAAATTAAAACCGCAGGGGTGATCAAATACCACCAAAAGAAAGCTCTATTTGTGGGAAAAAAAGGACGTCAATTTTGTTTGGGAGCCACGTTGTACGATTGCGCAATTGTCAGTTAAAGCGATGCAGTGCCGAATCGCAAAAAGTGGTCTGGTCTTAAGCCAGCAAAATGGTCCGGTCTGAAAGTGGTTAAATGTTAATATCCAGTGATCTTTTATGTATTTGGGAATGCATCTGGCTCTTTTTTTTTTTTTTTATATTCTACTGATCTGCCCAGAACTAGTTCTTCAGGGAGTCTATTCCACGTTTTCACAGTTCTTACTATGACGAAGCCTTTCTGTATGTGAAGGTTAAATCTCTCTTTCTCCAGACATAAAGATCCCCCTAAAAATTACCTGAAAGTGAATAATTCTACACCAAATACACTATATGCACCATTTATGTATTTTTACATCCCTCCTTAAAGCCAACTAAATCCAGCGATCTAATGGTTTAAAGAAAGAGAAAAAGAAAACAGTTACATACCCGGCATGCTGGGAATGCTAACTATCACATTTGCTTGTGTTCCCCACCAAGCTGTCAAACCATGAAATGGCTGATGTCATAACTGATCACATATACAGCACCATGGCAGTTGTAGATCAAACAGACTTAAGCCCCATACACACGGTCTGATTATCCGCGGACCAGGTCGGTCGGATCCTGTCCGTCGTACTTTGTCCGATGTTGGTGTTGCGTACACACGGTCGGACTACGTTGTCGTAATATCCGGTCTGCAAGAACGTCGTGACGTAAGTCGTCTTCCACGAGATTAGAAAAGGGAAGTTCAGCACCACGTCAGGCACCCGTTGGGCTCCTTCTGCTGATCCCGTGTTTATCGCGAGTTAGTCGAAGTTTGGTGACTTAAGATTCGCGCTTCTCAGTTTTCTGACTCAGATCGTTACTGCTCTTCAGTTTGTGCTTGTCGTGCGTATCTGTTTATTAGTGCGTGTAGTCAGTTCGCATTTGTTGGTCATTGCGGCCTATATCTTGATATAGGACGCTTTGATTTGCACTGCTTATTGTCTGCTCGTTTCTGGTATTCATTTCGTTCTTTCAGGCCTTGCTGTTTATCGGTGCTTTCTGTTTGTCCGTTCTGACCAGCCGACCTTTTGTGACCTTGTGAGCGATGTTTCCCGTGCGTACTCGTCGCCGAGTTCGTGCTGTACGCGGAATTGGTGTCGGGCTTTTAGCTTTGAGCCAAGACCCGTCCATGAACAGAGTGACGAGGAGTATGTGGACCAAGAATTGGTTGCTTCAGCGTGACCAATTCTCGCACATGCCTTTGCTTCGTGAGATCTGGGAGAATAATCCTGATGATTTCAGGAACTTTCTTCGGATGACGGACCCCGATTTTCACCGTCTTTTGGCTTTGCTGACCCCCTTTATCAGCCGGCAGGATACCTGCATGAGACAAGCCATTACAGAGGCTGAGGCTGGTTGCCACGTTGAGGTACTTGGCGACAGGGAGAAGTCTTCAGGATTTGAAGTTCTCTTCAGGTATCTCTCCCCAGGCCCTGGGAATCATTATTCCAGAGACCTGTTCTGCCATCATCGAGGTCCTGCAGGAGGACTATATTAAGGTAACATTTATACTTTACTATTCCCTTCTATGTATGCTCTGTTTGCTAATGTCTTGTATTTTTGACCTCCTTCCCTAATTACCATGATTGCAATATGCTCTAATATGCTGTGCCCCTTTTCTCCTTCATGCATTTTTCCCTTCACTTACCTCACCAGCATGCTCTTCTGCCCCAATAGACACCTATGGTCTAGTCACTTAAGCAATGTCTTTTGTCTGCTGCATAGTATTGTTTGCCCCCAAACACCCCCTAAAATATGCACTAATGTTTGCTGTGTGGTTTACTTCATGTAGAGCCCCTTTTATTTTATTTTTTGGTGGGGGGGGGGGGCAAACTCATTAGGAACCCCCTCCCCCAACTGCTCTGTCAGATGGTACCAATCCTCTATCTGCTGGCTTTCCCAAGGTCAATACACACTATATACCTACCTCTTTATAGTGGGCATCTTTAGTGATGAATTCAGCAAAGCATGTAGTGCAAGGGGCTGGCTCCATACTTTCCATTTCCTAGTTTTTTGTGTTCTTTGCCTCCTATTAGCTTGCTTGGTAATTTCAGAATGTCACAATGTGCTTTCCTTTTTTTTTGGGGGGGGGGGGGGGTGGGGGGGGGTTTGAAATGTTAGTTTAGCTTTCCTGGGGGCTGCCAATAGTGTTAAGTACAGAGGGTCTGGCCAAACTAGCACACATTATGAGCCATTTGCCAATCAATGAAGTGCAGAGGGTTACCTGTCCAACACCCCCCCCCCCCCAAAACCCTAGTTATTGCCAATGGCCCATCAGAAGTGGGGGGATTGATGGGGGGTGAGTAATCTGTGAAGGGGAGCCTCTACTTTTCTGTGCAAATACTTTCCAGCCTCCAATTTTATACAATGCTCTTGTTCCAAGATGTTGATTGTCTAATCTGCTTGCAATGTTTATGTGCAAAGTGACTAATTATTTTTTCTTGTTTCACTCCACAGTTCCCTTCCACGCCACAGGAATGGCAGACTGTGGCCTCCCACTTTGCCAGCCGTTGGAACTTTCCTAACTGCGGAGGGGCAATTGATGGGAAACACGTCCGCATCGTCCCACCGCCCAACTCGGGGTCCTACTATTATAATTATAAAGGGTTTAATAGTGTAGTGATGTTGGCGGTGGTGTCGGCGACATATGAATTTATGTATGTGGACGTGGGGATGAACGGCCGGATCTCGGATGGTGGTGCCATTGCGCACACTGAGTTCTACTGGCGTCTCCAAAGTGGCAGTCTGTGCTTGCCATCTCCAGAGGAGAATGCAGAAGGACTCCCCTTCGTCTTTGTCGCAGATGAAGCGTTTGCGTTGACTCCCCATCTGATGAGGCCGTTCCCGATGAGGACCCTCACCCCAGACCAGAGGGTCTTCAACTACAGGCTGTCCAGAGCCCGAAGAGTTGTGGAGAACACTTTTGGCATCCTGGCCAGCCGCTTCCACCTGTTCTTGACGGCAATTAACTTGGCGGAATACAAACTGAACCACATAGTTCTTGCCTGTTGCATATTGCACAACTTCCTCAAAAGACATAACAGGAACTATGTGGTGCCCGTTGGCCCAGATGTGGAGGGCCCTCCAAATGCTGACCTCACAGCCCTTCAAGTGGCACGTCCAGGCTTGCCCCCTCTAAATGCCCGCGCGGTCCGCGAGCAATATATGGACTACTTTGTGGGTAGGGGGGCCATTGCTCTGCCTGACGATGTGTGAGAGGCATTTTGTAATAAATCTTATTTTTCAACCAACCTATGATTTCTTGTCATTTCCGTATTCTTTTTAGCTTATTTTACCTTGAAATTTTTTCCCTTTGCCTTCGACAGTGGGAATGCACTTTCTGGGCAAAAGGAGGTAACAGTCTCTTCTTCCCAAAAAGATTATTCTCATGTTGTGTGTTTGCTACCTAATCTTTGGTCTAGAGAAGGTTTGTACTGCATAACTGACACCCAAAATACTCCTTTTCATCACCAGGTCAGACATGTGTGTATTCTCAAAAATGCTGTGCTCCGTGTTTTCGTACAAAGCACTGTGGGTGTCATTTACATAAGTCAAATCCACTATGCTCTACAAGTGCAGTGCAAAAGTGCCCTGGAAAAGAAACTTGCAGTGCAAACTGGACTTGCCTTTAGTAAATAACACCCATTGCCCCCCATATCCTTTACATTTGACATACATAATGCATTGTGTTTTTTAAATAAGGAAGCCACACATTTCGAAAAGTAAAAAAGTTTACTTGGAAAACATTCACAAGTGCGTTTACAATCTTCTTGCCCAAACTGACAACATCTTGGTTATTTACATTGTTTACAAACATTCCGCAATTGGTAAAACCAGGCATGGAGCAAAACAGAACCTAGGAACTAGGAAAGTTCAACTTTCTAAAGTGAAGACAAGATCAGACATGACTATATGTTCAAAGTGTGTTTGATCTTGCCTTCATCACATGGGGGGTCACCCCTGGAAAGTGGAAATTTAGAACATGCACACAATTTGGGTCTGAAAATGGTCATTTGATGGTAAAACACATGCCTAGAAGCTTCAAAAGTGCCATTTTCCATCATGGGGATGAATGGACGTTTTTGGGGGGTGCAAACCCTTCACCACAACCACTTTCGTAGTTCGTAAAGTGTTTGCACCCCCAAAAAAACGTTGTCATTCATCCACCATGATGGGAGCTAGCACATGTGGACACAATGTGTGCATGTTCCAAATTTCACACAGTTCTTAAGTTGCAAATGTGTTCAGAAGCAGGCACAAATGTGTGTTAATTACTTGGTGCGTTTTCATATTTTACCTAAAACATCAATGATGTTCTTCAATTTTTGTTGAACATCATTGATGTTTTGCTTTAGGTAATCTAGATCTCTATTGCAGACCATTATCTCCCCGATGAGTACGTGGGCACTCTCTGTGGTAAAGTGCGATTTTTCTTCCACAACATCCACGTCACCTAAAAACCACAAACAAACAAAAATCGGGTGTTGGAAATGAGGCAGCCATACATTGATTAGCTTACCAGTAGCTGTGTTCTCCCACACTCACCTGTTGTGGTGACAAGTTCTCCAAGTTCGATGATCTCTCCTTCCTCCTCCTCCTCCTGCTTCTGCTCTTTCCCCTTTTTTGGGAGGTGTTGGTTTTGGGGTTTCCTCAGACGGCCCAAGTTTTCGCTCCCCTATGAGAATGTACAAAAGGAAGATTTAGCAACACTATCTATTGAGGGCAGAAATAGGAAATGACAAACATTGCTTGAAAGTGAGGAACACTATTTTTGTTTGGCCAGTTACAAATGCCAACAACATGAATGTAGTCACTTTGTAAAGGTGCTAAACTTACTAGCTTTTTGGTAGAAGTTTGTCTGATGGAGACCCCCCTCTAGTATCCACTGGAGCACATGTGTGGAAAAGTATAATAAAAAGGGGGTTTGGGTGTCCCAGCACTAGTGCTCTAGAGTCCAGATGGGTAAACAGCTACTGAGTGACCTCTCCTTTACATTGAATAAATTTGCGTTACGTTCTTGATGACATCTCTAGTGAGAAGAAACTTCCTTTCAATCAAAACTTCCCCAAACCTCGTATTATAAGTGGCCGAACGATCGAGGTTGCGTACGATCGAATGGACACACACACACACGACCATGACAGTGGCAGAAAGATCGAGGCTGAGTACGATCGAATGCACAGACGAACATGAAAGTGGCCATTTTGGAATGTACAACTTTGTAAAAATCAAACCACATGGAGCAGTATGCAAGCAAGAAATCAAACAAAAAACACAACTACTTACTTTTTTGAAGAATTCGCTTGATCTTTCTGTACTGATCGGCCTCCCTCAGTTTCAGGTCTGACCAGCGTTTCCTCAGTTGCTCCTTGGATCGTTGTACCCCAAAATTATTGTACAGCCTTCTCACAACTTTAGACATGATCTTGGCCTTGCGGACATTGGGGTTGAGGTAAGGCCCATACTTCCCATCATAGTCGCTCCTCTTTAATATGTCCACTATCTCCAACATTTCTCCAAATGACATATTGGAGGCCTTGAATTTCAGGCTCCGGGATCGGGACGTTTCTGCCTCCGGACTTTCCTCGTCCTCCTCCTCGTTGGTGGGATATTTGTGGCGCACCTGCTGTGTCCCCGCCATGTGCTCTCCCCACTGCGCCGTAAAGAGAAGGGGTGGGGAATAGACGAGAAAGATCGTCAGGGGCGGGCGGAGTTTGACGCATGCGCACTGGATATAAAACGTCACACGCCTGTGTCGTAGCCACGATCTGGGAGACGAGGGGAGAGAAAGCTCACGCACGAGACGATCGCTAGAAACGAAGGTACAATTTGACGTTGGTACATAACTAGCCTAGACTGATTCGAACTTGAGGCTTCTTTATGGAGAAGATTAGGAGAGTTTAGCCTGACATAATTTATAGTGTTTTGTGTGGTGTTGTGTCTTGCAGAGATTATGAAGGGATTCAACGACGTGAGTTTTCTCACCCTCTTCATTGAGAAATACATGGAATTTCCCATTTTATGGCAGGCTAAACACCCCCATTACAGCATCAAACCAAAGAGGTACGCAGCCCTGCTGGAACTTGTGGAATTTGTCAAGCCAAGGTTCCCCGCGGCAACTGTTGATGATATAAGAAAGAAAATTGGCAGCCTGAGGAGTGCGTATATCAGGGAGCGCAAGAAGGTCCGGAAGTCGGAAGAAACTGCAACTGCAGCAGATGAGGTCTATGCCCCCAAGCTCTGGTACTATGAGAGTCTCCATTTTCTCAAAGACCAGGCTGATGTCACGGAGCCACTCTCGACTCCTCCTTCCACGCTTCCTTGCGCGCAGGCCACCCCTGATGAGGCTTCCGAGGAGCAACCTGGGCCTTCCAGTCTGGAAGAGGTGGAGGAGCCCAGCTTGTTCCAGGTATAGTAGTTTTGTTACCATTTATGTGAATAATGAATGATGTTCACTTAATTCAGGATCCCCAATTGGTTACTTCCTAACGTGTTTGACATATCAACAGACAGTAGTGTTGGAGACATTTGGGGCCAGAATCAAAACTGCAGGGCTGAGAATTGTATGGTTTTCTATTTGTAAACATTTTGCACCAGTCACTAGATGAGAATTGTGTGTGTTTGATGAACAAATAACTGAAACTATGTCCCTTTTTCATACACAGGAAGACCTCAGCCAGGAGGTGGCTGTGGAAGGTGGCAGTCAGGAGGAGGCAGGGGTTAGTGGCAGCCAAGAGGTGGGTAGTGGCAGCCAAGAGGGGGCTAGGCCTCGGAGCCTGACTGACTCCCAAATCCCTCCCCTCCGCCTTCCGTACAGAAGGGCGAGAAGGGGGGGTTATGCGGCAGAGTCAGCGCTCCGTATGATCAGAGAGGCTTCAGCCTCCCTACATGCCACACCCACCGATGAGGAGACCTTTGGCTCCGTGGTTGTCACTAAAATGAAGGGTATGGAGGTGAGGCAACGCAACATGTGTGAGGGGCTCATCCTCCATGTCCTAAATAAGGGGATGGCTGGGGAGATGACTCCCCTCACACATGTTTGCCATAGTTACCATGCTCCTCCTCCTCCTCCTCCTTCTGCCACCCCACCAGCACGACAGCCACAGCGTGCAAGGAAGCGTGGAAGGAAGACCTGAGAGTGACGACCTGGATTCAGTCTGGTCTGAGAGAAGATGGAGCCTCTTGTAGTACCAGAGCCTGGGGACCGAGATGGCATCTGCTGCAGTTCCGGATGCTTTGGACTTCAGGACCAGATTGCACTCCCCTTAATATACGTACTCCTCAGGCCCCCAATTTTCTACGCTTGAAAAATGATGGTTGCCGTGGGGGTCCAAGGCTTTGCAAATTCCCCAAGTTTCACCATGGCTGCGTTCCTCTTTGGTTTGTTGCTGAGACCTAAATAAATGTTTTTGGGATTTGAAATAATCATTGACTATTGTGTTTTTACTTTTCTACAACGACAGTTTTTCTTGGAGTAGGCAGGTACATTTCACTAATCCTAAAGTAGAATTAACAAGGGGCACCAACAACCAACAAACTCCTAGTAAATTTAAGCAAGAAATACAAATGTTAATAATGTGGTTTTGCTAAGTTGAGACACACAACCCCCCTCCAAAACAAAAAAAAAAAAATCTCCTTCAAATATGTATTCACAAAAAAAAAAAAAAAATGACAAATCATGCTAAAAATATAACAAAGATTCTTTTACGATCTGAGTACAAATAAACATGTAGTGTATAAATGCTGAAAAGTAATAAAGAACTAAGTTTGGGAGAAGTGCGGGTGAATAGGAGCAGCTAAAACATGTCATTCTTGTTGCATTGTAAAGAAAAAGAGAATGCGCTGCATTAAAGACATTTTAACATTGCAGCGTGACGAATGTGCTGTGTCGATTAGGAAAGGTAGTTTTACCTGACCGAGCGCTTCCGTCACAGAATTTCTTCTGAGCATGCGTAGCACTTTGTCCGTCGGACAACCGTACACACGATCGGATTTGGTGTGATCGGACCGTGTTGTCGGCAAATCTATCGAGCAGGAGATAGGACTTTGTCCGTCGGACAATCCGACGTACACTGTCCGATGGTGCATACACACGGTCTGATTTTTCAACAACATTGTCCGATCGGACAGAATCCATGCAAAAATCCGACCGTGTGTATGGGGCTTAACATGGCAGCTACCTTGGCTGAAAAGGATAGGATGGTTTAGTTCTACCTTTCAAGAGAGATAAAATTCAATTCCTCTAATCTTTCCTCATAGCTGAGCTCCTCCATGCCTCTTATCAGTTTGGTTGTCCTTTTCTGCACCTTCTCCAGTTCCCTGATTTTGAGAACTGGTGCCCAAAAATGAACTGCATATTCCAGATGAGGTCTTACTAATGTTTTGTACAGGGGCAAAATGATATCTCTCTCTGGAGTCCATGCCTCTCAATACAAGGAAGGATTTTTGTAAATAAATACACCTGATTTTGCAGGTAAAAAATGTGCATTTATTATTTTTTTTACACTGCAGTCTGTAAAGCATTGCACTCACAATCAGCAGGTGCAATACCAGGCTCCTGCAGACACGCAATACAGCTGTCTGCCCAAACCTCCTTTTCTGGCAGTTACTGAAATGCAGGAAGAATCAATGAACTATGAGGACGTCAATCAGCGCCCTCGCAGTTCATTGAGAACCACAAGCCGTCTGCTGTGGTGGACTTATATTTCATAGTTTAGGATACTTTTGCACTGGGGCGCTTTTCAGGCGTTTTAAGCACTAAAAATAGTGCCTGAAAAGCGCCTCTCACACCTCCCCAGTGTGAAACCCTGAGTGCTTTGACACTGGGGCAGTCTGCTTGCAGGATGGGAAAAAAAACATCTTTGGGGTGCAGGAGTGGTGTTTACACCGCTCCCAAAATGCCCTGCCCATTGAAATGAATGGGTAGCGCTGGTGAAGCGCCTGCAAAGTGCTTTGGCAGTGCTGCAACACGGGCCCTTTAAACCCTTTCTGTGGCAGAAAAGCAACGCTAACACTAGCGGCGCTTTACCGCTTACGCTGGCACCGCCCCAGTGTGAAAGTACCCTTATAGTGCTGCTTTTAAAATGTGACAGCAGGTGCGGGAAGAGGATCCCTCTCCTGCTAGTGGGCGTTAAAGGGGGGGAGGGGATGGGAGAGGAGAGGAGATGTCAGCTGCTCCAAAGTTACATGTTCCAAAAGTGAACTTATCCTTCAAATCTATGATCTACCAGAACACCCAGATCCTTCTCGACCATTGACTCAGTTGTGCTCTTCTGACTATGTATGATGCATGCATGTTTTTATCCCCCAAGTGCATAACTTTACATTTAGGCCAACTTCTCACTGGTCCACTACAGTTTGGCTGCAGCTCAGTGTACCCACAGTTTTTGTGCGGATTAGCTGCACTTTCCAATAGACTTCTATTACCACCCGCAGTTTTGGTGCATTTTCTGAAACCGCACCAATAATCCTGCATGCAGGACTTTTGGAGCACTTTCAAAAAAGGCACAAAAACTGTGGAACATAATAGAAGTTTACTGTAAAGTACACCTAACCCACCTGAAAACCATGGGTACACTGAGCAGCAGCCAAAGCACAGCAGGGGCAGTGTGAAAGCGCCTTTATCATAAGGTGACCAGATTTTTAAAATTAAATCCGGGGACATATTTTTTTTTTACTAGCAATGGCGGCAATCAGCGACTTTCTGCGCATCGCCGCTTGCCGCCCGCCTCACAGCCTGTCAAGTCTTACTCTTCGGGCCCCGGGTACTACTGGGTGGGGAGTGGAGGACGATCACTCCGCCAGGGAAGGCAAGGAGATGAGCAGGTGGCTGGCCGGGACTTGAGCCAAGGCAGAAGAACATGCGAGCGGAGCTGGATGGGCATGCACCCGAAACTGAAGAAATATTCCCTCCGCTCCGGCAGCACATGATCATCAGAAAGGGGCACAGATAATGAAAAAAATACACCCCCACCCCCTAAGCTAGTAGGAGTGATGGAGCGAGGGTGTGTAATTCAGAATTTTTCTTTTTTTTTTTTATTCTGCACTGTCTGTCTTTGAAATTGCCCCAGCCCCTATTCAAATACAATCCGGGGACAAAACCGGGGACAAACTTGGTCCAGGGACAGTGTCCTCAATCCGGGGACTGTCCCTGGAAACCGGGGATGTCTGGTCACCCTACTTTATCAACATTAAGGCCTCATGCACACTGAACGTTTTACAGCCGCCGTTTTTGGCTTCAGATGTTTTTTCTCTGCAGTCAATAAACTCTCCAGCATGTTATCCTATGTGTCCATGCACACACAGGCTGTTAGCAGTTTTTGGCAGGGGTATTTTCTAGCTGGAACCCCCCCCCCCCACCCCCCCAGAACTAGTGGGTTTTGAGAGGCGTTTTTCAGCTGTAAAAATGCTTTAACTCTGAAAAAAGCTGAAAACAGCTTAAAAACGTGGCTATTTAGCATTTTTTAGCCATAAGCTTTTATGGGAGTATAGTTTTGCTAAAAAATGCTACTACAAAAACGCAGAAAAACTCACTTTACAGCTAACGTTACTGGCTTTTTTTTTATAACGTCCGTGTGCATGAGGCCTAAACCTCATTTGTCACATTGTTGCCCAAATAAATAGTGCATTCAGGTCTACTTGTAAGTTGGAGACTTCCTGTAAAAAAAATATTCTACTACATAGCTTGGTGTCATCTACACGCACAGGTTACCTTTTTAATCCCAAGCGCTACATCATTTAAAAATATGTTAAAAAGCAAGTGTCCTAATGTTGAATCTTGGGGTATACTACTAATAACCTTAGACCATTCAAAGTATGAATCATTAATCACTACTTTCAGAATATGGTCTTCTATTCATTTACTGATTAACTGAATAACTTAACCACTAGACGACCAGCCACCGCAGTTATACTGCAGCAGGTTGGCTCGCCTGGGCAAATCGCCGTAGGTGTACTTCGGCGGCTTTAAGACCACTAGGGGGTGCGTGCGCGGCACGACGACAGAGCCGATGCGCATGCTCGGCAGCCGCGATGTTCGCCGGGCACCCGCGATCCCTCCTGAGAGACACAAAACGGAGGTCTGTCAATGTAAACAGACAGATCTTTGTTCTGTCAGGGGTGAGGAGACACATCTGTTGTTCATACTAAGTATGAACAGCAATATGTCTCCGCCTGGCAGTCCCATCCCCCACAGTTATAATCACTCCCTAGGACACACATTTAACCCCTTGATCGCCCCCTAGTGTTAACCCCTTCCCTGCCAGTGACTTTTATACAGTGCTATTTCTAGCTCTGATCGCTGTCTAAATGTCACTGGTCCCAAAAAAGGGAAAACAAAATAATAAAAATGCCATAAATCTTTCCCCTATTTTGTAGACGTTATAACTTTTTCACAAACCAATCAATATATGCTTATTGTGATTTTTTTTTACCAAAAATATGTAGAAGAATACATATCGGCCTAAACTGAAGAAGAAATTTTGAAATTTGTTATTTTATATTTTTTGGGGGGATATTTATTATAGCAAAAAGTAAAAAATATAGCTTTTTTTAAAAATTGTCGCTCTTTTTTTGTTTATAGCGCAAAAAATAAAAGCCGCTGACATGGGCGTCCACAGAACTTTTTTCAGGGGGGGGGCATCATTTTAGGGTCACCCATACACCGCCCCTTTTCGACAATGTCATTATCACATTATTATGGCCATAGTCTGCAGACGTATTACAATCCCTAGGATAAGTAATGGATGATGGCCAACGGCCAACAGGCCCTCTTACCAGACCCAGCAAAACTACAGCAGTGGTCACTCCGGCTGGACGATCGTTCACTCTGGGTTCCCCGGGGGCGACTCTGTTCAGTAGTGTAGCATGTCTGTACCCTGGTAGTGGCTCAGTCTTTCTCGTAGGTGGTGCTAGGCAGCGTGGCTCTCTCTTGTGGCGCTGGGCAGTGTGGCTCTCTCTCTGGCTTCCGCCCCACACACTGTTCGTTCTTTGTCCTGTAGAACTCTCTCCCTCAGCTTTTTTCCAGGCTGCAGTCTCTCAATCTCTCTCTTGATCGAGCTGTAGCCTTCCTCCCTGTGGAAAATGGGGCTGCCAATCTTTTGGGACTACATGTCCCATGAAGCTTGCCTCTCCTAGTCGCCTTTGATTGGCCCTCAGTTATGGCCAATAGGGAAGGAACGGAGCGGGCAGGAAGCTGGGTTGGGAACCTGGTGAGAGCCGCCGTCTCTTCTCCCTGACAGGAGAATGGGTGGGGCTAGCGAGGAAAACCTCCGATAGCCCGCAGCTTGCCTTTCTCCTATCACAGCATCGCCGAGTTCTCTGCTGGACTGAGCTGGGAAAAGGGCCCAAAGTCACACTACACTGGCGGTTGACACCCGGGTGCTGCACCTCGATAGAGACGCAACTGTGCTGAATTTAAGATCCGATCCCTGATTTCAGGGGGGGCACATGACCCCCGTTGCCCCTACCTGTGGACGCCCATGACCGCTGAGGTGATCAAATGCCACCAAAAGAAAGCTCTATTTTATAGGAAAAAAAAGGACATCAATTTTATTTGGGTACATCTTCGCACGACCACGCAATTTTCAGTTAAAACGATGCAGTGCTGTATCACAAAAAATGGTCTGATCATTAAGGGGGCAAATCCTTCTGTGGCTGAAATGGTTAATTGTATAGTACAGGACTCAGATAACTTATTCATACACCATGGATTATAGCTTCATGTGATTAAACAAGTGTGCCTCCCAAAAATAAAAACCCTACCCCACTCTGAGTCCTCGGTTTTTTGCTAGTGTCGTTAGGTGATATGCCTCTTCTTCCTAGAGAACCCAGCTTTCCTTCACTACTTTATTTTCATTTTATTATTTTGTTAAAAATCTTTTCAATCAACCTCACAGCTTACAGAAACAATCCAGATCAGTGCAAATTTGGTAAAACCCTGGGAGCTGTACCCAGACCCCACGCCGTGGGGACAGCTTTATAATGTTGCTTCAGGCATTGGATCCTGCATGGGTCGCTCACCTTGGCACTTGTGTAACGCGTTGAATTAGCCAATGCTCATATGTAATTATCAAGCACGTAAGTGTCCCCACAATAGATTTCACAGCAGCCAGTTTAATCCACAACACCCCCTGGGGGGATGTTAACCAAATTTTGTCCACACTATCCAGTGCTATATAGCAAACACTCCTCTATTCATCAGGTCTGTGTATGTTCAATATCTCAGGCTCTTATCAGATTAATTGACCTATATACAAATAAATGGGTCCAAAAAAGCTTTTATTCTCCAAACTGTTTCCATGTCTTCTCTAGTTGTTTTTTCATACATTCTCACACATATCCCAAAAAAAAAAAAAAAAAAAAAACTCATATAGTGTAGTACTCTCAAATCATATAGAAAATATGCTCACATGTGTATTTGAAAACATGCCATTTACCCTGCGTGCCTGTGTGCATTCTCTGTTCCCCTATTGTGTGTGTCCTTACCAAAAACACAAATTTGCAATTGCACATCAATGCACGAGAGCATGGTGCTCCAAACATATTTGAGACCTTGACAAAAATGGCCACAATCCACAAAAAGGGGATTGATGTGCGATTGCAAATTTGTATTTGCAAATTTGCTATGGCAGAGACCTGTCGCAAGGGAGCCAACTCTAAAGAGCAGGCGAACATTCGCTCTGCCGAAGGCCCACACAACACTCAGCCACAGAGTGATGATGCATCCCTTGCATTGGAGCAGGAATCGTAACAACGGTCCCAGCATCTGATTCTAGCTCTATTTCAGGCACACAAGTTGCTTATTTGACAAAAGCTGAATTTTATGCATCTATGTCACAATTCCTCCGATTACAGCCTTGATTCAGCTAATTGTCCAAAGCTTAAAGATGCCCTGCCTCTTCTCCTACACCCATTTTCCTACTGGAGTTGGACCCTGTTATACTGGTTCTAGATGATCCTGAATAACGAGAATGAGGAGGACATAGAAGCAGTGTTGGAGAAAGCTGCAGAAGATTTCTCTGCCACGTTGTCATTACATTGAAGAGGGAGCTTCCTGCAATATGCTTGCTAATGTTAAAAAGCTCATTGTCTCTACGTGAAAGCCTTAACATTGTACTGGTGGACTCGCCTCCTTTTTTTTTTTAAATCACCAGGAATACAATCTGCTCGGGAATGAATGCAGGTTAAAGTGTACACAAAGCCAAAACTTTATTTAGTTTTGGATAGACTAGAGAAAGGAATCTGTACCAAAGACAATGGTCACCAGGACAAATAGAGTGGATTTCCCAAGTTAAGATACAGAGAGAAATAAAAACCTGATAGAGGTTCTAAGACCTTTACATTCCATCTGAAACAAAACAAAAAATGTAAACGCACTTTAAAGAAACAGGCTCTGGAAGACTTCAAAATAGAGAGGGTACAGTCAACACTTGGTAAGGAAGCTGACGCTTAGTCTATGTTCATCATCCACTTGATTTTGAACTTACAATTCCTTGTCAGAGACAAATGAAATATGAGTGTTTCAGACACTTGTCTGCCCTATAACTGGTACAAGTTAATTGTTCACCCCCTAGCAGATGGGACCCTGTGGACATCCAGCAACCTTTTCTATTTCAGCTCTACTACCAGTACTCACATTACTGGCACTGAAAAAAGGACACTTTCATTCCTTGGCTCCTGGATTCCACTTTAGGCTAGTCAAATGGTGGGTTCAACTCTTATTCTATTGTAAACCTTCTAGAGATACCTTCCCAATTTCATAATAAACGACACAGACCCTCCCCAAAACTAGTGGTGGTCTTCAGTGGCGAATCCGCCGCAGAGACCACCACTATCGTAAACAGGACCGCCGGCTCTAAAGATGCATACCTTGGTTGTGGCAGCAGCTGCTGCCGTTACCGAGAAAACCATCTTTAAACTGCCGACGTATATGTACAGGAGCCGGTCGGCAAGTGCAACACCAACAGTTAAGCACAGTTTGGCCATACCCAACGTTTTATTTTTTAGAGTGCCTATAGTTTTCCCCAGTCCTAGCAATGTTCTGCAGAGAGCCATAAAACTTAAATAGTGTTGGCACTCTCTGACCTACATTTTGTGCCAAGGGTAGCACCAGAATTGCACATATCTTGAAAGCTACAGAAAATAGCATATAGTGTATATGTACTTTAGCTGTATAGATGTTCTAATTTCTTTACTTAACAAAGCTAATGATTACAAATGAAATAAATATGGTTTCTGGGATATGTGACTGAATTAGAACAAAGTTTGTTTGGGCTGCCCCCTCATTAAATATTTGCACTCAGCTCACTGATGTGAGCTCTGAAAAGACTGACCATCAACGTATGTCAATGGACACTTTCAGTGAAATACTATATCGAATTTTCAAAGGCTTTATGCCCATATAATAGATGCAGTTCTCTGTCATTTCATGGCACAGCTGGACATTTTAAGCCATAGTATTATATTTCCCTGTTTTAATATATTTAATTATGTTCATGTTTCTATTTTATTTTTGTAAGATAACATTCTCGAAACCTTAGCATAAGTGATAAAGGAACTATTTTATTCAAATTAATAAAACTGATAATAAGGGGAAGTAAATAAAATAAAACTGAGCATATATGCACAGTGTGAGACCCCCTGTGTTCCACCCTTATTCTTCTACTATTTCTTTCCACTGTAATATTTCCTTCTTGGTAACTATGGCAACTAGCAGCATTTGCTGTAGTGGAAATTACTACCCCATTAGTGTAGTAAATGCATGTCCTCCATCATGATTCATGTGGGCTGAAGACTAAAAGAAAATCCACCTCTATTTTAATCACTTTTGAAATGTTTTAAGTGTGTAGTAAAGCGATAAATAATAATAAAGTTGTTATATTTGCAATGCAGTTTTGTAAATGGCTTGATACCATTAACATGTGTCAGGGAATATGCTCCTCCATTACGGTATAGGAAGATCTCCCCTTCGTTTCTGTTGTGTCGTCAGCACAGGAAGAAATAAGGCAGAAGAAACTTCCAAGGCACAGAATTAGTAAAGAAGGTTAAAGAGGAAGTAAACCCTCTTTTACAACTTTAGCTTACAGGTAAGCCTATATTAAGGCTTACCTGTAGCTAACAAGGATATCGCCTAAACCTGCACGGTTTAGGAGATATACCTGTATTTGCATGTGCCGACGTCATGCGGCACATGCGCACTTGCGACAACTGAAGCAACGGCGATATATGCCGATGCTTCAGTTGTTACTATGCCGCTCTCGTGCGCATGCGCGTGACGTCATTGCGGCTTCGGCAAATCACAGCGCCGGAGCCGCGATACCCGGAAGTCACTCCGGGAGAAGATGTCGGCGGTCGGAGGGGGAGAAGAGGACCGATGCCGGGGCTTCGATCTCAGGTAAGTGATACATAATTAGCTAGTATGCTATGCATACTAGCTAATTATGCCTTTGTCTTGCAGTTTTTTTTTTTTTTTTTCGTTTTTCTTAAGAGGGTTTACTTCCTCTTTAAGAATATCTGTCAGATATCAATTGCTGTCTGTGCTTCTGTTGGGGAGATTTTTTCCTCAATTCCTGTACCAGTGACCTAAGTGGAAGTTACAGGGAAAAGCTCTTAAGAATTATATAGACATAGGGCCATACACACGGGTCAAATATCGAGCAGCATTCAATATTTAAACATTCAGCCTGTGTGTATAGCTGGCTTCTGTCGAAGATTGGCATCCGATCAGTGCTCTCAGCCAATGGCTAAGAGCGCTGACTAGTGTGTTCTGGTGGCTCCCCTGTCAGAATGCAACAGCCCAGTGAAGGAGATTGATGTACTAACATTGGATAGTTAGTAAAGTGGCTCCTCGCAAGCTCTTCAGTTTTGTTTAGTTTAGCCCGCTGGGTTGAACGAAAAAAAAAAACTTCTAGTGTGTACTAGGCTTTACCAAGGGCCAAACCCTTTCCAACTCGACCCAAATGATGGAGATCCACTTTGAGCCTTGCCACCAATTTCCTCAGATGATCCTAAACATATACTTATTTATAGGCACAAGGTCCAGGTTTTGAGCCACATTGAGTTTTAGGCGGAACCCATGGCTTTTGGGTTTAGTAAAACTCCAAATGTATGGCTGGAAATTCATGCCCCAATCCACAATTCACTGCATGACCTTT
Source organism: Lithobates sylvaticus (assembly GCA_028564925.1). NCBI lineage: Eukaryota > Metazoa > Chordata > Amphibia > Anura > Ranidae > Lithobates > Lithobates sylvaticus. The sequence goes on from CM053030.1 coordinate 281,237,860, forward strand.
GTCCTTGGTCAGAGGGGTCTCAGAGAGCCAAAAATCTGAAAAATTGAACAATTGAGGTAATTTGTGTCCACAAAAGCACTACGCAATCATAGTTTTGTCATCATTCAGGCATCCCATACACATCCCAAAAAATACCAAAATGAGAGGCAAATATGCAATGTAAATGACTGACTGCAGCAAAGTAAAGGAGGGTTGTATTGTAAAGGGGAGGCCGTAATATAAAGAAGAGCACTGTGAAATAAAGGGGGGACTGTGATATAAGGTTGGCTGATATATAAAGGGAAGCACTGTAATGTAGGCGGGGTGACTGTGATGCAAATGTGGGCTGTGATGTAAAAGGGGGACTGCATTGTAAAGGGGGCTATATTGTAAATGGGGGGACTGTAATGTAAAGAGGGGATTGTTATGTAGAGGGAGAACAAGGACACTGATGTAAAAAGGGGGATTGTAATGTGAAGAATGAAGGATCTGAGTCACAGAGCAAATATGAGATTCTGACCTCTGCTGGAAGAAAATGTTACTGATCGAACCTCCGTCAGTTTTGATTTATTACCCCTGATATACAAGTTACATAGTTGGTAAGGTTGAATAAAGACAACAGTCCATCCAGTTCAACCTGTGTAGGTGTGTATAAAAATTCCCATATTCCGTATATTGTTTTCACTAAGATGCACGTCCAATAGTCTTTTACAACTATCCATACCTCCTGCCAACACTACCGATTGTGGAAGAGAGATCTACATCCTTACCGCCCTGGCAGTGAAGAACCCTCTACACAGCTTAAGGTTAACCGGCTTCTGTTCCAGTCTAATCGTGTGGCCCCGTGTCTTCCTATACTCCCTGGGACTGAAAAGTCTCATACTTACGCTGGGATCACCGTTGAGATATATGTATATCACTATCATATCTCCTCTCAAGCCTATTTTCTGCAAGGAGCACAAATTTAGCGCTTGTAGTCGTTTCTCATAATTGAGGTCCTCCAGTCCCAATATTCATTCATTTGCCCTTCTCAGGACGTTCTCCAGCTCCAGCACATCCTTTCTGAGGATTGGTGACCAGAACTGGACGGAATACTCCAGATACGGCCAATCCAGAGTTTTATAAGTGGAAGAATAATCGTTTTATCTCTGGAGTGAATTTCCTTTTTAATGCATGCTAATATTCTGCTGGTTTTGGTAGCCGCAGCTTAACACTGCTCAGTCTGTCTTCTACTAGGACCCCTAGATCCTTCTCCATCCTGGAATCCCCCAGAGGTTCTCACCCTATTGAGCAACTTTATATTTTTACCCCCCAAGTGCATTACCTTACATTTTTCAATGCTAAACTTCATTTGCCATGCAGTAGCCCACTCCATTAATTTATTCAGGTCCTCTTGTAAAGTTTCTATATCCTGCTGTGAAGTTATTGCCCTACATTTTTTTGTGTTGTCAGCAAACACTGAGATCAAGCTATTTATCCTATCCTCTACAGTATATCAAAAATAAATTAAACAGACTTGCTCAAACAGACTTGTATAACATACAATGTAGTTCCATTAGAAAAACCCTATATTATTGCTCTCGTCTCTTGTAGGCTGTAGGTGGCTGTGCAGGCTTGTATGACAATGACTGCACTTTCCTAAGCTGCTGTATACCCAGAGCCCATATACCATTTTACAGTATATTCCATAGCTATAGAAGATTTATTTGACTGCAGCTAAATTATGTTTAACTGGAGCTAAATGATCTCTTGACTGTTCTGCCTCTCCAGTCTAAGCACTGCAAGTGTGATCTCTATAAATGATCCAGTTGTGGCAAGATAGCTGTAACTTACAGTTTTGGTAGAATTAGCAGACAGTGACATGACCAGTGATGTAACTAACGCAATTAAAGTAAACGGCGTTACGTAACGCCGTTACTTTAGAGGGTAACGAGTAATCTAACTCATTACTCTTCCCCTCGCGGTAACGCCGTTCCCATTACTTGGGTGGCGTTACCGCAATTACCCACCGCGATCCGTGAAGCCGTCCGCGGCCTCGGCCTTATGAAAGGCGCGGCTTCGGCCTAGCTCCGAAGCGGCGGCCATCTTGGTGCACCCATCGGCCATGGCTTCGGCCTAGCTCCGGAGTGGCGGCCACCTTGGTGCACCCGTCGGCCGCTTACAATGTGATTGCTCCGTTAAATGACGGAGTGATCACTTGTAAACAAACTGGCGTCAAAATGACGCCAGTTCCTCTCTCCCCTCTGTGTACAGATCTGTACAGTGGAGGGGAGAGATCAGATGGCAGCACTGTAATACCCTGCCAATACTCTGCAATACGCAGCCAATACCCAGCCAATACCCTGCCAATACTCTGCAACACCCTGCCAATACTCTGCAACATTCTGCCAATACTCTGCAATACCCTGCCATACTCTGCCAATACCCTGCCAATACTCTGCAACACCCTGCCAATACTCTGCAACACCCTGCCAATACTCTGCAATACTCTGCCATACCCAGCCATACTCGGTAATACCCAGCCATACTCTGCAATACCCTGTAATACGCAGCCATACTCTGCAATACTCGGTAATACCCAGCCATACTCTGCAATACCCAGTCATACTCTTCAATACCCTGCAACACCCTGCCAATACTCCTCGACACCCTGCCAATACTCTGCAACACCCTGCCAATACCCTGCCAATACTCTGCAATACCCTGCAATACCCTGACAATACTCTACAACACCATGTCAATACTCTGCAACACCATGTCAATACTCTGCAATACTATGCCAATACTCTGCAAGACCCTGCCAATACTCTGCAATACCCTGACAATACTCTGCAACACCCTGCCAATACTCTGCAACACCCTGCCAATACTCTGCAACACCCTGACAATACTCTGCAACACCCTGACAATACTCTGCAATACCCTGACAATACTCTGCAATACCCTGCCAATACTCTGCAACACCCAGCCAATACTCAGCAATACCCAGCCATACCCAGTAATACCCAGCCATACTCTGCAATACTCGGTAATACTCAATAATACCCAGCCATACTCTGCAATACTCGGTAATACCCAGCCATACTCGGTAATACCCAGCCATACTCTGCAATACCCGGTAATACCCAGCTATGCTCAGCCGTACCCAGCCATACTACCCAATATTAAAGTGGAGGAGATGACGGGGATATTACAGTGTGGGAGATTGTGGACATTACAGTGGGGGCTACATGGTGGTGGAATTTTCACAGGTTTTTGTAAATTCAATTATTATTTGCTGATCCAAATAATTATCCGATCCGTGACTCTGATCCGAGGACCGATCCAATCCGTGAGTTTGGGGGGGAACAGATATATGTGTGTGGGGGGGGCAGATGTGTAGTGGGGTACAGAGGGAGGACAGATATATGTGTGTGGGGGGGCACAGACGTGTAGTGGGGTACAGAGGAGAACAGATATATGTGTGTGGGGGGCACAGACGTGTAGTGGGGTACAGAGGGGGAACAGATATATGTGTTGGGGGGTAACAGATGTGCAGGGGGGTACAGAGGGGAAATAGACGTGCAGGGGGGAACGCGCCCCTTGCTTACAGTAATACTAGACCCGCCCCTAAGAATATTAAAAAAAAAGTCAGTTACTTTGCTGAGTAACTAATTACTTTTCCAATGTAGTAACTGAGTTACTAACGCAATTACTTTGTTGGGAGAAGTAATTTGTAACTTAACTAATTACTTTTTTAAATTAAGATGACCAACACTGGACATGACATCATGACATCTTGCAGATCGCTTTAATTGAAAACTTGCACAGATGAACATCAGACAGGTCAAAAAAATAACTCTAGCATCAGCAAGTTCATGCTAAGAACAGAAACTAAAGACACACTGAAATATGGTGGGACTAGCTATACAGAGCATTTCCTACAGAGTAAGGAAGAGACAAAATTATTTTAAGGCAAACAAACAATAATGCATGTGTAACATGATAGAGCTAAGATCAGTAACTTGTAAGCAGCAGTACAGGATCAGGTCAGAGGTGAGCCAGGTTGGTATCAGAAATCATACACGGGACACAGTCAAGGCACAGGATACAGCTGAAGAACAGTCAGAACTGACACTCGTTAGATCATTCCTTAAAGTGGTTCTAAAGCTTCAAGGTTCTGTGCATTAAGGTAAAAAAACTCTCTGTGTTGCAGGAGCCTCCCAGCCCCCCCCCTTTTTTTACCTGAGCTTGATCCAATCCAGTGATGTGCACAAGAGCAGCAGCTCTCCCCAATATCTCCCCCCTCGTTGGGCAGATTGATAGCAGCAGTGGCCAATGGCTCCTGCTGCTGTCAATCAAGTTTTGTGAAGATGAACCGGGGGGAGGGGGGTGTTCCGAATCGCCTGGTCTGTGTCAATACACACAGACTGGGCAGCTCGGGAGTAAGCACGCACATGCTGAAGAGGAGGGGCCTGAAGCGCTGGTGAGGGACCCCAGAAAAGCAGGATCTGAGCAGCTTTGTGCAAAACTTTTGCACAGAGCAGGTAAGTATGTAATGTCTGTTACTTTAGTTTAAAAAAAAAATGAAGGTTTAATATCACTTTAAATAGGCCATCTGGCACCAATACTGATTTTTGGCCTGCACGCACACACACACACCTAGTCCACATGTACAACCTTGTGCAGTCCTGTGCACGCACATGCACCTGGCTTGTGGTCAGAAGTATGCGCATGCACATTTCTTAATGCACATTTCTCCAAGCCAGCTGACTAACAGAAAATATCTGAAACCTACATCCTCAGAGACACAGAACAGCCAGTTATCTGCCATTATTATTAATGCACCCACTTACCCCTCCTCCACTAATCCCGACATAGCTCTAAAAAATATATAGATATAGGAAAGGGGGTTCCCTTCTGCTGTGAAACCTGCCCTGTAAATGGAAAGATAGGTTTTCCCCTAGTTTTAAAGGATGTAGAAGAAGGTTGTTGGTTATACCCTCAAGGGAAAAGCCCAGCCTGGAGCTTAGGGCTGTGGTCCTGGAATCAAAACTATGGAAACGCTGAGGAAATTGAATAGTAATCATCAGTACCGCAATGCCCCTTCCTCCCACTTTAATCACCCCTATATGAGACTGTTTACCGTTTATATGGACTGTGATGAAATTACTGTTATCTTATCTTGGAATAGAGATGGACCAAACACTCCTCTGTTCGGTTCACAGTAGAACTCCTGAAGAGGGAAAAAGTTCTAACCGAACGGCTAACACCATTGAAGTCTATGGGAGCTGAACAGGAAAAATCAAAAGTGCCCATTTTGAAGGCAAGTAATTGGCTATACAAGGGGTATGGGGGTCTGGGTACTACCCTGCGGGACATGTATCAAGGCAAAACATTTTTTTTAAAACAATCATATTTTCAGGAGCAGTCATTTTAATGATGCTTAAAGTGCAGAAATAAAAAACTCCTTTAAATATAGTGCCTGGGGGGTCCCCTTAGTCTGCGTGAAAAGTGGTGCATCTGTAGCATGCCTACAACATACTGCAGCATAAATTACACTTCTAAAGAAACACGAATTAGCCAAACCACATTTAAAACGACTTGCGGTTGCAATTACAGGCACCTGGCTATTAAAAAAAAAAAAAAACACAAAGAAAATGTAAAAATAAAAGGGCACGGGGTCCCCCCAAAATCCATACCAGACCCCAGCTTTTACAGCGCCCTGATTGGGCAAAGTTTTGAATGCACTGTGCAGTGTGCAGTGCATTGCAGGGCGTTCGGCGGGGCGAACACCCTGCAAATTCAGGTGTTTTCCGAAAGAGGCGAACAGCCAATGTTCGGGCCGAACTGTTTGCAGAACTCTCAGGCAGCCTAGCAGCCAGGTGTCCCCGGGATAGGCCTCTGGCTTCCGGCCTAGCAACCCGGGGAGACATAACACACGTCCACCTAGACAGCTGTAGAGGTGGCACAGAATCTGATCACTTGACTCCACCCAAATAAATAGGCTCTCTCAGCAGGCCAAGGGAGTAAAGAAACCCCTGCCAATTGGCTGAGACACCCCATCCATTCATAATCTGACCTTGCTATGCCCCTGTCGATCTAATGTCACCAGCCACAGTGCTACCTAGTGACAGAAGAGAAAAGGAGCAGCAATTCTAGAATTAGAGAGGAATCAGTGGATCAATTAGCCAGGACAATTACTATCCGTGAAACAAAATTTGTTAGCAACCCTGCCTAAACATCAGGATACTACATTTGCATGAAATTTATAGTATTTTATATATTTATTGCGGTGTTGCACATTATTTACCTGTTTTCATTTTCACACAGCACTTTTTATATATTCTTTATCCAGACCTTTACAATATTTTCAGTGATTTTACACTGGTCCAGCAGCGTAGCACTATCTATTATATAATAGAAATATACTGTGCAACATATAATATACAGAGAAAGAGTCAGGAGTATAATGTACAATATACACTATAAAGAGAAGGGGCTAGAAGTATAATGTACAGCAGTGGTCATCAAACCTGTCCTCAGCAGTGATGTAAGTAACTGAGTTAAAATAAACGGAGTTACATAACGCTGTTACTTTAGAGGGTAACAAGTAATCTAACTGATTACTTTTCCCCTCATGGTAAAGCAGTTCCCATTACTTGGGCGGCGTTACCTCAATTACTTCTACTGCCACTAGTGTAATTCCGGTGTCCTGTCAAAAAAGTTCCCCCGCCAGATAAGGACCCCCTGTACTGCGCAGGCGCAGTGCTTGCGCAGTACGAAGGACTACGGAGCTTATGAAAATTGCCGAACCTAAACTCTATACCGCGCAGGCGCAGTTGACATGTAATTGTAAGAGGCAATGCCACACGCTCCAGATGCTCGTGCTACTCTGCAAGGGGCATCTATCGTGTAACTAGGGGCGGGTCTAGTATTACTGTAACCAAGGGGTGCATTTATTATTATTATTATTATATATCGAGCTCTGCCCATTAATTTAACATTTGCCCTCTTCTGTAGCCATCCGCCCCTTACACGATATAATAATAATAATAGACCCGCCCCTTGCTTACAGGCTATAACAGATCTGCCCCTTGGTTAGAGTAATAATAAATGCGCCCCTTGCTTACAGTAATACTAGACCCCTTAGTTACACGTATAGAATATTTAAAAAAAAAGTCAGTTACTTTGCTGCGTAACTAATTACTTTTCCAATGTAGTAACTGAGCTATTAACGCAATTACTTTTTGGGAGAAGTAATTTGTAACTTAACTAATTACTTTTTTAAAGTAAGATGCCCAACACTGGTCCTCAGGGCCCACTAACAGGCCAGGTATTATGTATTACCTTGGGGAGATGCAGACTAGAATACTGCAATCACTGAGCAGCAAATGATATCACCTGTGATGTATTTCAGTTATCTTGCAAACCTGGCCTGTTAGTGGGCCCTGAGGACAGGGTTGGTGACCACTGATGTACAGCATAGCATATATACAGAGAAAGGGTCAGGTGTCCAGACAGTTACAGCTAAGTTGGAGACCTGAGTTTTCTCTGCTGCAGTTAGATAAATGGTCCCTCCTCTCCCAGTCTGAGTTATACTAGACAAGGAATTGCAAAAGCCTGATAGCAAGCCAGATTCAGATCCTTATGCCCCATACACACGGTCGGAAAATCCGACCACAAAATCCATCGGATTTTTTCCCGACGGATTTTGTCCGACACTGGTGTTGCATACACACGGTCGGACAAAGTTGTCGGAAAATCCGATCATACTGAACGTGGTGACGTTTGTTGCCTACGACGGGACTACGTAGAGGCTAGTAGCCAATAGCTTTGGTCTTATAATGTGATCTGAGCATGCGTGGCACTTTGTCCGTCGGAATTCGCTAGACACGATCAGAAAAAGTCCGATAGGACTTTGTTGTCGGAAAATTTGAGAGCAGGAGAGATAAAACTTTGTCCGTCGGAAAATCCGACGGAAAAAGTCCGATGGAGCCTACACACGGTCGGAATTTCCGACAACATTGTCCGATAGGACATTTTCCGTCGGAAAATCCGACCGTGTGTACGGGGCATTAGACTAAATACAATAAAATGTTAATTTAAATGAATACATAAGAGCATTCATTTGTGTCATATTGTATGTACCCTGAGTTCAACTTTAGACTTCCTCAAGAACTGAAACATTTTAGCAAGCAAACCACAAAAAAATACACTGATAAGACCACCCTGATGTGCTTTAATGTGCTGATTGCAGCTTATTTGTGCTTTAAGGATTCTCACATTATGCACCAAAGATAATTCTTTATTAGCTTTCTAACTACAACCCATCTAACAAAGCTGCAAAACATAACACGCCTGGCTTAAAATGCATTTTAAAGAAAAGACTGCCATCTTTTGCTCGATATAGAGGTTTGCAGGCAATTACGCAAATTGTAATAAAAGTGTTGATTAATATTAATAAGTATATATAATTTAAAAATAGGTCTCCTGCATAGTCAAAAGGTATGGCATACTTTTAAATTTAAGAACATTTGAAATAACTAAATGTAATTAACAGGTTTAACGCCTTTTTCACAATGAAGGGGCTAATGTATAATCCTATGCCTAACACCTAATTTCAATCCATCATATTTTTAGAATTGACAGCCAAGGAGAACAGAATATAACAGTCAGCTGGCAAAAAAATAATGACCATTGTGGCAAATAACAAGTGTCAAGTATTTGAAGTATGTAAAAATAGTGTAATTCTGTTATAAGAATACACATGGCCCATCTTTAATATTGATTGGACCCTGGGCAAACATTCTCTTTACACCAACCACCAGTGTAAAGAGGAATATACAATGACCTCCAATGACTGCCAATGCTAGGGGGGATTTACACTGACCACCAATATAAAGGGGGATTTACACTGACCACCAGTGTAAGGGCAATTTTGCCCTTACCACCAATGTGAAGGGAAATGTACACAGATCACCAATGTAATGAAGAATTTACACTGGCAACCAATGTAATGGGATATTTTACATCAACAACCAATAAAGGGGGATTTCTACACTGGTCACCAATGTAAGGGGGGATTTACACTCACTGCCAATTTAAAGGGGGCTTCTACATGGACCACCAATGTAAGGGAGGATTTGAAACTGACCACAAATGCAATTTTTGATTTTTTTTCACCGATTACCAATATAAAGAGGAGTTTCTACACTGACCACTAATTTAATGGGGGTTTACACTGACCACTAATGTAATGGGGATTTACACTGACCTCTAATATAATAGGAGCATTCACATTAACCACCAATGTAAAGAGGGATTTACACTGACCACCAATGTAAGGGGGACATCACATTGGCCACTAGTGTGAATGAAATGATTTTACACCAAGCCCCAATGTAATGAGAATATTTACACTGACCACCAATGTAACTGAGACACTTAGCCTGCGTTCACATTTGTGTGTGTCGGGAATGCATGCAAAATCGCTTTCCTGACACTACAGAAACATGCTGCCCTTTAGCAGAGAAACAGCAGTGCTATTAATTGTTAATGCCACCCTCACACATCTGCTGAGATCTGCGTATTCACATGCACCAAAATTCAGGGTGCTGTGACACCATGTTATTTAGAAAAAGTGTTCCACCTCCAATTTGCTTACCTTTGCAGAACAGGCTGATGTTAGGCTTAATGACCACAGTTGTAGGCAAGACTTTCCAGCATGCCCCTTTACCTCCCCAGTGGGCAGCATTCAGCACATTCAGCAGAAGTGATGGTGAATATGACCTCAGGGGGGCATGATATACTTACGAATGCTGCCTCTATTTTCATATCAATGTTGTCAGTCCACAGCTACAGTATTTACATATCAATGTCGCCTCTATTTACATATTAATGCGTGTAAACACAGGGTCTGCAGGTGAGTTATCTGTTTTTAAATTATTTTTATAAAATTATTGTGAACATACATACAAGTTCTTCCATATAATTTCCAATACAGAAATATAAAACATTCAAATAAAATGCATACACAATTACAAATACGAAAACAATGACAGAAAAGAAAAGAAAAAAAAAAAAAATATTTTGGATCTATCCCTCTCCATTGGCCAAATTTCGGAAAAAAATATAGTGAAAGCATTTTCTTATACTTTCTCCTTTCCTCTCTCCCTATCTCCTTGTTTCCTGTTAAGTGTGGAGGCGAGGATACTGCGCCCTTAGCTCCCCATCCCCTCCCTGTAACACCCCCCCCCACCCCCCCCCCCCCCCCCCCCCCCCCCCCCCCCAGATAAAAAAAAAAAAAATGTTTTAAATATAACCCCTCCTCATTTCTCCTCTTCACTTCCCTCCTCTCCGCCCTCCCCCCTTCCTCTTTAAATTTATAATGTGTTTTTATTTACAACCCTCCCCCCCCCCACATCATCATTTCCTCCCCGTGTAGTGTCTACCCCCCATCCTCACTTTATTTTTATTTTTTTAAATTTTTTATTTAACTTCGAAACAGGGTCCACATGGACCAACAGTGTACATCTTAATACCTTACACAGTATAAACATTAGTCATTAGCCAGCAGAAAACAAGTATACACTACAGACTGGTCAACATTGATCCTTTCCCTGTGGAATTGGGTGACAGGCTGTCTATTTGCTTCCTGTCAAGAGGTGTTTTCCCGTCTTCCGCTTATCATAGATAGTACGTGTTTGGTTGGGGGGGGGGGGGGGGTCCGAGGACGTTACTGTCCCATGGTGATATTTGAACAGGACTCCCCCCCCTATTCATCTACGTCTTCTGGTACTGTAAAGTAGCTGTGTAGATGTTTGCAGTCCCTGTCTCTCATTTTCCTTTTTCTATTATCTATATGTAGGGGGGGTCCCCCTCTCCTCCGACTCCTTGCCGCGGTCCCCCTACGCGTGGGGGGGCTGCCGCCGCTCGAAGCCCCAGGAGGGGGGAGCTAGAGGGAGGAGATAGAGATATAGAGAGTGGGAAATGGGGGAGGTGGGGGTATAGGGTGGGTAAAGAGGGGAGGGAAATAGGGTAAGAGGGAGAGGACATGGGGGGGGGGAGGGTGGGGGTGGAAGGAAGGGTGGGGGAGGGGGGTAAAAAAACAAAAAACAAAAAAAAAAAGACACCCCGCGGCCATGGAGCGGGTGGACGGGTGACGTACTTAGGTCACTTGTTGACATATTTCCCAGCTCCAGATGTGTCTGTATTGGTGACTATCTCACCCTATACTTAGGGGCTTGTTTCTGAGCCTCTCAGGGCCTGGCCTTCTGCAGAGAAAATGAACATGTTCCAAAATTGCCAAGTTTTGGTAAACGTCTCCTCTCTGTTTTGTGCTGTGAGGATGAGGTCCTCCATCCTCCTTATGTCGTCAACTTTTTGAAGCCATAGGTCAATGGATGGCGGGAGGGTGGATTTCCAGCAAAGTGGAATGCATGCCTTAGCGGCATCGAGTAGGTGGCGTATAACAGATTTCTTGTATTTCCTATTAGGAATGTCATTCGCGTGAAGGAGAAAGAACCCATCCTCACTTTAATCTATATTGTTTATTTACTAAACACACTCCCCCACTCCTATATTTTCAAATAAGTAATATCTCTTTTATGTATATGTATATACACGCACACGTGCACACCCACTGGTGAATCTGTGAACCTCCCTTACCCCTTTCTTTATTTATGAGGTGGAGAGAATCTTATCTCAGCCACCACTATATATCCCTAATAATGTGCCTCTTCATGAGGAGCATAGAGAAGAGGAGAAGAAAGAAAAGAAAAAAAAAAAAAGGGGGAGAGAAAAAAAAAAAAATAATAAATTGATAAAAAAAAGTTGAACATTGAAATATATAAAAAAAAACTTCTGTTCCTCCTCCCTTCCCCCTTTTTTTTTTTTGCAGGTGAGTTATCTGTACACAGCAATAGGACAGAGCAGCATTACTAACATAACTTCACACTGAGATATTGGGACACAGCACGGGACTTAAACTTCAAGGGGCAAGGGAATTTAAGCAGGGATAATTAGCAAGTATGAGGCAGCTGATTTGGGGCCCAGGGCAGCTGCCCCTTTTGCCCTGCCCTAAAACGGTCCTACCGCTGCATGTGTTGCGTTGTATTTTATTGCAGATATTGCAGAAATTGCAGAAATTCTCTCACATAATAGCTTAAAATGATCTAGTGCATCTTCCGGTGACAGAAGAGAGCAACTGAAGTACAATGGCAGACTGGCCCAGAGGGGATATGCCCCCCTCTCCCCAGGTAAGCATTTCTGCAAAGTTTTTGGCCAACTGCTAGCACCCAAGAGTGTAAAGTCTCCACATATAGACCTCTTGCAACAACAAAAAAAAACACAGTATTGACAACTTTCATAGTTATACTGTAGCCAGTGGCATGTAGCAGGGTGGAGTCCCCTGTCAGTTATGAATTATAACACCTGCCACCCAATTAATTGGTAGGCAGGAGGGTATTTAAGGGAAGTGGAGGAGAATGTAGGCCACTGGGTATTAGTGCACGCTTTCCCCTTCGGAGGAACACTGGAGTGAAGCCACAGCCATAGATAGGAATGAAGTGGAAATTTGCAGCAGGAAATGTCCAGAACAGTGTCAAAAGTACCTGTGGGATGAACTATATTTGAACTTTAATGTACATTTAGTATGCCACCATATTTGTGGAAAAATACTATGAATGCAATTGTCTGTATGTTAATGTGCTAAACTATACAAAAAAATGTGTAAATGTGTTAAATTGCTGTGTATAATATCTCCCGCAAACTTTACTCTTAAGTTTAAGCTGTAAGCACCCGATATGAAAGAAACATCTAAAAATACATAGATAGAAACATGATGTCAAATACTATAAATAATTAAATCCAACAATAAACGTATTGTGCATGTGTAAAAAAAAAATGAACCTACCACATTAGTATCCACATAAAACAGCTTAGTGCCTTTGTGAACATAAGCATACCATGTTGCGATAAAACACAAAAAAAAGACAGCATCCATAGAACTAATATTGTGTCTGTGAATCAACTGTGTCAATGTCAAAATATTATAAGAATACAAATCTAAATATCCTCTTCGGGGGGCAGAGTCGCCCGACTCTGCAGATGGTAGCACAGCATTAGAGCTCTGCTGAATACTCAGCTCTAGCGGCCACACAGCAACTTTTAGAAGGGCACAATCTGACATACTGGTATCCACTAAATCCCTGCCAACATCAAGCACTATGCCCAAGCGCCAAAGGGACCTCAAACCACCGCAGAAGCTCACTGCATTCTTCTCCTCAGTGAGCCTGGTCTGCTGCCAAGATGGTGCTGGCGGAAACCCTTTGGGGATCATATGAGGCTCTCTTCTTCTCATCCCTCCAAACTCAGCCCTGTGCAGAGATCGCAGCTCTCTCAATCTCCAGTGACCAATGGTGAGTCCTCTGAACCTAGCTCTCCTTCTACTGCTAGCCCCGTTAAATCCTGACCTAGAATAGAAGAACCAATCCCCTCACAGGCTGCCCCAGCTCTCATCATGCTGCCTCTTCCAGACACATGGCAGCCATCAGTAATATAATCTTTCCCAGCCTCAGATCAGCTCATTTTCTTCTCCTGAAGAAAATGGATACTTTAAGAAAAGGCAGCATTATCATAGGGGGAGACTTCAATGAAGTGGGCGATCTCACTATGGACACATCTATGGGCCTTCAACACCATTAACCAGCTTTAAACACTCTCCTTCAAGTAAATGATCTATATGATGTGTGGCGATGGCAGCATGTTACAGAGAGGGACTTTATGTACTTCTCTCCTTCCCATCTGTCTTACTTCTGTATAGACTACTTCATTGTTGATAAGTGGACTCTCCAAAAGGTAACAGAATCTTCTGGCAAATCCTGATATTGCCAGAGAATTATTGATGCACATAACTCTTTCTTTGATCTAAATGACCTGCCAGATACTGACCAATTTGTAATATGGGCCACTTATAAAGCCAACATGCGTGGTAGGTACTACTCCTGATTAAACACCTAGAAGAATGGAATAACAGTCATCTTCTCGTCACCTAGCCAATGAAATATTTCTGGCAAGGCAGAAACTATGCTTATTGCTTCTACACAGATTTAAGTCCAATCTGAAATTCACCAAACCCAATTTTCTTTATCATACATCACGGGACACAGAGCCTCAGTAATACCTGTATGGGTTATATGGCACCTTCAGGTGATGGACACTGGCATGTGTAAATAGGAAGTTCAATTCCCCATATAACCCCTCCCATTACCTGGGAGTACCTCCGTTTTTTCACCAGTGTCTTAGGTGTTGGTCACGAGTAAAGATGTGCTGTGCTGAGCTCCACTGGAATATTCCTTGCTGTGGCAAGCCATGCAACCGGATCCATTCAAAGTGCCTTTTCCAGGCCGAATTGAATGGTACCCGTGCATTGTGTCCGAAGAAACAAGGTTGAGCTGGACCCTGGGATCCAGTATTTGTTTTTTTCAGCCATATTCCTGGCGGAGTGCTTTTTACAGTCCCATGGCTGTGGATCCCCCAATAAAAAGGGGGCCCCAGTCCCTGAAAATTTTCTAATAGAGCCCACCGTGAGAGGTGAAGATTGGACCTGTTACCACAGAACTCTGCAGCTGGATAAGGTAAGAAAGATTCCTATGGAATTTTTCTAATTCTTGTGGGTTTTCTCCTTTAAAGTAAATGTTGCTATGCCTATAGTCACAAACGGGGGGCTGTCAAGAGCATGTACCTGTCCATGCACGCTTCCTCCGTCCCAGGTGCCAGGTAAAGTCATGGGAAAGGGGGGTTTTCTCCTCCTAGCAATGTCCCCCCACCTGGAAAGCTTTCCTCCAGGCAGAGGGAGCATGGCACTAGATGGCGGTATACCGCGCCGCTCCCGCCGCCATTTTGGCGGCTCTCCTCCTCCATGCAGTCCGGTCAGGATCAGAGCCCGCGCGCGAGAAAACAATCTAATTTAAAATTAGATGAGGGAGGGAGGCGTGGGGGTGGTCAGAGGAAGGGGTGGAGCTTAGCAGCATTGGCGCGCTTCAGCTTCCACAATGCCGGCTGTATGGCTATAAAATGTGCCTATTTCAGGTGCATACAGCTAGGAGGGACACAGAGCGGATGGGTGGCATGTGAGTGGGTAACACAGGCATTCCCAGAAACATTTACTGAAAGCATCAGGCTGAGCTTAATAGCTTCTGCAGTTGCTGGACTATTGCTCAGCAGTGAGTGCATTTTTTTGGTGGTACCTCTGCGTTTGTACTCAGCACTATGACCAGGGAAGGTGGTTAAAATTCCACAAAGACCAAGGACATGAAGGGGTCGCCCTCAGGTCCTAAGGACCCTCTGTAACACCATCCCATTCTAAGGAGGCTGGTCAGAGGGAGCCATCAGGGGCTGCAATTGTTTCCGACACTTCAGCCCCTGTCTATATAACTGAGCAGGTTTTCTCCTCAGCTATGAGTGGTTTAGAGGAAAGATTAGCGGCTTTAATCGCATCTTCACAGAGTGGAAGAAAATGCATTAGGTCCCCTTTTACCACCCAGGGTCCTCAAACAGAGAAACTATGGGAGGGGGAAGATGAATCCCCCTCAGGGGACCATGAACCGGCTGATGATTCCTCTTTCGTGGGATCGAGTGGAGAAGGACCTTCTTCAGCTTCACATGCTGAGAAGTTGCTGGTGCATTCTCTTACTGGAATGGTCCACTCCACATTTAAGCTACCCTTAACGGAGACGGTTGAAGAGATCGCAGTGCATTGATGTCTGATGACTGGCCAAAGCATGCACCTGACCTGCATGCTTTGGCTAATCACAGCGCGCTATTCACATGAGGGGGCGGGATCTGGGGGTCCCCTTGTTAAAGGGAGCTTCCAGATTCCGATAAGCCCCCTACCTGCAGACCCCCACAACCAATGGTCAGGGTTGTGGGGATGAGGCCCTTGTCCCCCATCAACATGGGGACAAGGTGCTTTAGGAGGGACCCCAAAGCACCCTCCCCATGTTGAGGGCAAACAGCCTGGTATGGTTCAGGAGGGGGGCTCTCGCTCGTCCCCCCCTATCCTGGCCTGCCAGGCTGCTTGCTCGGATAAGGGTCTGGTATGGACTTTGGGCGGGACCCCACGTGTTTTCAGGGTCCGTGTGCTATAGGAATGGACCACGGTCATGGTCTTGTATAGCACCCTGCGGCTAACTTAGTTGTTGCACCACATATCAAGATGAGCACCAAATACAGGATCCAGTGCCCAAAGTTAACATTACAGGCCAGCTCCCCTTTTACTTACTTATATCTGCAGTCACTTGACATTTTGAGTCCATGCACATGAAATGGGCTCTTTCTTTGAAAGTCCACATCACAACCTGTCTGAAAATGATCTTACAAGATATTTATACTCAATAAAAGAAACAAATGATGTAGAATGGCATATTTCATTGTTATCAAACCTTTTCGAAACAGTGCTTTTCATGCAACGTTAAGAAGAGCTGATTTGGACAGTGTAAGAAACTGGGAATCATCTTTTCACCTAACTTTTGTCCATAAACCAGTAGTAGTAATAATGCTATTTGGACCTCTGCCAACCGGCTACCAATCGACAGTAAGACATCAGAGTGTTCAGAGCTGCTTGGAATTTGTATGCATGATGCAGAGCTGGCCTTGGAAACTCATATTTCTCCATCACAAAAGCTGGCATGAAACATTTTCAATATGTTGTACAATCTTAATAAAATGCTGCATAACTTTTTTTTTTAATTCATGTAATTACAATTTGAAATATAACATGATTCCAAAGGTGTATTGTTTTATATTTGTAGAATGCAAGTGAAAAAGTAGGTAAGCACAAATCATTTAAAATGTAGTTTAATCTAAAGTATTAAAGTGATAGGAACAACTCATAGTCTAAGAAGCACATCATATCTTCATTGGATTGCAGATTGCATTGCATTCAGCATAGAATTTAGAAGAACATTTCAGTGTTGAAAGTCTTCGTTTTTCTTAGCTAAAACAAAAGAAAAGAAAATATGATTCTATAACAAAATGTAAGTAGTAAGTTTGAAACTGCATACTTAGGCCTTGTGCCTAGGCCCAGCTCTTCTTTTTTTTTAACAAGAAATGGGCCCAGCTCTTCTAAATGCCTTTCTCCTGGCAGGAGAAAAGCAGTGTCAGAAATGTGTTTATGCACCTCAAGCACTTGGCCGTTTTATTGAATAGAATATTACTTCACTCTGGCCAATTAAATAAATAAATCCTCAAGCGCTTTACATGTTTAGACATGCTCCTCATGTTTAGGATTGAAATCAAAAGGAAGGAAACATACTCACAACAAACGCCCCTCGAAACGCATTAGGTCCGCCGGCATGCTGGACATGGTCCTGGAGAACCTGGTTGCTCTGTGTCCATTGTGGGCTCTGATATGCTTTCATTATCCACTTGTTTTTTTCTTTCCTTTTGATTTCAAGAAATATCACTTGGGTAATGCGCAAGGTTGGTGTGCCCTCTTTTTGTTCTTTTACAGTGTTTCCATTGGGTGTCCCCTGACCCTTTGAGGGCAGCAAGGCCTGTGCATTTACTGGGAGCCATAGGAATTCTAGGCTATTTCCACTGCCATCGCACCACTGTTGAGCACAGGAGATTTTGTTTGACTGTGCATGTTTAGGACTGTCAGGGGTTTCTTCCTGAATGCGCTGGCTCTGTTTTTTTTTTCTGTCTCTAAACACCCCTGCCTCTAAACACCTGTAAACGCCTATGTGTGCATGGACACATAGGTTACCATGGAGGACTGTTTAGAGGCACAAAAAACAGTAACCACCTTAAAAGTGGCTTTTTTGACACCCAGTGTGCATGAGGACAATCAAGGAAGATAGCTGAACGGCCACACTACAAATATACATCTTTATTGTGGCAAAAACAGTATTTAAAAATCCAAAACTGTCACATCATGGCTGAAGTTGGTACAGAAAAAAGGCTAACGCGTTTCACATCATGGTAGATGCTTAGTCATAGCTGGTGACCATAGTCTGACTAGAAATATATATAGTGAACTCCCATATATAATCAAACTAGAATGGAAACCTGGTATGCAAGAGAGGACAGCACAAAAAAACAGGAAACCACAGTACCAAACTCTGAATGTATGGCATTATAAATTGATCAAGTCAATTAAGCTGTTTCTCTGTAATAACATGCTGTCCTCTAGCAAATATCGTTATTATAAAATGTTCTAATACAAACACTATATACAATGTTAATACACTGAACAATGCATTTGAGTATATCTGCAAAGCTTTGTGAAAGCAAAATACCACAGACAACAGCAAAACACGACCATCATTGTAAATCTCTAATAACCGAAATTCATATTTGTAAAAATACATGTTTGTAAAAATTCATGTTATGAAAATGACTGTATTAAAAATATTTCATTTACAGTTAATATGGAATAATAATAGAATGATGTATATTATCATAAAGTCATGTGATTGTTCTCCCATTTGTCATGTCTGTGGTAAAGAAAGGACCCTATGGTGTACTAAGAAAAAAGAAAAAGTAATAATGATAATGAGAAAATAAATAAGAATACTGATAAAGAGAAGAAGAATAGGAAAAAGATTAATAACAAATATACAAATGGAAATACAGGCGATGCTTAGAGCCATAAAAATATGCATCAATGTGTATGCAATATACACGAAATGTACATAGATGTCCTGCCCCAGATTCACACATGTGACGTGCATAGACAACAGTGGTGTGGAAAACTACAACTATCCATTCACATCAATACAATATTACATCCCATATAATCAAGTGTATGAATATAGGACCAATACCAATCCAATCCATTTCAATGAAAAACTATTCATAGAAATAAGAAACGTTCCAATCAAACTTTAAGCCTACTGGTTTTCTTGTGTGTAAAGTGATTATCCAGGAAACTTCTTTTACACAAAATGCCAAATTTGTCATCACTCTAGTAGGCATGCTTATTTTCTCCATGCCTTGAATAACAAGGCTGGATGTATTTTTATTATGGTATTGAACCCAATGCCTAGCCACGTTGGTGGAGTGGTAGGTGATCATATAGACGGCCCCTCAAACGCTGGGTTGTCCTTCCTACATACTGAACCTGGCATGTGGCGCATGTAATAACATACACCACATAGCGTGTACTGCAATTGATGAAAGATCCAATCCCAAAGGATTTGCCTGTGGCCAACGAAGTGACACGGTCACCCCTTTTAATAAAGGAACAAAATGAGCAACTGCTCACACAACATTTAAAAGTACCCTTGAACTGTAACCAGTGCATGGGTGATCGCTCGCTTGTGTACAGGCTAGATGACAACCATCTGCCTAAAGTAGGTGCCCTTCTTGAAACCACCTGTATCTCAATTGATAAGATCTGAGCATAAATGGGGTAATTGGTCAGGACTGGAAGATATTTCTTAATAACTTTTTATTTTTTCAAACTCAGTACTATAGGGGGTTGAAAATACAGGAGTTCTCGAGAACTGAGAAGTTTTGTGCATACATCGTTTATTACCCGAGGATTTGTTGTTCATTAACATATCTTGTGGGGTTTTCTCAGCAGTATCCTAAGCCCTATTGATGACAGAACTGGGATAACCTCTTTCCTTAAATCTGGAGGTCATGAAAATGGCCTCCCTTCTAAAATCAGATTCCTTACGGCATATACGTTTTAGTCTACAGAATTGACCAACTGGTATGCTCCAAATTGTATGACCCGGATGGTTTGAGTGCTCGCCCTTAGGAGGGTGTTCCCTGCACAGGGTTTTCTATATAGACTGGACGCTACTCGATCTCCATCAGCAAAACATCCAAGAATTCAATCGATGAGAAATCACTGTGTCGCATGAACCGGAGATTAAGCCAATTGTCATTCATGAAATCCAGCCATTTCTCCAAAATGAGATTTTGCCCAGAGGCAATAAACAACAAGTCATCTATGTAGCAACAATATAGCACAGTGTCTGCTCAGCGGGGACTATAAGCTCCAAAAGTGCGAGACCTTTCCCACCATCCAATGTACAAATTGGCAAGGGATGGCAAGAACTTAGCTCCTATAGAGGCCCTGCACATCTGGAGATAGAAGTCCCCATCGAACATAAAAAAAATTATGAGTTAAAAGAAACTCTAAACTCATAAGAATGAATTCTTGGAGGACAAGTGAAAATTGTCCTGACCGCTTGAGAAAAAATGATACCGCTTGTAAGAGTAAAACATGTGGAATAGAGGAGTAGTGATTGGGTACATCGCAGGTGATCCATCTATAGTCCTCCCTCCACACAAAATCTTTTAGCTAAGATAAAAGATGAGTGGTATCTTTGAGGAACCCTGGCAGCTCAACAACTAAGGGTTGCAGTTGCTGATCCACCCAGTGTCTTAGAAGTTCATTAAGAGACCCAATCCCAGCCACAATGGGTCTGCCTGTGAGAGGACTTAACCCCTTATGCACCTTAGGTAGGTGATGAAACACAGGCAATACTGGGAAATCTGGAATGAACATTTTGTTTTCTTTTTCATAAAAAATACCCACTGAAACTGCTCTGTCCAGAAGATTTGAAAGTTATTTTTTAAAAGATGAAGTAGGGTCAACTTTGAGTCTACGATATATATGTGTGTGTCAGATAGCTGACGTAGAGCTTCATTTTTATATGTAGTTGAATCAAGGACCACTACCGAAGCTTCCTTATCTGCATTTCTAAAGACAATAGTTTTATCATTATTCAGACTTTTCAAGGACTCCCTTTCTTCAGATGTAAGGTTATCAAGCACTTTATTAAATGTGTGAGTATGTGCTAGATGTGTCAGATCCCCCTCAACCAATTTCTGGAATAAATCCATATCCTTTCCCCTTGAACCTATAGGATAAAAATCAGATTTTAATTTAAATGATACCGCTAATGATTTAGAATGAGGGTCATTTATGAAAGGATTAGATTCCAGGGCTAGATCATCGAAATCACAAAGAGCACAAACATCAGAAAAAGATTGAGGAAAGGGAGCTGACTCACCTAATATAGTTGATGTTGCTGTAGTTGTACGATCTGTTGTATCATCTGGTACATCAAAATAATGTTTCCTCAAAGTTAGAGCTCTTGAAAATTTGTTTACATCCAGAATGGTGCCAAATAAATCAAAATGGTTTGTAGGGCAGAAGTTCAAACCTCTGGACAAGAGTGTCTCTTCAGACAGAGATAATGATTTTTGGTATAAATTAATAACATTAATAGTTAATGCTGCACCCGCTCCCGTAGCTGGTAGCGACTTCCATGTGTTTCTCTTATGCTTCCTTCCTCCCCTCCTCGTTTTCTTGCTTTTTTCTTTTTCTTTTTGTTGGTGCCATGGGCTCCTGAGTTTAAATGCTGAGTATCTTTGTTGCCAATAGCATCGGCAAATCTTCCAGTATCCGGTGAGGAGTCGGAAGCCGTAGCAGCGAGGGTGTCATATGCTGATTCACTCTCCTGATCAGAGAAACTTAAATGTTTTTTTAACTGAGACCTTCATTCAGAGACCCGATCCCAGCCACAATGGGTCTGCCTGTGAGAGGATGCTTCCTCCCTCCCCTCCTCGTTTTCTTGTTTTTTTCTTTTTGTTGGTGCCATGGGCTCCCGAGTTTAAATGCTGAGTATCTTTATTGCCAATAGCATCTGCAAATCTTCCAGTATCCGATGAGGAGTCGGAAGCTGTAGCAGCGAGGGTGTCATATGCTGGTTCACTCTCCTGATCAGAAAAACTTACACGTTTTTTTTAACTGAGACCTTTCAAGATCGACCTGGTTAAAAGAACGTTTTTTTCCATGTATATACAGTTATTCTCATAATCGATTCGATCTCTGATTAGTTTCTCTTTCCTAGTAGCTAGGACCTCCTTCTCCAATCTATCCAATCTTTTACTAAGTTGTCCATCTAATTCCAAAAAACTGACATGGTCTTTCTGTGCAGATAACTCTTTTTGAATGGTGGACATTTCACCTTGGATACGGTCCAAGTCAATCTTCTTAGACTTAACAATGATTTTCATGAATTGAAATGAACATGCTGACGATGTGTCTGTCCACTCCTTTTCCAATCCTCATTACACAGGTCAAACGTTGGGAATTTTTTGATTCTCAATCCTTGTGGGATTTGTTCAGCTGTAAGATACTCATTCAGAGTATTAACATCCCAAAAAGACCTGGTTTCTTTTCCCATCAGGCATTCCAACTTCAAAAAAGGTTAGTTTTAAAGTAAGATCCATAGTATCTTGGGATAAAAATATCCCTCCTTGGGGGAGAGGATTGTCTGATGGAGCCGTAAGGGTCCTGCTGTGACCAATTTCAGATTCCATGGTGACAGGTACAGATTCTGTCATAGCGGGTGTGTATAGAGTGGGGAGCAATCAATATGTCATAAGTACAAAGTACAAGAAACGGCGGGACACAATCAGCCAAGCAGCATATATGAGCAAAGTTCAGGCTATAATGAGGAGTGATGCCGCTCTAGGCATAGTATCCCAAATAAACATCCCCCCCACTCAAACCTTCAGGTACAGAACAGGTACCGTTTTTTTCGTGCTGTCCTCTCTTGTACACCAGATTTCAATTCCAGTTCGATTATATATGGGAGGAGTTTTGGGGAGTGTTTGCTTCCTTAATTGGTTTAACATCACTATATATTAATTTCTAGTCAGACTATGGTCACCAGCTATGACTAAGCATCTACCATAATGTGAAACGTGTTAGCCTTTTTTTTCTGTACCAACTTCAGCCATGATGTGACAGATTTTTAAATACTGTTTTTGCCACAATAAAGCTATATATTTGGAGTGTGGCTGTTCAGCTATCTTCTTTGATTGTCTACACGTTTGCAGAGTCTGCACCTGAAGGTTTGAGTGGGACGTGCATTTATTTGGGATACTATGCCTAGAGCGGCATCGCTCCTCAGTGTGCATGAGGCCTTATACTTTAATTGGTTAGACAACCACAAAGTAATACAGTACATGACTATACAGGCAGTCTCTGCCTTTGGATTTGAGCAAAATTGTTTCTTGCTGTATTAAAATAAATCTTTACTGAGAGAAATACGGTATGTGTGCCACCATTGCTGACCATTCCTTATAAAAGTTTTTGTTGGATGCGTAATGTGTTCTCCAAATATAATACTTTAAGCCACTTTACCAAAAACCATATGCAGACCTAATTTTCTGGCTTCACTGTGCCTTCAGTGGCTGCATACTTGTTATGGCTCTGAAATAGAATAAACATGTGCCATAGGGTGTCAGCAATGGTAGTCCAGTATTTATCTTAGTACAAGCTTCCTTTGAACTAGGCAGTATGTTCAGCCCATATTCACCCAGTTCCGAAACCTCTTTCTAGGGAGTTTTTCACCTAAAATTAATCTTTACAGTCCTGATACTATGCTGTTTAAAGTTACATTTATATCCACAGTTTTACATACCCTTGCCTCTACATCTTAATTTTCCAATACTGTGGTAAGCCATTTCCAGGGGGAAGTTATTGGTGTCTCCAAAATACACAGCCTTAATTGGCAGAGCTCTTTTATCACGTATGAAGCCATCGTCTGTTCTCCAGATATTGTCATTGCTGTCACAGTTGCAGAGTTTATCAGGAAATGCACATGTACCTGGAGAATAAATACAAGTGAGTACTGAGTTAAGTAGCTGTCTTCAACCATTACCTTTGGAGCTACATGTAACCCTTATCTAAACCCGATATTGCTGTCAGCAGCCTTTCGGTAGGTTTGTCTATTTATAATACATAGGTTGCTTCATTAAAAATGATTCATAAACCTAAAGTTGAGCAAATTACTTTATATAATTTAATTCAGTTTATCATTGTTATAAAAATCCCTGTAGTGGTATTTTTCATGGTATTTTTCATTAAAAGCAATCATATAGACAAACCTTGATTTGGAGTTTTTTTTTTTTTTTTTACAGTCCTCCAAGTTCACCAATTGCATTTGTCTGTAACTAGAAACGTTTGCTATTATTTAAAAAAAAAAAAGGACATATAAAGATAAGGTTTGCTGGCAGCTGGCATCTATCCACTCTGCCTAGCGCAATAAACAGTCAAAATTAGCATTTTCAGTATGTATGATTAATGGACCAAGGTGTCTGAGGTTGATCAGAACATGAGCGAATTACCAACTGTTCTCAGAGGTCTAGAGTAGGGATGGGGTTGAGGCTCAACACTACCATGGATTTGAGGTGAATTTCGGGGTGCAGTTATAGCAAATTTATGTGCAGATGTGCTCCAGATAATTATTTTTAAAACAATAATGCAATAATGCAGGCGGTGGTCTCAGCGGGGAGCATCAATAGTTTCAAAAAACTATTAGATAAGCACCTGAACGACCGCAACATACAGGGATAAACAATGTATTACTGATATATAATCACACACATAGGTTGGACTTGATGGACTTGTGTATTTTTTCAACCTCAACTACTATGTAACTATGTAACAATGACTTATAAGAGCCAATAAGAGGGCGTTTTGTTAAGCAAGCCACTTCACTATGTAAAGAGCAGCCATAGTGCCATTAAATCGGAAGCTGTTGTAGGGAAAGGTGACAAACTACACAGGAAGAAATTCATGTCAATTAGGAAAGTGTACTTAAATTTTGACTGCTAGCCCTTTAATCAATCAAACCAATTGCTGTCTTTTTTGTTAATATTGTGAACATTTTCTTTAATTTTATTTTGTGGTTGATTTGAGATCAGCAGTCACATTTAGCTGCTGTTCGTCTAAAAAAATCCACACTATATCACTAACATTCACCATATCCCCCTATACCCATAGATAAAATAAAATTGGTATATGTCCTCCATGGCAGTGCCCAGCTTTCCATGCTTTTTGTACACTAGTTTGCTTAATAGCCCTAAAAATGGAAAGAATTTACCAAGATACAGTAGGCCCTTCATAGAACACCAGTGGTATTTTTCTCTACAGTTTGGGTTCACTGATTTGCAAACAAGTTTCACCCTTGGCTCATCGAACCTAAGCAAAACTAAAACCCAAACAGATTCTTCCATCATTAGTTTCGAGGCACTTTATTGTTGCATACCATTGCTATCATGTTTGTCTGTGTTCTACTACCAAATATAGGCTGGATACCATCAAATGAAAAGCATAGTGTATTTTAGGTCAGCACATACTTTAAATAATTATTGCAGCATTTAACTTTTAGTAATATTTTAATGACTTTGATATTTTAACCCCTTGCCAAACCGGCTTACGCCGATATACGTTGGCAGAAGGGCACGTACAGGCATATTAACGTACCTGTAGGTTGCCCTTTAGGACACAGCATTTTGGGTGACCGCGCGCCCGCCGGGAGCTCCGTGAGTGTGATTGCGGGTCCCGCAGACTTGATATCCGCGGGGGTACCCGCGATCGTCTCACAGAGAGGAAGAACGGGGAAATGCTGATGCAAACAAGCATTTCCCCATTCTGCTTAGTGACACTGACACTGATCACAGCTCCCAGGTGATCAGTGTCATGTCACACTTAGCCCAGCACCCCCACAGTTATAATCACTCCCTAGGACACACTTAACCTCTGCAGCGCTTAATCCCTTCACTGCCAGTCACATTTACACAGTAATCAGTGCATTTTTAATCGTACTGATCGCTGTATAAATGTGACTGGTCCCAAAATAGCACCTAAAGTGTCCGATGTGTCCGCCATAATGTCGCAGTCCTGATAAAAATCGCAGATCATCGCCATTACTAGGAAAAAAAAATTATTAATAAAAATGCCCTATTTTGTAGACACTATAACTTTTGCGCAAACCAATCAATAAACACTTATTGTGATTTTTGTTACCAAAAATATGTAGAAGAATACGTAATGGCCTAAACTGAGGGAAAAAAATGTTTTATATATTTTTGGGGGATATTTATTATAGCAAAAAGTAAAAAAATATTGTGTTTTTTTCAAAATTGACGCATTTTTTTGTTTATAGCGCAAAAAATAAAAACGGCAGAGGTGATCAAATACCACCAAAAGAAAGCTCTATCTGTGGGGAAAATGGGACGTCAATTTTGTTTGAGAGCCATGCCGCACAACCACGCAATTGTCAGTTAAAGCGACGCAGTGCCGAATCCCAAAAAACGATCTGGTCTTTGGGCAGCCAAATGGTCCGGGGCTGAAGTGGTTAATGACTTGGATAAAATATAGGATTTTTTTATAGCCTTAACTAAAACGTATCTCATGCCTCATGTATTGTATATATTCCGAACCTTACCTCTGCTATTAGTCCCCACACTTATAAACATGATTCAAACTACTCTAGTAACATTTATCTAGGCCAGCAAGAAACCCAGAACTAAATGCTCTATTTTATGCACCCCTACAATATTTGCTGGACTCGGAGCTCCCAATATCAGAACCCACTACAAAGGGGCTATTCTTGATCAGGCAAGACTATGGTGGTCTCCTTCTCAACAGACTACATAGAACAATTGTCAATCTCAAGCCAACCCAAAGACTTTCTTGCAGCCCTCCTTACTGGACTTCAACCCACACGTTCTTTTGGGCTGCACAACTGCAAACCACTAAAGGTATACCCAACTCAATACTGCATTATCTTCCCATTACTGCAATTGTCTCTCTAGCATCAGACCTCCATCTTCACCTGTGGACTAGGCTCGGTATCACTAAATTTAGTGACTTATTTGATAGCAATACTTTTCACCCCTTCCAACATCTTTGTCACTCACATGGTATACCTAACAAAACCTTCTACATTACGTGGTCTGATAATCCTTTAGTCCTAAACCTGGTTACATTTTACGACACTCCCATTCCTCAATCTAAGGGCATCTCCTTTATTTATAGGTTGTTGCCTCAAATTGCCAATGTTATTCTGGAAGCAGGACCAGCCCTACCATGGGTCCCAGTGGGTCCATTGGACCCAGGCAGAACTTTGAGAGGGGCAGCAAATTGAACCACGGCTGCCTCTCCTTTTTTTTCCAGCAGTTTTGTGTGTCATGAAGACAACTGCCCCTTGGGCCGCTTCGCCTGCCCCTATATTACCCTAGCCCCCCCTATACTACCCTAGCCTGTCTATATATTATCCTAGCCTGTCCATATACTACCCTAGCCTGTCTATATACTACCCTAGCCTGTCTATATACTGCCCTAGCCTGTCCATATACAACCCTAGCCTGTATATATACTACCCTAGCCTGCCCCTATACTACCCTAGCCTGTCTATATACTGCCCTAGCCCGCCCCTTGGAATTGAACATGATGGTATGTCATGTCATTTTGCATATAGACAAGGTGTGGTTGCATGTAAATCTGACTGCCTGATAAATGTAATTTTCGTTTTAATTATCATGATATAAAAAAAGTGGATGTGGGGGCCTTTTGGTGGGCAAAGGTGGGGGGAGCAGCATTTCATTCTTGGACTCAGGCATCTGGATCTTTTCCACTTGCACATCAGGCACTCTGGATCCCCCTTAGAGTCTCCCACTGTATTACCCATTGAGAATACGATCAAAAAATATACCACAAATGGTATTTTACTCCAACAAAACTTGCGGCCATACACCGCTCTTCCTCCCTGCTTTGTTGGAGAAATTGTGGTCAACCTGGATCACTCATTTAATTCTGGTCTAACACTGCCAGGTTTATCTCTTCAGTAATTCAGGTTCTATTTTTTCCCACGCCTCAAACAATCATTCTGGGCCTGGAAATGTATAAGTGGCCTTCTAAGCCTAGGTTTACACTGCTGCGGGATTAAAATCGCGCAAGTTCAGCTGAACTCACACGATTTCATACCCACATGTCAGTCTGACTTCAGGGGCAATTTCAGAGACATCTGTGCTGGTTCCTTCACAGATGTCTATTGAAATCGCACCTGAAGTCACCAAAAGTAGTACAGAAACTACTTTTGGGAATTGGTGCGGCGCCGCAAAGCCTGCATCACACCGATTCGGTCAGTGCTATTGCCAGAAATAGCCGCTGATTTGGCATGTGATTTGTCAAATCGCATGCCAAATCACATCAATGGGAACCTGGGCTTAGCAGCCCTCCCAGCTCTTGCTTGAAAATGGAAGTGTCCTTGGCCTCCCACTAGCAATGAGACCATTTCTATCCCTAACAAACACTTCCATATGGAATACATGTTTGCTAAGGCTCACTCTATGTTGCCAAAATTTTACTCCAATTGGGATTCCTGGATTACAAATCACAGAAGCATTACTCTCATCTAAACTTGAGCATACATTTAAAACCCGATTAAACTCCACCTTAGTACCTTACAAGCTTTCAGTATAAGCCACTCTCGCCACAGGCCCACTCAAATTTTTTCAAATTACCTTAATTAGCTTTACTATACATGTCTGATATTAAATGTTTTTGCCATAGCTACCATAAATAACTGTGGATTACACCATTTCTCTCTTTCTCTGATTATTGTTACTCTGGTTATTTTATCTCGTCTGATTATCCCACAATTGATTGTCTTTATACTGCCTATATATATTGTCTAACAGCATACTGAAATTATTGCTATCACACTGTATACCTTGTTGTTATTCTTGTTGTTTTTTTCTGAATATTTTAATAAACACTTAAATTTAAATGTATATATATATATATATATATATATATATATATATATATATTTGGCAGAAAGAAATCCAGCCAAAAAAAAGAAATAGGAATGATTGTATTTTAATGCAGTTTGTGCCAGAATTTATTTTCTGTATTTGCAAAAATCGCCATCACACCGCTTGGTAGAGCTACCAAATATCACCATGCGGCCATGTCAATGACATCACTGGTAGAAAGTGTGTATGTAGTAACAACTAACTCCGCCTGCAGAACATACAGAGGCAGATGATGATAGTGTTACCAAATACAGATTCTTGAGCATAAAGTTGAACTTACAGAGTTTTTAGCAAGTTGTGAAATTATGTTCAACCATCAGCAATTTATTTCACATGCGATAGCTTTTCCTTTTTGAAGTTTACCACTTTACTATTATAAATTGCTAACATATGTTTTATGTCAGCCAAATGTATTGTTTCATATTACTTTTGGTTTCAATAATGTTCCTTAATATTATCTGGCTGTCCCCCAGAACGTTTGCTTTGGATGCCCCTGGAAACAAGTACCTATAAAAACATCTCTGCATTTTTTTGAATAGCTCTTGTAACTAAGCTCATTTGCTTGAATCATATATACCATGTAAATGCATTCTTATCAAATATCAGTTACTACATATTTTACCAGTTTTTCCACATGCACAACCCCTGATTGAAGGATCAGCACCACCCCAGTAATCCATCTTCTCTCCATCCCAGGAATCCCACCAGCCCCATCCAGACTGAATGAAGCGCACATGGCGGCAGTCAAGCTGGAATAGAAAAAATATACATTAACAGCCATTAAAAAATGAACAGTAAACAAGAAAAATAAATGTAAAATCATTCTTTAAAGAAATGTTTGTTGCCAAATATATTTGAATATTTCTAATGTTTGGAGTTCTATACATTAATCTTTTCTGTCTCCTTTGTTAAAACCTAAATTAAATCCTCATTTTCTAAAAACACATTTTTTAAAGATATGTTTATTGAATTTACAATAAATCAATACACAAAGAAACAAACCAATACAAGATTGAGAAGTCTCTCATATATCTAAATGCACAATAGGAATATTGCAGGTGTTACAATGGGTTCCGTGGATCACATCAAACAACAGGACAGTAAACTAAGCAAATAGTATACAGTTGTTCAATAACCTGGATTTGGAGAGACAAGAATAAGTGGGCTAGAAACCCACCAGTCCAAGATGCTGTCAAATAGTCCTGATTTAATCCTAAATTCAAAGGTAAGCTTATATAGTGGGAGGCTAGCAATAATCAATTTCAACCAGGTATCAGTGGTTTCCATGCCAGTAGGATAGTCTTACTGGCCTTAAAATAAAGGATATGTAATAAGCGTTTTGCATATTTCGAGGTAGATAGGTCCCCAAAAATACCAAGTAGACCGTTTTTGGGGTGCAATATGTTATGGAGACCCAATACTGAGGGGACAAAAGAGAAATATACAATTAATACAGGGAGCTTCCATAACACTGTGTGCAAATAATTTTGGGTTTTCAGAAAAGACAGCCCAGCATTACCTTTTGTGGCCATATCTGCAATTGATACGCAATACATGTAGAGAGGAGTATGGTCTGAGACTAACGCTGAATCCCAGTTATGTTAACAAAATGTTTTACTGCCAATTCTATTGATTGTTTCTGTTTTAAGCTCAGTAAAGAAGCAATATTTCAAGAGTTCCATGGGAATAACACAAAGGTGTTGCATATAAGGCTGTAGGCGGCTTTGGTTGTATCAAGAAAGAGTCAATATTTGGGACTGAAGAAGTAACTTTCTATTACGTACAGCCTATAAACTTGGGGAGAATGTGTAACTAGGAACCAGGTCAAGGCTGGAGCAGGTGGTGGCCTGGAGACATTAGTCCTGTAGGTGGATAGGTTAAAGAAGGTGCCTGGTGCACTCACTAGGTGGAAAAGGCTACCACAATATTGTAAGCTAGTCCTGCACTCTTCCATGGTGCAGGACTAGCTTAGGTAGCAGGCCTGAGACCATCCAGGAATGCAGGCCTTACTTGTGTGTCAAAGTGTTTTGGCCCCTTATCTTGCTAAAGTGGAAGTGTCCTATGGGAGAGCTCCACTGCTTCTCTACTGACAAGCTAATCGAGTGACTCGGCTGGAAACTGGCTTAATAATCTGACCCCAGTATCAATGTTGTTAATGCATGAAACGTTCCCTCATTGTAGGCCCCTGGCTGGGAGTTATGGGCAACAACATTCCTGCAGCCACGGGGAGCTACATACATAAGTATGAACTAGAGACAGGGAGGGGGTGTGTCATACTCTGACCTATTTAGCTGTGTGTGTTTTGATAGGATAGAGCTAAACGATCAAATGATGCTATCTTTACAGCATAGAACTGAAGTATAGAACTGAACAAAACTTGCAGTCAGCAGACTTTAGTTCTATGTCCTAATATTAATGTGCATTTTTCATATTTACCTAGCTAAAAAATAAAATCATAATTTGTAGTCAAAGACATAATAAATATAAAAGTTTACAAAAATACCATACAATACCATAAATTAGTACACAAATTATCTATTTAGACATTACTCCTAAAAATGCCTGATTATTTATTAGAGCTAACAACCATTTTCTGCAAAACTAAAAACAAAAATATCAGGCCATTCTGCCTGTCTGCCAACCGCAAGTACCTGCTTGCTGTGCTTAGCTTGAAGGCCAGGCACTATAGCATTGTGTATAAGACCTGGGGGTCACCAAGTACTGGTAGGCCTACTTGCCTTATAGAAAAGGGGGCTGCTATAGGCAAAGAACACAGGGCCACCTATAGTGCCTGACCACCATCACTGGGTGTAGGCGTGACATTTCTGCTTGTCTCAAAATGCAAAGGTTAAAATCATCTCCTATGATCCTTTGCAATGGTGGCTGTTCATACCATTTCACACTAATTTGTGCTTCCCTTGGTTATAGTCTATGTGGTGTGTCTAAAAAGTTTGGTGAATGGTATCAGAAAACAAACAAAACAGAACATACAAACAAATTACCTTTACTGGCCTTCAAAATAATCGCCATCCTTCACAACACACGTTTGGCAATGTTCATAAAGCTGATATTAACTGTCAGCAAAGGTCTCTTTAGGAATCAATTGCGGAAACACTGTCACACATTATTGGATTGCCGCCATATCCACAAAACGTGCGCCTTTCATGATGCTCTTTAGGCAGGGGAACATTCCTCAGTCCACAGGCGCCAGATCAGGGTAGTACGGTGGATGAATGAGAATAGGTACGCTGCGCTGAGTCAAAAATTGGCACATACGGAATGCACAGTGCACAGGCGTGTTATCGTGCAGCAACATCCACTGGCCCATTGTCTAAGAAGGCGATCAACATTGTCTTGACCTTGGACTTTTTGCGTCACAGGGAAGACGGTGAACGCCATTCCATCGATTGCCACTTGGATTCCGGATCAAACTGGTAGCACCAGGTCTCATCCCCTGTGATGATGGTTTACAGAAACCATTTGAACCAGTCGTGAATATATTTTCTGCTCACGGCTTCCATCCCGTACACTTGCACCAACATTTCATGCATCTCCGTTGCCGTTTTCCCTAATTTGTAGTAGAACTTGATGTTCACTTGTTGCTCCATTGCAGTGACCCTACCTCTCCCACTGACTACCTTCAACTGCCCACAGCGGGTTTATCGTGACGGTCGTGTGTACTCCACGCTAGTTGGTGCTTCTCGATGTGTCTCTGAATAGCCATGTGCATGCGCGAGCACCATGCTGCCGTTGAGATATTGGAACATTCACCAAACTTTTTAAACACACCTTGTATAGGCTTGATTGAGTGTGCCATGTGCAATTTTCTCTTTTGGTTTTTATATAGTGTGGGGCAGCAGACTCAAGGCAGGGACTAACACAGTTTCTTTAACAAAAGTGTTATATTTAATTCAAAGGATATTCACAAACAGAAGGAAAAGGCCTCTTGCCATAATTCATAAAAAAGTTCTGCTCTACTGAGCAGGGCCGATCCTAGGGTCACAGACGCCTGGGTGCAGAAATATTTCTGGCGCACCCACGTGGGCGTGGTCATCTTACCAACTCCTCCCCTTTACAAATGTTTCTATGACAACGACTTCAACACAGAGATGTTCCCGTAAGAAGTCTTCGTTACCCTGGGATCCTCCCATGATATTTTACCAATAAATAAAATACAGGAAGAGCGTACACTAATGAGACCTGGAGGGGAGTCTCTCTGATGCACACAGAGGGGGCTTCTGTTAGAGAGTCTATTAGAAAGAGCCCCCAGACATAGTACAGGAGATGGTCAGAGACTGTAGACATGATACTAGAGACAGTCAGAGACTGCAATCATAGTACAGGAGACGGTCAGTCTGCACACAATACAGGAGATGGTCAGAGACTGCAGACATGTTACAAGAGATGGTAGTAAATAATGGCCGATCGGCCCTCTCACCTGACCCAGCGATACAGCAACAACGGTTCCTCTGATCAGGAGTCAGTTCACTCTGAATTGCCCGTGGCGACTCCGCTGGGTAGAGCCCAGATCTGTATTCCTGCAATGACTCCATTCCTTTCTCCACCAGGGATGGCGCCAGGCAGTGTGGCTTTTTCTCTCGCTGATGGTGTTCTCTCAGCACTGCCCTCTCCCTCTGGAGTCCTGGGTGCCCTTCCCTGAAAGCTTTCCCGGGCTCCTGGCTTTCTCTCTCCCATTCAGCTGAGCATGCTGTTTGGGCTGCAGTTTCCGTGTTACAGTGGGGCTGCCAGTCCTTGGGACCACATGTCCCACAATCCTTTTCTTTGCTCCTTTGTTTTTTCTTCCCTGGCCGTTATGAAGGCGGGGGAAGAAACATAGTGTGCCGCTCATTAGTACAGCAGCGCACGAGGAGGTGAGGGAGAGGGGAAATAAGAGCCCGCAGCTGCAGTGGCATCACTAGGGTTGGTGTCACCTGGTGCAGTAAAACATGGTATCACCCCCTCCACCAACTATAGTCGTCCCTCAGTACAGACCCCACTCCATTAAGTAAAGACCCCCCCTCCGTCAATGCAGACCCTTCACTAAGTATAAATGCCTCCCTCAGGACAGACCCCCCATCAGTATAGACCCCCAGGACAAAACACCCCCCTTTATCAGTATAGACCCCCCCTCAGGACAAACCTTTCCCCCCCTACATTAGTACAAACCCCCAGAACAAACCACCCCCCCTCCATTAGTACAGACCCCCAGAACAAACCACCCCCTCCATTAGTACAGACCCCCCAGGACAAACCACCCCTCCATTAGTATAGACCCCCCAGGACAACCCCCCCCCCACATTAGTATAGCCCCCCCAGGACAAACCCCCCTACATTAGTATAAACCCCCCAGGACAAACCAGCCCGCCACCCACATTAGTATAGACCCCAGGACAAACCACCCCCCCCACATTAGTATAAACCCCCCAGGACAAACCACCCCCCCACATTAGTATAGACCCCCCCAGGACGAACCACTCCCCACATTAGTATAGACCCCCTCAGGACAAACCACCCCCCCACATTAGTATAGACCCCCCCCCCCACCCCCCCCCCCAGGACAACCCCCCCCTACATTAATATAGACCCCCCAGGACAAACCCCACCTACATTAGTATAAACCCCCCAGGACAAACCAGCCCGCCACCCACATTAGTATAGACCCCAGGACAAACCACCCCCCCACATTAGTATATACCCCCTCAGGACAAACCACCCCCCCCCACATTAGTATAGACCCCCCCAGGACGAACCCCCCACATTAGTATAGACCCCCCCAGGACAAACCACCCCCCCCCCCACATTAGTATAGACCCCCAGGCCAAACCACCCCCCACATTAGTATAGACCCCCAGGACAAACCCAGCCCCCATACATTAGTATAGACCCCCCAGGACAACCCCCCCTACATTAATATAGACCCCCCAGGACAAACCACCCCTACATTAATATAGACCCCCCAGGACAAAACCACCCCCCACATTGGTATAGACCCCCCCAGGACAAACCACCCCCCCACATTAGTATAGACCCCCCCAGGACAACCCCCCCCCCCACATTAGTATAGACCCCCCCAGGACAAACCCCCCACATTAGTAGACCCCCTAGGATGACCCCCCCCCCACATTAGTATAGACCCCCCCAGGACAAACCACCCCCCCACATTAGTATAGACCCCCCAGGACAACCCCCCCACATTAGTATAGACCCCTAGGACAACCCCCCCCACATTAGTATAGACCCCCCAGGACACCCCCCCCCACATTAGTATAGACCCCCCAGGACAAACCACCCCCCCCCCACATTGGTATAGACCCCCCCAGGACAAACCACCCCTCCACATTAGTATAGACCCCCCAGAACAAACCCCCCCACATTAGTATAGACCCCCCAGGACAAACCCCCCCACATTAGTAGACCCCCTAGGACAAACCCCCCCACATTAGTATAGACCCCCCCCCCCAGGACACCCCCCCCCCACATTAGTATAGACCCCCCCAGGACAACCCCCCCCCCCCCACATTAGTATAGACCCCCCAGGACAAACCCCCCCCCACATTAGTATAGACCCCCCCAGGACAACCCCCCCACACATTAGTATAGACCCCCCCTAGACAAACCCCCCCCCCCCCCCACATTAGTATAGACCCCCCCAGGACAAACCACCCCCCCCCACATTGGTATAGACCCCCCCTAGACAAACCACCCCCCACCACTAGGCTAATTAAAACCACCCGGGCGGCAGCTGGAGAGGACAGTGTGCAGCCGCGCCGCCCGGGTGGAGAACAGAGCGTGTGTGATGCTTGTGCTGGTAGGCAGAAGGCGGAAGTTAAACACAGGACTCCTCCTGTGTTTAACTTCCGCCTCCTGCCCACCAGCACCAGCATCACACACGCTTTGTTCTAAACAAGTCGGGCTCGGCCAAGGAGCGCCCCACCCCCCCGTGGCGTCACTGCGCGGCCGCGGCTGTGACAGGCGGAGAGAGCCGCGCCGCCTACGGACAAGGAGAGGAGGAGGGAGCGGAGCCTTACTGTATCCGTAGTCTGACAAAGTCCTTGGTTTAAGGTTAGTTCTTTATAAAGCAAACAATTGTATCCAAGTTTAGTTACAAACAGACATATTCCTAGTTGCCTCCTCACATGGAGACACACACACACTCTCCTTGAGATCTAGGACTAGCTGCCTTAATCCAGACCTAGGGAAAAAACATCAATATTGGGCCCATGGAATTGGGAGTCTGTCCCACCCAGAGCTCTATCAGACTCCCAGTAAAATCAGCCCCAGAACGGACTTTACTAACACAGGATAAAGAACTATCTTTCTTTACCATGAAGTCTTTGTTGGTATTACCTTAGATTGCAAATCTAAGAATCCGTGGAGGAACAAATATCCCATCAATTACTTGTTCTGGCATTTGAACCTGTTTCACAGACACCCCGCTACAATAGATTTGTATACCTCTAAAAAGGAGTAGCGCAACCACCAGATAAATGTTCCCTTCCCAATTACAAGGCAAATCAGGACTTCCTTAATGGCCCAATAATGCTGGAGGCACGAAAAATTTGACAATCTCTAATAAATTTAAAAGCTAAAATAATCCTCTTTTTAAAGTGGTTGTAAAACCTTACACACCACTTTTACCTACAGGTAAGCCTATAATAAGGCTTACTTGTAGGTACCATGAATATCTCCTGTGTCAGCATGTGCCGACGTCATCGGCACATGCGCATTGAAGAAATGGCTTGCTTGTGCTGTTTCTTCAGCTGCTGTGCAGTTACCGGCGGCTCCCGCGCGCATGCAGGGCAGTGACGTCACCGCGGCTCCAGCCAATCACAGCGTCAGAGCCCGCGATACATGGAAATAACTCCGGAAGACATGTCGCCGGCCACAGTAGTGTGGCGGGACCGCTGTGGAGGCTTCGATCTAAGGTAAGTATTTCATAATGAGCTAGTATGCTATGCATACTAGCTCATTATGCCTTTGTCTTGCAGGTTTTTTTTTTTCGTGGCTTTACATCCACTTTAAGAAAGGGATTTTATTATGAACATAATGATAAAAGCAGGACATTTCTTGCTAGGGCGCTGAAAGAACCTAAAGAATCAAAAAGGGAACATGTTACACTCCACTGATAAAATTGCTAATGTTTTTCATACATACATAATCTCATAAACCAGCTGACTTACAGGGAATGAGACCACAGATTCTACAGGATTACCTAACTAATAGTTGAACGCTCAAACTCCCGATATCTGACATAGAACACCTAGAGCAGGGGTGCCCAACCAGTGGCCCGGGGGCCACATGTGGCCCGCGGAGCCCTCTGATGTGGCCCGCGACCTCCTGCTCTGGGATAGAATAGAAAGAATATTTATTAAATTAAAGGTCAGTTTATTACTAAAATCACAGTGTATATATGGGCATATCTTTTCTGCAGTGGTTACTGGGCTGCTTTCAAACTAATACGCAGGTGTAGAGCAGTTTACCTGCAGGTTACCTGCACTGAGCCATAGACTTCTGTTATTACCTGCGAGTTTGGTGAGCTTTCTGAAAGTGCACCAAACCTGCAGAATATAATAGAAGTCTATTGCAAACTGCAGGAAAGCCAAAGGTACACTGCGTTGCACACGTGCGGGTAAACCGCAGTGCATCAGTGAAAAAGCAGCCTTGGACCCCTTTCACACAGTCAGTCCGACAGTCCGACCAATTGGACCCTCCATTCCCCTCTAAGTAGTGGCAGACATAAACCGACTTGTGTTCTACCTCCAATATGAAAAAAAAGTATCGTGGGCTGCGTCCGTGTCCGCTCTGCAAATGCAGAGCGGACGCGGACATGCCATCCACCCGCTCCGCTCATTGTGGCCCGCGACCGGTTACCAAGTCACTTAAGTGGCCCTCGCACTTCAAAAGGTTGGGCACCCCTGACCTAGAGAAACCAATTACAGAAGATGAACTGATTGAAGCCATCAAGATGCTTAAACCTGGAAAAAGCCCTGGTCCTGATGGTTTTACAGCTCATTTTTATTAAACATTTGCTAATATTTTAACTTCACATCTTTTGAAAACTTTGAACCACTTACATAATCCGCAGGCAATCCCTGAAGATTATTAGATTGTTCTAATTATCGACCAATCTCTTTACTAAATTACTTAAATTATTGTCAATGCTAACCTGTCAATTCATGGGTTTCTAATAGGAGATAGACAATATAAATCTGCAGCGTTTGCAGACGATTTTCTATTTTTTCTCACGCAACCTCATATCTCTATTCCAAATTCGATGCAAGCATTTGCACATTACAGTTATGTTTCCAACCTCAAAATTAATTATAAAAAATCAAAGGCATTGAATTTGTCTCTCACCTCTCATACATTGGCCTTAGTTTGGGAAAATTGTTCCTTCACTTGGGTAGACAGGGCACTGAAATACTGCTCTATATGAAAATAATTTTATTCCTATAATATGGTTTTTAAAGGAGGATTTAGAGAAATGATCCCTCAAGTATTTCTCCTGGTTTGGTAGGGCAGCTATAGTCAAAATGACGGTATTACCAAGAATATTATATCTATTTCAAACCCTACCAATTTTCTTACCCTCAAAATCTTTATTACTCTTTGCATTTCATTACTTAGGAAATTTCTGTTGGTGGATAAGAGACCATGTATTAATTTCCAAATACTTACACATCCAAAACAAATTGGGGGAATTGGGTTTCCCAATTTTAATAAAGATTGGGTGGATTTAGAGAATGACTTAAGTGCTCTACTGGTGAATTTCTCTCCTTAGATTCCATATGATTCATGGCGTTTTAGGTGTGTTTATCTGTGTGGTGTCAGTCACTGCTGGTTTTCAGTTTTGGGTCAGTTTTTCTGTGGCAACTCAGGTCCCAAAAAAGGACTTGCCTTCATCTGAGTATACAAACATGTTCCACATGGACCATGTCTTCCTATAGGCTTCTTGTCTATCCTGGGCTGTCAGAATCAGATCTTCCATCTTATTTATGTCTTCTACTTTCCGTAGCCACATTGCTGTGGTCGGTGGTATTTGTTGTTTCCAAAGTATGGGAATGCAGGACTTAGCTGCATTTGTCAGGTGACGTAGTATGGACTTTTTATATTTTCTGGAAGGTAGGGTAGATACGTGTAGTAGGAAAAATACTGGGTCGTTCGGGATTTGAAAGTCTGTAAATTTTTGTGAGATGGTACGGACGGCGGTCCAGAATTCTGTTAGTCTAGTGCAAGACAGCGCCAGCAGTGCTCTGGTGTGTCTGGGAATATTACGTGCAAACGACTAGGTGTTAAGTACCACCTCGTCAGGATTTTGTAGTTGGTCTCCTGTATTTTTGTGCACATTGAGGACCTGAGAGAAAAACCGATCATGTTTTGTATTTGGGGTGTCGTAAAGGTGCGGTCAGGTTCTGCTTCCAATTTGGAGATACATGGCAGATCTGGTTGCTGAGGGGGTGTGTTTAGAAGTGCATACATTTTAGAAAGGGTCTGCGTTAATGGTTCTGTCTCTGAACAGTATTCCTCAAATGTGGTCAACGGTCTGGTGTAATTTTGTGGATTTGGAATTGTCTGGAGGAAGTGATGTAGCTGTACTGCGTTCCAAAATGTAAGTTGGAATGAGCCTGTAGGGTCCATAAGCTCTGTGATGGAGGGCCATTTATCTTGTACTACAAACTGGGAGGCTATTATGTAGTTAGAGTTCCGTAGTGTCTGGAATTGTGTAGGTATTATCCCAGAGGAGAACTTGGGATTACCCAGGATTGGGGTTAAGGGTGACATTTTGGTTGTCAGGGAGGCTTGGAATGCAGCCTGTGAGCCTTGGCTGATGGTGTTTCCTATCAGAGGGTGTTATTTTATCTCTGGTGGCAGGGAATCTCTGCACCATAGCGTACCCCTTAACGGGATGGTACTCTGATGTTGTTCTATTTGTATCCATAACTTGGATTCTTGATGACGACTCCAATCAATTACTCTGCCTAAGTGAACTACCTGGTAGTATCTTCTGATGTCAGGTAACGCCAAGCCTCCATAGTATTTTGGCATTGATAGTTGGGAGCGTGGGGTTCATGCTTTTTTGTGTGCCCACACAAAACGAGTAAATAGAGCTTGTACCTGTTTAAAATATGCGGGGGGGGGGGGGTTCTAACCGGTAAAGCTTGGAAGAGGTTTAGAAACTTTGGCAGTATGCTCATCTTTAGTAGGTTGCATCTCCCAAACCATAAGTGGGTCCCTTTGTGCCAAGAGTCCAATAGCATCTTTGTTTTTGTTAGTAGAGGAGGGAAGTTACTTTCGTATATGTGGGAAGGGTCAGGCGGGATGTTGGTCCCTAAGTAAGTCAAAGCTGAGGTCGTCCACCTAAACTGGAAATTCAATCGTATAGTGGGGAGTATGTGCGGTGGTATAGATATTCCCATAGCTTCTGACTTGGAGAAGTTTATCTTTAGGTTAGACACTTTCCCATAAGTCTCAAATTCTCTAAGTAGGTTTGGCAAGGATATTCCTGGATTGGTAAGTGAGAAAAGCAGATCGTCAGCATAGGCTGAAATTTTGTACTGTGATTGTCCGACTGTTATCCCTTGTATGTCAGGGTTCTTTCTGACTGTGGCTAGGAAGGGTTCTAAGGAGAGGGCGAAAAAGAGGGGGGATAATGGGCATCCCTGTCTCGTCCCGTTTGTTATTGGGAATGGCTCTGACAGGACTCCATTTGCCTTTACCTGAGCTGTTGGTTTAGAATATATTCCGGCTATCCTATTGAGCATCACCTCCCCTAGACCTATATGCTTAAGAACCGTGAGCATGAATGACCAATTTACTCGGTCAAAAGCCTTTTCAGCATCGGTGTTTAAGAATATGCATGGGGTATTTGTGGTTCGTGCAATATGAAGCAGATTCAGCACTTTAGTAGTACTGTCTCTTGCTTCCCTAGAAGGGATAAAGCCTACCTGATCGAGATGTATAAGTTGTTGAAGATGTTGCGCCAGCCTGGTAGCTATAATCTTGGTGTATATTTTAATATCTACATTTAGTAGTGATATAGGCCTGTAGCTACTGCAGGCTGCCGGGTCTTTCCCTTCTTTGTAAATTACTGAGATATGGGCACCTAATGAGTCTCTGGCAAACACACTGCCAGTTCCTATTGCATTAAACAATGTAATCATCAGTGGTCCTAATATCTGGAGAAGTATATTGTAATATTGCAGGGTATAGCCATCAGGACCTGGGGCTTTCCTTGGCTTCATCGTCTTTATGGCCTGTTGAAGTTCTAATGGAGTTATCGGGGAGTCTAAGTGTGCTTTGACTTCTGGGGTGAGCGATGGTAGTTGGGAAGCTGTGATGTAGTCTTCTATGTCAGATTGGGGTGCTGTTACTGCTGGTAGGTTGTATAAGTTAGAGTAGAAGTTTTTGAACTCTTGTGTAATCTGTGTGGGTAAGGTTGCTCTCTGGCCTCCTGTTGTGGTAATGTGGGGAATATTTGTGGATAGTTTGTGTTCTCTGACCATTTTTGCTAGTAGCTTCCCACATTTGTCTCCTGATTCGTAGGTTGTCTTGCAACAAAACTGTATGGCTACTTTAGCTCTATAATGAAGGAGATCAGTGATCTGTTTCCTAATGATTGATCAGCTTCTGAATACTGCGTAGGGGCGTGTTTGTGTCTAGACTCAGCAGTATCTAATTTCTTCAATAGTTGGGAGAGCTGTTCATTACATTCCCGTTTGATACGGGCACCATGCTTAATGAGAATCCCTCTAATGACTGCCTTATGAGCTTCCCACAGAATCCCTGGGTCACAGTCTGGTTGGTCGTTTTCCTGAAAGTAGTTGTTTAATGCTTTGGTCACCTCTGTCAGTACTTCCGGGGCTTGCAGTAGACTTTCATTAAGATGCCAAAATCTGTCTGGGAGAGGATATGTCAGATAGATTGTAGGTCAGAAATATGGGTGCGTGGTCTGACCACGTCCTATTTCCTATGGATGTGTTGTCTACCGCGTGTAGCTGAGCATGGGGGATCAAAAAATAATCTATTCTAAAATATACTTGGTGCATGGGTGAATAAAATGTGTAATCGCGCTCCCCCGAGTGTTGTAAGCGCCAAATATCAATTAGTTGTGATTTATGTAGTGTTTTGGCCATTCGTTTGAGTTGGTTTGCTGGTATGGACGATCTGCCTGACGAGGTGTCTACTGAGGGGATCAAGGGGGCATTAAAGTCTCCGCCGAGTAGCAGATGTCCTTCCTTAAAGTCCTGGAGTTTCTCCATCGTGTGCTCCAGGAATGTAGCCTGGAGTTTGTTGGGGGCATATATTGTTGCTAACGTTACTTGTATCTCACCTATAAGGCCCTTGAGAAAGATATAGCGGCCAGATGGATCTATTATGGAGCTCTGGCATTGCCACGGAATTTTGCTAGATAACAATATGGAGACCCCTTTGGATTTGGCCATTGGGCTTACGGAATGGTATGTCACAGGATAATATCTGTTACGCAGATACGGCAAGTTGTTGTGTTTGAAGTGTGTCTCTTGTATAAATGCAATGTCCGTGCGAGACCTTTTCAGGTCATCTAGTAAAATACGTCTTTTCTCTGGTGTGTTGAGGCCTTTT
The DNA here is from genome assembly GCA_028564925.1 of Lithobates sylvaticus. Classification (NCBI taxonomy): domain Eukaryota; kingdom Metazoa; phylum Chordata; class Amphibia; order Anura; family Ranidae; genus Lithobates; species Lithobates sylvaticus. Next base: position 281,280,064 of record CM053030.1, read on the forward strand.
GCATTGAGCGACATTATTTTGACATGTTTTAACGCCATGACGTGGTGGGAGGGGGCGGGCATGAGGTGGGAGGGGAGGTACAAGTGTTAGGGAAAGGAGGTAGAGTAAATAAGTAGATAGGTAGTAGAGAGTAAGTGGGAGCAAGAAGGAAGATAAGCAAAGATTGAGATACAGAAAGCAGGGGTTAACACCCTGTGTCTATCTAAAAGAATATTGTCTGCATATGGCTCCGGGAGGCTTCTCAGTGCCCTCCAGGAGGATATGCTATCCTATCTGTGGGAGGGGTAGGACGAGGCTCAAAAGGTGAGCTCCCAACTATCCCCCCCAACCCAACAAAACTTTATCCGTGTACAAATCACACTATGAATCTATAAAATGAAAATGAAAATGAAAATCCAGAGGATTTAACAAAACATGCGTATATCTAGGCATAAAGACATCTATCGCCAGATCTCCAGCCATCACCCCATTCGTTCCCCCCACAGCACATTTTACCTTCACCAGTTTGGTAATCACACAATCTGAGTCATCATACATATTGGTGTTACTAGTATGTGGTTGGCGAGTTAGTGCTGCCCTCGGCCCCCTTGTTAAATCAATTCGTATACCTTCTGGTAGTCTGCTTTGATTTCTACAAGTCGATCAAACTTAACTGAACATAAAGAGAAACTTAAAACTGACACGTGTCCCCTTCTCCGACTTTCGGATTTCTGCACCATCTGTCTGAGTTGGCACGTCTGGCCCCCTCAACTGAGTATAGCCAGCATGCCAGTCATCAGGGTAAGGTGGAGGGATGGCTGTGTTACCTTGCTCTGAGGTGTCCCCACCAACGAACTTCTGGGTGCTTGGTTTGGTATTGTCCTGTCCCCCTAGCTTAGGTAGTTCTTGCAGTAGGGGTTTGTGAACCTATCGCATGAAGAGTCTAGGAGAGTTCCTGCATGTGGGGTTTCTCTGTCTGGGAGAAAGGTACCGGGTGCCCCTTCTACAGAAATGGAAGTCTCAGGTGTCATGTGGATTGGGTATACTGGTTTGGGAGAGATGGTGTCTCTCATCTGCTCATAGCAGGCGGTCCTCATAATATGCTATAAGGCATGTGGGTAATGGCGAGTACTGTTCCAGGGGGACTGAAGGAGGGCTGGCAGGTAAACGGTGGGGTATCAAGTAACATGGCACCTATATGTGTACCAGCCATAGCAACAATGGGCTGTATCAAGGGGAGACGTTTCATGACTCACGTGTCCTCTCCAGATGGTGTCCTGGATCTGCGGCAGTTCCTCTTTTGCCTAGGTGTCAATAGTCTGGACGTTCCTTTGTAGGACCTGGACGAGTGGGGGAAACTGCTGGGAGTCCCGAAACCTAAAATCCCCACTTTAAACAGGGGCCTGGGACAGCAAAACTACTCAGCCGAACCTCCTATGTGCAATGTAGATCGGCAGAAGGTAAATGTCAGTGAAGTAACAGCATGGTACTGGAGGGAGGCAGCTTAGATTCATGACTCACGTGAAGCTTCCAGAGATGACGCTCGAGGTCGTGGCAGCTCCACTGCTGTCTGATCGGGTGATCTCCCCTCTGATTCATCTGGCCGGATGGTCGTGGGAGCAGGGCTAGCCAGTTTGGTACCGCAATCGGATCCGTTCCCAAGAACGTAAAGAGAGCGGGTAAGGACTCCGGTGAGCGTAAATTAAAAGATCTCTGGTCCTTTCTGAATGTTACCGACAATGGGTATCCCCATTTGTATGTAGCGCCTGTCCACCGGCCAGGCGCATCGCCCTCCGTTGGAGCGTGGCTCGGGAAAGATCCGGCAGCAGTTTGATGGTAGCTCCATTAAGTTCCACATCCCCTGCCTCCCAAGCCTTCCGTAGGATATGCTCCTTGTGTACGTAATGATGGATCCTGCAGATCACATCCCGGGGTCTTAAAGGGTCCGTTGACTTGGGTCCCAGCGCTCTGTGAATCCGGTCCACACGCTCCGGCAAGTTCACTCCTTCTATGTTGCGGAAGATGGCAATGGCAGTATCAGCCAGGTCCTCTGCTCCCGTAGCCTCCGGAAGACCTCGGAGCCACAGATTGAAGACATGGAGGACCGGAGCCGCAGGAACAAAGTGCAACTGCTGGTTAATCAGGGCTTCTGCATTCTCCTCCTGAAGTTCTTCTAAGGTCGAAACTCGATTTTCCAGTGCCGACAGGGAGGACTCGCCCGTTGCAATTCTGGTGGTGAGTGCTTTCCTCTGATCTCACTATAGTCAGTTCTTTGCGGTGGGTAGCTTCCACCGCCCCAATTAGAGCCACAATATCCGCCCTGGTGGGGAGCGCCTGAATTAGGGCACGTAGGTCCGCATCTGTTGTGTAGGGTTGTATACAGGGCTGCGATGGTTCCCCCAGGCTAGTATGAAAGTCCGGGGGGGTGCCGAGGTACACATCGGATCCTGAAGCCTCTGCATGTAGGGTCGGTGAGCTACATGGGGTCCGTCTCTCCATTCCTTCACCACGTGTGGTCGCCATCTTGATCTCTGGTGAGGCCAGCTGCGATAATCGAAATAATCTCTGTATTTCGCTCGGTGGCAGGACTGAGGGAGTTTTGCTGGTTTAGTGTTTCTCTTTGTTGTCCTTTTCTTCGAGGAGTGCATAGTGTGATATATCAGCTGAAAAAGTCGGGTAGGAAGGAGACAGCGGGGAGCTCTGCTAAAACACGTCTCTATCCAGCCATGTACAGGCCATGCCCCAGGATACAGTGAATTAGATATGTCTGGAACCTTATTTACATCTTTGTTGATGAGTTTACACTAAATTGCTCCTTGTTATTTTTATTATTTTATTATATTAACTCAGATATTTATTTTTTCACATTTTTCTATTTTTTACTACTTAATCTTAAATTGTTATATTTTATGATTAGACTTTCTTAAGGCCAATTGGTTACGTATTCATATTAATATACTTTGATAAATAAATGTTAATTTGGCATTAAATTGTTGTTGTTGTTTATGTCCAATCTGATATTACTAATATCATTTTTGTATACATGTATGGAACAACTGGATATCTTAAGCTGCATATATATATATATATATATATATATATATTATATATATATATATATTCTTATAAGCGTTTGATATTTTTATATTGTATATATGTTGTAAAACTTTTGTGATTACATGTGAAATACAGTACAAAACCTCATGTATGTTTAATTATTAATATGTTTCAAAAATGTATAAAAATGTTTTGTACCCATAGAATGGCCTTATGGGTAGCTTTGGCACGGTTCGGGCTGGGGCATAATTTTATAAGATGGGTACAACTACTTTACTAAGCTCTATTGGCTGGATTGGGAATTAAGAGTGACTTATCAGACCCTTTCCATTAAAAAGGGGAACAAGGCAAGGGTGCCCTCTATAACTCATGTTGTTTGCCCTGGCATTAGACCCATTGGCAAGTCTTAATTAGAGAGTCATCTGAAATTCAATATTTTTGTAGGGGGCTTCTGGAAGAGAAAATGTCCCTGTACACAGTTACTTTACTGTTTCTGGGGCATACATCTGCATCATTGCAAGTAACTACGTTGCTTATAAAACACTTTATTTTTTAAATATTAGAAAAGTTTTATTTAACAACATAAAATGTTCCATTGTACATACATTGGAGGTCATAGGGTTCCAGTCATACAACAAAATTTAGATAACATGACAACAATTCCCCAATGTAACATTCACAGAATAATCTCTCTTAAAAAAAACATAGGTGTAAAAAGAATTAAAGAAAAACAACTTTTATTTTTTTTTTATTTAAAATGTATTTGCATAATTTTTGTATTTAATTTCTGGGTAAAAAAGCAAACTGCTTACCCTAACAAATTGTTCACAGCTTTGTGACACTTTAGTAAGAGCATTTAGCTGAGCGAGATCTGCTGAGTATGTAAATTCTCTCTTGTAGCACCCGGGATCCTCACATGGGCTTACTGGTATACGCCTTTCACCGTCATGGCCTATAACTGTTATACCTGTAACCAAAAAAATTGTAAATTGTAACGTGACAGAGCTAGTGTCAAAATAGTTAAAGAGGTTGTAAACCTCCATGGGGAAGTTGTACCTATAGGTAAGGAAGAGGGAAGAGGAAAGGAAGAAAAACCCACCAGGGTTTACTTCCTCTTTAAATTAAATAAGATATGAGATATGTGAATGCAATCATTTTAACACTCCCTGGATTGATTGGACACAGCAGTCTCTCCTATAGAATGATGGATGTCCACTGTCACCCACCACTATCCAATCTGATCCTGTCTGCCAAAAACAGACAGATAGGGGTCCTATTTTTTATCCACTGGTGGATCGGATGACATCAGATGGAAACAGAGAGGCAGTCCATTTCCATCCGATTGCCCTATAGGGGAGAGCAGGACAGCAGTCTCTCCTATAGAATGATGGATGTCCACTGTCACCCACCACTATCCAATCTGATCCTGTCTGCCAAAAACAGACAGATAGGGGTCCTATTTTTCATCCACCTGGTGGATCGGATGGCATCAGATGGAAACAGAGAGGCAGTCCATTTCCATCCGATTGCCCTATAGGGGAGAGCAGGACTGTGTCTATGTCCACTTTGAATAGTGGAGCGGACACAAATCTGTCATCCACCAGCTTAGAGGGGATCAGCAGACAGATCCCCCACTGAGCAAGCAGATTCCACTTCACGGAGGTGCCCCTGTGAAAGGGACCTAAAGGAGTTCACAAGTCACGTGCACAGCTGTGTGTGGCAGTGCAGGTGTTTTTCTGCATTCACGCACTCCATGCATTGCAAGTGGGCTTCCAAGGCACTTCAGCACATCTATACATGTCTGTGAGACTCTTACTAGTGGCACAGCAATCTAAGCTTATTTTATGGATACAAGAAAGCTTTTGGTTTATTTAACCATGCCCCTTTAAGCCCCTCCCATTGTTAACACAATCTGACCTTACCAACTGTTTACTGTGGCGTGCATAGCATGCCGCATTACTGCTCTTCTTGGGGCACCAAACATCTTTTACAATCCTATAGTTTATACTACAAAAAAGCTGTGCACCGCTAAACTGTTTGAGTTTGACTTGAAGAAAAGGTGGCAACCCAAAGCCCAGCGGCTCTCATTCACACAGCCCAGCAAGCAAATCAGGGCCAATGGGAAACTAACAGCCAGAGGATTATGGGACTTGTAGTCCCAATTACCAGCGGGCCCAGGACGATTCCCTGGGAGTGGATTGCAGCCCCCAGCAAGCGGGAGGAGAAAGAAGAGGGGAGAGAGGACCGGGAGAGGAGAAGAGGAACCAAGGCTGTCCAGCTGTCCACAAGGTATGAATACTTTTTAAAGGCGCTGTGTGTGTGTGTGTGTGTGTGTGTGTAATGTATGTGTATGTGTGTATATATATATATATATATATATATATAATTGCATTTTATACTTGGCCCCCCTACTTTTGTCCCTGTCCCCCCCATGTGCCCCCCCTAAATATGAAACCTGGTGCTGCCACTGTGCAGCATGGCTGCATTACAGTAAATAAATACAGAGGTTCAATTAGGCTTTAAAATATAAGCTAAAAGTTTTTTTTTGTTTATTTTAAGTTTTGGATGGAATATAAAAAGTGTAAAACCCAGTCAGATGTTTATTGTTATCTGTGTCTAAGCTATGGAGATTCACCCTCTCTATTTACCTGATTACTATCATTACTGGGGACTTCTTCCAGTGGGGACTCATGTTCTAGTGACAACTAATATATGACCCCCTCACTTTGGAGAGATTTCCATTCATTTACTATTGTGTCTCTAGGACAGGAAGTGATAGAATCTTACCATTTCATACTCATTAGAAAACTACAAAAAAAAGATGTTTTAGCTTTGAATATACTTTAATTGTCAGCTTTCCATATACAGTAATACCTTGGTTTGCGAGCATTATTCGTTCCAGAAGCATGCTTTTAATCCCAAGCCCTCTTATATCAAAGCAAATTTTCCCATAAGAATTAATAGAAACTCAGATAATTTGTTCCACAACCATTTATTCATATAAAAAATTGCAAAATATGAGCAAAATCTCATATTAATACTGCACAGTACTGTAGTAGGAATACTGTACTGTACATCTGTGTTGAAAAAAAAAAGAAGAATCACAGTTTTAATGAAAAAAAAAAAAAAAAAAAGGAACTACGCTCACAACACACTCGCTGGTGTACAGTATATTGCGCTATATGTGGCCAGAGGTTCGGGACGAGGGTGGCTCCCAGTGCTTCCTGGAGAACTCAGAGACACTCAGGAACTGTTGACATCACTTCCGGGTGCTCCGAACACACGTTACGCCCGCCCCACCCAGCTGGGAGTGTCTCTGGGTGTCTCATACAGCTTTACTGTACATATACACAGCAGCTTTACATGGATGAACACCAGACTTCTTAACATTGTGAGTGTAATTTTGTTTTTACAGTAAAACTACTGCTCGTATATCAAGACAGCGCTCATATAGGTATTACTTTACAGGTTTGTAAAGATGTTTGCTTTCAATGTGTTTACTTTTTTAGATATTTAGAAAAGGCTCTAGAAATAAATAAAAAAACTTCTAGTTAAAAAAACAATAATCATTTATAAATCAATTGCAGGGACATTTATTACTACCTAGATGTGGGTCATTCAGCACCAGGGAAGGCTAGGAAGTTTTGGTCTGGGAAGAAAACACATGGAGAGTGTGCCATAATAAGATTGGTGGCCAATGTAAGACATGGGTGTTTATTGTAACACCCATTTTTAAATCTTCCAGCATTTACTTCATTTGCAGCCTTTAGCAGCATTTTACATGAAATTTCAAAACCATAAGAGAAAATTCCCCTATTCCAGACACTGTGATTGGGTAGTTACGCCCACACGCTCTGCGCATATGCGATCGCTTCTACACTCCCAGGCCAGGAGTTTTTATCTTTCTTAGCTACAAGGTAGCGAAACTGTTTTTATTTTGTATTGCTACTTATCTGTGCTGTACATTGGACCCATTGAGCCAGAATAAAGGCATCCCTTGTTTTAACATACTACACGATCCGGACCTTTTTTTGTTTTATTTTTGGTATCCCTGCGGGACTCTGATCGGACCCCCCAGAGGGGTATATAGGCACTTGGTGGAGCCTGATGCACGCTCTGATGAGCGAGGAATTGCCCAGCTGATTCGCTGTACCTGGAACCTCGTTTGATGGGATATATGCGGTAAAGACCAGACATCTGGTAAGCCTCCTTTTCTTACTTTATATCTTTTGAAGGGAACTGCGAGGTCAATTTTAAGAAAATCTTATTACACTCAGAAGCGCTCTGTGTAGGAGACTGTCAAAGGCTACTGAACACTGAGGACTCTGTTTGATTGTTTGTTTGTTTTTTTTTTTTGCGCTTTTCACTGTATGCGATTTGGATGCACTTATATGTTTGAACCTATAGATTTGGGTATTCACATATATTTTTTTTGCACATGTTAGTTTATGTACTCAATATTCAGTACTGAGGACTCTGTTTGACTATTTTGATTGATTTTTTTTGCGTTTTTCACTGCATGCGATTTGGATGCACTTATGTGTTTGAACTTATAGATTTGGGCATTCACATATTTTTTTGCAAATGTTAGTTTATGTATTTAACATATATCAACACATATTTGGTTTAGGTTTGCACTGTAATTAAGTTGTTTATAAGTTTATATGCACTCAAACTGTCGCAAGTACCAGTATCCATTCACATGGAATAGGACTTGATTCACTCACCTTTACCGTTATTGGTCAAGTTTTTTTATCTCATTTTTTATCTCATTTTTCTGAGCGCTGCACTTTTTCACATTTACAGACACTGTGATTGTAGGTCTGAATGGGGTACACTGATGCCTCGTACACACGTACGGACTTTTCCCGGCGGACCTAAGTCCAGCGGACAATCCGCTGGACTTTCCGGCTAGGTCCGCTGGACTTTCCGAGGGTGTGGACTTGCCCACACACGCACGGACTTGTCCAGCGGATAATCCGCCGGCCAAAAGTCCGCGGGACTTTTGAAAATGAACGGACTTGCCCACACACGGAGCAGTCCGTTCATTTTGAACGTAACTTCAGGTTACGTAGCTAGCGTAGGCAGTAAATGCCGCCGCGCTAGCTCCGCAAGCTGGCATGGATTTAAAGGGAATCCCCACGCCGAAAAAACGGCGTGGGGGTTCCCCCCAAATCCATGTCAGACCCTCATCCGAGCACGCAGCCTGGCAGGCCAGGAAAGGGGTGGGGACGAACGAGCGCCCCCCCCCCTCCTGAGCCGTACCAGGCCGCGTGCCCTCAACATGGGGGGTGCCCTGGGGAAAGGGGGGCCGTGCGGCCCCCCCACCCCAAAGCACCTTGTCCCCATGTTGATGAGGACAAGGGCCTCTTCCCGACAACCCTGGCCGTTGGTTGTCGGGGTCTGCGGGCGGGGGCTTATCGGAATCTGGGAGCCCCCTTTAATAAGGGGGCCCCCAGATACCGGCCCCCCACCCTATGTGAATGAGTATGGGGTACGATGTACCCCTACCCATTCACCTAAGGTGTAAAATGTAAAGTAAAAAAAAAAACACCCACACTTTTGAAAAAATACTTTATTGCACTGCTCCGGGGGTCTTCTTCCGTCTTGGGGTCTTCTCGCCGGACTCCCCCGCCATTTACCAAGCTCTTTTACCGAGCGAGGGGAGTCCGGCTACCTTCTTCGTCGTCGCCGCCGTCTGGGGGTCTCGATCCGCCTTCGGGGGTCTTCTTCCGTCTTGGGGGTCTTCTCGCCGGACTCCTCCCCTCTCTTCTGCTCTTTTACCTAGCTCTTTCACGAGGGGAGGAGTCCGGCTACCTTCTTCGTCGTCGCCGCCGTCGTCTGGGGGTCTCGATCCGCCTTCGGGGGTCTTCCGGGGGTCTCTTCTGTTCTTGCGGCGGTCGTCGTCTTCCGCGCCGCCGGCGCCTTGTCCTTCTTCTTCTTGTCCTTCTTGTTCTTCTTCTTCTTCCGATGTTGACCCGTCGCTGTCTCTGCCCGGAATGCCTGTGCCGATCTGCGCTCGGACTTATATAGGGACATAAGGGACAGGGTCACATGTTCATGTCACATGGTGACCCCGCCCCCTTGTGTTGTCACAGTCCCGGAGGATGCTGGGACTGTGACATCGCAAGGGGGCGGGGTCACCATGTGACATGAACATGTGACCCTGTCCCCCATGTCCCTATATAAGTCCGAGCGCAGATCGGCACAGGCATTCCGGGCAGAGACAGCGACGGGTCAACATCGGAAGAAGAAGAAGAACAAGAAGGACAAGAAGAAGAAGGACAAGGCGCCGGCGGCGCGGAAGACGACGACCGCCGCAAGAACAGAAGAGACCCCCGGAAGACCCCCGAAGGCGGATCGAGACCCCCAGACGACGGCGGCGACGACGAAGAAGGTAGCCGGACTCCTCCCCTCGTGAAAGAGCTAGGTAAAAGAGCAGAAGAGAGGGGAGGAGTCCGGCGAGAAGACCCCCAAGACGGAAGAAGACCCCCGAAGGCGGATCGAGACCCCCAGACGGCGGCGACGACGAAGAAGGTAGCCGGACTCCCCTCGCTCGGTAAAAGAGCTTGGTAAATGGCGGGGGAGTCCGGCGAGAAGACCCCCAAGACGGAAGAAGACCCCCGGAGCAGTGCAATAAAGTATTTTTTCAAAAGTGTGGGTGTTTTTTTTTTACTTTACATTTTACACCTTAGGTGAATGGGTAGGGGTACATCGTACCCCATACTCATTCACATAGGGTGGGGGGCCGGTATCTGGGGGCCCCCTTATTAAAGGGGGCTCCCAGATTCCGATAAGCCCCCGCCCGCAGACCCCGACAACCAACGGCCAGGGTTGTCGGGAAGAGGCCCTTGTCCTCATCAACATGGGGACAAGGTGCTTTGGGGTGGGGGGGCCGCACGGCCCCCCTTTCCCCAGGGCACCCCCCATGTTGAGGGCACGCGGCCTGGTACGGCTCAGGAGGGGGGGGGGCGCTCGTTCGTCCCCACCCCTTTCCTGGCCTGCCAGGCTGCGTGCTCGGATGAGGGTCTGACATGGATTTGGGGGGAACCCCCACGCCGTTTTTTCGGCGTGGGGATTCCCTTTAAATCCATGCCAGGTCACGGAGCTAGCGCGGCGGCAGTAACTGCCTACGCTAGCTACGTAACCTGAAGTCACGTGCTAAATGAACGGACTTGCCGATGAGCGGCAAGTCCGTTCATTTCAAAAGTCCCGCGGACTTGCCCACTAACGGCGGGATTGTCCGCTGGACTTCCAAGTCCAGCGGATAATTTGAAAACAAAACCTGAAACTTTAGTCCGCCGTACTTTGGCGCCAAAAAGTCCGCCGGCGCCCACACACGAGGGGATTATCCGCTGGACTTCAGTCCAGAGGATAATCCCGCGGGATTGTCCCTTCGTGTGTACGCGGCCTGAGTTAGATAATGGCCAACATGTGGCTAGCTGTATAATGGCCAGAATGTGGGTCCCATTCTGTTCAATGTCTAAATGGAAGAGTATCTTGAGCCCAACGTATCTTATTAGTACTTGCTTAGGGGTAAAATGCCTCTCTGTCCCCAGCCCAGTCCCCCCCTATTCAGCACTGGTACTCAAAACATGAACGCTTCCACATTGCTTAGAAATTCAGCCAATTTTAGACTCATCAGAATCATGCTGTCTAAGAAAAGTTGTATGGTGTTGTTACCGGATTGTGATGACATGTCACAGAAGACCTCAAATTCAGAAAGTCCTTTGTCAACACCATCTGGGTCGATTACATATTTCCCCGATTCACTAATTCCAGCTTCTTTGAGAGCAGCACACGACTCTAAGATTGGAGGTTCTGAAACTTATAAAAAGGTGAAATGCATAGGCCCAATAGTGTTAGAGGCTCTTTACTTTAAAAATCATATGTCACAGCTTACTAAATATATATTTGAAACAAAGAGATAACCTTACTTGTTCCCAAGCAGCGAAGCTTGCCTATATGGTAGAATGCCATTGATCTTGTTATATCTGTCACTCCAAATCTGATTTCCTTGATTGGCAATGATGACTTATCCGTTATGACTCCTTCATCTGTCCTCCACACATCATCATTTGCATCACAGTTGCAAGATGTCATTTCAAAAGCACAGTCATCTATAATACATATACAATGATACAAATGATATTAAAGCAGCTGCATTAAAATTTTCTTAACATTTTATTGTATACACTTACATTGTACTGTATTGCACCTATCCCATATATGTTCCATGCGTGTGACTGAGCTCCTTACCAATTTCTGTTTGCTGTACACAAAGGGGGACTTCAGCTCAGGATATCTGGATCTCTCATATATTTAAGGAAATATGAGCAAGCCCAAAGCAGTCCCCATAAAACTTTAGAGACCAGAATGTGATTAACTCCCTATTGTATATCATAACTAAAGTATCTACCGGTACTTTATACGTAATTATTGATCAACATTTCTAATGCAAGGTATATTACCATTTTCTCCACATGCACATCTTCCACTGTTTGTTGGGGCTCCCCCCCAGGATGTGATGGCTTCCCCATCTCTGGAAACCCACCAACCCCATGGTCCATCCAAAAATCTGATGTACCGACAGTCCAGCTGTGGATTAAAAAAAGGAGATAACCTTTAAACAGCTTATAAATGGGAGTCCACATAAACAAATATTTTCATCATACAGTATGTGGCAGGATCCACTAATGGGGTATATGTATATTCAGTTTAACATAAACAGTAGTGTGTACTTACAATACAAAAATATGTTTTGAGAAAAACTGGAATAATAACAAATGGCACATATTCAGGCATATCTGGAGGCTCAATTCACAAAGCTTTAACACAAGGATGGGGATTTTTATTTTAGCCATGTTACTGTATTTTTCAAATCTCATTGGAACCCACCCTGCTCTATCTAAAACTAAAAAAATACATTTTGGTTCAAAGTTAAATTGTCAGTTTAGTGGTGTATGTTAGTGTTTACTGTGTACTGACAGTGCTGTAGTTGTAGGATGTTGAATTATGGCACATGCCACAGGAATAAAGATGTATCAGGCTATGCACATTGAAATATGCTAAGGATACACTATGGGTGTAGCCAGTTTTGTCCCAGTCCGGGCCTGACCACCAGCAAACCTGCCTTGGCATATGCCATGGGGCCATCACTGGAGTGCATGCATGTAGACAAGAAGTGGCTGCACAGAGGCTGTGGGAGATCAGTAGCACCGATATGCAAAAAAGGATGCCAAAAAGGTGAGAACAAGTATTTTGTTATTTTGCAAACTATGTGCCATTATATACTTCCATGAGTTTTGTCTTAGCAACTGACAGTCATACTTACTTTCACAAATTGCTCACAGCTTTCAGAAGCACTAGTCAAGCTTCTTAGTTGAGCCAAGGAAGCTGTTTTATATGTGATAGTTCTAGAATAACATCCAGGCTCTCTGCAGGGAATAACTCTCTCCTTATTTTCTGCATCATGTCCAACAATTGTTATTCCTGTATAACATCACAGTCAAACACAAACTGATATAATACTATACGGGTATTACACTATTAAAAACATCAAATAACTATAGCAACTGAAATGTATTTCAGCATTACAGGTAAAGAAGAGTGGTACCAATCACATAACTAGTAAGGCCAAGTGTACATGCAGTAAATATTTATTAACAGGCATTTACAATGCTGCAAATTATTGCTCCTTAAAGCAGCATTAAACCCAAAACCAAAAATGTACCATTTTACAGCTTACCAATCATCAAATGTGACAGCTGCATTTATTTTCTTTTTTTAGGCTTTTTTCTCTCTGTCAGTGATCTGACAAGTGACACACCTCCAATAATAGAGTGCACTCACTCTGGATGAAGGAGCACAGGGGGCACCTTTTGACAGCAGCATTGTTAATCTGGGTGGAGGGGAGTGTTAGCTGTACTCATGGCTGCATTCATTTTCTTTTTTTAGGCTTTTTTCTTTCTGTTTTTACCCAGTGATCTGGCAAGTGACACACCTCCAATAATAGCGTGTCCTCACTCTGGATGAAGGAGAACAAGGGGCACCTTTGAACAGCCGTATTGATAATCTGGGTGGAGGGGAGTGTTATGCCCCGTACACACGATCAAACTTTCCGACAACAAAACCGTGGATTTGTTGTTGGCTCTAACTTGTCTTGCATACACGCGGTCACACAAATGTTGGCCAACAATTACGAACGTAGTGATGTACAAGACGTACGTGATGTCTCCATTACGAATGCTAGTTTTACAAGACTGAGCTCTTCCGGCTCGTACTTTTGCGTGGACTTTTGTCCGACGGACTTGTGTACACACGATTGGAAAGTCTGACAACAAAAATTTGTTGGCGGTAAATTTGAGAACCCGCTAGCCAACATTTGTTTGGCGGAAAGTCCGACAACAAATGTTTGATGGAGCATACACACAGTCGGACTTTCCGCCAACAAGCTCACATCCAACATTTGTAGTCGGATCATTAGATCATTAGATGTACTAACTAGCAGATTTAGATACATTATCAAATTGAAGCTGAACTCCACTTAACACTTTATAAGCAGTTACAACAAACATTTTTCGGGATAAAGGTTTTACATGAATAAATAAAAGTTGATAGTTGTAAGCCCCTGTCAGTAGTAAATGGTTTGTCTCAACCCTGTAGCTGCTACATCTGTAGAACAACTTGTTCTGTTGAAAAGCAACAGACTTACTGACCAGATCACCAGGTGAACATAAAAGAAAGAAGAAAAAAAACAAATGCAGCCACCACATTGAAGAATTGGTAAGCTGCAATATAATAAATGTTTGCTTTTTAACCTCCCTACATGGCTCAATTTTTGAATTCAATAACTGAAATAGATGTATAGCATGCAAAAACCTCTGAATGGGAGTAACCCAACAAGGGAGTTGGATAATCAGTTAATTGATATGAGGTCCATAGTCTGAGTGGTACTGTAATTATTTGTTCTTTAGAGGTCAGAAAAGGAGATGAGATGTGTTTACACTGTTTAGCACATGTTAAGAGGTTACACTTCAGGGCCGAGTCGTTATCTGCTATCCATCTGATACTGCAGCATTTAGTTCACACTGCGCTCTGCATTTTAATAATCATTCATAAAAGGGCAACGTAGAGACAGCAGAGTTCAACTCTCTTTGCATAACGTTGCAGAGAACTCTCTGTGATTGGAGGAGAGGCTGCTCACATCACTTCGACAGGTCATATAACTGGAGTTATCCTCCTCCCAGCATTTTTTTTTTTCTCATACATTAATTTCAATGGGACACCAATTATTTTGGGACGGGGACGCAGAAGACATATTTGTAAAGCACATCACTGTGTTCTATAGTCATATGGTCGTTGCCAGAGGGAGCCACTGAGAGCTGCAGGGTACTTGAGATTGGCATTCCTGGTAATGTCAGTTTCTTGATGGAATTTGGGGGGTCGGGTTCTCTGCAATAGAGACATATTTGGTGGTGCAGCCAGTATGAAATTGCTACTTCTTTATAGGTAACATCTATATTCAGAGATGTTGCTTTAAATGTCAGTTAAATATCAAAGCCCTTGTGATGTTAGGAAAAGTAATAAGAACAGCACAGTCATACCTCCCAACTTTTTGAGATGGGAGTGAGGGACACCTATCAGCAAAAGTATGCAGGCATAGGACACACCCCCTACCACACCCCTTAAAGGAGAATTGTACAAAAAAACAAGATTGGTTAAACCCACAAGTGCTTTTTTTTTTTTTTTACCACTACTATTCCTTTATATTGGCTTTTGGAATTTACAAATGCAGCAATTTAGAAATCAGATGAAAGGTCTAGCGCTGGAAAACACTTTTTGATACATAAAAAGTGCATTTTATATATACATCTATATAGATCAGACCAAAATGAGGGACAAATGAGGAGAAATGAGGGACAGAGGGACATTACTCCAAATGAGGGGCAGTCCCTCGAAATCAGGGACAGTTGGAAGATATGGCAAAGTGCAGGCAAAGGAGCCTGGGAAAGTCTTTAAAAAAAATAAGGGGTATAAGGCATATAGTGTATAGTGTATGTAGTGTTCAAGGGGACCAACAAGGTAGATCATGCTCATTTTGACAGCCAGGTGGCTCGGAATTAATGTTTGATGAGCATAGAGATGTTATAAATAAAGCTGCAGGGAGACTAGGATACATGTCAGGGATGTGCCCTGAACACCCTCTGGGCACATTTGTGTCTCACAATGGGTCAGTTGTATGAGATGACTGCTGGACAGAGTACAATATAATGCAACAATGGTCCCAGGTGCACATGCACAATAGCTTCAATAAAGGGGACATATTTTAGATCACATCGGATGCTGCTTTTAAGAAATCGATCATTTAAAATTATTTTTTGCAACCATTAAGTGGTGTCTCTATAGAAAATATTAAAATTATGAATATAGTGAATAATGTCAGACATACATTTTGGTATATAACTGCTTTACGGATGTTACGTGGTGATAAAAGATTTCAAAATTTAATTTTAAAAGTCTTCTTTTGATGTTCTGAGGTCTTTGTATAAAAGTGATATAAAGAAAAGGGGGCATTAACCAAAAATGAAACAGGATTTTGAACTACTCTAAATGAAAATGTAAAAAGTATACAATATTTATTAGACATTTACAGCATACTAAAGGTTATTTATTGATGTCATAGCAGATTATGCTTCAAATGTATACAAATCAATGGTTTCCATTACCATTTTACAGGCAGCGCTTCTGATTTTGTCTAAATAGAACCACAGAGGACTTGTAGCAGGCTTAGAAATCGGGTATTTTAGCATAATGGTTATAGTTAATGTGTTCATAGACTAAAACAAAGTATATCTACCTTAATACACAATATTTTCAGATTTTTCCTATATGCAAGTTGCTTGTATTGTATTTTTCTAACCATATGACAACTCTTTTTGTACCATCTTTTTGTACCCAATAAAAATAGTTTGTAAACAAAAAAGAAATCGGGTATTTTACAGAATTCTTTGTGCCTATGGGAGTTTCTGCCATTGTGCTATTGTGTGAGAATGTCCAATAGCTTCAAGATTGTTTATGGGTTTGTTAAAGAAAATATGAGCTACTTCTGATAAGATACTGGGTGAGTAAACTTGTGGCTACATACAGTATATACAGTGAATGTGGATTCATGATTTACCAAGATTTTTCTTTTATTTCCATGCTAGCAGTATCTATACTTCAAGGCCACGTAAAAGTGGGTGTGCCTCAGATCTGTGCCATTTGTTGTAGTAAATTATTAATTCTGCTTCTTTGAACCACTGCTAGTTACTTTTTCTTACTTCATCTTATTTTATAGGGAACAACTAAAGGTTTCTAATTTCTTATCCCTGCACAAGATCTCCATTTTCATCTCTGGCAGAGCGGCGATCTGCCTTGTTTACATAGGCAGACCGCCGTTCTGCCTCTCCTGTGAACGATTGCAGGTGGCCGGCGGCCATCTTGTCCACTGAACTTGCTGTTTGGCTCCCGCTGTGTCCGTTCAGAGGCAGCGGGGCACTAGTGGTGCGCGCGCACCCCAGAGCGGAGAAGAGAAATCACTTACAGGTACGTGATTTTGCACTTAAGGGCCCCCTGCCACAGTATATGTACGTGGGGCGGTCCTTAAGTGGTTAACTGGCAGGGCATGGATGTTAGATAAGACAGACATACACAGAACAGTACACAGACATACACTATATTGTCAAAAGTATTGGGACACCTGCTTTTACACATACGTGAACGTTAATGGCATCCCAGTCTTCGTCTGTAGGATTCAATATTGAGTTGGCCCACCCTTTGCAGCTATAACAGCTTCAACTCTGCTGGGAAGGCTGTCCACAAGGTTTAGAAGTGTGTATATGGAAATGTTTGACCATTCTTCCAGAAGTGCATTTGTGAAGTCAGGCATTGATGTGGACGAGAAGGCCTGGCTCGCAGTCTCCAGCTCTAATTCATCCCAAGGGTGTTCTATCGGGTTGAGGTTAGGACTCTATGCAGGCCAGTCAAGTTCCTCCACCCCAAACTTGCTCAACCATGTCTTTATGGACCTTGCTTTGTGCGCTGGTGCATAGTCATGTTGGAACAGGAAGGGGTCATCCCCAAACTGTTCCCACAAAGTTGGGACAATGAAATTGTCCAAAATGTCTTGGTATGCTGACGCCTTAAGAGTTCCCTTCACTGGAACTAAGAGGCCTACCCCAACCCCTGAAAAACAATCCCACACCATAATCTCCCCATCACAAATGATTTGGACCACTGCACAAAGCAAAGCCCATAAAGACATGGTTGAGCGAGTTTGGGGTGGAGAAACTTCACTGGCCTGCACAGAGTCCTGACCCCAACCCAATAGAACACCTTTGGGATTAATTAGTGCAGAGACTGCAAGCCAGGCCTTCTCGTTCAACATAAGTGCCTGACGTCACAAATGTGCTTCTGGAAGAATGGTCAAACATTCCCATAGACACTCCTAAACCTTGTGCAAAGCCTTCCCAGAAGTTGAAGCTGGTATAGCTGCAAAGGGTGGGCCAACGCAATATTGAACCCTACAGACTAAGACTGGGATGCCATTAAATTCCATGTAAAGGCAGGTGTCCCAATACTTTTGGTAATATAGTGTATAATATTTACAGTTATTTTTGTATTGAGCCACATTTCATAATTTATTATATATTACCTTGA
Source organism: Lithobates sylvaticus (assembly GCA_028564925.1). Classification (NCBI taxonomy): domain Eukaryota; kingdom Metazoa; phylum Chordata; class Amphibia; order Anura; family Ranidae; genus Lithobates; species Lithobates sylvaticus. Next base: position 281,297,800 of record CM053030.1, read on the forward strand.
GGTGTAAAAAAAGAAAATCTTTAATTAAATAAAATGGATAGTTTAATACTGTATATATAGTAACAGACAGTGTTAAAGAATGTTACCCCCAAGTGCAGGGCTGTGCCTGCCCTCTTCAATTGATTAGACTTGTGCTGACATGCCCCTCACGCCGCACAGCCATTTCCCTGGGAAGGCCAGTTTGCTGCTGTCTCTCCTCCCCTAGCTCTCTGAGCTTCTTATGCAGCTGAGAACTGAGGGAAAGAGGGTATGCGATCACTTCTAAAAAAGCAAAAAAAAAAAAAGTTGTTTATAATGTTTTTTAATAGGGCTGATACTTATTAAAAATTTTGTGTTAGATTAATCAATTTTTTTTAATCGATTAATCGACTAATTTCGATTAATCATAACGCACATACAGATCCAACTACTTTTAGCTGATCTCCTTGCATTGTAACTCTGCATTAGTCAGTGGTAAATGTGGTATACACTATATACAATCACCCGACACTAGTTAGTTTCCACAATCCATGACTTAACTTCACAGTTCACACAAATACGTTTTAAATTCAAACTGTAGCACTGACGTGAGTATTTTTTTCCCACAGTAGCGTGACAATCCCTCCACCTCCGGTCTAACTAATCACTCTCACCTTATGGCATGGACCCCTGTGCAAACAGGTGGTCATGCAAGCGGGTATCAAAATGGTTAACACAGACCATAAACTTCTCTCACGTCTCCTTAGATCTCAGCAAGGACGCCAGGTCATTGGTAGAAAGAAAAGATCTAAGTGCTCACCGCTTAAGTATAAGATTTTATTTTTGTGTTCAAACACAAACTACTCACATAAAGATAATAAAAACACAGCATGTAAAGCTGACAATCGTGTTAGTTCCGTAGAGCAGCAGAGGGTGTGACGTCATGCATAGCTCCTCCCCCGTACGCGTTACGTTCAATCAGAACTTCAATGTCACCGGACTCCTCCCCCTTCCCTTCGTTAGCAGACGGAGGCAATTGGGGAAGGGGGGAGGAGTCCGGTGATGTCGATGTCCATGACGTCAATGGATCTCCGACGGAACTCCCTGAAGACCCAGAAGCCGGCGGAGAGGTGAGTACCGATCAAAAGAATTTTTCGATTTTATCGATTAATCGAGGAATTAATCTCTAATTTCCACAGCCCTATTTTTTATATGTATGCACAAAAGCTTTGCTTTTAATTTCTATTTTAAACGGAATAGGTTGTTCTACAAGGTGAGGGTTCACATATACTTTAAATAGTCATATGTCCCATTAGGGAGGACTACCTTCACTTCCTATGTTAGTGACACAAGAAGTAGGCAGTCTTTTCAAAGTAAGGAAAATTTACCCCATTTCATCGAAACAAAAATTTTAATGAGAAGATTTCCTTTTTATTCCTTTTCCAATGAGAGCTCCAAATATTAAATTTTCCCATCACTTTCATCACCATTGTCACCAGGAGAAATAGAGAGGGGTGGATATATCTAGTGATGACACAGAGAGCAATAAAAGCCTGACAGTGAGTCTTACCCTCGCCTTCTCTGTCCAAAACTAAACAAAGTTTTGGCTTTAGATATTATTTAATAATAATTTAGAAGTTTACCTGTTAGGTGGTCAGACTCCATATCACACTCTACATAGAAGTGGCTCACCCCTTCGTCCACACCATCTGGGTCTATCATATAGATTCCCGACTCTTGCACACCAACATTCTTTAAAGCTGCACACGACTCGTAAACTACACAGCAAATAAATAAATAAATATGTTAAAAAGGGAAGACATTGATGATTTTACAACATAATTCTGGAATGCGGATGCAACAGATGAAAATGATTTAGGAAAAAAACTTTCCAGCGTGTCTAACCACATTGGGTGACTGTGTCATGTCTGTGGGAAGCTTCAGACAGTCCCAGGCAAATATTTTGGGGAAGAATGCAATCAGACAGGTTAGAAAAACTTACCCTGAATTCTAGTCCTCTATGCTAGTGTGTCCATCAAGATACATTAGTTCCATGACTGTCTTTGGTGTCCCATGCATATGTCGAAACTGGTGTTCTTGTGCTATCTAATCAGTCATGTTTATGGGGCCAAAGACATTTCCAGATTGTCAACGCATGTCTGCACGTGCAGATGTCCTTGTTTTTCCATACCTCCCAATCATCCCAGATTCTGTGAGACCATCCTGAGATTCCAACCAAATTCCAGTGTCCTGCGAGTGTCCTGTCCAGAGTCCCAGACTCAAGTGCCAGCACAAGTTCCGGCCCTTGGCTCCAAAAATTCACCTGGCAGGGGAGTGCTAGCCCTGGGCACCTTCCCCACATCTGTGACGAGGTGCCCTGGGTCCCGAGTGCCACGATCTTACCTTCTGCAGGTACAGGCTCCCTGCTGGCTGCCTTTAACAACAATACACGTCCTGCACAAGAGAAGGAGGAGCAGCCGGGAGGAGAGGTATCCCCTTGTATTGAGCCGTGCTGATCTGTGTTCTGTTAGGGTTTTAGGTAGGGAAAATTGCACTGGTGGGCACATGAAGAGGTAGGGGGCAGTTAACAAAATTTGTGCTGCGAGTGGATTTATCCTGGAAGGAGTTTCTAAGAAGATTTGTGTTGGCGGTTGATTTGGAAGGGAAGAGGATTTGTGCAAAAAGGGGGAGTGATTGTTTAGGGTGGAGGATTTGTGCTAGAAGAGGGGGGATTGGAAGGGAAAGGATTTGGGCTAGATATGGGGGTAATGTGAGGAGAGTTGTGCTAGAAAAAGTGGGGTTGGAGGGGGGGTTTGTGCTAGAAGGGGGGAGGGAATATGTGCTGGGGGGGGAGGATTTGGGGTAGGGGGTCACAGAGATTTGTGCTGGAAGGGGAAGAGGATTTGGGGAAGAAGTTCATGCTTAAGGGAGTTTGGAATTTGCTGGGAGGGGAGTTTGGGAGGAGGGGATTTGTGCTGGCAGGAGGGTTTTGGGAGGGAAGAGAAGATCTGTGCTGGGAGGGGGATTTGGGGGGACTCATGCTAGAAGGGGGAAGAGGTTTTGTGCTACAAGGCAGGACTTGGGGGGGGGGGGGTTTGTTGTAGAAGGGAAGAGATATTTGTGCTGGAAGTTGGAATTTAAAGAGGAAGAGAGGAAGAGGAAGAGGATATGTACTATAGGAGGGATTGGGGGGGGGGGTGATTTGTGCTGGGAAGTTAGGTCTGGGGAGTGGGAGAGGATCTGTTTTGGGAGGAGGAATTGGGGAAGTAGAGGATTAATGTTGGGATTGGGGATTTAAGGAGAGGAATTGTGTTAAAAGGGGGAAAAAAATTGTGCTGGGAGGAGGAATTTTGGGGGGATTTGTACTAAGAGGAGGATTGGTGCTGGGGGGATTAGGGGGGAAGAGGATTTGCAATAGAACTGGAATTAGAAGGGGAAATTTGTGCTGTGAAGGTGAAAGTATTTCTGTTGCAAGGGGGATTGAGGTGACCATGCAGATTAGTGCTGTATTTATTTATTTATTTTGTTGAAAGGGTGAAGTGGGGTAGAGCATTACTTGTGGGGGGAATTTTGTGTTATATCCTCCTAAACCTGGAAATGAATGCTGCTTTCTGTACACTGCACAACGCGACCCCTGCACTCTGCTTTACAGGCTCCTGCACTATAGATACTATACTGAACATTACATACTTTTCACCAAAGTGTTCATTGTCTCAACAGTTGCTGTTTGCTAAACAGTCCCTGACTATTTTACTGGAAGGAGTTGTAAAGGGTGTTTTTTGTGTGTATTAAAATAATAAACATGGTATGCTTACCTGATTTGGCTAATGGTATTGCACAGAGCAGCCCCAAACATCCTCTTCTGGGGTGCCCTGTCGGTGCTCTTGGCCCCTCCTCTTCCTATGGTGACACACTTTTGGGCTTGCTCCTGAGCCGGCTGTATGCCACCTCACAGGATTTGAGTGATAGAAACAGGAGCCAATGGCTCCCCCTGCTGTCACTGAGCCTGTGAGGAGAGAGAGAGACCAGCACCGCTGCAGACGTGCACAGTGCTGGATCGTGATGGGACTCAGTTAAAGTGTTTGTTAACCCCCCAAAAAATACAGATCCTGGTCCCTTAAAGCAGATTAAACAGCACAGTGCTTGTGTTGTGTAATCTGCCCCCCTCTAAACTAAACCTCCCTGAACCTGCCACTTCCTGTATCCCCCTCTCTGTACTGACCACGATAACCAGAGCCCTGACCACCGTGGTCAGTTTGCACATCCCTCCGTCATCCGCAGCCTGCTCTGAGCTCTCCTCTCTTGCCCTCACCCCCTTCTCCCTGCCTGTCATCTCTGTGTCTCTGTCTCCACCCCCCCATCCCGCCACTATTAGTACAAATAAAAGTTTATATATATTCACTGCCAGACCCTCTACTATAGCCTGGTATACCACACTGTATAAATCTTTTATAAAAACGAGTATTGTAAATACTGATTTACGGCAATCTTCATGCCGGTCACGTGACTCTTGGCCGGTTTCCAGGACCATCCAGTTCAACCACAAATAAAAAAAATATATATCATACAATCCCATATACCCCATTCTATACCCATGTGATCTCCCTGGCTGATGTCAGAGGGAGATCTCGGCCCCTCCTGCAGAAGCCATCCATCGGAGGTATACAGGGGCAGTGAGTGACATGATCACCCTGAAGATTGTTCTAACAGGTATTTTCATGCCTCATTTTTATAAAAGACTTCTACAATGTGCTATGCCAGGCTCTGATAGAGGGGCTGGCATTGAGTGTTATATCAGTTATATCAGTATTGAGTATAAAGGGAGGTGGCGGAGTGCAATACAACTAGTGGGACATTTCTTACCTTATTGCAAGGAATGCATTAGGGTAAAAATACCTAGTCTTTAGAACTACTTAAATGTTCTTCTTTAGGGTAGGCTCAGAAAAATGTGTTAAATCTCTGTCTATATTCGGTGTGCATAAAAGCATATGTAATGGCAGCATTTCATTTTTTTATACTTGTGCAGAGGTTTATATATGTGTGTGAGACTCTTGCTTGTGGCACTGCAATCAAAGCATTTTTTATAGCTACAGTGAAGCCCTGGTTTTGTTTAACCATGCCCTTCAAGCCCCTCCTACTGTTAAGTTTGGTTACACCCACTGTACGCCTCACGGTGCTTACGCCGCATTACTACTTTCCTTGAGCTGCCCAAAGGTGCCTCCATTTTTTAACAACCCAAGCAACACCTCTGTTTCTAAAGTTGGGAGGTATGGTTTTTCTATGGGCGGCTGTAACAAGACTACAAAACCAAGAGTGGAATTAGGGATTGTATGTAGTATTGTATATATTGTATCCGGCCCAGGATATAAAGAAAATATGCTGTCAGTTTCTGTGCCCTGTACCCATTAATTTTCCCCTGCCAGAGAAATGCACAATAGGAACTGCAAACCTGGAGAAATGTCTGCTTTTTAGTGTACTGGGGGTTCTATGTGACTGCCTATATTGCAGGATTGTCTGTGTGTATAATAATGGGAACTAGACTTGTCACAGCTCTGCTCTCACCAGTGGTAGTGGCAGCTCTTTCCCCATAGACATATGTTCATACTGTCCACACTGTGCTCTTTTTCCCACTCCACCTCCATGAGCCATCATCTTGTCCTACTTGTGGTAATTTCTTATCAACTGCCCTAAAAGCTAATACAACTGTGTATAATCTATCATACTGACTAATAAATGTGTGTAATATACAGATCTGTGTATAATCTATCATACTGACTAATATTCTATCATACTGACTAATGTTACTATGCTACAGTATACCTGTCACTGACCATCACAAATTCTGTTCACCTTTCATCATACCCTGTTTCCCCGAAAATAAGACCTAGCGTGATTGTCCGTGATGGCTGCAATATAAGCCCTACCCCTAAAATAAGCCCTAGTTAAAGTCATTGTAGGTCTTATTTTCAGGGTAGGGCTTATTTTCAGGGAAACAGGATAGGGCTTTTTTGAGGGGTAGGGCTTATATTGCAGCCATCACCGACAATCACGCTAGGTCTTATTTTCGGGGGAAACAGGGTATATTCTAACTGAAGTCATTATATAACATCTATACCCAACTAAAACACTGGGCAAGGTCGCTGCATGTACCGCTAACTGCCCATTATACCAAATAATGTAAAACAACTGTCACCACGGTGAATCCCACTTCATGACCAACCAGCGGAAGTAGCTTCAGTTACGCACATGAGATGACACACCTTTTATCTACAAAACACCTTTAAAACACTGCATGTCCTTATGAGATGTATAGTTTTTAAAGTCTTTTAAAGTAAAGAAACATAGAGCCACCCAATCAGATTGGTTTTCTATTGGTTTATATCTGATATTTTTCATGAAGCTCTAGAAGCATGTTAGGGCTCATTTACACTTGCTTTGGCTTCAACAAGGCTTTAACGAGGCTTCGGACAGGCTTTGTTTTAGCTCTATGAACACTAGGCAAAGCTCCTGTCACTAAGGAAAATGGTTAGCTTACAGTCCTGTTTACACCTGCTTTTGCTTTGCTTTGCATTCAGCTTTGCTTCAAAAATGATACCCCATGTAGTTTCAGTGGTGTTTCAAAACGTCCTCAAAGCCTCCATAGAAGTCTATGGCAAAGTTTGCTTGAAGCCCCACTGAAGCCTCACCAAAGCCGCACCAAAGCCCCACCGAAGCCCCATCGAAGCTCCACTGAAGCCCCCCGAAGCCTTATCGAAGCACCAAGCAAAAGCAGGTGTAAACAGGACTGTAAGCTAACCATTTTATTTAGTGACAGGAGCTTTGACTGGCGTTCAGAGAGCTTTAACAAAGCGTTTCCGGAGCCATGTTTTGAAGCAAGTTTAAACTACCCCCTATAGGAACATTCTGCACTGCTTGAGGCTCTTATTAGATAAGTGTTTCAGCATCTATTGATAGTGCTCCTTCTTTTATGGCGCACTTTATAGTGCTATTTCATGTCAAATGTGTAAAAGGTTTTCTCATCAAATGTAACATTTATTCTAAAAAATATACATAAAACTAAATAAAAATACAAGATCTTACATGAAACTTTACATATGTGCAAAATTAAAACAATTACCAACATGCACATATTCCTAAATAAACCGGCATATACAGTATGTGCTAGTCACAAATATAAAACAAACAGTAGCCATACCATTTTTTGCTTCACTGCAATAGAGATAAAACAAATAAGGATACATTTGACCAAAGTATAAAAAACAAAATATATAACATGTAGGTGTGAGTGAACAGAGCGCACATAATAACCTATTCACTGTCCTCAGCATGCAATAATTGTTTTACCTTGGCAAATAACACCTGCTCTTTCTTTGGTATCACATGTACCAAAATTTTTCATATTGCAGTTTTCCAGTACAGCCTCACTTCCATTGCAGTTAACAGAGGAAATTTCTGATGAAACTGTATCCTCTCCAATAATCCTGACAAATCAGAAAAAATAAGTCAGGGTGGCTTTAAAAACATAGTGCACTTTGACTTACTGTAACTGCACATACAATTTTAGGGCTGTTTACAGTTCCTACAGCCACTCCCCCTGATGACGTCTGCTACAGCAAAATGCATTGGGCAATTCCATCAGAAGTGACGTCACCATGCACACTGATTCCAGAAGTGGCCTTACGGAGGAGACATCTGCTGATTGAATGGTTATGGTACTTTGTGATACTGCTCTTTTAACTCTCATTTATGTGAGTGTGCACTTTTTAATGCTTTAATAAAATCTTGGACTTGATTTTACTACACTATGAGAATCTTCACTCTTGTATATTACGTACCTTTGGTGAATAGCTGGGGCGCTTGATATGATGCCTATCTGAAAATCTGCATAGCTCCCAACTAACCCTAATTTCGAGGGAATGTCCCTGATTTGGAGCAATGTCCCTCTGTCCCCCTTTCCACCTCATTTGTCCCTCATTTTGGTCTGATCCATATAGTTGTATATAAAATGCATTTTTTTATCTTTTAAAAAGTGTTTCCCAGTGCTAAACCTTTCATCCAAATTCTAAATTGCTGCATTTGTAAATTTTAAAAAGCCAATATAAAGGAATAGTAGTGGTAAAAAAGCCCTTTTTTTGTATTTAATTATCCTTTTTTGTGGTTAATTCTCCGTTAAGGGGGTGTGGCAGGGGGGCGTGTCTTATGACTGCATACGTTTGCTAGTAGGTGTCCCTCATTAAAAAAATGAAAAATGAAAAGTGACCTCCGCGCTTTGCTAATGGATAGTGGAACTCAGTGATCCACACGTGAACAATAACTATATTAGGCAAATAAGTGCATGTGCATAAAATATCCCTTATATGCAATCAAAAGTAAAATAAATATAACAAGTGTAGTACAATTCAATAAACGATGTGAGTGTTATCCAATGTAGATAAAATATCTTACTTGGAATAAAAATAGCAGCCGAACCTAATAGTGTTCACAGTACACAAAAACAGAATAATAAAGTAAAGTCATTCAGCGCATAAATTAAAACACACATCTAAAAATTTTAAAAATTTAAAAATGTAACACCACTAGTGACAATAGATGAATAAAGAAGATATAAATATGTGCACGCATAGAATTACAATTAAGCAACACCAATAAAATAAAATAAATATTGGAGTGGGTGGTCTCTGGTGAGTAATCACTATTAGTAAAGTCACTAATAATAAAATCCAATGAACAAAAAGTCCAAGTAGAGGATAACCATTAGTAAAATCCAATAAACCAATGGTTCAAAGATAAATGTAAGGATAAAAAATGAGGAATATATCCACAAATGTTCTACGCTGGGTATTTTTCTTTTGGATGTCACTGAAGCAATAAAACAACTGTCAGCAGACTAGGCATGTATAACCTGAAAACAGGCTCTCTAGCCTCTCACCTCACATATTCTTTAGTTCAGTGTATTGTGTCAGGTTGTTGTGGTCTTTCTCCACCATCCGGATGCTTCTCCTCCTTTAGGGCCATTGGTTTATTGGATTTTACTAATGGTTATCCTCTACTTGGACTTTTTGTTCATTGGATTTTATTATTAGTGACTTTACTAATAGTGATTACTCCCCAGAGACCAACCACTCCAATATTTATTTTATTTTATTGGTGTTGCTCAATTGTAATTCTATACGTGCACATATTTATAGCTTCTTTATTCATCTATTGTCACTAGTGGTGTTACATTTTTACATTTTTTACATTTTTAGATGTGTGTTTTAATTTATGCGCTGAATCACTTTACTTTATTAGGTGTCCCTCATTCCCATCTGAAAATGTTGGGAGGGTTGAATCTGTGAAGAACAGGTGACTGTTTTATTTTGAGTGCTTTATGACAATGCTTTTATACAGTAGATGGTCATATACATCTGGTAAGGTACCTAATACGCACAAGAGGTGGACACTGGTTTTGATGGGGTTTTTCTTTTCCTTTGCTGGAAGACTATTATTAATGTGTTCTTCATTTGATGCTATGATTTAACAAACAGAGGCTCACTCTTCTCTGTTTTGACATTTGAGAGCATGGACATTTCTTTTGATTACTTTACACTTTATATTAGTGGCTCTGGAGATCACTTCCTTACATTAATACTTGAGTGGATTTTTGTTTTTATAAGTACTACTTTCATTTTATATGTATTAATATGGTTTGTGACATGTTTATGTACGTGTATCTATATTTAGCTCTGCATTTTTTTCATAGTACCTGCAAAAGCCTGAACAAAATTACAGCCCATTTTCCTTCTCATGGTACCCCTTTCGACATGGTAAATTTTGTTCTGCCATAAATATATCTAGTGGACCTTCTAGCTACACTGTTAGAGGTGATAGGCCTATCAAGAAGTGTAGGTGAACACCCAGTTTACAGTAAAGTAGGGCACCAAAGACAGATCAGGCCTGAAGGTAGCATAAGGACTCACAGAATTAGTGTCACGTACCTGGTCGTAGTCTGAAGTGACGAGGTCGGCCTCCCTTGTATCTCCAGCCCAGGCCCCACTGAGAGTGAGATAGAGGGTGCCAAGGGACAGGAGGAACACAAGTGCCTGTAGGTGTAAGTTGCAGAGCGTGTGGCAGAAGTCATAGACTCGGAGATTCAGGCAGAACATCAAGTCCGGAACTGTGATGATGCGGTAGATAAACCGGGATTAAAGAGGAACGCCACCAGGCTTGCAGTTTCAGGAAATGCGGCTTGCCAGAGCTTCCAGCAGATAGGAGCCAGGAGTACACTGTGTTCAACGGAGATTGAAAGAGTGGAAGCCAGCTCGGGTGCTTGGAGGAGGTGTGTAGCCAGACAGGAAACAGGAGCGAAGTACCAGGGCATCAGACAGAAGCAACGTCAGGGATAAGCCAGAATCAGGAACCAGTAATCAGCAGTATAATTGGAATCCAAAGGGTATGTCAGTGGTAAGCCAGGTCAGCAACGGATTATTTAAACAGGATACAGGCAGGTCACATGGAAACAGCTGAAGACCAGTCAGCATTGAGCAAGCGTCAGAGTGTTCTTTAAATGGGCCGTCTGGCGCCAAAGGGAACTGTGGACGTGCTCCCGCGAGTGTGCACATTCCTTTGTGCATGCACATTGGTGCACCTGCGATCAGTCAAGTTCCGTATGCGCGCATGTGTGCGCCGATGCGCTGCAACAGTTCTCTTACAATTAGGCTGATGCCCCCAGGTAAGAACAGGTAGCGTAGGATCTCCTGATGTGTATGGATTCTAAGGGTCAACTGGACCCCTAGGTCCTCAAGAAAAGGGGCTTGGTGACAAGATGGCACCAGGAAGTGAGTCTGAAGCAGAAAGGCATGCTGCAGTGACAGTCCAGAAAACAAAGCTGGTTGCACCTAGGAAAGGTCAGAGCTCAGGTCAGGCAGTGGACGCAGGTAACCAAGAAAAAAGGGAGGAGTCTGGGTAGGTAGCAGACTCGGATAGCCAGGAACAAAGTCATGGCTCAGAGCAGGTAGCAAACTCAGATAGTTAGGAAGGAAGCCAGAGATTGGTACACAGGTGGAAAGCAGGCTGAATAATAGGTAGATACAGGTCTCAGCAGCTAACTTGCAATAGTGTTGCTTGGACAACGAGCCGGGAGCTGCACTGAGTTTAAAAAGACAAGGCAAGAGAAGTAAGCATTTCTGATTGGCTGCACCATGAATGAGAGACAAATAGCCAGGCTGGGCAGGGACTAGCTGTTAGCTGATTGTATTAATCAGCAGGTGAGACCAACTGAGGCCTTTAGCAGTTCTGTTCAGAAACAAGGTAAGAACATTGCACATGTGGAATGACAAGTACCAATATACCAAGGAGCAAACTTCAGAGATGGAAGAGTGTCTAATGTTCTTAGTAGAGAGCCAAACTCTTTCTTCAGGTTGGAGAGGAGGTGGTTTGCATCTGCTATGATCCCCAAAGACCTTAAATTCGTTGGAGGCTGCTTGGAGCAAGCTTTATACTTCAGAGCAGATGGAATTAAAAGACTTTTGACCAACTGCTATTGCAAGATTGTCCCAAGAGCAATTAAGGGGAAGAGGAAGTCTGCAATGGGGTCACCAGAAGCTGTTCAAAACAGATGGCCAGTTATTGCAGGGATTGTAGCCCACTGGTTGGATTTATGGGTTTCAAGTTACTAGGAAAGAGTTTGGATCTATAGGCCCTAGACCATTGGCAGTGTACGCTGCCTGAGCAAACTGTCAAGGCAGCAGATTAGGAATCAATAAGACCTATGGGTGGGGTAGCACCAGAAATGAGATCAGTGGGGCAGAGTCAAACTGTCTGTGGGGAGGAGTACCTCAGTAAATTTCTTACAAATATGTCCCTGAAGTTGCTCTATATAGGATGGAGGGAGGCGAGTGAAAGCTTCTTGCCTGGAGAAACTTGATTATAGAAAAAGTGAAACAATAGGAAACCCAGGCCAGAATTTGTGCAGCTGCCCAATCAATATGAGGAGAATAGTTGAGGCTTTAGTAAAACAGGGAAGGATATCTAATTGTGGTGGAGTACCCCCAAAGGACAGGTCTGAAAGTGAATTGGTCCAAAAGAGGAGAGAGAAGAGAAGAAGAAAATTTCCCAGCTGAACTTGGCAAGAATCACAAAAGTGTCCGTTGGCGCCACAGTAAAAACATAGGCCCATGTTTCAGAATCTAAAGCATTCCTCTGAAGTAATATTGGTTCTTTCAAATATCATAGAAGGGCATGACCTATGGGTGGGGATTACAGCTGAAGCTTGTGTTTCAATTACTTCACACCTGAATCCAGTGTGTGGTTGTACTTGCATGCTGTAATGGTTCTTCCAAACTGCATATGTTCCTCAGCAGAGAAAGAAGTGATTGGTGAAGGTTCATACTCATAGTTTCAAAGTTGAATAAAGACACTAGTCCATCCAGTCTAACCTGTGTAATTGGTGTATGTGTGTTCATGTTGATATTTCCCATATCCCTGTATATTGTGTTCACTAAGATGCACGTCCAAGACTCTTTTGAAACTATCAATACTTCCTGCTGAGAAGACCAATTGTGGAAGAGAGTTCCACATGCTTATCGCCCTTACAATGAAAAACCCCTGTGCAGCTTAAGGTTAAATCGCTTCTCCTCCAATCTCATTGAGTGGCCCTGTGTCTTACTACAATCCCGGAGACTAAATTGTTTTCTTCCTACGCTGGGATCACCATTGAGGTATTTGTACTGTATATTGCTGTAATATTTACTCTCAAGCGTCTCTTCTCCAGGGAGAATAAATTTAGTGCTTGCTCATAATTGAGATCCTCCAGTCCCTTAATTAACTTTGTTGCCCTTTTCTGGACTCTATCCAGTTCCAGCACATCCTTCATCAGGATTAGTGACCAGAACTGGATGGAATACTGCAGATGTAGCCAAATCAGAGTTTTATAAAGTGTCAGGATTATCGTTGGCTCTTTTGAAGTTTAGTATTCTTTTACTACCATCATGCCTCCTTTTCCTATGATTTATGCTTCATAGGTTGGAGGGAAGTAGACAGAGAATGACTTGGAAAGCAGTGACACTGGCAAGCCCTCTCCAGAGAGCTTTCTTGAAATCAAATTTTGATCTAAATACAAAGAGATATTAACTTATCCAGGATTATGGAAATGGTTCTTTTGCCAAACACATCTTTCATTTTATCCCCACTAATCACCAATAGGTAGCGATCAAGGCCTTGTTCTTTCAATTTAACTCTCCCATGTGTTTGTAAAACTGAAGAGTGTATTTTCCTAAAATGGTGGATCCCTCATAGAGATGTAAGGGAGCATTAGATGTAGTTCATCCCAGTTCCTCAAAAATGGAGCAAGTTGGAGAGGATGGAGGTTACCCGATCATTCTTCTCCCAAATAGGTGTAGCTCAGGCCAAAAAGGAGATAATGTAAGCCACTTTGACCTGATCTGAGGATATTGAAATTTAAAGTAGATGGTACACTAGTTTGTGAACCTCCTGCAGCTCTTGGAGTCTCCTAAATAGTGTGGAAGAGTGGTTAAATGCAAGAAATTACTAACTGCAACTAAGGTTTGAACAAGTCCTGCTTCAGGTTGCGATGTTCATAACAAGTTCAAAACAAGTTCCCAGTTCTTACAGGAATTGCATCACATTTCTGAGCTTTAAGTTCTCTGAATTTGTTCATCTGGAGGCAGTGGTGCATCAGCAGTGTCAATGCCCCAAGCAAGCTCTTAGGGCAGCGGCTGTGCCGACATGGACCCTCTAGCTACACTGTAAGGGATACCCCATGGAGAGATGATAGGTTCTGCCAAGAATTGTAGGCTGACCGCTGGTTCACCATAAAGCAGAGCACCACAGGCAGATGAGGTCTGTATATAGGATCAATACTCACAGAAAAAGGTGAGAGCCAGTGATGTGAGATCCAAGGACCAGCCACTATTTACCGCAGCTACTGTGCTAACCCCATATCGCGTCTTCTAGGTTCACCCTACACAAGACCCAGGACTGAAGCAGGGAGGTACACTACAGTGACAGTCCAGAGGTTGGAGCTGGTTGTGGACAACGTACGGAAGGTAGCAGTTCATGTCCGGAAGTGGAAGCGGGTAAACAGCAATGAAGCCAAGGGTCAAGACAAGTAGTAAATTTGAACAGCTAGGAATAAGGCAGAGGAATTAGGCCAGGCAGAATACTCAGATAGCCAGGAGCAAAGCCAAGGGTCAAGGCAGGTAGCAGGAAGGAAACTGGATGTTGATACACAGTAGGCTTGTGGAATTTATTTCGTAACGAATCAAAATTCGGCTGAATTTTGCATCTTGTCGAATTAATTAGTTATATCCACTATAATTTCTGTCGTATTAGTTGAAATTCGTCATTTCTTTATTCGGACATTCGGATGCATCCGAATGTCCGAATAAAGAAATAACGAATTTCAACTAATACGAAAGAAATTATAGCGGATATAACGAATGAATTCAACATGATTCGGTAACTCGTTAAAGATCTAATGAAACAAAAGGTCAACTCAAAGTAAATCTTACAGTCCAATCAGCTGATTAATTTTGTGCTGGAGGTTGGATTACTGGCAAAGTACATTCCTGAGACCTGAGTGAGAAGGGTATTGTATTGTATTTGAGCAGAGGAGAAGAGATATTGTCATTATGTGTGTTAATAGATTCAATAAACAAACAACTTTCCAAACTACGAATCATTATCACGAATATATATACAGTGGTGTGAAAAAGTGTTTGCCCCCTTCCTCATGTCCTGTTCCTTTGCATGTTTGTCACACTTAAGTGTTTCGGAACATCAAACCAATTTAAACAATAGTCAAGGACAACACAAGTAAACACAAAATGCAATTTGTAAATGAAGGTGTTTATTATTAAAGGTGAAAAAAAATCCAAACCATCATGGCCCCGTGTGAAAAAGTGATTGCCCCCTAAACCTAATAACTGGTTGGGCCACCCTTAGCAGCAACAACTGCAACCAAGCGTTTACGATAACGTGCAATGAGGCTTTTACAGCGTCCTGGAGGAATTTTGGCCCACTCATCTTTGCAGAATTGTCCTAATTCAGTTACATTAGAGGGTTTTCGAGCATGAACGGCCTTTTTAAGGTCATACCACAACATCTCAATAGGATTCAGGTCAGGACTTTGGCTAGGCCACTCCAAAGTCTTCATTTTGTTTTTCTTCAGCCATTCGGTGGTGGACTTGCTGGTGTGTTTAGAATCATTGTCCTGCTGCAGAACCCAAGTTCGTTTCAGCTTGAGTACACGAACAGATGGTCGGACATTCTCCTTCAGGATCTCTTGGTAGACAGCAGAATTCATAGTTCCTTTTATCACGGCAAGTCTTCCAGGTCCTGAAGCAGCAAAACAGCCCCAGACCATCACACTACCACCACCATATTTTACTGTTGGTATAATGTTCTTTTTCTGAAATGCAGTGTTCCTTCTACGCCAGATATACTTGGACACACACTTTCCAAAGAGTTCCACTTTTGTCTCATCGGTCCACAGAATGTTGTCCCAAAAGTCTTGGGGATCATCAAGATGTGTTGTGGAGAAATTGAGACGAGCTTTGATGTTCTTTTTGCTCAGCAGTGGTTTTTCTCCTTGGAACTCTGCCATGCAGGCCATTTTTGCCCAGTCTTTTCCTGATGGTGGAGGCATGAACGCTGACCTTAACTGAGGCAAGTGAGGCCTGTAGTTCCTTGGACGTTGTTGTGGGGTCTTTTGTGACCTCTTGGATGAGTCGTCGCTGCGCTCTTGGGGTAATTTTGGGCGGCCGGCCACTCCTGGGAAGGTTCACCACTGTTCCATGTCTTCGCCATTTGTGGATAATGGCTCTCACTGTGGTTCGCTGGATTCCCAAAGCTTTGGAAATGGCTTTATAACCCTTTCCAGACGGATAGATCTCAATTACTTTCTTTCTCAATTGTTCCTGAATTTCTTTGGGTCTCTGCATGATGTGTAGCTTTTAAGGATCTTCTGGTGGACCTTACTGTGTCAAGCAGCTCCTATTTAAGTGATGCCTTGATTGTGAACAGGTGTGGCAATAATCAGGCCTGGGTGTGGCTAGAGAAATTGAACTCAGGTGTGGACAACCACAGTTATAGTAAGTTTTAACAAGGGGGGCAATCACTTTTTCACACAGGGCCATGATGGTTTGGATTTTTTTTCACCTTTAATAATAAACACCTTCATTTACAAATTGCATTTTGTGTTTACTTGTGTTGTCCTTGACTATTGTTTAAATTGGTTTGATGTTCCGAAACACTTGTGACAAACATGCAAAGGAACAGGAAATGAGGAAGGGGGCAAACACTTTTTCACACCACTGTATATACATACATAAATATCGAATTTCAACGAATACGAACGAAATTATAGCGCATATAACAAATGAATTCAACATGATTCGAGATTCAGCATAACTAATATCGACACTAATTATTTGAAAACGTATTAACATAACATAACGAATATAACAGAACACAATATTTTACGAATGACAACGAACCGAAACTAAACAAAATTTTCCGTTGTGCACAAGTCTAATACACAGGAATCAATAGTGGAGAACAGACTGGATAGCAGGCAGGTGCAGGTTTGGCAGCTAGCTTGAAAAAGCATTGCTAGGGTTGCGAACTTGGAGCTGCACTGAGTTTAAATAGACAAGACAAGAAAAGTAGAAACACAGAAGAGTGATAACAGAAAAGAAAAACACCAAGTGGTCCATCGAGTCTGCCCCATGTTCTTTATTTAAATATTTTTAGCTAATAATTTAGTTTTTTTTTATTTATTTGTCCCAAGCTTGTTTGAATCCACTTATTGTTGACAGACTCATTATCTCTGCTGGAAGTCTATTCCAAACATCAACTACTCTTTTGGAAAAATAATACTTGCTAAGATTAGTGTTGAACTTTCCTCCTTCTAGTTTGAGGTCATGTCCCTGTGTTCTTGATCTTAGCTTCATAATAAAAATACTGCCCTTCTGAACCTTATTCACATCCATATTGTATTTAAAGGTTTCAGTCGCGTCTCCCCTTTCCCTTCTTTCCTGAAGACGGTACATATTATGTTCCAGAAGTTTCTCCTGATATGTTTGTCCCCCAGAGATTTTTTTTTTTTTTGTCTCTGGACTTATGGAGTCTGTCTCTGGACTCATGGAGTCTGTCTCTGGACTTGTTCTATTCTATCAATCTCTTTTGTAAGTACATTTTCCAGCACTAGACCCAGTATTCTAAATGAGGTCTAACTAAAGATTTACTGTATGTAGGGGAATCAGGACCTAATTTCTCCTTCTGATGATCCCTCTAAAGATACACTTTAGAATTCCATTACCTTTTCCCACCACCTGGCCACACTTCTTTCTCATTTTGTAATCATCTGAAAATTCTGCAAGCATCTGAAATCATCTGAAATCAGAAAGTAAACCATTGTGTTTGTTTGCAGGATAACTACAGGGACTAGTCATTTAGCTGAATCAGCAGATGAGTCTGGCTAGCACCTATAGCAGTTCTGTGCTGAACAAGGCAAAAGTAGAGCACATGTTGTAGAACCATAAGAACCAGAACATCCTTGCATAATAGAGCTGTGTAACATATTGGCGTGTCGGCTGGTCCATGGGACTACAATTAAAACTACAATTATTTTTTTTTCTCTGGAGAGTTTAATGAGCTGATCAGCATTGCATTTACATCTCAGAGGCCTAAAGGCACAGAAAATGCCCTCTTTTTTAAACCCCAAAGGCTAAATTGCCTGTGCAAGACTGAGTACAGTAAATCTAAACGGGCTAATTAAGGACTGAATTTGAAATATATTGGTCTGAAACAAAAATGGATTGGTTTATATTTAGATTTACTGACTTCTGTTGCTGAGTTTGTTTCAACTCATATATTGCCTGTTGTTTGTAGAGGATATCTGAAGTAATCTGTTGGATCGCTACAGAAGATGCTTGTCATATGTAAAAATGGCAGCTTTAGACACTGGTTTGCTTTATGCATGTGTTATGTAAGGTTGGGTTTGATTAACATAATCCAAAATTCAAGCAAAACAAAAGTGATAGTTTAATAAAAAAGAAATACCTGGTAGCTATTGCAGGGCCTTGAAAGCCAAGCTGGCGACACACGACTTTGGCATCCTTGTTACTCCAATGCTTAGGACAAATGTTTCCTCGCGATCCCTGGTAGTCCACTTCAACTATTCCTTCCAAGCTATTTTTTCCCCCAACCAGGCGAATACCTTATAAAAATATTAACTGTTTAAAATGTCTAAGGATACCAATACATTGATGGAGGGTGATGATGCATTTTTTAAATACCTGTACGTTGTCTAACCCAGATATAGGGCACGAATAAAAATGCAAAAGATAAAGTGCAGCGCTAGGTTTAAGTGCAAGATAACCCTGTGCATAAAAACTTTTTATAAATAAATGAATATAACACTGTATTACTAAAGTGCAATATAAACTAGCATGAGTTCAAAATAAAGTGCTACTATACAGTACACATGTGATAAAATGTGTTATACACAACCAAATATTCGTTTTTAATGCAATACTATGCGACAAATGCAGAGTAAAAATAAAGGCGCATAAAGATGCATAAAAGTGCAACAATATGTAAGTAGTAAAGTGCAGCACTAGGTTTGAGCACAAAAAGACCCTGTACATGAGAACATATATGAAGTCAAATTAACACAGTGTTAAAAAAGTGCAATGTGGCCATAACCATAAATAGCATAAATCCAAATAAAGTGCAACTATACAGTGCAAATGTGCTGGATTATATTAAATGCAACAAAAATATTTAATTTTAGTCCAGTCCTATGCGACAATGCAAAATGAAACCAAAGTCGCATAAAAAACGCACAAAAAGTGCAAACAATTGTTCATATATTGCTGGAATCCAATATGTGACTTCTCAGTACAGCATATAGCATAGATTGAGTGCTCATCACCGTGTTTCCCGTCACCTTATTAAGATAAAAGGCTTACCAGAAAGCCTGCGACCTCCCTTATTCAGGGAGGTCAAACAGCGCTTTTAGTGAGATCAAAGATTACCAGATGGATCCATTACAGTCTCCTTAAAGTGGTTGTAAACTCTTTTGTGTGAGTTTTACCTATAGGTAAGCCTAGAATAAGGCTTACCTATAGGTAGTGGAAATATCTCCTAAACGTGTGCCATTTAGAAGATATTTCACTTGTAGTGCGCCAATGATATAATCTGCGCATGTGCTGTGAAGAAATGGACCTCCGTGCGGTTTCTTCCCCTAGTGTGTGCTGTTACTGACGGTTCCATGCGGCTCCGGCCAGTCACAGAGCTGGAGTCCATGGCCCCCGGAAGGAAGAGGGGCGAAGATGGATGCAGCCTGCACAGGAGACAGCAATGGATTCGTTTGCAGGTAAGTGTCACATAATTGGCTAGTATGCGATGCATACTAGCCCACTATGCTTTTAATTTGCAGGCTTTGCAGGGAGCAAAAGAGGAAGTAAAACACATCAGGGTTTACTTCCTCTTTAAGGTTATAACTCTTCCATTATACAAGTCTAAAACAAGTTTGTTTTTTTTGCTGACATTCCTAAATGTCTTACAGGACAATTTCATGGGTCAGATGGTAAATGCACCAACAAGAAACAATGCGATCCTAGACCTACTGATTACTAACAATACAGACTTCATCGCAGATGTAGAAATACGGGGCAACTTAAGAAACAGCGATCACAGGTCGATTAGCTTCAGCATAAATCACACAACTAGGAAACATGAGGGGAATACAAAGACACTGAATTTCAAAAGAGCCAACTTCCAGAAACTACGCTCCTTGCTAGAATATACTAAATGGAATAAAATCATAGGAACAAAGAACACAGAGGAAAAAATGGGTGTGCTTTAGGAGCATATTAAATAAGGGTATTAATAAATGTAAAAGAGCTAATAAAAGACCTGGGTGGCTTAACGCCAACCTAAAGTATCATATAAAAGCAAAGGAGAAGGCCTTAAAAAAAAAAACACAAGGCTGAGGGATCATCATCAGCATTCCAACTGTACAAAGAATGCAATAATAAATGTAAGGGTGTAATCAGAGCGGCTAAGATGGAACACGAAAAGGCACATAGCGGAGAAAAAAATCCCAAGGAATTCTTTAAGTACACAAATAGTAAATGAGGGAGGACAGATCATATTGGCCCCATAAAAAATGATGAAGGGATTCTGATTACAAAGGATGGTGAGATGGCAAAGGTTTTGAATGTATTGTTCTCCTCAGCCTTCACGAGGGAAACAGGGGGCTTCAGTAACCAAAACTGCAATGTTTATCCTCATGACACGTCACAGGAAGAACCCCCATGGTTAACAGAGGATAAAATCAAAAACAGACTTGAAAAACTTAACATAAATAAGTCACCAGGACAAGATGGCTTGCACCCGAGGGTCCTTAAGGAACTCAGCCAAGTAATTGCCAGACCGTTGTTCCTAATTTTTACGAACAGTCTACTGACGGAAGGGATGATAAGGGACTATATACAAGATTTAGTAATGAAAACGGTATCATTAGCAGTAATCAGCATGGATTCATGAAACATCTTTCTTGCCAAACAAATCTATTAACCTTCTATGATGAGGTGAGCTGCCGTCTAGATGAAGGAAGGACCGTAGATGTGGTGTATTTGGATTTTGCAAAAGCATTTGGTACAGTTCCCCACAAACGTTTACAAGCTAAGGTCTGTCGCCATGGACCAAAGGGTGAGTACATTCAGGTAGCAAAAACATTAATGCAATCTACTCACTAGGGTGAGTACCTCTGTGGGAATCTAGGATGTAAAAGGACCTGGAAGTCCTAGTAGATGGCAGGCTCAGCAAGCTGCTGCAAGCAAAGTCAATAAAATATTGGCATGCAATAAACAGGGAATTAACTCCAGAGATAAAACGATAATTCTCCCACTCTACAAGACATTGGTCTGGTCGCACCTGGAGTATGCTGCCCAGTTCTGGGCACCAATCCTCAGGAAGGATGTGCTGGAAATGGAGAGAGTACAGAGAAGGGCAACAAAGCTAATAAAGGGACTGGAGGATCTTAGTTATGAGGAAAGATTACTAGCACTGAACTTAGTCTCTCTGGAGAAGAGTCGCTTGAGAGGGGAAATGATTTCAATGTACAAATACGGTACTGGTGACCCCACAATAGGGATAAAACTTTTCTGTGAAAGGGCACTTAAAAAGACTCGCGGCCATTCACTAAAATTAGAGGAAAAGCGATTTAACCAGAAACTGTGTAGAGGGTTCTTTATGGTAAGAGCGGTAAGAATGTGGAATTCTCTTACACAAGCAGTGGTTTCAGCAGGGAGCATAGATAATTTCAAAAAACTATTAGATAGGCACCTAAACGACCACAACATACAGGGATATACAATGTAATATTGACATAAAAGAGCACACACACACAGGTTGGACTTGATGGAATTGTGTCTTTTTTCAACCTTACCAACTACCGTATGTAATTATGTAACTAATATAATTTAAACCTGTACAATCATAAAGAATATATCAAACTTACACATACTGTAGAATAAAGGTAAGAGACACTGTTATAATCTTTCTTTCAACATTAGGGTTTATTTGAATAGTGATGTCAACATTACCAGAGGTGGACTGCATTGTGCTGAAGCGTAAGGAAAACCCATCCAACTCTACTGAAGAATCAGATCTCATTATCACTGTCACCACATTGGAAGCTGATCGCATTTGAGGGGGATGTTGGGAGCCACAAAACCTGGTCACAAGAGGTAAAAGATAATAACTGATATTATAGAAAATTGAAGATATGTAAATCAGTACAGAAACCACAAGTAAAACATACAGTGCTTGTTTTGGCCTGTGTTCTTGCAGAGGAGTCAGTGTAAGTTGATAGACCGGTGTAACCAAGCCTTTGCATGCAATGTTAAGGTCAGCTTGAAAGGTTTTCAAACCTTGACAAACACAGCGGTGTGAAATTTGTTCTGCTCATTGCACTCTTTTAGGCCCAATGGTTAGGGGTGCTCAGCAGGCATCATAAACAGCTCCAAAGAGACCCTTTGGATTTGAATCACATTAGGAAGCTCAAGAGCTGCATTTTTTCATGGCAAAGCAAACGTGTTATTTCTAAGTTCATACTTTTAACTAGCCCCTTATGTCCAACATGTTCTAATGCACAGGGAACCATTTTCATTTATTTTGAATATTCCCAGCCATCCAGTGGTACTGGAAACAAATAATACATTCTTACATGATGAAAACATTTACCTCCTGGGCCTACTGAGTGCGTTGGAATTGGATAAGTATGGTTCTATTTTTCTACATGAAACCCTGTTCGTAAGCAAATACCTAGGACTTGGATGCAATTTACACCCTTCCCCACTACGAAAGAGTTATGGCTGTTCCAAATTAACACTGCCTCCAATAAATGTGTGATTTGGTATTTAGGAGATATGCTATCTGCATGCAGGTGTTATGTGGTCTCTTGTTTTTTTGGGAGTGTGCTTAATATACCTCCAGGAAAGAACAACAGTAAGCAGTCCAGTAGCGATATCACCAAATCTGACTACCAGTCAGAGCCAGCAGTGCCCTATATCTCAGACTGCAGATATACAGCTATGAGGCTGTATGCACAGTAGTACCTGGGTGCCATCACTTACGAGGAACTGCACTGTTATTGTTCAATACGAATTTAAGACAAAAGGTGGATTTTTCAGGGTACTGCTTAGGCATAATGTATATGTTCCCTATAGCAAATCTTTATATTTTGTGTTAAAGTCAGCTTTTATAAAATACTATTTATTCAGAGTTAGGTAGCTTCTAAATTGGCCTCCAGGAGTAGCACAGGCTCTTGTTACATGGTTCTGTAGTTGAATTAAATTTAATTACATTTTTAATAAATTTCATTTGTGAAGAAACCATAAAAAAAAAAGAGTTTTTTTCGATACATTACCTGCCCAGCACATTGTTATTACTCTCCTTTCCATCATACACAAGTACATAGTCATATTCACATTTCCTATGGGCTTCTATAGCAAGGGACAAAAACTCCAAAATTATATTGTGGCCAAGTGGAGCTTTGATGACCCATGAACAATTCATATCTTTTTCATAGGACTGTGGAAATCCAGGACTGTTGAACTGCCCAGATAGTCCTCTCAGTAAGCCCCCACACATACCTGAAACAAAATAAGTTGGTTTGAGTAACTCTAGAAAATCTCTGGTATTCATCTCTGTTAAATAGAATATATAAGGTGTTTTTATTTTTGTTTTCTTTCATTAGGACTAGATTAATGTTTCTGCTTACCCACATGTTTGTCTGTTACAGCCATCTTAGATTCTGGGTTAATGGTTCCTTTCAGTTGCGTAGAAGGACTGAAAAGTGAATATGTTGTTGTATCTGTCTGTATTGTAGAAGCAAATTCCTCTACAGTATGAGGTGTAGTCACAGGCCTATGAGTGTATGTTATGGTTGGTTGTTCCGTGGCTGAAACTATTACATCTTCTGTCCTAATTTCCTTTGGTGTTAAATGCCCGGTCAGAGAGTCATTTCTTTCATTTTTATTCAGCTGGGCTGTATTATGTTTTCCAGAAATGGATGTTAAAATCATATATGAAAGGCTACTACTTTCTGAAAATGAATGATCTGTTCTTTGGATATTTAAGAGATTAAATGTAGTGGGTTGTACAGTAAACACTTCATTTTGCTTGTAAACACTTTCTGCTTGGCTTTTGTTATCTGTTGCTGGCTGATACTCATTAGCTTGAAGATCAATATTAGCTTGAAGATCAATAGACATGTTTGGCCGGTTAGTATTTGATACACTGTTGAACTCAACTGTAACATCCTTTTCTAGTTTATGTTGCAATTGAAACAAGTTGGTGTAAAAACTGTCTGTGTTTTCACCAACAGCTTTACCATTTACTTGTTTTCCAGTGGACAAGGGTGTCAATGGAGTGCTTTTTGAGTTTGCTGTTATGATAAAATCCTGCCCTGTCCCAGAAAAAATTTCCGCTGCAATATTTGTACTATTTGGAGAATTTTGTAAACCATTCTCTGCTGTTGTGTCTTCTTGGGTTGCAAATATTATGGGTACATTTGTCAAATATGGGATAGTTTCAGTTTGGAAGTTATTGGCTAAGTAGGCCTTTGGTGCTGGTGTTACGCTTGATTTACTACCTATTTCTGGCATAACTTTTTGTTCTGAAACAATGTTGCTTGTTGACTCAAATAGCTTACTAAACAAATCAGAACTGTAGGGAGTTGTAAGTAGCGACTGTAAAGACAAATTATCGGTTTCTTTTATTCCAAAGAACTGAGAGTCTAATAGGTGTTCATTTATTCCTGGATTTCTTATATCATGCCGATTAGGAAAGGATTGTAAAGGTGTTGTGCTTATCATTAATTTACTAGTGGCCTCAGTTCTAAGGGAACTTATTGTGTGTCCTCTGTTTGAAGAATTTAGTTCTGATTCACTTATGTATGAAACCAGCTTGGGTACTTGCACATTCTTGTAATTGCTGCTTTGATCATCGTTATATTTTTGTGTAGGGTTACCGAGGTCTGTATTTACAGACATCTTTTCTTGAGTTTCTACTAATTCATTTTCAGTGGAAGACTGATGTTCAGAAAGCGTGGCTGGAAGCTCAAATACTCCTTCTGCCAATGGCTCTGACTTCAGCATTTTCTGCAGGAGGTTCACATTCCTTATAGAAGTTGATGAGTTTAAAGAACTTGCTAATGGATCCAAAGTAAAAGTTGATTCAGTCGTTTCTGGTACAGAGGTAGGAGATGGGTTACTTGTTTGGCTTTCCAATGTTCCAAATGGCACCCCAAAATAAACCCGATCATAATGTGAACAGTCATTATCATCTTTAAAGCAAAACACATCCCACTTTTCATGTAGATTTTGTCTGATGCCATAAGATATTAGTCCTGTTTTATTAAACCCGCAGTTCCAGTGACTGTTTATTCTTGGGTAAGCCACCTCTGCCAATGCGATCCAGCCAGCTCGACATTCCTCAAGGCCAGACTTCAGTGCTTGTAATAACTGGTCTCTTGTAGCCAGTTTTCCACCAAAATCCTGTACACATGCATGTTGAGCGTTGAAGTATGTTAGCTGGTATCTCATGTGGCGATCATAATGAAATACACCCTCCTTACGGCCTTGAAAACAAAATTATTATTAGAGAATATTAGGTATAACATTTATTTTTAGACATTCTTGCAGCTATTTGTATGATACTGACAAACTGTGTTTCATTCTCAGTGTATGCTTCGCTTCTAAGATTATCATATTTATCCTACAGCAACTAATAATCAGTCATTTTGTATTGTAAGCCAAGACTAAAACAAAACATTTATTAGGTAGAGTTTATTTTGTTCTCTTTTCCAGAGAACAAAATACAACGATCAGCCATAACCTTATTACCACTAACAGTTTAAGTGAATAACATTGATTATCTCTTTACAATGGCATCTGAAAGTCAGAAGGATATATTAGAAAGCAAGAAAACATGACCCTGAATTTGATGTTTTAAAAGCGGAATAAATCGTATCGCTGTTTGTTGTGTTTGGGTTTGTAGTTGCAGACCAGTCAGGGTGCCCATGCTGACCTATGTCTACAGCTAAATATGCTTTTAATAGGCATGTGAGTATCAAAACTGGACCACAGAGCAAGGAAAATGGTGTCCTGGTCTGAGAAATCAAATGTTCTTTTACATGAAGTGGATGGCCTGGTGAATGTGCGTCGCTTACCTGGGAAAGAGATGGCACCAGGATACACTATGGGAAGTCAAGACAGCAGAGGCAGTGTGATGCGTTGGGCAAAGTACAGTGGCCTCTTTTAGCAGGATAATGCACCCTACCACAGTACATAAATGGTTCAATAATGGTTTGAGGAACACAATGTGTTGACTTGGCCTCTAAATTCTCCAATCCAATCTAGCATATGTGGGATATGTTTGAAAAACAAGTTCAATCCATGGAGGCCCCACCTCACAACTTACAGGACTTAAAGAGGTTGTAAACCTCCCTTTGCACGTTGTACCTATAGGTAAGCCTAGAATAAGGCCTACCTATAGATACTGTAAATATATCCTAAACGTGCGCTATTTAGGAGATATTTACTGTATACTGCGCCGATGATGTCATTGGAGCATGCGCTGTGTCCCCCGTGCCGTTTCTTCATGAGCGAGTGCCGTGGCCAGCGGCTATCACGCGAATGCATGGGAGTGACGTCACGTGGCTCCAGCCAGTCACAGAGCTTGAGTCCGCGGCCACAGAAGGAAGAGGGGTGAAGATGGGTGCGGCCTGCAGCGGGGATGGGGCGGGCTTTTTTTGCAAGTTAGTGTCACATAGGGGTTTATTTAATAAAGGCAAATCCACTTTGCACTACAAGTGCACTTGGAAGTGCAGTTGCTGTAGATCTGAGGGGGGATATGCAAGGAACTGCACTTCCAAGTGCACTTGCAGTGCAAAGTGGATTTGTCTTTAGTAAATCAACCCTATAATGTGCTAGTATGCGATGCATACTACCGTAGCACATTATGCTTTTACTTTGCAGGGTAAAAGAAAGTAAAACCAGGGTTTACTTCCTCTTTAAAGGATCTACTTCTGACAGCTTGGTGTCAGATGCCACAGCATACCTTTTGAGATCTAGTGGAGTCTATGCCTCGACGGGCCAGGGCTGTTTTGGAGGCAAAAGGGGGATCTACTCAATATGAAGTGGGTGGTCATAAATTTATGGCTGATCAGTGTATATAACTATGACTTAAAGTGACTTTTGCTATCTGTGTCCCACTGGGAAATACCTCCAAAATGAGGGAGTCCCAGTGTCACCAGGGTCACCAGAACTAGTCTCCCCATTGGAAGATTTCAACCTAAAAGTTGGGATTTTCCTCTACTTTCACTTTCAATGATAACAGTAAACAGGACAAATAGAGCGCGTGAATTTCTGTTACGGAGGCACAGACAGCATAAACTGACAGGTGTACTAATCTCCACTCAATCAAAAACTAAAAAATGTTTTTTCCTTATGTGCTCTGTAATAAAAAATAAATATCTCACATTTGTTTTAACCACCTCACCGCTCACACAGGCCACTGGTATGCTATGGTTCTGGCAATGCTATGAGCGGGCAGGGTATCATGTGATCGCTATAATGGGTCATAGCCATCACATGATTACAATGTCAACAAAACAGTCATGAATGGTTCCATTCATGACTGTTTTTCTTAGTATTGTGATGCTGTGATTGACCCACAGCTATCACATGATACCAGTCACAGCACGCTGTACCATGTGGTTATCTGTAGCCAATCACAGATCACAACAGGAAACAAGCTATCATGAA
Organism: Lithobates sylvaticus; assembly: GCA_028564925.1. Lineage (NCBI taxonomy): Eukaryota > Metazoa > Chordata > Amphibia > Anura > Ranidae > Lithobates > Lithobates sylvaticus. The sequence continues at coordinate 281,325,102 of CM053030.1, forward strand.
TGAAAGCTATTCATGACAGCTAAACATTTATTTTTTCCTGTTACCAGTCAGTAGACTTGTGCACAACGGAAAATTTTGTTTAGTTTCGGTTCGTTGTCATTCGTAAAATACATCATTTCGTTGTTTTATTCGTTATGTTAAGTTAATTCGTTTTCGGATAATTCGTTATTTCTGTAGTGTCGATATTCGTTATACTGAATCTCGAATCATGTCGAATTCATTTGTTATATCCGCTATAATTTCTTTCGTATTATTTGAAATTCGATATTTATGTATGTATATTGATTCGTGATAATGATTCGTAGTTTGGAAAGTCGTTTGTTTATTGAATCTATTAACACACACAATGACAATATCTCTTCTCCTCTGCTCAAATACAATACAACGCCCTTCTCACTCAGTCCTCGGGAATGCAATTTGCCAGTAATCCAACCTCCAGCACAAAATGAATCAGCTGATTGGACTGTAAGATTTACTTTGAGTTGACCTTTTGTTTCATTAGATCTTTAATGAATTACCTAATCATGTTGAATTCATTCGTTATTTTACCTATAATTTCTTTCGTATTAGTTGAAATTTGTTATTTTTTTATGCATCTGAATGTCCGAAAGATGCAAAATTCGGCCGAATTTCGACTCGTTACGAAACGAACTACACATGTCTACCAGTCAGTATCCCTGATCACTGCCACACTAATCATATGATGACATTGTACCACACTGGTCACAGTATTTAAAAAAATGTAAAGAAAAATGCATGACCGAGCATTTGCCAGTTAAAGTAGAACCGTGCTGAATAGCAAAAAATATCCTGGTTATGAAGGAGGTAAAATCTTCTGGTGGTCAAGTGATTAACCAAGCACCTATAAAATATTGTGAATTAGCAATGTAGCTTAAGTCAACAATAGGGGTACTCTAAAGGCTTAAAGAGGAACTGTAGTCTGCTCACATAATTTGTAATAAAAACATATTTTCCACTCTGAAGCTTCCCTCCAACCACTTTGCATATTATTGTATATATACTCTGATTCTGTACTTGCCAAATATGCTGCCTCCACTGAGTCTGGCTGCAACCATTTCAACTGTGGGCAGCTGAAGCTGCTGCCTGTTCACTTCCTGGAATTACACAGACACACAGAAGCACACCTCCAGCTCTGCAGCTTTCATTGGCCCTCTTATGACTCATCCCCCTCCCTTCCTGGCAAACTCTCACAAGAATGAGAGAGAGAGCTGTGCATGATATTTTAAAGCCTAGGCTTTTTTCCAGACAAGAAACAGGAAGTGGGCTGTATAAGGTATTTACTTCCAGATTTAAAATGTTTATCTTTCCAAAATTAAAACTATAAAAGATTTAATAGATGGAAAGCTGAAAAAAAATGACTTCCGCTTTAAACAGCAGCTGTTATGCTGAAAATAGGATGACTCAGAAAAAGGGAAACCTTTTTGTCCTAGCAAAGAGGGATTTTTTTTTTCCTTTTTATTTGTAAATAAAGATTTTAATACAAATAATTGTATAATTAATAATACATCTAAAACAGTTTATTAAAAAAAAAAATAAAAATCAGATACAATATATATAGTTATATACTGTATATAGCTTCCATTTAAACATTTAGAGTGTAGTTATGTAATATTGTTCTGCTTGTTTGCCTTTTTGATATCTAAAGCTTATTTATTATGAAATTGACATTTATAATTTAAATGGGAATCTATATCTTTCTCACTTTGACATTACACTGCTCTTACATAAACTTGTTCTTGAATTTTCTAATGCATTTTGACACTAATTTTATTGTGACCAAAATCATCACTTTTTCAAGATGTTTCTCTGAAAGACTGCTTCGGTGGCTGTAAACTGGGATTATAATGGAACTGCATGAAAAACAATGAAAGACACAATGGAGGTTATTTACTAAAGGAAAATCCACTTTGCACTGCAAGTGCACTTGGAAGTGAAGTCGCTGTAGATCCGAAGGGGACATACACGGAAAATAAAAAACAGCATTTTAGCTTGCACATGATTGGATGATAAAATCAGCAGAGCTTCCACTCATTTCAGATCTACCCCTTAGATTTAGGGCGACTGCACTTCCAAGTGCACTTTCAGTGCAAAGTGGATTTGCCTTTCGTAAATAACCCCCAATGTGAACGTTGTGCTGACAGACAGGCAAAACAAGTAGGTATGGCTATTCTCTTGATTTTATTTATTTATATTTTTTCATTTGTTTTATTGTTCTGTAACATTTTATTGAAAGTAAACATCACTCTTTCTTGTTGAAAAAAAAAAAAAAACATCACTCAACTCTGATTTGTCCTCTTTGTATTCAAAGCCACTATGGGAGACTACTCAAGCATTATATAAACTATATAACTACTTACTTTGCCCAAGTTTACCACTTACCACTTTGGCGCATCCTTTGATTTTTAAATACCTCTAAAAAGTGCTAAATTTGTTGCCAGCATTTCCTATATTTATTCCAGTCTCGTGTTTGTGTTTTTCTCTTTCAAAAACCAATAACAATTTGTCATCTTTCATATATACTAAAGACACATATAATCATTTATTTCAAGTTGAGTTAAAATTAGACAAAAATAAATAAAGTACTTTCAAAAGTACATATGAATTAATAATAAACTGAGTATTATTAAAAAAAAAAAAAAAAAAAGTTTAACAGCATAAAATGTAATTTTAACACACATTTGCTTTGTTTCCTGCTGTTTTATGTGAAATGCCATTTTGAGGGGACTTTGTCGCATTTCATCAATCACAGACTCCCAATGGGACCTTTGAAAACAAGCTAGAGGAGGGGGAAGGGGAATTATGCAAATAGAGATATCCACTCAGAATCTCAACCTTGACTTGGATTACCCTATTTTCTCTTCACTGGCTACAAACCAAGGTATCATGGCTAACATTGTGATAAAAAGAGATCATATAATTTATAAAGACTCAATAGAGGTGCAGTTATAATCAGCCACATTACCAGTGGGAGGTCATTCCACTAACATATTCTTTCATTTTGCCCATAGGTAATTAATACACCTAATAGCACTGCTTTTCTGTTTGCACAGTGAAAAAGGAAAAAGTTGACTGCAAGAAGTATATACAGAGAAAATAACAGAATTTCCATCATTTGGATGTTGGTCAAAGAAATAACAAAACTATATAGGCCATATATAATACTTTGACTTCTTTAGGCATATAAAATATTTATCTGTATGAAAATTATCATGATAAGCATAAAACTGATTTTGTATTCCAATATTATTACTAATGCAGTTGCAAATGTGAACTTACGATTCAAGTAGTGCTTGCATGGTGGTATGCAGAAGCTTGTCGAGAGGAGCGCAACTTGAAGCATGCAGAATAACAACCACTCCATAGTACACAATTATAGCGAATATTACAATGGGCTTGAGTTTCACTGCAAAAAGACCCTTAAAGGAAAAAGAAAGGAAGGAAATGTACCATCCTGAAGTAGAGGATGGATTGGAAAACCAAGAAGGGAAGAGATTGTTTAAAAAAGCCTTCCTTGAAGGAAGCTAGGATTTACGTTAACCCTGTTCATGCTAGTTTATTTATGCTGTTGCAATAGAGCATGCTAAATACACCCTAAAGGCAGAAACAACATTGCAATCAATATTGGCAATAACTAGAGTATGAGCATATCTAAATCCAAAAACAAAAATGTAATATCAAGCTTTTCATTTGTGGTGGTTGCATTCATTTTCTTTCTCTTTTTACCTGGTGACTCTGCCACCAAGATGCTTTTAGTCCTAAGATGACAACACTCACTCTTCTGCATCAGTACTACAGAAAGACTGGACCACAGAACTTTCCCCTCTCCTACTGTTGCTAATAGGGATGAGCCAAACACCCCCCCGTTCGGCTCGCACCAGAACCCGCGAACCCTATTAGTTATAATGGATGCGAACGTTCGAAATTAAAAGTGCTAATTTTAAAGGCTAATATGCATGTTAATGTCATAAAAAGTGTTTGGGGACCTGGGTCCTGCCCCAGGGGACATGTATCAATGCAAATTTTTTTTTTAAAAACTGAGACATTTTTTCAGGAGCAGTGATTTTAATAATGCTTAAATTGAAACAATAAAAGTGTAATATTCCTTTAAATTTCGTACCTGGGGGGGTGTCTATAGTATGCATGTAAAGGGGCGCATGTTTCCCGTGTTTAGAACTGTCTCTGCGCAAAGTGTCATTTTTGAAAGTAAAAAAGCTATTTAAAATCACTTGCGGCTAATGTTAATTGACGGCTCCCGTAATACAGAGAACAGTCATTCATTGAAACTCATTCATAAAAAAAAAGTCATTGATAAAAATAAAAAAAAAATGAAAAAATAAAAGCGTAGGGGTCCCCCCAAATTCAATAACCAGGCCCTTCAGGTCTGGGATGGATATTAAGGGGAATCCCAGCCAAAAAAAAAATGGCGTAGGGTCCCCCTCAAAATCCATACCAGACCCTTGAGGTCTGGTATGGATTGTAAGGGGAACCCTAGCCAAAAAAAATGGCGTGGGGTCCCCCTCAAAATCCATACCAGACCCTTATCCGAGCACGCAACCTGGCAGGCCGCAGGAAAAGAGGGGGGGACGAGAGCGGCCCCCCCTCCCGCCTGAACCGTACCAGGCCACATGCCCTCAACATTGGGAGGATGCTTTGGGGGTCTAAGACCCCTAAAGCACCTTGTCCCCATGTTGATGAGGATAAGGGCCTCTTCCCCACAACCCTGGCCATTGGTTGTGGGGGTCTGCGGGCGGGGGGCTTATCGGACTCTGGAAGCCCCCTTTAACAAGGGGACCCCCAGATCCCGCCCCCCCCCCCTGTGTGAAATGGTAAGGGGGTACAAAAGTACCCCTACCATTTCACCAAAAAAGTGGCAAAAATGGTAAAAATGACAGGAGACGGTCTTTGACAATTCCTTTATTAAAATCTTCTTTCTTCTTTCTTCATCCTTCGGTTTCTTCATCTTCTCCTTCCGTCATCTTCTTCCATCTTCTTCCATCTTCTTCTTCCTCCGATCCGCTTCTTCTTGCGCTGGTCTTCTCGTCCTTCTCGTCTGGCATCTTCTTCCGTCGGCAACGGTGTCTTCTTGGGCCGCTCCGCGCAATGGGAGGCTCCCGCTATGTGAGGCTCCGCTCCGTCTGACAGGTCTTTTAAAACGGAGGGCACCTGGTGACCCCGCTTCCCTCTGACGTCATGGGGAAAGCCATCTTGGAATTCCCCATGATGTCCCCGTGCGTCAGAGGGGGCGGGGTCACCAGGTGCCCTCCATTATAAAAGACCTGTCAGACGGAGCGGAGCCTCACACAGCGGGAGCCTCCCATTGCGCGGAGCGGCCCAAGAAGAGACAGAGACACCGACACCGACGCCGACGGAAGAAGATGCCAGACGAGAAGGACGAGAAGACCAGCGCAAGAAGAAGCGGATCGGAGGAAGAAGAAAATGGAAGAAGAAGATGGAAGAAGATGACGGAAGGAGAAGATGAAGAAACCGAAGGATGAAGAAAGAAGAAAGAAGATTTTAATAAAGGAATTGTCAAAGACTGTCTCCTGTCATTTTTACAATTTTTGCCACTTTTTTGTTGAAATGGTACCCCCTTACCATTTCACACAGGGGGGGGGGGGCGGGATCTGGGGGTCCCCTTGTTAAAGGGGGCTTCCAGATTCCGATAAGCCCCCCGCCCGCAGACCCCCACAACCACCGGGCACGGTTGTGGGGAAGAGGCCCTTGTCCTCATCAACATGGGGACAAGGTGCTTTGGGGGTCTTAGACCCCCAAAGCATCCTCCCAATGTTGAGGGCATGTGGCCTGGTACGGTTAAGGCGGGAGGGGGGGCGCTCTCGTCCCCCCCTCTTTTCCTGTGGCCTGCCAGGTTGCGTGCTCGGATAAGGGTCTGGTATGGATTTTGAGGGGGACCCCACGCCATTTTTTTTTTTGGCTGAGGTTCCCCTTAATATCCATCCCAGACCTGAAGGGCCTGGTTATTGAATTTGGGGGACCCCCACGCTTTTTTTTTTTGTTTTTTATTAATGAATGACAGTTCTCTGTGTTACAGGAGCCATCAATTCATTAGCCGCGAGTGCTTTTAAATAGCTTTTTTCCTGCAAAAATGACACTTTTTTGCAGGGAAAGTTCTAAGCACAGGAAACCTGCCCCCCTTCACAGGCCACCTATAGACACCCCCCAGATGTGATACTGCAATGCTGTACTAACAGCACGCACACACATATCCCCAGAAATAGAGCACATATTGTCAGCAGCACACTGACACGCTGACACTGACTGAAACAGAATATGCGAGGCTGCCGGCGCGGCGGCCTCTTATACCGTGGGGCGTGTACTAAAGCCCCTGAGCTATAATTGGCTACAGGCATCCTGCCTGTAGCCAATTATGGTTCTCCTCGCTGCCGGCGCTGTGATTGGCCAAGCATGCGGGGTCACAGTGCATGCTTGGCCAATCATCAGCCAGCATTGCACTGCGCGGGCCGCAATGCATTTCGGGGCCGCTCGCATCACACGAATTTGATGCGAGCGCCCCCAATAGTTCTGGGCTCGCCGAGCGAGCGAACGCCCGGTGCTCAATTCGAACATGGGTTCGAATCGAACACCGGGCCCATCCCTAGTTGCTAACATAGAGGGGAGATTTCTGCACTCCTCAGAGATAACCTCAGAGAGAACAATATAACAATATAACAATCTAAGGAGCTGCAAGTAGAATGGGATCCCCCACCCTGCACAGCCAAGCACCCCGAATTTTCAGTCACTTCAGAATCAGAAAACTTCATTCAGTACTTAGTTTTTTTTGTTTTATTGAGGGAAAATAACTTGGATAGGGATTAGGAAATTATGGGATGCCTACCTGACTTCAAACAACTTCAGGGACAACTATATACAGTCTAAATACCGTATATACTCGAGTATAAGCCGAACCGAATATAAGCCGAGGCACCTAATTTTACCACAAAAAAATGGGAAAACGTATTGACTCGAGTATAAGCCTAGGGTGAGAAATGCGCAACTACTGTAAGTGGAAAAGAGGGTCAACAGTGCCCATTTGCAGCCTCACTGTGCCCATTTGCATGCCTCACTGTGCCCATTTGCAGCCATAGGTCCCCCGAACTTCAAACTTGATAGTTAAGGGTTCCTAGACTCCCCCTAGCTGCAGCCAAAATGGGGGCCTCTGGACGCAAAGGGTCCCGAAATTACATTGCTGCAGATGGACACAGTTGACCGAAATTGGGGCCCCGTATCTCTGGGCCACTTGGTGCTAGGAACCCTAAATTTGGATATGTTGTAGTTCAACTGGGTTTTCACACCAAATTTGGGGTTCCTAGCACCAAGTGGCCCCAATATCGGTCAACTGTGTCCATCTGCAGCAATGTAATTTCGGGACCCTTTATACGGGGCCCCAAATTCGGGTCGGAAAATGTCAAGCACTTTTCTGCAGCAGAGAATTAAATTTTCCGAACCGACTTTGGGGCCTTGTTGCTAGGAACCCCAAAGTTGGATTGGAAAATGTCATTCTCTGCTGCAGAAAAGTGCTTGACTCGAGTATAAGCCGAGGGGGGCACTTTCAGTACCAAAAAAATGTGCTGAAAAACTTGGCTTATACTCGGGTATATACTTTATACTCCTCACTTCCTCTAGCACACTTGCTTGCAGGACTCCTGCTGGCACACTTTTTTTGGATCTGACAAAAAGCGTCCTGCTAAATCAATTCATGCTGGCCCCTTTTGCAGGTATAGCTATGTAAAACACTAAGCCCGTGTTCACACCAGTGCGGTGCGAATTCCAGCTACATTTTCTCTGTAAAGACAAAATGTAGCTGTTCAGCGGTGCCGCTCCGTTCTATGAGCGCATCAGCTGAGCAGGGAGAGGGGGAGATGAGCGGGAGGTGTAGTGAGAACAAGGAGAGATTCCTTGTTCAGAACGCAATGCATCTGCGAATCAGATGCGTTCCCATAGAGGTTTATGTGTTTGTAATTCGCACCCCAATGCCCAGAAAACGCACAAGTTTTTTGTGCAATGCGCAGTGCGAATGCAACGCACATATGTGAACAAGATACATTCATTAGAATGTATTTTAAAATGTTCTGCGAATTGGATGCGGTGTAAGCCACATCTAATTCGCATAGGTGTGAACGGGGGCTGAAAATAAGTGCATGTACTGTTTAAAATCCAGTAATACATTGGGGGTGATTTCCAAAAAGACGTGTGCCTGATGTATCAGTTAAAGTGAACATGATCGCTGAATATGAGAAAATCTTAGCTAATAGAGACGGCACCTACCTAGAGTATGAGTCCAATTGGTCTACATGGAAACACCTTTTTTTTTTTTTTTGTTGTTTTTATAACATCGCTTTAATAAGAAGTGTGGGGGGGGGGGGGCTCTCCTCCAAGGACACAGTGTGTTCCCAAGGGGGTGTCTGGGGGGGAGTCTCTCCTTCCTGGAGCCCCTAGATACAGTATTGGTCATCCCTAAAGCAGTTGAACCCATGGTGAAGTGATGGTATCTTAAATGCAGTTTAATTTTGTCAATTAATGTCAATTTATAATATATTCTGTTATAATTTCTTCTATTCCTTTTTCTGACAAGATTGTGAATGGAATTCGTATATAATATGTAAATCTCTAATAAAAATGATTGAAACAAAAAGCTGTGCGCCATCAGTAGAGGCGCATGGCGAGGCGCAACGCACATTTCCATATTTACGAAATGTAAACAGAGTAACAGAGCGCAAATCCCCCATTTACTATAGCGATCTTGGTGCACGGGGAGAATGCAATCTGTGCACCACTATGGACATGGTGTACGGCATCTCTAATTCAATATCGAGAGAAGATGGAGGTGCCAATATTATTGGGTGATGTGAGCAAGTTTAGTAACAAATATGCCCAAAATAGAATGAGAAAGTAACTTTTTCATAGAAAGCCTGCTGTGCCTGCAAGTACGTTTAGAACTGCGTGAGAAGCGGCTCTTGCGCTTGTTCACATGAGTTTGTTCACTGCGCGGCTAAAATCTTAGTAAATGTTAAGCAACCGACATGCAATTGCATGGGTTGAACAGGCGCACCTCTAAACTTAACAACATTTTTTTTTACACTGGTTCACTTTTATGTATTTTTGCAGGAGATTTGCACACAGGTCATGTTAGCATGTTACGTTGCCAACATGTGACATGCACCTTGTTAAAATTATGTAAAAAGACTCTGGCTCTTCTAGCTCCTCCTAAAAGAGCATTAACCTTCCCCCTCTAATCCCTTGGATTTCCTTGGGCTAGGTTTTGCTTTTAAAGGGGAACTCCACACTCCATTCTCCAATGCTCTTGTCTCCCCCCTCTAACCCCTTGGATTTCCATGGGCTAACTTTTGCTTTTAAAGGGGAACTCCACATTCCACTCCATCCTCCAAAGGCTGGGCGTTGCCTTCACCAATCCAAACCACATCCTTTTTCAGAGCATACAACAGGGCTAACTAGGAAAGGGGCGAGAAGAGCCACATGCACTTAACATAGCTGGCTGCCTTTGGGGCATTTTGGGCTCAGCCCAATACCAACCACAAAGCACCTTGTACCCACTAGTTTAAAGGGGCTTTCCACATTCCGTAAAGCCCCCTGTCTGCAGCCCCCCACAACCCCAGCCTAGGGTTGTGTGGAAGAGGCCCTTGTCTCCCTGAATATGGGAACAAGGTGGTTGACTTTTGGGGTGCCCGAGCCTCTCCTGCCGCCAAGCATCCACCCCCCTTTCATGGACTGGCTTGCTGTGTGTTTGGCTAGGGGTTTGTTAGTTTAAGTTTTCTCTAAAGCCGTACATCTTTGAAGCAGCATTTTGGATACATGCTACAGATGCACCATTTTACAGGCAGAGTAAGCCTCCCCCCCCCCCCCCCCCAAGTTACTAGCTTTTAAGCAATTTTGCATTTTTAAAGGCACTTGTCCTTGTTTCGTTTTTAGGGTTGTCCAAATTGGTGACATTGATATATTTTCCTCAGGGTGGGACCTGGGCCCCCATACCCATTTTAAGGCCAATAACTAGAATATAAGCCAGCCAAGTGGGGACTAGAAAAATTAACAAGTCAGTTCTCATAGACTGCAATGGTATTTGTTGTATAACTTTTGCCCATGTTAGGCTCTTTGTTTGCCCCCCTAGATCGGGGGGTGTTTGTCCTATATGTAATTTTGTAGCATGCTGGATGATGTGCTTAATTTTGGACAGGGGGTGGCTTGTTTTGTGCTAGCTGCAATTGGGTTGGTCTGGGCATGCTCAGGGACTTTGTTTTTTGTGCTTTTTGCGTGTGAACAGCACTTGGATTTTTCTGGGCATGCTCAGAGAGTGTGTTTTTTTGGTTAGTAATTTAAGGACATCCTTAACAGGTGTATCCACTTTGAAGTTCTGTCTCTACATTGGGTGAACTTGCATTTTGTGTGTTTCATTGACTGTGCATGTGTTTTCAAGTCCTTTTAACTCCTGTTAATTTTCTCTGGCCAGACCTCAAAACCATATTCTGTTAGGCCCCTTTCACACTGGGGCGGTGAGCCGCGGTGACGGTAAAGCAGCGCTATATTTAGCGCTGCTTTACCGTCGTTTTTCACACCCCCCGCGAGCGGCCGAAAAAGGGTTAAACACCCCCCGCAGAGCGCCGCCGTAGCCGCGGTATTACCGCGGTAACCGCGGTATTGCCGCGGTTTTACGGCGGTCTCCCATTGTAATCAATGGGAAGGAGCGGTATAGGAGCGGTGAACACACCGCTCCTATCCCGCTCCAAAGATGCTGCTAGCAGGACTTTTTTTACCGTCCTGCTAGCGCACCGCTCCAGTGTGAAAGCCCGTCGGCTTTCACACTGGAGTGAATGGGGCCGGATTTTTTCATGCGGTGAACAGGCGCTATTTTTAGCGCCGCACCGCATGAAAAACGCCCCAGTGTGAAAGGGGCCTTAGTGTCTCAAATTAACATACATGTGTTTTTCGCTTTCCATGTTCTTTTCCAAGTCCTGTGTTGTTGACCAATAAAATTTGTAGCAAATCTTTATGTTTTATGTGTTTTGTTAATAATTAGTTTTGCAGATGCATGCTCAATCCAAGTAATGCATTTTACAATCCCCCCCAAACAATTTTTTGTGTGTTTTTTGTCTAAAGGCTACTTTCCTGGTGCCTTCATGGTAGCATATGCATGGAATGTGCTTATGTTGCCTTGGATAGGCACCAGAAAATGAAAATTACAGAGAGGTAAGTATTACATTTTCCATTGTAGCGCAGTGGTTCTCAGCCTCAGTCCTCAAGTACCCCCGACAGGACATGTTTTGGGAATTTATGTAAGCTAAAATAGCTGTCCAAAATACCAAGCCATTGACTCTAATTTAAAGCACCTGTGCAAGATTAAGGAAAACCAGCAAACATGGCCTGTTGGGGGGTACTTGGGGACAGGGTTGAGAACCACTGATTTAGAGCACTGAGCTAAAATCAATCTCAAGACAATCCTATTCTAATTGTGGGCATTTGAGGGAAACCAAGTGAGTGTTAGAACCCCCTGCTTGTCTTTTTTAGGTTGGGCTTTATATACCTTTTCTGAAAATTGGCTTCACTTCCTGTCACATAGCCAAACAGGAAGTGAGGGTAAAACCCTACCAATGTCTTTCCTTGGGGACACACAGGTCAATCTAACTAGCGTCTCTATTAGGAAAATTGCCCTTTATTTAGTAAATAAACCCCAAAGTCCAAGATACCTAATACTTTGGGGTATACACAGCAAAGTGCAATTTACCTAATGGGGAAACTATTTAGATTGACTTTCGTATCCCCAAGGAAACACATTGGTAGTGTTTTACCCTCACTTCCTGTTTGTGACAGGAAGTGAATAAATTGTAGTGTGAAAGGCCCCTTTCATACTTATGCGACTCTAAAGTCACGCAATTTTGCGGCTGTGATTTTGCCGCGATCAGTGGTGTCGCTATGGGGGTGCGGCCTGCACCCGGGTGACACCCATCAGAGGGGTAACACCAGAACTTCTTTTTGGCCGCTGACCACCTCCGGCAATAGCCCCTTATGCATGCTCACTGCTTTCACTTTCACACAGGACAGGTGACAGGACCCCAGCAGTGTGCACAGTCCTCCCATCTCGGCAGTGTGCACAGTCCTTCCTGCCCAGCAGTATCTCTATAAAAAGGGCGAGGGGTGGGGGGATGATGTGCACGGCAGCTCTACCATCCCCCCAGCGGCTCCACTATCCCGGCCAGCAGCGGCTCCACTATGCCAGCCCGGCAGCTCTTCTACAGCCCATGTGTGCAGAATGCACACCCTCTGTAAGTTGAAGCTGCTCTTTGGCAGCAGCCCCTTTGTCCACTCTTCTGTCCTGTGAAGCATGCAGTACTTAACTTTGCACCTTATACATAGAGGACTCTTGATCCTTGCCCCCTGTAGATAGCAAACTTCTGAGCCGTGCACCCTGTACATAGCAAACTTCTGAGCCCTGCACTCTGTACATAGCAAACTTCTGCACCCTGATTGTATCACATTTCTAAACGCTGCACTTTGTATGTAGTGTACTTCTGAACCCAGTGCATAATGCACTCATGGTATTTATCTTTAGTGCAATTCGGCCACACCTAGCCTTTAATGTGTGTGTGTGTGTGTGGTGGGGGGGGGGGGGGTTGAGCCTTGGGTGACAAAATAAAGTGCACTGTGGCAGGCTAGACAGGAGAGCCTTTATGAAAAGGAAGAGCCAGGAGTGCTGGCATTTGATGGTTTGACAGTTTGGTTGAGGTCACAATCAAATGTGACAGTTAGCAATCCCAGCATTCCATGAATGTAACTGTTTTTTAAAACTGGTAAATTGATGGGTTTAGGTATGTGGGTATTTCAGCCAATGGGCAAGGGTTTCTTTGAATCCTATGGTCTGCTGGGAGCACCTATATATTTGGGGGGGAGTCAGGTGGTCGAGGTTCTGTGCCACCTTAACTGCTGTCTGGGTGGACGTGTGTCGTATTGCCCGGACTGCTAGGCCAGAGATGGGGCCTATGAGGGGAAGCTGTTGCAACTAAGGGACCAACCACCTTATTACCAGGGACCACTGTGAGTAACTGAAGCAAGTACTGGAGCAATATTCTCACCAACCGGGGACGGTGATGAATCAGGAAAATTCAGTGGGAATCAAGCAAGGGACCCAGCCAGCAAGGGTGGCGCTTGCAGAGCAGCCTTGTGTGTCAAGCCAGGGACCGAGCAGACCAGCGTGGGTAAAGCTTGAGAGGTATCTAGAGTCAGTGGCGGAACTACCGCCATAGCGGCACATGCAGCCGCTATGGGGCCCGCAGCTCAGTGGGGCCCTTGAGGACAGGCGCCGCGGGTGGCTCCGGGGGTCCGCGGGTGGCTCCGGGGGTCCGCGGGTGGTACCGCGGGTGGCTCCGCGGGTGAGAGCGGGCAGGTCCGTGGACGTGAGCGGTCTGGCCAATCAGGGATCTGGGGCGGGGGAGCAGAGAGATGACATCATCTCTCACCGCCTGGTGCCCGCCCTGCATCCCTGCATTGAAGTTCCCCCTTCACTGTGCAGTCAGCCGGGAAGCAGAGAGATGACATTATCTCTCTGCTGCCTGACTGCTAACCTGCTGCAAGTGACAATCCGTAACGGTGTGGCAGGTGACAACCCATAATGTGTGGCAGGCGACGTGGCAGGTGACAACCCATAATGTGTGGCAGGCGACGTGGCAAGTGACAACCCGTAATGTGTGGCAGGCGACGTGGCAAGTGACAACCCGTAATGTGTGGCAGGCGACGTGGCAAGTGACAACCCGTAATGTGTGGCAGGCGACGTGGCAAGTGACAACCCGTAATGTGTGGCAGGTGACGTGGCAAGTGACAACCCCTAATTTGTGGCAGGTGACGTGGCAAGTGACAACCCGTAATGTGGGGCAGGTGACGTGGCAAGTGAGAACCCGTAATGTGTGGCAGGTGACGTGGCAAGTGACAACCCCTAATGTGTGGCAGGCGACGTGGCAAGTGACAACCCGTAATGTGTGGCAGGCGACGTGGCAAGTGACAATCCGTGACATGACAATCTGTAATGTGGCAGGTGACGGGGCAAGTGACAACCCGGTACGTGGCAAGTGACAATCCATAATGTGTGGCAGGTGACGTGGCAAGTGACAATCCGCAACATGTGGCAGGTGACATTCCGCAACATGTGACAAGTGACAATCTGCATCTGGTGGCAGGCAACGTGGCAAGTGGACAATCCGCAACGTGTGGCAGGTGATGTGGCAAGTGACAATCCGTAATGTGTGGCAAGTGACGATCCAGGACGTGGCAAGTGACAATCCATAATGTGTGGCAGGTGACGTGGCAAGTGACAACCCAGGACATGGCAAGTGACAATCCGTAATGTGTGGCAGGTGACGTGGCAAGTGAAAATCCGTGACATGGCAAGTGACAATTTGTAATGTGTGGCAAGTGGCGTGGCAAGTGACAACCCGGGACGTGGCAAGTGACCATCAGTAATGTGTGGCAGGTGACATGGCAAGGGACAATCCATTATGTGTGGCAGGTGACATTCTGCAATGTGTGACAATTGACAATCTGCATCTGGTGGCCGGCGATGGTGGCAAGTGGCACACGCTCTGGGCTCCCACTGATTCTGCATTATGGTGAGTTGAACTATTTCATTTTATATAACAGAACATAAATTGGTTAGAAGGCATGCAGATCAACAATGTGTGTCCTCCAGGGGCTGCATACAGTATACTGCATACTTTGTTGTTCAAAATTAATATAAGCTGTTGCCTGGGTACTGTGCGACATGAGTGTGGAAATCTGTTGTTCGTGGCATTAGTTAATTTTTTTTCGTGGGGGGGCTATTTGCAGGGGGCGGGGGCCCATACAACATTTTGCTATGGGGCCCTATGATTTCTAGTTACGCCCCTGTCTAGAGTGCCAAGTTAGAGACCCAGAAGAGAAGCGGGGGTGATGCTTGAGGAAGATACCACCGTGGAGATTGCAGAAGCTCAAGAGATTCAGTGGCAGTGAATCAGAGGGTCTAGTGAGAGACCGGGAGCACAGTGTGCGGAAGAACTACAAGGAGAAGTTGTATAGAAGGAAAAGGAACTGTTACGCTTTGTGTTAGGAACTGTTAAAGACTGTTGCCATAGGAGACAGCATTCCTGCACGTGCAGATCTTGGCATCTTGCTGGAGACCTTTCCCTACATGGTTGTCTTCCTATTGTAGTCTCGGAGTCTGCTAATTTAAATTGCAACTAATTAATGAGGAGCTGCACCTTAAACAAAAATATTAAAAGTCAGCAGCTACAAATACTGCAGCTGCTGACTTTTAATAAATGGACACTTACCTGTTCCAGGGTCCAGCGATGTCGGCAGCAGATGATCGGCTGCCCCCACCGCCATCCTCTGTTAGGGAATCAGGAAGTGAAGCGTTGCGGCTTCACTGCCCGATTCCCTACTGCGCATGTGCGAGTCGCACTGCGCATCTTCACTGGTCCCCGTTGTGTCATGGGAACTGTGTGTTTGTTTCCCAGAACAAAACGGGGGGGGGGGGGGTCTGGCATCTGTGGCTAGCTGCGGCTAGCTTGTCCCGGAAGTAGGTGCAGATACCTGGATTATACAGGTACTGCACCCCCCTCCCCCCTGAAAGGTGCCAATTGTGGCACCGGAGGGGGGGGGTTTCGATGAGTGGAACTTCCACTTTAGGGTGGAGGTCCGCTTTAAGGGTGTCCTGGCCCTAACCCTCTTTCCCCCATAAAAGTTTGTAAGAGAAATTAACATCTCTTTTGCATTCAAGAAGTGTCTGGTGCCTAATAACTGTATCCACTATGCCTCACAAACCACCATATACAGAAGGATTTCAGCTATCTCTGGCCCTGGAGGTTCTCATTAGACTGAAGGAGGCCGGAGACCTTGCTACATTAGAAATCTGTTTGACTGTTTTGATGTTGAATTTTAAAAGCTGTCCGATTAGCAAACGTGTGAGATCAGCCGGAATGCCGTTGCTTTTTAAATTAAACATCAAAACAGTGTCACGGTGCCCTCAGATTTCCAACCTGAGTCACTGAGCGACCTTCTTGATCCGCTGGCACTCGGGTGGCTGTCTGACTCGGAACGGGAGACCCTGGTTCAGCCTTTCACGACCTTAGAGGTCCTTAAGGACATCAGATCCTTCCCTTCTGGTAAGGCCCCAGGACCCGACGGGCTTCCACTAGACTTTTATAAGGCTCATGAAGACCTCCTGGCGCCTTTGCTAGCTCAACTCTACTCCACCTGCTTGACAGATCGAGGTTTACCTGCTTCCATGTACCACGCCTACCTGACTCTGATCCATAAGGCCCCCAAAGACCCCACCTCCTGCGCATCATATAGACCCATAGCTTTATTAAACTCTGACTTTAAAATCCTGACCAAACTCCTGGCCCTTAGACTTTACCCTATGCTACCCTCGGTAATAGACCCCGACAAGACAGGCTTTATGCCCCGTAGATCCACAGATGTAAATCTCAGAAGGCTTTTCACAAACATACATGCTCAACATCTGAACACGGGAACTAGAGCAGTGGCTTCATTAGATGTCGAAAAAGCCTTTGATACGGTTGAATGGCCCTTCCTGTGGGAAACGTTACGTAGGATGGGTTTCCCCCTATTGTTTATCAAATGGCTTCAGGTAATTTACAGAAGTCCTACCTCTTCGGTATTCTTGGGGGGTGGTCTGTCTGCTCCCTTTAGGCTTTTCAGAGGGACCAGGCAGGGCTGCCCTCTCTCTCCAGCTCTATTTGCCCTCGCTATTGAACCGGTAGCGGAAGCACTCCGCACTTCACTGCATATCAGAGGTCTGCGCATTGGGCTGCTGGAAGAGAGGGTAGCCCTGTACGCGGATGACATGCTGCTCTTCCTTAACGATGCAGGTCCGCGCTGCGGGGGGTGCTGACTGTCCTGGACACCTTTGCTAGAGTCACAGGTCTCAAAGTGAATTGGTCCAAGTCCCCGATCGTCCAGGAAGCAAAGACCACATCCCTCCTGGACAACCCTCTTCTCTGGGTTGACTCCTTCAAATACCTAGGGGTCCACATATCTAACTTGGCCTCAGACTATTTAACATTGAACCTTACCCCGGTACTCTTAGAAGCCCAGTCAAAACTTAAATCATGGGAAAATCTGCCACTATCACTGTGGGGGCGAATAAATCTCCTTAAAATTAAGATTATCCCCAAGCTGACTTATCTTTTCCGCCATTCCCCACAGTGGCTGCCCAAATCGTTTTTTCAAAAAACTCAACCAGATATTTTCTTCCTTTCTATGTGGCCCCCACCACCCAGATACCGTCTGACAACCCTAATGAGACCTCGAACGCAGGGAGGCATGGCATTTCCAGATTGCTACAAATATTACCTGGCCCACAGCTGGTAACTGCGGCTTGGTGGCTACAACCTGACAAAACAAATTCATCAACCGTGCTGGAGGCTTCGGTCGTCGGCTCACTGGAAGCCCTCCAATTCCTTATTTATCGAGGCCCTAAGGCCCCGTACCCTTTAACCCCCTCCATGCTCACTACCTTGAGAGCATGGAAGGCAGGACTGGCCATTGAAAAATGCAAGCCAACTGAAATCTCTCCGAATACCCCGTTATGGCTGAACCCCAGTTTACCTCACATTTATACGATCCCTGACCCACACGCATGGACTAGACACGGAATCAAGCTTATGTCACATATAGTGTCACAAAGATCCCTACTACCCTTCTCTAATCTGTCTTCCCTCTATAATCTGCCAAACAGTGCGGATCCTGACCTCCCTGGGGCCCTAAGCAAAATCCTGCTGAGGGGCCCTTTACCTGACCCGTGTAAACCATTTGCCATTGCCACACAGTCACACCTGACACTTCAGCACTCCCAATACAATCCTCCCTCCTTTAAACAAAACAGTCAAAGAATAAGTACAACAATATAGAACAGACATTATATATTTATCTTTACATATCTGAGTGTGGATCCCCCACTTACATCAGGGTCCCCAGAGAGCCACCCCTTACATCAGGATCCCCAGAGAGCCCCCCCTTACACCAGGGTCCCCAGAGAGCCACCCCTTACACCAGGGTCCCCAGAGATCCTCCCCTTACATCAGGGTCCCCAGAGAGCCCCCCCTTACACCAGGGTCCCCAGAGAGCCCCCCCCTTACACCAGGGTCCCCAGAGAGCCTCCCCTTACATTTGGGTCCCCAGAGAGCACCCCTTTACATTAGGGTCCCCAGAGAGCACCCCCCTTACATTAGGGTCCCCGGAGAGCACCCCCTTACATCAGGGTCCCCAGAGAGCACCCCCCTTACATTAGGGTCCCCAGAGAGCACCCCCCTTACATCAGGGTCCCCAGAGAGCATCCCTATAAAGCCCCTCCTTACATCAGGGTCCCCAGAGAGACCCTCCTTACACCAGGGTCCCCAGAGAGACACCCCTTACATCAGGATCCCCAGAGAGCACCCCCTTACATTAGAGTCCCCAGAGAGCACCCCCCTTACATCAGGGTCCCCAGAGAGCACCCCCCTTACATTAGGGTCCCCAGAGAGCACCCCCCTTACATCAGGGTCTCCAGAGAGCATCCCTATAAATCCCCTCTATATATCGGGGTCCCCAGAGAGCCCCCCATACATCCATGTCCTCAGAGAGCCTCCCTACTTACATCAGGGTCTGCAGCATTGCCCTTTACATCAGAGTTCCCCCTTGCACTGTAAGGTGGAATCCTGCATACTATGATGTAAAGGGGAACTCTGGGAATGTGGGGAGGACTCTGGTGACCAGAGAAAGAAAACACTAAGATAAGGGGGTTTACTGATATAAGGGGGGAACCTTTATATCAGTGCCCCCTTACATTATTGTATTGACCCCCACTAGACTGGCCTGGCGGTGCTGTCACTGACCTCCTCTCAGGTGCATCATGCAGGGTTCAGTCAGTCGGCTCCAGCTTGGTGGCTCTGGTTTTATCCCATAGTTTCCTCTCTGCAGTCCATACATGTCTGACTTCTCCCATGACCCTCATCCTGGCTGCACTCCCTCTCTTGACTCAGGGGAGGTCAGAGGCTGCGGATGGGACAGGGGAGGTCAGAGGCTGCGGATGGGACAACAGGAAAAGTCAGAGGCTGCGGGGGAGGGCAACAGGAGAGGTCAGAGGCTGTGGGGGAGGGCAACAGGAGAGGTCAGAGGCTGTGGGGGGGGGGGGGGCAGGAGGTCAGAGGCTGCAAGGGGGGGCAGGAGGTCAGAGGCTTCAGGGGGGGGGACAGGAGGTCAGAGGCTGCAAGGGGGGGACAGGAGGTCAGAGGCTGCAGGGGGGGGCAGGAGGTCAGAGGCTGCAAGGGGGGGACAGGAGGTCAGATGCTGCAAGGGGGGGGGGACAGGAGGTCAGAGGCTGCAAGGGGGAGGGACAGGAGGTCAGAGGCTGCGAAGGGGGGGGGCAGGAGGTCAGAGGCTGCGAGGGGGGGGCAGGAGGTCAGAGGCTGCGAGGGGGGGGACAGAAGGTCAGAGGCTGCGAGGGGGGGGGGAAAGGAGGTCCGAGGCTGCGAGGGGGGCAGGAGGTCCGAGGCTGCGAAGGGGGGGGACAGGAGGTCAGAGGCTGCAGGGGGGGGGACAGGAGGTCAGAGGCTGCAGGGGGGGGGACAGGAGGTCAGAGGCTGCGAGGGGGGGGCAGGAGGTCAGAGGCTGCAGGGGGGGCAGGAGGTCAGAGGCTGCGAGGGGGGGCAGGAGGTCAGAGGCTGCGAAGGGGGGGCAGGTGGTCAGAGGCTGCGAAGGGGGGGGGCAGGAGGTCAGAGGCTTTGAGGGGGGACAGGAGGTCAGAGGCTGCCTGCGAGGGGGAGGGGGCCCAGGAGGTCAGAGGCTTTGAGGGGGGACAGGAGGTCAGAGGCTGCCTGCGAGGGGGAGGGGGCCCAGGAGGTCAGAGGCTTTGAGGGGGGACAGGAGACGTTTTATTTTTTTTAAATGGCGCCACTCGGCGCCATCGTGTCACTGGTGCCGCTGCCGCCGCTGTGAGGGCAGCTGCGCCTGAAAAAAAGATGGCCGCGGGGCCGACATGCAACTGCGCCAGCGCTGTTGCCGCTGCTCGGCAATTTTTGGAAAGGTGGGCGCATGCGCAGTTGCATGTCGGCCCCGCGGCCATCTTTTTTTCAGGTGCCGCTGACCTCACAGCGGCGGCAGCGGCCCCAGGGGCCCCCGAGCAGTGCCGATCCCCCGCGGGGCCCTACGCAGCTTGCGTAGTCCGCGTATAGGGCGGATCGGCTCTGCTGCCAAATTACTACCTATTCAGGTTTAATCAATTGTCGCATGCATTCGCTGCCCAATTTCCTAACTCCTCCTGTATAATGGCACAGTCAGAACTAGAGCGAACACTCAGATTCAATTGTGATAGGAAACCCGCCTCTCACCTATATGCACACCTCATCTTCGGGTCACTACCGACTCTTGACAAACTCTGGACTAGCTGGCAGACTGACATTCCAACATTGGACAATGATGACTGGGATGATGTTTGGGACCTCCCCTTTAACTCCCTTGTTTCCATCCGAGACCGTCTGGTTCAATTTAAAATTGTTCATAGGGCCTACTACACCCCATACACGCTCCACAAGATGAACCCTTCTCATTCTCCAGAGTGTTGGCGTTGTGGTGGATCGCCTGGAGATTTCTCCCATATTTTCTGGCGTTGCGCTAAGGCCGAACAATACTGGGAAATAGTACTGGAACTGATTGGCAAAGTTACCTCGACCACTGTGCCTTTGACTATGGAAGTTTGCATACTGGGACTTATTGAACCCATTGTGCTGTCCGCCGCTAAACGCACAGTGATTAGTATATTGCTGTTTTATGCACAGAAGAATATTGCTATACAGTGGAAAAAGCCTGAACCCCCTTCCATAGTACAGTGTAAACGTCTAGTGAACAACAGCCTTCCCTTATACAAAGATACTTATCTGCACAGGGGCTGCCCACAAAAATACGATAAGGTCCGGCACAATTGGCTGGCAGAACCGGAAACAGCTTAAGTGGATGTGGTGGGGCCTGTTCCATTGATGGAGCTCTGCTCCCCCTCGGGGATCCCAAACATACCTATTTTCAGTGGGTTCCAGCTTGGGACCGCGACTTATCACACCTATCCATTTGGGGCCACCAGAAATGTACCCTTACAGAGATATAGTACTGATGTACCAGGTTTGCACTGCATATGATTATTTCTTCCAATGACCCTTTGTATATACTGTGAGCACTTTTGTTTTATATGTTGTTAAAACTTTAATAAAAATATTTTGAAAAAAAAAAAAACAGTGTCACGGACTTCTAAATACTGTTTTTGATGATATAAGCTCAGTTTAGTGGTAAAAATACATGTGAAATGCAAGATTTTGGTGGGTGTAAAAAGATGTCTGCTTGGCGACTTCAGACTGTAGGCTTAGTGTGGCCGAGTGCGAGGTGTACCAAGATGGCCGTGACAGAACGTCACTTCCATTACAAAATCAGACGGTGTTTTGTCACATTAGGCGACCCATCAGATTTTGTAATGGAAATTACGTTTCGTCACCGCCACCTTGGTACACTTGTCCACAGTATGAATACAGTGAGAAGGGGGCATGCGGACATCTTGTTACACCCACTGGAGTCTTGCATTTCACACTTATTTTTAACAGTTTACCGTATATAGTGAAATTCAGTATTTTGAAATCCGTCAGACTGTTTTGATGTTGGTTTTTCAAAGCAGCGGTCTTCTGTCAGATTAGCAAACCTGTGAGATAAAGCAGGCTTGCCGCTGCTTTTAAAATTCAACATCTAAACAGTCAGACGGATTTTTTAAATTTTTAAATACAGTGGTACCTTGGATTACGAGCATAATTCGTACCAGAAGAATGCTTGTAATCCAAAGTCTCTGCCACAGACTTGGTTAGGAAACTTTAGATGAACACAAAGTCTCTCACAGGAACTTAGTTGTAACCGAAGGATAGGTTAGGAACTTTTCTTACAGTACCAGTATTTCACAGCCGGTCCGGCGATACCGTAAGAAATGCGGATTCAATTAGTGTCCTTACAGCTCAGCTTCCAGGCTCTTACCGAGCAGCCAGCCTCGTGCGTGGCCCTCTTCCGAAGAGTCCTCCCCTGGTTGCATGTAGAGTTGCTACCCCTCTTCAAAATCCGAGACGGCACTGGACCACTTTAGAATCCTCCTTCCAGTTACTGCGCCTCAAACTAGCCAGTTCCGAGGCTCGAAAATGGATGGATCCACACCCCAGGCCATAAGGGCCTCTGGGGGCTGGTCAGGAGGACCAGGACCATGGAGTCAGAACATACTTCTGGACTGGAACCGTGAACCACGTGACTTCAGCACCTTAAGTACCCTCTCCCGGAATACACAGCGAGACAAACGCGCCCACTGATTGGCTCTGAGCAGAGGTTGGTACCCAATGCGTCCAACTAGACTGCGTTCTACGGCCTGTCACAGGTGCACACCCCACCTATGACCAGGCAGACCTTCAATACAGCCCAGCCAAACTGATGCCAAAGCACAACCTAGCACAATTAACCCCAAGACTTAACTATAGTGTTGGGCAAAAAACTAAATTTAAATACATAGCGCGTACTTATCAAAAGTACCGGCGCTACACTTGTATTGCGAAACGCCTGTTAACCGCATTACTCGCAATCCGAGGTGTTACTGTACTGTATTTCATTATATAAGCTGAGTTTACTGTTAAAAATAAGTGTGAAATGCATGACTCCAGTGGGTGTAACAAGATGTCCGGTTGCCACCTTCTCACAACGGTATTCTGACAGAACACCGGTGTTTTCCGTCAGATTAGGCGACCCATCAGAATTGGTAATGGAAGTGACATTCCGTCACTGCGATCTTGCTACTCCCCGCACTCCTCTATAGTAAGGATACACGAGAAGGGGGCAAGCGGATATCTTGTTACACCCACCGGAGTTTTGCACTTTAACAGGAAACGGATTATATATGGTGAAATACAGTATTTATAAATTCATCGGACTGTTTACATGTTGAATTATAAAAGCAGCACTGTTCTGTCACATTAGCAAACCTGTAAGATCAGCAGGTTTGCTGCTGCTTTTAAAATTCAACATCTAAACAGTCCATCGGATTTCTAAATACTGTATATTTCACCTTTTAAGCTGCGTTTCCTGTTAAAAATAACAGTGAAATGCAAAACTCCGGTGAGTGTAACAAGATATCCACTGGGCCCCATCTCGGTGTATTGTTACTATGGAGGAGTGTGGGGTGTAGCACGTTACCAATTCTGACGGGTCGCCAAATCTGATGAAACACACCCGTGTTCCATCAGATTTGGCGACCCGTCAGAATGTGTAACGGAAGTGACGTTACGTCACCGCCATCTTGCTACACTCCGCACTCCTCCATAATAACGATACACCGAGAAGTGGTCAAGTGCATATCTTGTTACACCCCCGGAGTTTTGCATTTTACACTTATTTTTAACAGTAAACTGAGGTCATATAGTGAAATACAGTGCTGATCTCACAGGTTTGCTAATCTGACAGAAGTTTGCTGCTTTTAAAATTTGACATTTAAGCTGTCGGACGGATTCTAAGTACTGTATTTCACCATAAAATGAAGAAATGGTAGCACTCTGAATATCCAAAAAACATGCTTGACATACCTTTATTGTCACAAGTGTATCAGACAAACACAGGACAAGCAGTTGACATGTTTTGCAAGCAATAGCTTGCTTGTTCACAAGCTATTGCTTGCAAAACATGTCAACTGCTTGTCCTGTGTTTGTCTGATACACTTGTGACAATAAAGGTACGTCAAGCATGTTTTTTGGATATTCAGAGTGCGACTATTTCTTAATTTTATTTGCATTGGACGGTGGTGAACCGGGGTCTGCACCTGTCATCCATCTACACCTGAACATTTGCCTGGAGCGGTGTGTGCTCTTCTTTAGTTCCTACTGTATTTCACCACAGCTCCCAACTGTCCCTGATGTGGAACAATGTCCCTCATTCCTCCTCATTTTGGTCTGATCTATATAGTTGTATATAAAATTTACTATTTATCTCTCAAAAAGTTTCCCAGTGCTAAACCTTTCATCCAATCTCAAAAATTTCTGCATTTGTAAATACTAAAAGCCAATATAAATGAAAAGTAGTTGTAAAAAGCACTTGGGTTTAACCAATATTTTTTTTGTACAATTCTCCTTTAAGGGGGCGTGCCAGGGGTATGTGTCCTATGCCTACATACTTTTTTCTAATAGGTGTGCCTCATTCCCCTTTCAAGAAAGTTGGGCGGTAAGTTTCACTATATAATCTCAGTTTACAGTTAAAAATAAGCATAAAATGCAAAACACCGATGGGTGTAACAAGATGTCCGTTTTCCCCCTTCTCAGTGTATTCTTATTGTGGGCGAGTGCGGGGTGTAGCTAGAGGCCGATGACAAAACGTCACTTCCGTTACACAGTCTGACGGGTCGCCAAATCTGACGGAACAGGTGTATAGGGTCTCTCATTTGGCTCCGATAATATGGCGCCTGTACTGCAGTCAGGTATAAAGTATACACATCCCCCTAGTGTTCTTCATATTGGTCTCCGGTAGGCGGTGCCGCCTGTTTGTATTGGAGGGCTCCTACTAGGTTGGAGTCCTCTGACGTCAGGGGGCGGGCACTAGTGGCTGAGTTTCGGTGCTGCTTCCGTGCTCGGTAATATTGGTTGGAGTGATCGGAAGGCTCTGTAGTGCTCGGGTGTATTCTCCGGATACCATGAATAGAATCTTCGGGAAGTCAAAGCCAAAAGGCCCCCCGCCCAACCTTACAGACTGCATCGGAAATGTGAGTGAGTAGACACAATGGGGAGTTGGGACACAATGGCTGTCAGCTGACACTAGGGGGGCACGGGCTGTCAGCTGACACTGAGGTCTTCTCTATAGTCTGTCACTTATCAGAGAGCTCCCATGAAGACCGCTAGTCTACTTCAGATCCCCCTCCAATCATTAGTGTGGTCTGTGTGTTCTAGTGACTGGCCTAGGAGCCTAGGGCTCACTACTGCTTCCTGCTGGTCTTGTGACCATGACTACTCCTCTCAGGTGACATATTAGTCACCTACTCCACCTCTATGGCCTCTGATACACTCACACCAACTCTGCTCACAGAAAGACTCACTATAAAGTAGATCTAAAGATTTTTTTTATTAGGTTTAGACAAAGTGGAGAGAGATTATAACCCCTTGGAATAGAGAGAGAGAAGGAACTAAAATAAAATGTATTAAAGGATAAAAAGAGCAATATTTACTCACAAACCTGATAAATAAAAACGCATGTCATAATAAGTGAACTCCACTGCATAAAGGTCTATTGTCAACCAACGGTACTGTCAGAGGACCAGGAGGTATTCAAACGGCTGACGCGTTTCAAGGGCGAACCCTCATCATCAGAGCCAAACCAGTGGATGATCACTGCTAGGTCGGTGCCCCTTTAGCTCTCTATTTCAATATTTTCCAGTTTGAGGATGCCCAATATTCTGAGAAGCCAGCAAGACCACCAGCATTAAGAAGTCTATATACACTGGGTTATGGGTTACCATTGTGAGCGCAGGAGAATATTGCATGCCTGGATTTATTGCTGTCTGTTCTCCCATTAGGGAGAATTAGCCTCTCTATTTGTCCTGTTTACTGTTATCACTGAGCGTGAGAAAATCCCAAACTTTGGGTTGTCACCAGAACAGGAATAGAGGTGAAATCTTCCAATGGGGACACTAGTTTTGGTGATCAGGAATGAATTCCTAGCCTGTTCTGATCCTAGTCTGAACCTGCCTGAGCTATCCCACCATGAAGCTGTCACTGTGTCCCTCCAATTATAATATACATGCAACTGCGGGGAATACCCCATGCACTTTCGATTGGTGGAACGCAGTGACAGCCTCCTGGTGGGATAGCTCAGGCAGCTTCAGACCAAGTTCAGTGTTTTGTCAATATTCCCGTCACGCTATTTTGTGGATAAGGCCTCTTTCACACAGGGCTTGTCTGTTTTGACAGACTCCGCTTGCTCAACATGGGTCGATTCTTTGATCTCTGCTGAGCAGACAGATGACAGGTCCGTCTCCGCTCACTGTTCAGAGATGGACCTGTCAGAGCCTCACTGTCCCCTATGGGAGATCAGATGAAAATGGATCCGCCTGTGCGTTTTCATTCGATTCCATCCGATCCGCCAGACAGATGGAAAATAGGGTCTCTATCCATCTGAATTTGGCAGATCAGATCAGATATTGGCAAATGTCAACGGACATGTCACAGCTGACATCCATCGCTCCATAGAGGTAAATGGAGCGTCTGATCAGGTCTGCCTGAAAAACCGACGGGCAGACCTGATCAGACAGCATGTGTGAAAGGGGCCTAATGCTTGGGCGTAGCGGGTGCTTAACGCAACAACCATTGGGAACTGGGGACATCACACATCAAATGCACATATTCGCCAGCACACCACGAATTACATGACTGATGAAGGGGTCCTGCGTGGCTCCAAAACTTTGAATTCAATCTTCTTTGATATATGATAGATTTTTGATAATGATTTCAGATGTTATGTTACGTAATGTGCAGACTAAGATCAATTTCAAACACAATATTCCCCACGCACGCGTCTGAAAATGGCTGTTCAGTAATGCTGGTTGCGGTAATGACCACAGGCTGGAAACTGTAGACAATCAGAGTGAAGAAATGTTATCAGCATGCCAAAGATTCCTCAAAAGGGTCCAAAGCTTTCATTTCAAGCTCACATAGTACACATACGACAATGTTTCGTTTTACACAGGGCCCCGTCATCAGGCAAGTGACAAGCTTGACGAAGGAGCCTTGCGTGGCTCCGAAACATTGCTGTATGTGTACCATGTGACCTTAAAATTAAAGCTTTGGACCCTTTTGAGGAATCTTTGGCATACTGATGACATTTCTTCACTCAGACTAAGATCAAAACATGTCTGACTCTTCCCTACTGGTGACTAGCAAGGTTTTCCTCACTTTGGAGGGACTTCCGCTCACTTACTGTTTTGGCTATGGTACAGGAAGTGAAGTCTCCCCAGTGGAACTTTGTCGCACGTGAATACACCATAGATGCACATAAATACAACTCAGTAAGACTCCATTCACACCTTGGGCCCGCGATCACAAAATGCAGGTACATTTTTTTTTTTTTTTTTTTTAAATGGCACCTTAAACGCAGTGCAGCTTTGCTGCAATTGTTGTTGCAAATCACATTGTGTGAAGAAGCTTGTCGCCCAAAAGAAGCTCTTGCTTCTATTTGGGCGACAAGCTTCATGCAATGCGATTGCTGCGTGATAAATCGTGACACAACTGCATTGCGTTTTGGGTGCTATTGAAAATAATGGCACCTGAACCTGCACTTTGCGAATGTAGTGCGCATTGCGATCGTGGTTCTGAAATGTCCAGGTGTGAATGGAGTATTAAAAAAACAAAAACAAAAAAAAACTCCTAATGCATCACCTGCGTTGTACGCAAAGTGTTCTTTGTAAAAAATCTTTGTGTTTGTATATGCCTGACAAATATATCTTTTGTTGATTGTTCTGAGATTTTATATCTTTTGTAAAACAGTTTTCTAAATAAAGAATGCATACACCAAAATGCATGGTACTTTGTTACCTTGTGTTTTGTTGTGCGTAAATGCATGTGCTTTGCTAGATGTGTGGGGGTGCCATTAAGAATCCATAGCACCGCTGTGCGTCTGCAAAAGGGCTGCACATTTTTGTGCATTGTGGGAAAGCATGTGTTCCCACAGGGCACAAATGTGAACCCAACCTTAGGGACAGCATACACATTACAGTCAGACTGTACTGTGCCTGTATAATCAACTTTTGGATTTACCAGATTGTTATATGATGACCTAAACTATAGAAATCTGTATTCAATGAGGCAAGCCATTGCACTGTACAATCTTTTCGTTTAACCAACAACTGAATAATCAGATTGTATGATGTATGGCCAGCTTTAGCCCCTGACTGCTTGATTAGTATAACCATTACATCAGTTCATCAGCCTGAACATTGATACAAGCAGGATGGCTATGTGTACCAAAATTCTGGAGTACGATCAGAAATTCTAATGACTTCAAGATGAATTCCAGGAATGCTATAATTTTACATACCGTATATACTCGAGTATAAGCCGACCCGAATATAAGCCGAGGCACCTAATTTTACCACAAAAACTGGTAAAATTTATTGACTCGAGTATAAGCCTAGGGTGAGAAATGCACAGCTACTGTAAGTGGAAAAGAGGGTCAACAATGCCCATTTGCATGTCTCACTGTGCCCATTTGGAGCCATAGGTCCCCCAAACTTCAAACTTGGTAGTTTCGTTTCCTAGATGCCCCCTAGCTGCAGCCAAAATTTGGGGTCTCAGAACCCAAAGGGTCCCGAAATGACATTGCTGCAGATGGACACAGTTGACCGACTTTGGGGCATATCTCGGGGCAACTTGGTGCTAGGAACCCCAAATTGGGTGTGCAAACCCAGTGTAGCACTACAACATATCCAAAGATGGGGTTCTTGGCACCAAGTGGCCCCCGAGATACGGGGCCCCAAAGTTGGTTCAGAAAATGTGAAGCACTTTTCTGCAGCAGAGAATGACATTTTCCGAACCGACTTTGGGGCCCCGTATCTCGGGGGCCACTTGGTGCTAGGCACCCCAGCTTGTATATGTTGTAGTGCTAGTTCCACTGGGTTTGCACACCAAATGTGGGGTTCCTAGCACCAAGTGACCCCGGGTTACGGGGCCCCAAAACTTGACTCGAGTATAATCCGAGGGGGGCATTTTCAGCACAAAAAAATGTGCTGAAAAACTCGGCTTATACTCGAGTATATATGGTAGTTACACTGGTCTAACATGGATCAATATGACTACCATACCTGACCAATGCCCCTGGAAGCTGGAAATCACTGAAAGACGCACCGCATTGATCTCCACTTGCTTCTAGGTCCTGCGCCGTGTGGCTGTCCCGCCTTTTGGCATGTCACCACTCCCGCTTCTCCACCTCGTCATTGGAAAATGCAAAACATTCTCTGAATGACATCCATGCTGAGCGGCCAACCTCCACTTAGCATGGGACCCAGAAGCAAGTGGAGATCTCTTCTCTTCTTTTTCTTCTTCATGGGCTAACATGAATGGTTGCTGTAGGTCAACAAAGATTGTTCTTTATTCACATATTTTGAAAATTGAGTTCCAATGTATTTATCACGGTGCTGAGAAGACTATCCAGGATACTACAGATTCAGAACTTCCCAATTTTAGTGATATGAGAAATTGCCAGAAAACTATTTTGCTTCGAGCATGAGTAAAAGCATTCCTGCTTCCCTTTCTTCCCAAAGGTTGACAGCAGAGCAGAGTCAATTGACAAAAAAATCTCACGACTTGACGCAGAACTGGTGAAGTACAAAGACCAGATGAAGAAGATGAGGGAAGGTCCATCCAAGGTAGGTGCAATGACATCATTTGAAATGTATTTCTTCAGCAACACTCTTTAACCACTACAATACAGGGCACTTTCGCCCCCTTCCTTCCCAGCCCAATTTTCAGCGTTCAGTGCTCTCGCACTTTCAATGACAATTGCGCGGTCATGCAATGCTGTACCCAAATGAATTTTTTATCATTTTGTTTGCACAAATAGAGCTTTAGTTTGGTGGTATTTATTCACGACTCCGTTTTTTTTATTTTTTGCCATATAAGCGAAAAAATAGCGGAAATTTTGAAAAAAAAACTATTTTCTCCTTTCTTTTTTTAAAAGAAATCCGATAAAATCAAATTTTGTCATAAATTTTTTTCTTGTTAAAAAAAAATAAAAAACGTTGTTATAAATTTAAGCCAAAATGTATTCTGCTACATGTTTTTATTAAAAAAAATTCCGTTAAGTGTATAATAATTGGTTTGCGTGATCACGGACATATGTACGCAAATGATCATGTACAGATGTGTGCAGGTGATCACGGACATATGTGTGCAGATAATCATTGGCACATGTTATTTTACTGGGACGTATGTGGGGGACATGTGTTTTTATGATTTGGGGACATGTGTTTTGGGGACATGTGTTTTGGGGACATGTGTGTTTACACTTGACTGGTGATCAGTGAGTAAAAAGCTGTAAAAAAAAAAACAGCTAATACTCACTGATCACCAGCCGGCTGCAGCGATCCGCTCTCCCCTCCTCACCGACGACTTCCGTGTGAGGAGAGGAGAGCCGATTGCCTAGTAACTGGCTGTTTGCTTACATCACATGACGGCTGTGATTGGACACGGCCGTCATGTGATCAGGAGGGCCAATCACAGAGCCCTCCTGCCGATCCGAGATGCGCCGTGTCCGGGTGACACGAGCGCATCGGGATCGCGCCGCTGCGCAGGCACGCGCGCGCGGGATCCCGCTACTTCTGATGGATGTTCAGGAACGTCTGATCAGAGGTAGACGGCTCCCACCCGGCCGTATATATATATATATATATATATATATATATATATATATATATATATATATATATATATATATATATATATATATATATATATATAAATAGTGGCCAAGTGGGAAGTAGTTAAAGCTTGAAAAAAATCAAAGTGTTAAATGTTGGAGATGCCTTGCACCCATTTCCGCATTGAATGACAACTCATTGTTGTAAAATGTGAATGTAAAATCCTGTCAGTTTTATTTAGTTGCTATTTTGATGTCCCCAGTCTTAAGGCTACATTTGCACAGGCATTCATCCATGCTTCAAATCTCCGCAGCAAGAATCTGATTCCTATGGCTGGGATTGCTGCGGCCGCAGAGTCTGTACAGTGCAATGACCGGCTGAAGCTGTTTGTGGCTGTTCGCATAATGTATGTCCCGCCACGATCACCACTGGTAAACTTTACAAAAAGCTGCAGCCACTGACAGGCTGTCATTGTACTGTATGGGCTTGGTGGTCACAGCTATCCGCACACGATTGTCAATCCTTGCTGCAGGAATCGGGCTTTATTTTTTTTATCATGTGCTCATAAAACTTCAGCTGCCTACAGATCATTTTGACATTTGGCCTTTATTTTTGATCATATGCTTGGTTTGAATAGCCCAGATGTGTAAGGCCACATTTGCAGGGGCGTTGAGCCACACTGCAAATTCCAGCAGCAAGAATCTACTGATTACTGCAACAGAGATTGACAGCAGTGTGCGGATAGCCAGTGATTACCTGGATGCACTTTGTGTGAGCAGCCGCAGTTTATTATACAGGATTTATATAGCGCCAACAGTTTGCGCAGCGCTTTACAACATGAGGGCAGACAATACACTTACAATACAAATCAATACAGGAGGGATCCGAGGGCTCCGCTCGTTAGAGCTTCCAATCTAGAAGGGAGGGTCAAGTGGAAACAAAAGGTAATACTGTGGGGGGTGAGCTGATGGAGAAAAAAAAAAAAGTTGTTAGGTGTGGGTAGGATAGGTTTCTCTGAAGAGGAGGGTTTTCAGGGATCGTCTAAAAGCTAATAAAGTAGGAGATAAGCGGACAGATTGGGGTAAGGCATTCCATAGGATTGGAGAGGTCTGGAGGCGAGCATGGGAGGAGGTGACGAGGGAGCTAGAGAGCAGGAGGTCTTGAGAGGAACGAAGAGAGCAAGTAGGTTGGTATTTAGAGACTAGGCTAGTGATGTAGCTGGGGCGAAATTGTGGATGGCTTTGTACGTAGTTGTTAGTATTTTGAATTTAATTCTTTGGCTGAGCGGATGCCAGTGGAGGGATTGACAGAGAGGAGTAGCAGACACCGAGTGATTGGCAAGGTGGATGAGTTTGGCAGCAGCATTCAAGATGGATTGAAGAGGTGATATGTAGAGGTAAGCCAATGAGAAGGGATTTGCAGTAGTCGAGGCGAGAGATGACCAGCGAGTGAATTAAGAGCTTTGTTGTGTCATTGGTTAGAAAGGGGGTGTATTTTGGAGATGTTGCAGGGGTTGAGGCGGCAGGATTTGGACAGTGATTGGACGTGTTGCTTGAAGGAGAGTTCGGAGTCCAGGACTACACCTAGAACCTTGGCATGTGGGGATGGGCTTATAGGTGTGCCATCGATTTTGACAGAGCGATCAGGGGAAGGGGCATATGGGGGAGGAAAAATTATAAGTTTGGTTTTGGATAGATTGAGTTTGAGGAAGTGATGTGACATCCGGACTGATATATCTGATAGTAAATTAGTGATGCGTGAGACAGAGGAAGAGAGCTGAGGGATAGAGAAATAGATTTGGATGCCGTCAGAGTAGAGGTGGTATTGGAAGCCACGGGAGGCTATCAGTTGATCCAGGGAGGAGGTGTAGATTGAAAATAGGAGAGGTCCAAGAACATAACCTTGGGGGACCCCAACAGAAAGGAAGAGGAGAGGAGGAAGTAGAGTTGTAAGAAACGCTAAAGGTGCGGTTGGATAAGTAGGAAGAGAACCAGCGACGAGTACAGTCACGGAGACCAAAGGTGTGGAATTTTTTGAGGGGGAAGGGGTGGTCAACCGTATCAAAGGCAGCAGAGAGGTCCAGGAGTAGGAGTACAGAACAGTGTCAATTGGTTTTGGCCGTTAGTAGATTGTTTGTTTGTTAGTTTTAGGATCAAGAGGATCAAGAAGGCTATTATCAGCGAGGTGGATGCTCAGTCAGTTGTAGACCAGACATTCGAGGAGTTTGGAGAATAAGGGGAGCAAGGAGATGGGGCATCGGTTGTTATAGATTGGATGGGTCTAGTGAGAGCTTTTTAAGTATGGGTCTGATAAGTGCATGTTTTAGAGAGTTGGGGTAGATGCCAGAAGAGTGGGAGAGATTGAAGATGTGGGTTACAGAGTGTAGCATAGAGCCAGAGGGTGAACGTAGCATTTGTGAGGGAACAGGATACAGAGGGTAGGTGGTAAGGTGGATATTACCAAGTAGTTTAGCAACCTTGTCTATAGTGGTGGGCATGAAGTTTAAAACGTGGAGGGTATCGGAACAGTAGAGATCTCCTCGCGAATTGTATCAATCTTCTGTTTGAATTGATTGGCGATCTCCTGGGCAGTGAGTGAGTTGGCGGGTGGAGGCGGTGGAGGACGAAGTAGAGAGTTGAAGGTAAAGAACAGTTGACGGGATGATAAGTTGCTAATGAGAGTAATAAAATAGGTCTTCTTGGCAGAGAGGAGGCTGGAATTTAATTTTTGGAGGGCAGATTTATATTGATTGAAATCTCTCTGAGACTTAGTCTTACGCCACAGGCACTCATGAGCACCACTGTTTTTTCAGACTTTTAGTATCTGTTTGCCAAGGTTGAAGGGGTCGGGTCTGATTCTGTATGTAGTGAGGGAGGCCAGTGAGTCCAGTGAGGCTAGAAGTGAACCGTTGTAGACAGAAGTGGCTAGGTTGGAGCAGGATAGGGGTAAGATTTTGTCATAGAGGTTGTCGATAGAAGGGTTAAGATGACGTAGGTTTCTGCGGGTAACTTTTAGGCGGTTGGAGGGAGAGGAGGTGGAGGAGAGGGAGAGAGTGAAACTAATGGTGGTGATCAGAGAGGGAATGGATAGTTGGAGAGGTTGCATGGAGTGCAAAGGTGAGAGAAAACAAGGTCAAGGGTATTGCCTTCGGAGTGAGTAGGAGCATGTGTCCACTGCTTCAGGTCAAAGGAGGAGGTTAGGCTGAGAAGTTTGAAAGGGGCAGAAGTGTTGGTATTAAATGGGATGTTGAAGTCCTCGAGAATGATTGTGGGGATTTCAGAGGAAAGAAAGTAGGGTAGCCAGGCAGAGAAGTCATCAAGAAAGGTTGATGCTGGTCCAGGGGGCCTGTAGATCACAGCTATCCTTAGAGAAACTGGAGTGAAAAGACAAATGCAGTGTGCTTCGAAAGAGGAGAATGACAGAGAGGGATCTGCACACAGCTGTCAATCCCAGCTGGAGGAATCTGTAGATTCTTGCCACTGGGATTTGAAGTGTGGTTCAACACCGTGCCAATGTGTCTATCAGTTCCACAATGCACCAATTATTATTTATGAGATAAAAGAAACTTGCATGCCCCCAAATATGTCAACGTTTATAGAAGAGTAGCTTTTTCCATGCATATTTACCTTCCTACATGGTATGATGCTTTTGGCCTCTTACTACAACAAAAAAAAACAAAAACGTGCTGCATATCTTGATACGTGTGACTGGTCTGTGCTTCATACATACCATTTTGCTGAGTAAATAGGTGTGTTTGTCACATTACCAGTTCTAAAGATCACACACTGTGTATCTAAAAGTAAACACCTTTTACTGGAGTCATGCAGCAAGCATGAGCTGTCATTGACAGAATACTTGCATGTCTTCTATTTTCCTGATTCCATGTTTTGAACTGTATATTAATTAGCATTTTCTGAGTTTTGTGGTGAATAACAACCACCCTTAAAACATTTGGGGACCAAAAAAAATAAAACATTTGGGGACCAGGGGCGTAACTAGAAATCACAGGGCCCCATAGCAAAATGTTGTATGGGCCCCCCCCCCTGTAAACAGTCCCCCCCACAAAAAAAAAATGAACTGTGCAAAACAGATGACAGTCTGTCTCCCACTCCCTACCTCATGTCTAGACTTCAGAGCCTCCTCATGTGCCAAAAACGATGTCCCTTCACAGGCGCGCTCGAGCGTTCTGCCCCGCCCACTCTGCTCTGTGCTCCTGCCTCCTGCTGTATGCAGTTGCGTGTGTCGGGACACGGCCAGACTCGAGGGGCCCGGGAGGCTTAACAGTAAACTTACATTCCTCACCTGGACAATTTTTTTGTCGGTGGGCGGAGTCTTATTAAAATTAGGGGGTGGACATTTGGTTCTAGGTGTGGCCTAGTGGGGAAAGAAAAATGCGGCGCGCAAAGCGCGCCACGGCAAGGTATGGGCTTGGTTTAATCGTACTATTGGGTGTGGCTTAAAGGGGCATGACTCAAAGGGGTGTGGTTAGAGTCTGAGATGAACGAGGGATGGAGGGAGAAACAAAGAAAGAGAGAGGAAGGAAAAAAGAGGAATGAAGGGACAGCAGGCCCAGATCCTACACCACAATAGAAATATGTGTATTCCAGAAAGTTTAGCAATCAGCAGATAAAGATATTCCAAACATGGTTGTTATGGTGTCAGGGTGATTGAAGCGCATTAATTCTATTATTAAATTGTAATATAAAATTAAATACTTCAACTCACCATAATGCAGAATCAGAATCAGTGGGAGCCCTGAGTGTGTCACTTGCCACGTCGCCTGCCACCAGATGCCATCAGGTGTCCCCAGCGGAGTGCTTCCTTACATCTCAGGTGTCCCCAGCGGAGTGCTTCCTTACATCTCAGGTGTCACTGTCCCCAGCCAGCGGAGTGCTTCCTTACATCTCAGGTGTCACTGTCCCCAGCCAGCGGAGTGCTTCCTTACATCTCAGGTGTCACTTCCCCAGCCAGCGGAGTGCCTCCTTACATCTCAGGTGTCACTGTCCCCAGCCAGCGGAGTGCCTCCTTACTTCTCAGGTGTCACTGTCCCCAGCCAGCGGAGTGCTTCCTTACTTCTCAGGTGTCACTGTCCCCAGCCAGCGGAGTGCCTCCTTACATCTCAGGTGTCACTGTCCCCAGCCAGCGGAGTGCTTCCTTACATCTCAGGTGTCACTGTCCCCAGCCAGCGGAGTGCTTCCTTACATCTCAGGTGTCACTGTCCCCAGCCAGCGGAGTGCTTCCTTACTTCTCAGGTGTCACTTCCCCAGCCAGCGGAGTGCTTCCTTACATCTCAGGTGTCACTGTCCCCAGCCAGCGGAGTGCTTCCTTACATCTCAGGTGTCACTGTCCCCAGCCAGCGGAGTGCTTCCTTACATCTCAGGTGTCACTGTCCCCAGCCAGCGGAGTGCCTCCTTACATCTCAGGTGTCACTGTCCCCAGCCAGCGGAGTGCCTCCTTACTTCTCAGGTGTCACTGTCCCCAGCCAGCGGAGTGCCTCCTTACTTCTCAGGTGTCACTGTCCCCAGCCAGCGGAGTGCCTCCTTACTTCTCAGGTGTCACTGTCCCCAGCCAGCGGAGTGCCTCCTTACATCTCAGGTGTCACTGTCCCCAGCCAGCGGAGTGCCTCCTTACATCTCAGGTGTCACTGTCCCCAGCCAGCGGAGTGCTTCCTTACTTCTCAGGTGTCACTGTCCCCAGCCAGCGGAGTGCCTCCTTACATCTCAGGTGTCACTGTCCCCAGCCAGCGGAGTGCCTCCTTACATCTCAGGTGTCACTGTCCCCAGCCAGCGGAGTGCCTCCTTACATCTCAGGTGTCACTTCCCCAGCCAGCGGAGTGCCCCCTTACTTCTCAGGTGTCACTGTCCCCAGCCAGCGGAGTGCTTCCTTACTTCTCAGGTGTCACTGTCCCCAGCCAGCGGAGTGCCTCCTTACATCTCAGGTGTCACTGTCCCCAGCCAGCGGAGTGCCTCCTTACATCTCAGGTGTCACTGTCCCCAGCCAGCGGAGTGCCTCCTTACATCTCAGGTGTCACTGTCCCCAGCCAGCGGAGTGCCTCCTTACATCTCAGGTGTCACTGTCCCCAGCCAGCGGAGTGCCTCCTTACTTCTCAGGTGTCACTGTCCCCAGCCAGCGGAGTGCTTCCTTACTTCTCAGGTGTCACTGTCCCCAGCCAGCGGAGTGCTTCCTTACTTCTCAGGTGTCACTGTCCCCAGCCAGCGGAGTGCCTCCTTACATCTCAGGTGTCACTGTCCCCAGCCAGCGGAGTGCCTCCTTACTTCTCAGGTGTCACTGTCCCCAGCCAGCGGAGTGCTTCCTTACTTCTCAGGTGTCACTGTCCCCAGCCAGCGGAGTGCCTCCTTACATCTCAGGTGTCACTGTCCCCAGCCAGCGGAGTGCCTCCTTACATCTCAGGTGTCACTGTCCCCAGCCAGCGGAGTGCCTCCTTACATCTCAGGTGTCACTGTCCCCAGCCAGCGGAGTGCCTCCTTACATCTCAGGTGTCACTGTCCCCAGCCAGCGGAGTGCTTCCTTACATCTCAGGTGTCACTGTCCCCAGCCAGCGGAGTGCCTCCTTACATTTCAGGTGTCACTGTCCCCAGCCAGCGGAGTGCTTCCTTACATCTCAGGTGTCACTGTCCCCAGCCAGCGGAGTGCTTCCTTACATCTCAGGTGTCACTTCCCCAGCCAGCGGATATATATATATATATATAACAGCAGTGTCTATGCTGCCATTACTAAAGGTCAAGGGGGGAACAAAATAGAGGCGGAGCCGGCCGCCTACAATAGAAATTTAGCTGCAGCACCGCCCACCCCCACCCCTTTCCACACCAGGTTACAGATGACAGACAGACCGGGGCGGGGTGTGGGCGGAGCCACAGCTCTATCTCTATTGTAGCCACTCGGCAGGCTCCCCTAACTCTGGTCTTCTGGAAAATGGCGGCCGGCGGAGACAATATCTCCGCCGGCCGCGGACCTCTAGCGGCGGTGGCGGCGGGCAGCAAAAAAAAGAAATTTTAATGGCAACTAGGACGGGACTGCACCTGGCTGCGGGCCCTACTAGGCTGCGGGCCCCATAGCGAACGCGTGTGTCGCTATGGCGGTAGTTCCGCCACTGTTGGGGACCCATTTATGAATCTGCTATACACCAAACATTCACTGCAGGTGAATTAATCACTGTAATTTAAAATGCATGCATCAGAGAGATACATCAGCAGTTGCTATTTCAAATATGTCACGTTCACTGCTTTCAAAGTATACCTCCTTATATTTGATCTTTTTGTATTCATTTACAATGAGGAGTCTAGAAATGTTGGCTAAAATTCTGTGTTGTGGATCTTTGCATATAACGCCTAGTTAATTATTAAGTCAACCACCTTTTATTGCTGTGAGCTATAACCTCAGTATTATCTAGAATTTTGTATAAAATGTCACCTAAAAACGAAAAAGGCCCATAGAGACGGCCAGGGACCGTCTGGTCCCCAGCCAGTTCTATGATAACCCGGCGGCACCACTGGGTTGGATCCTGGGATACCTTAGGCGCCGATGGGAGGGGGCTGTTAAAACCATTCAGCGGCTATTTAGCTGCTAGGATGGCCTCTACATTAAAGGGAATCGCTGACTGAACAAAACAATACCAGGATGATGCCTGTAGTGGTAGGCATTATCCCGGTATAACAACATGGATGTCCTCCTGGGGGGAACTGGTTAAACAAATGATTAAAGTAGTCAAGAACATGGATGAAATATTTATATAAAATCTTAGTATACGCTGCCAGCACATATTTTTTCATTTCTAAATTTTTTTTTTTTTTTAACCTGTAGCTGACCGCCCACTGTCAAATGACGGCGGGACGGTGCAGCTATTGTGGCGGCCCGCCGTCATATGACGGCGCTCGCTTTTTGGCCACTAGGGGGCGCGTGCGCCCGCCGCGTAGCTGGGGACCCGATGCGCGTGCCCGGCGGCCACGATTTCCGCCAGGCACCCGCGATTGCCCGGTAATCGAGCAGGACGTGGATCTGTGTGTGTAAATACACAGATCCACGTCCTGTCAGAGGAGACCGATGGTGTGTCCCTTGTACATAGGGACACCGATCGGTCTCCTCCCCCAGTCAGTCCCCTCCCCCCACAGTTAGAATCACTAAGATAGGGAACATATTAACCCCTGCAGCGCCCCCTAGTGTTAACCCCTTCCCTGCCAGTCACATTTATACAGTAATCAATGCATTTTTATAGCACGGATCGCTGTATAAATGTGAATGGTCCCAAAAATGTGTCAAAAGTGTCCGATATGTCCGCCGCAATGTCGCAGTCCTTATAAAGATCGCAGATCGCCGCCATTACTAGTAAAAAAAAAAAATAAGAATAAAAATGCTATAAATCTATCCCCTATTTTGTAGACGCTATAACTTTTTTGCGCAAATCAATCAATAGACGCTTATTGCGATTTTTTTTTTTTTTTATTTTTTATTTTATTTTTTTTAACAAAAACATGTAGAAGAATACGTATCGGTCTAAACTGAGGAAAAAAATTGTTTAAAAAAAAAATAAAAAATTGGATATTTATTATAATAAAAAGTAAAAAATATTGCGTTTTTTCAAACTTGTCCCTCTTAATTTGATTATAGCGCAAGAAATAAAAACCGCAGAGGTGATCAAATACCACCAAAATAAAGCTCTATTTGTGGGGAAAAAATGATAAAAATTTTATTTGGGTACAGCGTTGCATGGCCGCGCAATTGTCATTCAAAATGCGACAGCGCTGAAAGCTGAAAAAGGGCTTGGTCAGGAAGGGGGTGTTCGTACCTGGTAGGCAAGTGGTTAAATAAACAAAATACATGGCGGGGGGGGGTGATGGTTTCAGATTGGCACATCACGGATCTGGTGGACAGATTACTGGGAGGGGCTGGGGAAGACCCGGCTGTCGTGGTGCATGTTGACACCAATGACAAAGTCAGTGGAAGATGGAGTGGCCTAAAAAATGATTTGCGGAAACGGACCTCCAAGGTAGTATTCTCAGAAATGCTACCGGTACCTCGAGCCACACATCGAAAGGCAGAGGGAAATAAGGGAAGTAAACAAGTGGCTGAAGAGCTGGTGTAGAAAAGAGGGGTTTGGGTTCCTGGAGAACTGGGCCAACTTCTCAGTCGGTTACCAGCTCTTTAGCAGGGACAGACTGCACCTAAATGGGGAAGGTGCAGATCGGCTGGGAGTGAAGATGGCCAACAAGTTAGAGGGTCTTTTAAACTAGGCGACAGTGGGGGAGAGTCCAGAGGTAGAGATAATCAGTCAGCACGGAACAAATTCCAGAGGGTAGTATTGGGAACATTAGTGGTAGGTTGACTAAAGCACCTAAACCCGAGGTAAGTACAGTAACTAGTCCTAATTGCAACCTCAGAACACCCAATAAGGAGATCGTATGCGTCCGGTCTAAACTATGGTATGTTCACCAATGCCAGGAGTCTGGCAGACAAGATGGGGAGAACTAGAGCTACTGTTGTACGAGGAGGAATTTCGATTTTTGTAGGAATTTCAGCTCTCATGATTGGCTGGCAACCATTCAAGGGTATTCCCTATATCACAGGGATAGAGACGGTAAAAAAAAGAGGGAGGGGTATGCCTGTATATCAAAAATGATTAAAGTGAATGTGATAGACGACATCCCTAATGGAGCAAGGGAGGAGGTGGAATACTTATGGGTAGAACTACAAAGGGAGGAAACTAAGGGAAAAGTAATATGGGGCATATGCTATAGGCCCCCTAACCAGAGGGTGGAGCTGGAGGCGGACCTCCTGTCACAATTTGGATTAGCGGCAAGGATGGGAAGTGTCATTATAATGGGGGTTTTCAATTATCCAGAAAGTCTGGGCGGAAGGAACCGCACATTCATCTAAAACTCGCCATTTCCTAAATGTATTGCAGGACAATTTCATGGGTCAGATGGTAAATGCACCAACAATAAACAAAGCGTTACTAGACCTACTGATTACCAACAATACAGACCTGATCACCGATGTGGAAATACCGGGCAATTTAGGAAATGGCGATCACAGGTCAATTCGTTTCAGTATAAATCACACAAATGGGGAAACACAAGGGGAATACAAAGATCCCTAAACTACGACCCTTGCTAGAAGATACTAAATGGGATAAAATCTTAGGAACAAAGAAGAAAAATGGGTATACTTTAGGAGCATATTAAATAAGGGTATTAGCCAGTGCATCCCAATGGGAAATACATTTAAAAGAGCTAATAAAAGTCCTGGGTGGCTTAACTGCAAGTGAGTTATCATCACCTGCATTTCAACTTTACAAAGAATGCAACGAGTAATGTAAGGGTGCAAAATGGAGCACGAAAGGCACATAGCGGAGGAGAGTAGAAAAAATCCCCAAGAAATTCTTTAAGTATATAAATGGTAAGAAAGGAAAGTCAGATCATATTGGTCCCATAAAGAATGATGAAGGGAATCTGGTTACAAAGGATGGATAGGGTATTGAATTTATTCTTCTCAGTCTTCACGAGGGAAACGAGGGGGCTTCAGTAACCAAAACTGCGATGTTCATCCTTATGACACCTCACAGGAAGCACCCTCATGGCTAACACAGGAAAAATTAGAAATGGACTTGAAAAACATAACATTAATAAGTCACTAGGACCAGATGGCTTGCACCCAGTGGGTCCTTAAAGAACTCGGTCAAGTAATTGCCAGACTATTGTTCCTTATTTTTACGGACGGTCTACTGACTGGAATGGTACCAGCAGATTGGAGAAAAGCCAATGTAGCTCCGATATTTAAAAAAGGCCGAGATGCATCCCTGGGAATTGCAGACCAGTTAAAGAAAGGGGGAGAGACACAGGAAGTGCCAACCTGAGTGTAGTATATTAAATGCGATTTATTAGAAAAGTAAGTAATGCACTTACAAGAAATAACAACATAAAAACAAGCTCATCTGTAAGTAGTGGTATCTGCAGGTGTAGAGTGGCATCCAAAACTAGTGTCTATGGATCTGGCAGGTGACTGGGGGAGCCTCAATCCGTCCTGTGGCCACCAGTAGGTCAGTCCGGGCTGCCATGGAGTGCAGGGAAATGATGTCACCAGCTAAGTTCTGAAACACATGATTGATCTCACTGTAAGAGGCCAAGCGAAGTGCATGTACACAGAAATCCCAACATGTTTTGGAATATATCCTTAGATACTTGATTCCTTCTTCAAGGGCTGGTTTAGAACAGGTTGTATTGTCTGGTGATACAACAGCAAAAAATCATGAGAAATGTATAAAAAGTACAATGTATAAATCTGTAAACTCAGTAGGTGACAGCATGATATACAGACAGGGCAGGCATTTTGAATCTGACAATACTCGCATAATGGCTATCCTTAATCAATCATAGTACACCGTCCACTCAGCGTGTCGGTGACCTCACGACGTCTGACATCATCGCGCTGTTTAGCGCGGTGGCGCTGGACGCCGCTTGTGCCACGGGATAGTCGGGTAGAGGAGCCTCTGGGCACTTCCTTGATGCAGATGTTCAGAGAGGCTCATCAACTACATGGTGGGCCCTCTGATCACCTGACATCAATCCGCCCTGAGCATTGGATTCCATTTGCTCATTGAGCGTGCATCTTTGACCTCTTCACCCATATAAACAGGTAATGTCATTAGTCAGATGCTGCACAAGCCAGGATCGCACAATCCACTGGAGTGAGGAGACTTTTCCCAGATCTGCATTATAAGTACGCTTTTTTTTTTTTTCCTTTGCATACACTTTTGTCTTGCTTTCTATTGCTCAAACAACCATTAGGATTCTATACTATACAGGTCTCTTGTACAATCCCCATACCTTGGCAGCCTTTTTATACATGCATCCTTACTATATATTGCTGCATATAATATATTTTGCAGCCAAGCATATAAATTGTGATAACATGTCATCCATCTTACACACCTTTTGTGCTAGGTCCGTCTCCATTTATTGTCGATCCTTGTGAGCTCCGGTGTCTTTGTGGCAAAGATATCTTGCGTTCTACTCCTTTTACATCTTCCATGTACGCTTATCCAGCACGGTGAACTTTGTGTCACCTGTCTTTGGGGATATACATACACTTCCCATTTATGCTTTAGAGAATTCCAATGTGTGTTGGGACAGTATGGAGATGCAACTCCTGATGTGTACTATGATTCATCAAAGATAGCCATTATGTGAGTATTGTCAGATTCAAAATGCCTGCCCTGTCTGTATATCATGCTGTCAACTACTGTTTACAGATTTATACATTGTACTTTATATACATTTCTCCTGTTTTTTTTTTTTTTTTTTGCTGTTGTATCACCAGACAATACAGCCTGTTCTAAACCAGCCCTTGACGAAGGAATTGCGTATCTAAAGATCTATTCCAAAACATGTTGGGATTTCTGTGTACATGCACTTCGCTTGGCCTCTTACAGTGAGATCAATCATGTGTTTCAGAACTTGGCTGTATCATACCCTCATACAG
The DNA here is from genome assembly GCA_028564925.1 of Lithobates sylvaticus. Classification (NCBI taxonomy): domain Eukaryota; kingdom Metazoa; phylum Chordata; class Amphibia; order Anura; family Ranidae; genus Lithobates; species Lithobates sylvaticus. The sequence continues at coordinate 281,368,066 of CM053030.1, forward strand.
TATTACTATCAATCCTTTGTTTTTAGAATAATTCACTGCTAATTCATGTTTTATGTATTCAATAAACTTTGTATAAATTATTTTATATATACGCTTGTCACCTTTTTATCTGGTCTTCCTCCCTTGCACATAAAATCCCCAGGGGCAACCTTTTTGCATACTAAGCTTAGCAGGGCAATAACTTCTCCACAGGCTGTGGAAACCTTGCAAGAAGATCTAAACAAATTAATGGGGTGGGCAACTACATGGCAAATGAGGTTTAATAAATATAAAATAATGCATTTGGGTTTGCAAAAATATAAATGCAATCTATACACTAGGGGGAGAACCTCTGGGGGAATCTAGGGTGGAAAAGGACCTGGGGGTCCTAGTAGATGACAGGCTCAGCAATGCCAAGCTGCTGTAAGCAAAGCAAGCAGAATATTGGCATGCATTAAAAAGGGGTATTAACTTCAGAGCTAAAACATCAATTATCCCATTCTACAAGACTCTGGTCCGGCCGCACCTGGAGTATGCCATCCAGTTCTGGGCACCAGTCCTCAGGAAGGATGTGCTGGAACTGGAGAGAGTCCAGAGAAGGGCAACAAAGCTAATAAAGGGTCTGGAGGACATTAGTTATGAGGAAAGGTTACGAGCGCTGAACTTATTCTCTCTGGAGAAGAGGCGCTTGAGATGGCATATGATTTCAATGTACAAATACTGTACTGGTGACCCCACAATAGGGATAGAATGTTTCCGCAAAAGGGAATTTAATAAGACACGCAGCCATTCACTAAAATGAGAAGCGGTTTAATCTTAAACTACGTAGAGGGTTCTTTACTGTTATGCCCTGTACACTAGAGCTGCACAATTAATCGTCAAGAATTATCGTGATCTTGACTAAATTGTTTCACAATTCTTTCCATACAAAGAATTCTCTCTGCTCTTCTGAAGCCACAGCCCTAAAAGAAAGGAAGAGAAAAACGGGGCGGTCTGACAAGAATCAAAACATTCTTTATCAGTTGAACTTTAAGTATCAACATTATAACAACTTGTCAATGGAATAGACTTTGTGTAGTGAAAAAAGTTTAACTACTTAACCGGTTCCCAACCGGTGCAAGACTATGTACGTCGGCAGAATGGCACGGACAGGCATAAGGGCATACAGGTACGTCCCTTTGAAATTGCCGCCGTGCCATCGCGTGCGCGCCAGTCGGAGACCCCTGTGACTCCGATCGCGGGACCCGCGATCGATCGCCGCTGGGAAACCCGAGGTCATTTCACAGGGAGGAAGAATGGGGAGATGCCGATGTAAACAGCATCTCCCCGTTCTGCCTAGCAACAAGTGATACTGATCTCTGCTCCCTGTGATTGGAGCAGAGATCGGTGAACTGTAAAACACAGCCACGCCCCCCCACAGTTAGCAACACGCCCCTCCCTTCACTGCGAGTGTCATTTACACAGGAATCAGTGCATTTGTATAGCACTGATTGCTGTATAAATGACAATGGTCCCAAAAATGTGTCAAAAATGTCCGATGTGTCCACCATAATGTCGCAGTCACAATAAAAATCGCTGATCGCCACCATTACTAGTAAAAAATTAATAAAAAGGTATTAATAAAAATGCCATAAAACTATCCCCTATTTTGTAGACGCTATAACTTTTGCGCAAACCAATCAATCGCTTATTGCGATTTTTTACCAAAAATATGTAGGAGAATACGTATCGGCCTAAACTGAGGAAAAAAAAAAATAATTTTATATATTTTTTGGGATGTTTATTATAGCAAAAAGTAAAAAATAATGCGTTTTTTTTTTTTTTTTTTTTTTTTTTTTTTTTTCAAAATTGGTGCTTTTTTTTTTTTTTTTTTTTTTTTTTTTTGTTTTATAGCACAAAAAATAAAAACCGCAGGGGCGATCAAATGCCACCAAAAAGCTCTATTTGTGGGGAAAAAAAAGGATGTCAATTTTGTTTGGGAGCCACGTCGCATGACCGCGCAATTGTCAGTTAAAGCAGCGCAGTGCCAAATCGCAAAAAGTGGTCTGGTCTTAAGCCAGCATAATGGTCCGGTCTGAAAGTGGTTAAACACTAAACCTTTTTCTGACATTTGTTGGTTTCAAGTTAAAATCATTTTTTTTTTGCTAGAAAATTACATAGAACCCCCAAACATTATATATACTTTTAGTAGACACCCTAGAGAATAAAATTGTGGTTGTTGCAATATTTTATGTCACACTGTATTTGCGCAGCGGTCTTTCAAATGCATTTTTTATGGAAAAAATTACTTTAAAAAAAAAAAAACTAACCAGTAAAGTTTTTTGTATAATGTGAAAGATTTTACGTTGCAAGAATCGTGAGAGTATTGTGATCTTTTTATGCTAAGCAAAAAAATCGGGATTCTCATTTTGGCCAGAATCGTGCAGCTCTACCGTACACGCAATCGGAAATTCCGCCAGCAAAAGATTGAGAGCAGGTTCTCTATTTATCCGACGGAAAAAGTTCAGATCAGAAATTCCGATTTGTAGCAATTCCGACGCATGCTCAGAAACAATTTGACGCATGCTCGGAAGCATTGAACTTCATTTTCTCAGCTTGTCGTAGTGTTGTACGTCGTATTTGTGTGACCGTGTGTATGCAAGCCAAGCTTGAGTGGAATTCCGTTGTAAAAAAACATCCAAGATTTTTCCAACGGAAGTTCCGCTCGTGTATACGGGGCATAAGAGTGGTAAGGATGTGGAATTGTCTTCCACAGGTGGTGGTTTCAGCAGGGATCATCCAATAGTTTAAAAAAAAAAACTATTAGATAAGTACCTGAACGACCACAACATACAGGGATATACAATGTAATACTGACATAAAAGCACATGCATGGGTTGGACTTGTATCTTTTTTTCAACCTCACTATGTAACTATGTGCCGCCTATTAGGAGATTTTTAGAGATTTAACAGGGTCTCTCTCTTTCCTTTTTTTTTTTTTTCTTTTCAAATCTGGTGCAAAACCTCTGTATCTTCAAGCATGACAACCAAGTTGCCCTCACCCGGACATCCACAGAGGCACTTGGATGCTTTAAATTTAGCTACTTTAGTGGGGACTAGGTACCATCTAAGCATTAATTTATCTCTTTCTATTAAAGGGATTGTAAAGTCTCATGGTTTTTCACCTTGATGCATTTGCATTCTATGCGTTGGGGTGAAAAACCTTCTGTACTTTAGCTGCCCCCAGACAACCCCCCATCCTTTTTCTTACCTCAACCGATCATTCCAGCTGCTATCTCTGGCCCTCATTGGATAGATTGATAGCAGCTGGAGTCATTGCCTCTCAATTTAAATCCAGTGACGCAGGAGCCAGAGGGTCGGGTGGAGTCCTGTCTCTCAATGGACGCAGCAGCAGGACTCTTGAGCACGCCCGCACGAATGCCCCCATGGAAAGTAACTCTCAGTGGGGGCACTCGATGAGGCGGAGCCAGGAGCACCGCCGGGGCACCCCAGAAAAGGAGTTTGGGGGATGCTCTATGCAAAACCCTTGCACAGAGCAAGGTAAGTATAACCTGTTGGTTATTGTTAAACAAAAAAAACAAAAAAAACAAAAAAAAAACCTTTACAATCACTTTAAGATATTTGTTATGTGAAACTTTGATTATACTATATTAGCCACCAGATTTTATTTAGACTTTTAATCACTGTGCGATGCTGCTGTAACATTTGCTGATTGACAGTAGTCAATTACGGCTGCAATCGCCTCAAGGCTGATAGACCTTGAAATTCATTGATACTTTAGTGCAGCCTTTCTCCAACCTTTTCAACACAGAGGAACCCTCAAAATAGGTCTCCGGTCTCAGGGAACCCCTGCTAAAAAATAGAAATCTACAACTCATGATAAATTAGTGTGATGGTCAGAGGGAAGAATGGTCCTTACACTTGTGGTCATTGGGAAGAATTACCTTCTTACAGATAGTTAAAAAGATCAATGGTGTGAGTGGGAACTTATCTGAGAGGCAGAAATTGCCCAATGCTGAAGGAACCCCCTAGCAACCTCTGGAGGAACCCTGGTTGAGAATCGCTACTTTAGTGCCTGCTAGGTGTCCAGCTCTTGAGGCACACAGCCATTGCTTCAGGTTTAATTTCCTCCAAAAAAAAATGTATACACTTGTACAGAATGCCACTCTTGTCTCAAAGAAATATGTCTCAGCAATGTTAGGCGATCTTTAGCAAGTTTGAGACCTCCTTCGCTTTCAAAAAAAAGAGGATTGCCTCCTTGGTAACTTTTCACATGTATCCTACTCTTGACTAGCATTTTTCTTAAAGCAGTATTTACCAATTCTTAGATGGGAAACTAATGCAGCTATCACATTTTAAGCTTTCTTTTATTTTCATCTTGTGATTCAGCCAGCAAGTCTGTTGTTTTTCAACAGAAATGCTCTCTTGCAGTTACAGCCTTGCAACAAACCATTTGACGCTGGCAGAGGTGCCTACAATGATCAGCTTTTATTTATGTAAAACATTTATCCCAAAAGGAAAAAACTGTTTGCTCTAACTGATTATTAAAGTGGTGGGACACCCTGAAAACAAAAACTTAAAAAAATGTTAGTAACCATTTAAAATGGAAAAAAATAAAAATAATTTTTTTTTTTTTTTTTTATTTTTTTTTACTTACCAGAAATGGCTGTTGCTAGGCAGATCGTCCTAATCTGCCTCCTCCAGCTCCGCGGTGATCTCCTCTTCTTCTGTTGAATGGGGCGCGGTGCGTTATGGGAACTATGTCCCACAACACATCGCGTTCCCCATTCACAAATTAGAGTCGCGCATGCGCAGTCGGCCACACGCCGACTTGCGCATGCGCAGTAGGAAACGTGAAGCAGTTTCCCTTACTGAGGATGGCGGCACTGGAACCGGATCGCCAAGGGACAGCTCGTCCTCCACGACCGACATCACGGGCGCCCTGGGAGGGTAAGTGTACTTCTTAAAAGTCAGCAGCTACTTTTTTTTTTTTTTTTTTTTAGCTGCTGACTTTTAAACATTTTTTTTTTTGTAAGGTGAAACACCCCTTTAAGTATTCGTTAGAATTTGGCTTCATTTTGTTAGTGTATTTAAATTTGCTAGTTCGTCTAACACTCCCCTTCTTCCGAGACTGACAACACTGCTTTCCAAAGGTGCCTCCTGTTCTCATTCATCCAGAGTGGGGGTGCTCTAATACAGGAGGTGTGTTACTGGTCAGATCACCAGGTGAAAAAAAAGCCAAAAAAACTAAAACAAATGCAGCCACTACATATGGGTAAACTGCAACTTATAACACTTTTTTTGGTTTGGGGTTTAATACCGCTTTAAGGTAGACTCACGAACACAGTATAGGGTACAAAAATTCCTGCATAACCGCACATTTCCCCAGGAGTCTTTAGCACTCACTTGATAGTTGTGTGTGCCCTGTAAAGGGCAGCAATATTGGTGAACTTCCATTACTTTATGCCTGTCTGTGTACTGATGCTTTCATAATTGTCTTCAACTATTTGAGCCTCAACTCGTTTTCTGAGACTCCCTGAAATTCCTGTTATTTGGGCTATGTTTCTCTTTGGCAGAACTTTGTGTGTGTGTGTGTGTGTGTGTGTGTGTTTGTTTGTTTTTTTATATCTCCAATCTGTGCTTGTTTGTTTAAAAAAGTATTTCCTAAAGCCAAAACTCTTATTGTGAAAAGAGTAAGGGATGGTTAAAACCCATCTGCTTTTTTTTGTCATCACCTGATCACTTCTGTTCTGTCCTCCAAAATACTCGCATGGGTCCTCTCTCGATCTCATATACTTCCTCACGCTACCATAATAATACATTTTTTAGCATGTTAATAGAACTACTTTGTGTTGTTTACTTAGAATTCTGTGTAGGCATGAAGAAAAATCACCAAATGTTGTTTGTTTTTTTTCTCTTTTAGAATATGGTCAAGCAAAAAGCCTTGCGGGTTCTTAAACAGAAAAGAATGTAAGTCTCCTCATAAACATAACATATTGACTTGAATGGCTGCTAAATACTTTAATGCTGGGCTTATGTGTGTGTTGGAACTGTAATGTTTACAGTGCCTTGAAAAAGTATTCACACCCCCTGAAATTCTGCAAGTTTTTTCATGTTGCAACCAAAAATTATAATTTTATTGGGATTTTGTGTGATAGACCAACAAAGTGGCACATAATTGTGAAGTGGAAGGAAAACGATAAATTGTTTTAACATTTTTTACACATAAAGTGAAAAGTGTGGTGTGCATTTGTATTCAGTCATCACTTTGTAGAATCCCCTTTCACTGCAATTACAGCTGCAAGTCTTTTTGGGGATGTCTCTACCAGCTTTGCACATCTAGAGAGTGACATTTTTGCCCATTCTTCTTTGCAAAAAAGCTCACTCTCTGTCAGATTGGATGGAGAGCGTCTGAACAGCAATTTTCCAGTCTTGCCACAGATTCTCAATTGGATTTAGGTCTGGACTTTGACTGTTGCCATTCTCCCCCCCCCCCCCCCTTTTTACTATTTTGGTAAATTTACCAGCTCTGTGTAATGCTTTTTGCTTTGCTTCTCTGTGTGCCCCCATAACCAGCTGCTTGTTATGGGGGCACACGTGCCGGCCCCCATAGACATGCAAAGCGCAGCTCGGCCTGTCCATTACTCCTTCTTTTTATGATTTGGGCATACTGGTCTCAGTCAAGCTTGTCAGAGCACAGAGAGGGGAGAGAAGAACTGAAGCCGGGCACAGCACAGGACTGGGTAAGTTTTTCAGGGGGGAGGTGGTGTTTTGGAAGCTTGGGGGTACGCTATTGGAAGGTTTTATTACCTTTTTAATGCAGAGAATGAATGTAACCTTTGCTCTTACAACCACTTTACCTCTGTGGTCTCCTTCACTCAGTACTTTATATATATATATATATATATATATATATATATATATAGTATATATATATATATATATATATATATATATATATATAATTTTTTTCCTTTCTCACCTCTACATCTGCACATCACTGTACCCTCTGTGTGGCTCCCTGTCTTGCTCCACTCCCCTCTTCTCTTCTGTGTAATTTTCTTCTCCTTCTCTCCCCGCATTCTAGATGTTGTTCGGCAGGACCAGCAGTAATATACTCCCCTAGCACGCAACATATATATTATTTCAACTCCACCCCACCTAGTCGGCAGTAAATGGTGACCTGCAGAGAGGAGTGTATTATAGCCCACAAGGAATTTTCTCGTTCAAAGTTTTTTATTTTCACATAAAAGAACAATACAGAACAAAAAGAGAGACAAAACGATATAGTGCATATATTTACAGTCATATATGGGATATCGTAGTAATCAAACAACATAGATAAAAGCACGAGTATCTTGTGGTCTAAAGTATGAGGTGGGAACTTATGATAGAGGAACACTATAGGAAGGGCTTATGTAATAACCTTGTATGTACGAGAACAGCATCTCCGAACCTTACCCAGGTGCTGTAATATCATGCCTCCAGACCACTCTACCACCCCAAATGGGTTCAAACTGTGGTAAAGTGGGGGCAATTAGGAGAATTAGGTACTTTGTTAACCAAGGTTGTAGGCAAAGTATAGAAGATACATACCAAAATAGATGTGTAAAAACCCAAAATATGTTCATATCTTTAGTATTTACCATGTTCCTATATATATAATGTAGTCTGTTTGAAGAACAATCATACCTATTACAGAAAAAATTATATGATGTCACAATGAGAAAGTCCCGTATGCATATTTCATACATAAAAAAAAAAAAAAAAAAAAAAGGGGGGGGGGGGAGGAGGGAAAGAAGGAAAGGGACAGAAGGGGAGAGTCTCTCCAGGTGGTGGTTTGCATAGTAGGTAGCTCACTGAAGTAAGGTGTTGAAATAATTGGTACATTATTGAGGTAACAGTAATGACTGGTCAAAGTCAGGTGGAAAATAATGTTTTACCCAAGGTTGCCAGATCTGCGTAAATTTATTGATTTTATTGTCTTCAATAGCCGACATTTTAGCGTGGGTTAAAGCTCTATTCATTCTGTGTTTTGGCTTCTGCTACTATTAATGTTTTGGATTTCCAGGCTTTAGCTATGGTTTGTTTAGCTGCAGCGCTAAGCTGGAGGAATAATTTAAATTGGGAATGTGTTAGTGATGGTGGTTTCAGGTTAAGAAGAGCCATAGCTGGATCGGGAGAAATAGTGCATTCCAGAGCTTTAGAAGCCATATCAAAAATGCTGGCCCAGAATTCTTGGACTACCAGACACTGCCACCATATGCGGAAATGGGTACCTGGGGAAGGGCATCCTCTAAAGCAGTTGTTCGGATATGTCGGGATGAATTTAGCAATTCTGGCAGGCACCAGATACCATCTAGCTAGGACTTTAAAGTTAGTTTCCAAAGCAATTTGGAGAGGAGCTTTTAGTAGCTATCCATATATTAGACCAGTCATTAGTGTTAAAAACACGATTCATATCTATAGCCCATTTGTCAGTATAAGAGGGTAATGCATCATTAGGAAGAGTAGTAAGTTGATGATATAACAAAGATATTAAACCTCTGATATGAGGATCACTTTTGCAAATACGTTCAAATTGAGTCATTTGAGCGTAGAACCAGTCATGAGAAGAGGAGTATAAAAGTTTTTAATTTGCAAGTATCTGAAGATTTCAGATCTTGGAAGCCCATAGTCATTGCATAGTGTTGGGAATTCTAGGATATTAGCGTTATTACATACTTGGTGAAGTCGGGTTAAGTTTGAAGTAGACCAGGCGGAAAATGATTTCGGATACTTCCAGGCCGGGTAGAAGGCTGGATTGCCAAGGAATGAGAGAAGAGGATTGTGTGTAGATTGAAGGTTGTAAGGTTTACCAAATCTGTCCCAAATAGATAAGGAATGCTTCGTAATGGAGTTAGAGATATGCGACCTATCATTGGGATGAATCCATAAAATATTGGCAAGAGATATAGGATCGCAGTCAATGGATTCAACGAGCACCCAAAGGGGTGTTTCAGCTGTAGAATGATATTTTGGGAGAAGTGAGAGTTGTGCTGCAGAGTAATAAGAGGCGAAGTTTGGTAAACCTAATCCTCCCTTCAATTTACTAAGGTATAATGTGGCCTTTGGTATCCATGGTTTTGTTTTACCCCAAATAAAAGCTAAGACTCTACGTTGTATTATCCTGAGGAAGTATGCTGGTAATGGGATGGGTAGAACCCTGAATAAGTATAAGAATTTCGGTAAGATCGACATTTTTATAGCATTTATTCGTCCCAACCAAGACAGTGGAAGGGAAGACCATTGTTTCATATAATTAGTGACTTGTTTAAGTAGTGGGAGATAGTTAGCCCTAAATAAATCTTTAAGTGAAGTTGTGAGTTGAACACCTAAATAAGGTAATTGAGTAGGAACCCAGTGAAACGGTGGGGTGGATTGGAGATGCAAGAGGTCGTTTTGTTCCAAGGAGATATTAAGGATATTAGATTTTGTGGGGTTGATTTTGAGTCTGGAGATTATAGCAAATGTATCTAATGTATTCAACAGATTTGGAGCAGATATGTGTGGGTGAGATAAAAAAATAAGGATATCATCAGCAAAAAGACATAATTTATGTTGGTAACCGCCTAATTCGATTCCTTTGATATCTAAATTTGATCTGATTAATTGTGCCAATGGTTCAATAAGGAGGGCGAAAAGTAGGGGGGATAAGGGACAGCCCTGTCTAGTACCTCTACAGATATTCATCATGGCAGATTTATAACCAGAGTACTTAATGTATGCTTTTGGATGATCATACAGTGAGGAAATCCATTTTAGAAAATGATTCCTGAATCCCCATTTTTGGAGCATATATTGCATATATGGTCAGGTGACAGAGTCAAACGCCTTTCTGATATCTAGGGATATCAGGCATGACGGGATACGTCTAGTCTTAGCCGCGTGCATGAGTAAAAGAGCGCGTCTGATGTTGTCACCTGCCTGTCTCTTAGGTATAAAGCCAGTTTGATCTTGGTGGATTAATTGACCTATAATATTGAGGCGAGTTGCCAAAATTTTAGCTAATAGCTTTATATCAAGGTTGAGGAGGGATATAGGATGAAAGTTCATCCATGAAGTAGTATCTGAGTGGGGTTTGGGAATCATTACTATAATAGATGTAAGCGTTTCTGTACAAAAGGATTGGTTTGTAAGGATAGAGTTAAAGGCTCTGGTTAGAATAGGTGCTAGAATATGCGAAAATTGTTTATAATACAGTGCCGAAAACCCATCTGGGCCCGGTCTTTTATGGGGTTTAAGAGTTTTATAGCATTCAGAACTTCAGGAATTGTTATAAGGCTCTCAAGATTATCTGATCTAGGGTAGGAAGCATAGTGTTAGAAAATAAGGTGTCTGCTTTAAATGTGTCAAACTCTTGGCTAGAGGAGTATAGTTTAGATAAATTGGAGTGGAACACATCAAGTATTTTTACCGGGTTGCTGGTATAGCCATCACGTGTAATCTTCAGTCTAAAGGAAGACTGTGCTTTTTGTATTGTTTTTAGGCTACGTGCCATAAGAGTATTGGGTTTGTTAGCCTGTAGATATTGGGTGTGTTGGCGTTTACGCATTAATTTGTCAGCAGAGTCTGATAAAAAAAGGTCTAGGTCTAGACGTGCCTTATCTAACTTTGTGTGGTTTATAGCAGTCGGGGTAGATTGAAAATTTGAATGACATTTGTTAAAAGCAGTTTCCAATTTTGCAAACAAAAGTTTACGCTCTCTCTTAAGTGTTGATGCTAGTTGAATAAAATTACCTCTAATAACAGATTTATGAGCTTCCCACAAAGTTAGGGAAGAAACATCATCTGTATCGCTAAAAGAGATGTAATCGGAAAGCGCTTGCTCAATTAATGATTTATGAGAAGGATGGGTTAATAAGGAATCATTAATGTTCCAATTAGTATCATGAGATCTAGGTACCGTTGAGGCAGTGGTGGTGAAAACAGCACAATGGTCTGACCATGGAAGTGGGATGATTTTAGATGCAAGTATTTCTGGTAATAAACTTGATGGGACTAGGATATGATCGATTCGAGAAAATGATTTGTGTGGGTACGAATAATGTGTATAACGTCTATTGGTAGGGTTAATTTCCCTCCATGTGTCTACTAGTTTGTGTGCTGAAAGCAGGGGCTGTAGGGTCAATTTGTTAGTACTCGTATTAGGGGCTATCAGAGATTTATCCAAAAAGGGGTATACCGTAGCATTGGAGTCTCCGCATAGGACTATCGTACCAAATTTATGCGTATTAACAATTTGAAAGAGATGAGCTAAAAAAAGCTAATGGTCGTTTATTTGGGGCCTAGTAGGAGACAATGGTAATAGGGGCATCAGAAAGGTAACCAGTAAGTAAAATGTATCTACCTTCTGGGTCGTTCAGTTGGGACACAAGAGTAAACTGGGTGTTTCGATGGAAGCCTATGAGAGTACCCCTTTGTTTAACTGAAGCAGAAGCAACATAAAATTGTGGATATGTTGACGAGAGGAATTTGGGATGGGCATTTTCTTTAAAATGGGTTTCCTGCAAGCAGATAATGTGGGCTTTTTTAGCGTGGAAAGTGCGCATAGCTTTTGAACGTTTGTGGGGGATGTTAAACCCTTGCACATTTAAAGATAAGACATTTATGGGGGCCATGACTGTGCGACATGTGATAATATAGCATAAAAAGCACAACTTACTTCTAGTTTCGTGTCCACCACCTGGAGAGAGGAGAGAGTAAAAAATAGAAGGGAAAAAAATAAAATATGAAAAAAAAAAAATCGATCGACCCTATTATAATAGCAAACTAACAATAGAGATGGATAATAAAACAGGGTGTGGGAACGTCTATGGAGCTTAATCATAAAGCTCCCAGAGGTTCCAATGCCATCCGCCGGCACCCGCATAATCCTAGCGGGTATCTGGAGATGGTACGAGGGGCAGCAAGAAATTCCTGAGGGGAGAAGAGCACCGGGGGACCACTAAGAGGGAAAAAAAAAATAGTACACCAAAAGTCTATTATATGCCAAGGCCTAAATGGAGAAAACGAGATTATTCATGTATAAGTAAATACATTAATTGAATTACTAATAAAAGTATATTGAAAAGAAAAAAGAGAGAAAAAAAAAAAGGGAAGCTGTGGAGTAGTAATAGTATAGGCCCCGGGTGTTGATATGCAAAAAGCGGGGAGAAAGGGTCCAGTTATTACAGTAAATAGTCTGATGAAGACCGGTAAGTGGGGTAGAGATTTCTTCCAACCAGCAATCCTTGCTTGAAATAGGTGTAAGTTGAGCTTTTGAGTTTGTGTATCAGTCCATTGAATCTTCATTGGAGGGGGCCGAATTTTCAAACCTTCCACGTTTGTGGATGTGTGGACGAGAAGATGGAGAGGCTCCTTCAGAATTCGTCGCAGTATTTTGCTGAGGAGATTTTGAAGCTGAGCGTCTGCGAGGATGATCATTAGATATAGATCTGTCGGCGATCCCTATTTCAATCAGGGCGGATTGTAAGTCTTCTGGAGTCCTGCAGACGAATTTCGTTTCCAAGTGTGTAAAGCGTAGGGGAAAAAGGGAATCCCCAATGATATGCAATATTGTGCTGTTGCAGAATCTGTAATTGAGGTTTAAGTGCACGCCGTTTAGCAACCGTGAGGGGAGAGATATCAGCAAAAAGTTGATACGTATAGCCCTGGAATTGTAAGGAATCTTTATCCCTAGCCGCCGCCAGTAATTGCTCCTTGGATCTGTAATAGTGAAATTTAGCAATTTTATATCCCTGGGGGGGCCATTTGTTTTGCGAGGGGCTAAAGCTCTGTGCACTCTGTCAAGTTCCAGTCTTTCCACTGGTATGCCGGGTTGTAATTCTTGGAATAAAGCTATTATGGTGGCTTGGAGATCTAGGACTGTCTCTGGGATTCCTCTAATTCTCAGGTTCGATCGTCTATCCCTATTTTCCTGATCTTCTAAACGTGACTGTAATAAAAGATTTTCTTCCTTTTAAATTTTCCAGCTCTGAGGTGTTTTGCTGAGCATGGCTATCTAGGTTATCCACTCTAATTTCTAGGTCGGCGGTTCTCTGGCCCAGTTCTCTAATCTCTTTTGTCAATTTATCAGTTATTCTGTCAGAAGTCTTTTTTAATGCTTTTTGTAGCATATTTTCAAATTTGTTAAATATATCATTATTTATTTCTTGCTGAGGGACCTCGGCATCTGACTCTGACTCTGCAGTATCCTCAGTAGTCTGAGGGGGCGCTTTCCCATAGCGCTGTGTGGGAGCCTGTGAGGTGATTGCCGCCGCCTGTCTGGCCGGCGCTGTTTTTGCCAAGGTAACCTTAACTTTAGCTTTCTGGCCCCGCAGGACCATTGTAATATCACCTGGGGTCCTTTGTGGGGCTTTGTATGCTATTTTGTACCGCTCGCGGTACCGCTGTGACCTGTAGTCCTCCGGTTCTCTGTCCCCTCAGAGCGGAGCTCAGGCAAGCATTACCGCTCGCTCTGGCATCCGCATGCGCCGCCCACAAGGAATTTTACGTATTCTAATAAGATATAGCCACCCAGTAAAAACAATGTACTACACTCCCAAGAATATACTTATGTTGGGTGACATGTCTTATCCCATGTTCTCTTTTTTGAAAGATTTCCACACAAGCTTTGTATTAATTCTTATCAATCATTGATTTCGTATGTGTTGTATCATGGTCACGTGATAGTTTAAGTTATTTTCTTTCTTTTTATTCGATATGTGTAAAGAGATCACACAAATGCTTACAAGTGTTTTTTTCACCTTAACCACTTACCCACTGGGCACTTAAACCCCCTTCCTAACCAGACCAATTTTCAGCTTTCGGTGCTCTCACACTTTAAATGATAATTACTCCGTCATGCAACACTGAACCCAAATGAATTTCGTGTCCTTTTTTTCACACAAATAGAGCTTTCTTTTGGTGGTATTTAATCACCGCTGGGTTTTAAATTTTTGCGCTATAAATCAAAATATACTGAAAATTCGGTAAAAATAAATAAATAAAAATTCTTTTGTTTTCTATTAAAATTTATTGGCAGAGTATTGGCAGGGTGGTTGGTGGCAGAGTATTGGCAGGGTGGTTGGTGGCAGAGTATTGGCAGGGTGGTTGGTGGCAGAGTATTGGCAGGGTGGTTGGTGGCAGAGTATTGGCAGGGTGGTTGGTGGCAGAGTGTTGCACGGTGGTTGATGGCAGAGCATTGACCAGCGCTGTGGGCACTACACATCCAGCCCACAGCGCTGGTCCCGTCTCTCCCCCTCTCCGCTTCTCTCCTCTCTGTACCGATCGGTACAGAGAGGAGAGGGAGGAACCGGCGTCATGACGTGACGCCGGTTTGTGTACATGTGATCGCTCCGTCATTTGACGGAGCGATCACGTGGTAAACGGCCGCTATCAGCGGCCGTTTACCGTGATCCGTGATGCGCCGGGTCCTCGGGACCCGGCGGTCACAGATGTTCCCGAGTGCGCGCCCCAGGGGGCGAGCAGGAGCAAGTTTCTGGGAGGACGTCCGTATGACGTCCTCCCAGGATAAGCCGACCGCGCTGTAGCCGTCTTTTGACTATAGCGCGGTCGGCATGTGGTTAATGCCTCCTATGCATTAAGGTGAAAAAACTTCTGACAGTGACCAGCCCCCCATTTTACTTACCTGAGCCCGTTCGTTCCCTCGGCGGAGACACGCTCACCTTCTCTACCCAGGGTTCTAGGGTCTTGATTGGATAGATTGATAGCAGCGCAGCGATTGGCTCCTGCTGCTGTCAATCAAATCCAATGATGTGGGCGCTGGGGGGCGGGGCTAAGTCCGGCATTCTGTGTCTATGCACGCAAATGCTGGACTCGGGAGCGTGCCCCCAAGGTAACCCCCCAGGAGGAGCCACAAACACTGCCGGGGGACCCCGAAAGAGGAGGTTCGGGGCCACACTGTGCAAAACAAACTGCACAGTGGAGGCCAGTATGACATGTTTGTAAATCTTGTTTTTTTTTTTTAAATAACAATCACTTTCAAAGTAATGAAAGATAAAGAAAATATCACAAAAAAACTTAACTAAAGATGCTGTTTCCGCCATGGGTCCCATTTTGCTGTTACGCAACATGGTCGACCAGATTCAGACGCTTGCCTCATGAAGGCAGCTCTGATTTGAGACCATGGTCTTATAGGATTTGCTATGGTAATATAGAACTTGAAAATACCACCTTGAGGGGCCAACTCCCATTTGCAATATGACCCTCAAGGACTTGGTCAGTTAACAATAACATTCCAATGACATGAGTCAGCTAAAAATGACTAGAATAACCAAGATATTAGTAGCTTTATTAGATATTTGTGAGGCCAACCTTAATGAGGAATATGAAATATGCAATTTCCCTATCAGTATGCCCCTCTCTATCACCAATCTAGTTGAAAAGCTTGATGTGTTTGACTAAAACAAATAATTTCTTGGATACTGTAAAGCTATGGGGGGAAAAAAAAGGTGTGTGTGTGTGTGTGTGTGTGTGTGTGTGTGTGTGTGTGTGTGTGTGTGTTTTTATTTATTAGTAGCTGTTACATTTATAGAAATCTTCTAAGAATTCAAAAAGTGTAATGTTTTCCAACTTTGATCTGCATTTCAGGTATGAACAGCAAAGAGACAACTTAACCCAACAATCCTTCAACATGGAACAAGCCAATTATACCATTCAGACACTAAAAGATACCAAAACCACGGTATGCTTATTTTATTTTTTGGTAAAGTAAAGAAACAAAACTAGAGGAGGGACTTTGGAGGCACCAATACATGCAAATACTGTAATAAAACATACAAAAGTCTATTGCACATTTATTTAAAAAAAAAATTTTGAATAAAAATTCATACAAACAACTGATACATGTTCTGTGTGATGGACAAGAATAAAAGGATCTCCATTAATCAAAACCGCATTGGAACCCAAAAGGGACCATTACACAGAACATGTATCCATTACACAGAACATGTATCTGCTGTTTGTATGAATTTTTATTCAAATATTGGTATATAATTATATTTGAATGTGCAGTAAACGTTTGTATGTTTTATTACATTATTTGCTTGTATTGGTGCCTCCAAAGTCCCTCCTATAGTTTAATTTCTTTACCTTGTACTGGGATGTGGCATCAGTAATATTGGGCAGTCTAGGCATCCTTGCTAGATTTGATTTATGTTTTGGTAAAACCTTAACCTGTAAAGGAAAAAATGCATTTTACTGGTCTTCTTTTTTTTTTTTTTTCATGGGTGATCCCTGTGAGTCAAGAATTACCGGAGTCCAGCAAATGTCCCGACATAGTAAAATGGAACATGTTTTTGTCCTTTAGCTCATTTGTCTGTACTGATCCTGTGGATCACAGAAGTGCAGTTTTGTTCTGTACTCCTGTGACCTGTTTTCAGCAGAAAGCGGACTGAAGCCTGCTGTCGGCTGATGTCACAACCGGTCTTGGCTCCGGAAAGATTGTGACCATATGGTCAGGATCCGCCCACATGCCTGGAACAGCACCCGGCTCAGCCTATCAACCAGCCGCTCCCACCTGCTCCACAGCCCAGCGCTCCAGTGAGGGCAGGGGGACAGAGCAGAGAGCTGGTGAATGACAGACTAACATTCCCATACTTCTCTTTTAAAGTAAGCTTGTGCTTTGCCCACACATGTCAAGGTAATGAGTTCTTTGTCTTCCTTTTGCTCTACGTTGCTTCCTTCAGCTGATAGGAGTTGTGTCCTCAAAATTCAAGCTTATACAGGGCTATGGAGACACCATGCATCGGTGGTGATTGGCTCAGCACTGTCACATGTGTAATATACATGCTTCTTCATACTTGGAAGTACCAGGTATTTCCTCTAGCAACTGGAACTAAACAGAGTAGTAAATATATGTTCTCTGGTATGGTGGTATTAAGGAGGTTGTAAGGGGGGGGGGACCCTGCAAAACAAAGGCATAATCATACTAGCTCATTATGAAATACCTCAGAACGATGCCCTGAATCTTGGCTCCGGTGTTGTGATTGGCCAGAGCCGTGGTGACGTCACTTCTGCGCAGGAGCCGCTGTTCACGGCATAAGTCCTGAAGAAATGGCACCAGCGAGATGTTTCTTCAGTGTGCATGCACCGATGACGTTGGCAGCAGCGCATATACTGAATATCTCCTAAACTGTGCAGGTTTAGGAAATATTCACGGCACTTACAGGTAAGCCTTATTATAGGCTTACCTGTAGGTAAAAGTGGTGTAACAGTTTACAACCACTTAAAGGACCTGTTGTTGTTTTCCATGAATGAGCAAAGCATAGGTTTGTGATAAACAGTTGTGGACATGGGGCATGCTGCACACACCCCAAAAAACATCTGCTGATCTTGCAGCATAATTTGCCAGCAATTCACAAAGTGTGTAAATGTGGAAACTATTACAGCTGCCATGTTTATAAACACTGTTCAGACAGGAAACGGAAAGGTACAAAGTAAGGCCTAGTTTACACTAGTGCAGTTTTCAGATGTGACTTACTTTGCACAGAATCACATGACAATCCTCTTCTGGGCTCCTCAAAGGCCACTTTCTATGGGGGCACCCTTGCATGCTTGCTCCTCGCATTTCAATGGCTCATGCTGCTGTATCTGAGCCAATGAGGAGTGAGAGAGCAGGGAGCCTCGGCTCTCGAACACAACGCTGGATTGAGATTTGGGCCCAGGTATGTATTTTGGGGGGGGGGGGGGGGGGGGGGGGGGGGACTGAGCTGCATGCAGAAGGTGTTTTTGCCTAACTGCATAGAAAACCTTCTGCCTTTACAACCACTTTAAGGTAATGGCAAATGTATTGCTGAGAAAACAGGACCATAGGAGAAATGTAAACATTTTTCTAGCAGCTGCCCTTATATCAGAGTACCCTTGCCCTCCTCCCTGACCTGTAAACTTTTTCCCCAATTCAGAAGGATAACGGAGACTAGATCACCCAACCCTTTTCCCAGGCAGACCCACACATGTTCTGCAATCCAATTCATTCATATGGACTTGCTCATGCACTGAAATTGATGTCAATGAATGCGACTGCAGAGCGCATGCATGGGGCCTGGCCAGGAAGATTTTTGACAAGAGGTTGGGCAGTCTTGTCGGAGATATCTAGTTGCATCAGGGACTTGTCAGCAGAAGAAGAACGGTCGGAGAACAGGGGGTGCAGTTACAATTTAAGGACAATTTTCGGGTAGGCACTAGTGGACATTTTCTAGCAGAAATGGAAATATTCGTTTTGGGTGGTGTTGCCCCCTTTGTAACTTTAATTTACATGTATGATGCATTTAAAACGGAATTCAGTCTGTTTTTAAAAGAAGGGTATAATTGGTTATCACTTTTACTATCGGTTCAACCCAGCCATGAGGGGGCAGAATAGTGGCCTTAAGCAAGACAAAAAAAATGTAAAATGTTTGCTCATGTACATGGCAGTTAGTCATGGAGCAACCATAAAAAGCTAGTTATTTTTTGCAAAAGGGTTGCACTTTTTTAAAATGGCAATGTTTCTATGTTGTGGGGCAGTTGTGAACACTGATAGTACCTATGTAGTTGTTCTTGAATTGTCATAGGAGATCTATGGGAGCCTCTATTGCTGACCTCCTGAAAATGCTAGCTGCCTGTCAGTCTGATCTAATGACCTGTTACTTTGAGTTGTCGACCTTAAACTAGTATGCAGCCAAGTCTGTATGATTGGTCCAGGTATCCCCCTGACTGACCTGTATTGGGAAATGAAGGGATTACCCCTGTTGGCATCCCCCTGGCTATATTACAGGTGAATGAGTGAGTTGTTCTGGATGGCTTTTCCTGGCTGATGATTATTGCCCTTCTGACATAAACCAGGAGGTCCCTGCTTATTGCATAAATCCATTATTTTTTCTCTCTCCTGATTCATATTCCTAATATGTAAATTGTATAGACAAAAAAGTAATTTTACTTACGTTTTTTATTTTTTTTATTTGATACCTTAAGGTGGAAGCAATGAAAATAGGAGCCAAGGAAATGAAGAAAGCATACAAGAAAGTCAAAATAGATGATATTGAGGTAAACCTGATGCCTGTTCTAATCCTCCCAGAACCCCCCCCCCCCCCCCCCTTCTTTTTTTTTTTTTTTTTTTTTTTTTTTTTTTTAATGCTTAAATCAATCCGTGTTTGGATCTTTTATTAAGTTGAGAGATAAAAATACAATTTAAAGGCGTATATGTTCTTTACAGGACTTGCAGGATCAGCTGGAAGATATGATGGAGGATGCAGGTGAAATCCAAGAAGCTCTGGGCCGTAGTTATGGAACACCAGACATTGATGAAGATGACCTCGAAGCAGGTAAGAAAGGGCGATGCTTTTGTAGCGGTCGCATTACGGTTCATGTAAAGAACACTGCTATTTGCCACTTTTGATAAACACTACACTTATCCAAGACTGATCTTTGTGCAATTTTGGCACTCTTTCTGTTTAGCACATTGCATTCATCCTAAATTGTACATACAGTTGCCAATCCCATCACTGGCAAGGTGGTGGGTTTCTTAGCCTGCTTAGTTCAATGTTCAGCTATTTGTTCCACTTTTGTTTTAATGGCTTTTAAAACTACCAGTGGAAGTTTCATATCAATTTTACAGTTGTGCTCATAAGTTTATATACCCTGGCAGAATTTATGATTTCTTGGCCATTTTTCAGAGAATATGAATGATAACACAAAAACTTTTCTTTCACTCGTGGTTAGTGTTTGGCTGAAGCCATTTATTAATCAACTGTGTTTAATCGTAATCACAACAGAAACTACCCAAATATCCCTGTTCAAAAGTTTATATATCCCAGATCATAATACCATGTATTGCCCCCCCCCCCCCCCCTTTACCATCAATGACAGCTTGAAGTCTTATGATATTTGTGGATGAGGCTCTTTATCTTCTCAGATGGTAAAGCTGCCCTTTCCTCTAGGCAAAAAGCCTCCAGTTCCTGTAAATTCTTGGCATGAACTGCACGTTTTGAGATCTCCCCAGAGTGGCTCAATGATATTGAGGTCAGAAGACTGAGATAGCCACTCCAGAACCTTCACTTTATTCTGCTGTAGCCAATGACAGGTCGACTTGGCCTTGTGTTTTGGATCATTGTCATGTTGGAATGTCCAAGTACGTCCCATGCGCAGCTTCCTGGCTGATGAATGCAAATGTTCCTCCAGTGTTTTTTGATAACATGATGCATTCATCTTGCCATCAATTTTGACCAAATTTCCTGTGCCTTTGTAGCTCACACATCCCCAAAACATCAGCAATCCACCTCCTGTGTTTCACAGTAGGAATGGTGTACCTTTTCATTATAGGCCATGTTGACTCCTCTCCAAATGTAGTGTTTATGGTTGTGGCCAAAAAGCTAAATTTTGGTCTCATCACTCCAAATGACTTTGCACCAGAAGGTTTGAGGTTTGTCTCTGTGCTGTTTGGCGTATTGTAAGCGGAATACTTTGTGGCTTTCTTCTGGCGACTCGACCATGCAGCCCATCTTTCTTCAAGAGCCTCCTTATTGTGCATCTTGAGACAGCCACACCACATGTTTTCAGAGAGTCCTGTATTTCACCTGAAGTTATTTGTGGGTTTTTCTTTATCGTACATCATGGGACACAGGGCCACAGTAATTACTGTATAGGTTATATGGCACCTTCAGGTGATGGACACTGGTACACCCTAGGACAGGAAGTTCAATTGCCCAGTCTCTTCCAGGACTGCTCCACAACCTGAAAGGCTGGCATCTGTTACCACCTTCCAGGTAACTGGGGCTTAGCAGCGTCGGCGTGCTTCAGCGCTCACAACGCGGGCTATGTAGCTATAGAGTGCACTTTTTTCAGGTGCATACAGCTAAAGGAGGGACACAGAGCAGATGGGTCGCATGTGAGTGTTGGTTGGCATAGGCATTCCCAGGACACATTTACTTTGCATCAGGCTGAGCTTGCAAAAAACAAAACAAATACTGGATCCCGGGGTCCAGCTCTCTAAAAAGAGAAGCGTTACAGGTAAAACCTTGTTTCTTCCTCCAGAAGGCGCGGGTACCATTCAATTCGGCCTTGAAAAGACACTTTGAATGGATTCGGTTGCATGGCTTGTCCCAGTAAGGAATATTCCACTGGATCTCAGCACAGCACATCTTGACTTGTGACCAACACCTAAGACACTGGCAAAAAAAACCTGAGGTCCTCCCAGTAAGGGGAGGGGTTATATGGGGAATTGAACTTCCTGTCTAGAGTGTACCAGTGTCCATCACCTGAAGGTGCCCTATAACCCGTACAGTAATTACTGTGGCTCTGTGTCCCGTGATGTACTCCAAGAAAAGGATTTTACAGGTAAGCTGTTATAAAAATTCAATTTTCTTAGCATCCCAAACTATTTTCCTGGCAGTTGGTTACCTTTTTTAATGGCCATTCAAACCCCTTTTGTGTAAACTTGTGTTCATGTTATCAGGCCAAAATCCGAAAAGGGTATGTATTATGAGCATGACTGTACATTTTCTTTTATAGTTAAAGTGGTAGTAAACTTTCAGGGAAAAAACATTTCCTGTCAGTCAGCTCTCTGCTCTGCCCCCCCCCTGCGCTCACTGAAGCGCTGGGCTGTGGAGGGGGCGGGAGTGGCCGGCTCAGGCTCTCAGCGACTCGCGCAAGGTTTTTGCAGCAAGGAGCATTGTAGGGCAACATATATGTCAAAAAAAGGCCAAGGAAAATTCCAAGCTCTACTTACCGTCCAGCCTGCGACCAACCAAATTAACCTGTCTAACAGTATGCGTTCAAAACAGAGGTTTAGTCTGCACACATTTGCAAATGCATGCATAAGCTACAAGCCTCGGCAAGGCACCCTGTTACCTGTAGTCCCTACCTCCTGACTTTTAAGAGGCTCCACAGTGGAAGCACATGCATATTCTGATGGATAGATAGAGGGCAGATGGGCTGGAGGGAGCCCACCCCTCCTTTAAATAAGATAAGTGTCAAAACTGCCTTGGATATAAGAAGGATAGATAGAGAGATATAGATATAGATATAGATATAGATATATCTCTATCTCTATGAACTCTCTCTGAAAACTTGTAGAGCCTCCAGGGACTCACTCAGGTGTTAGCTGGAATCCAGGGATCAAAGACCCACGGCGGAGGTTTGGCCCGAGGGGTGCTCAGCGGAGCTGTGGAGATGAGAACCCAGTTGTGAAGATGGTTTCAAGCATCCTTGGGAGTCAGGAAGGGAATAAGCTGGTTCTGGTAGGTGACCAGGAGCTTTGTTGGGAATCCCTACCTGTAAATTATGTTATGTTTCTTCAGAATTGCAGTGACAGGATCGAAGGATTTACGTGCTTGTGCAGTGGCTTCAGACATATCAGTGAAGAGTGAGACCTTTTGATAAGGTTTAGGAAGCTTGCACATAGTTCTAGTTGCCCGCATTATATTTTCCTTCACGTGGAAAAAATGCAGGCGAACCAATGTGTCTCTTGGAACTGTGGCCGGAGGTAGTCTGGTTTCCGGATCCTGTGTGCCCGGTCTATTAACATGGCGAGCGGTGAAAGGTTGTAAAGGATGGTACAGAAAAGCTTTTGTAGGTATGGTGTCAGATCTCTGGGTTTCATCATCCCGCTTCCGGGATGCCCCTAAACTTTGTTTCGCGGGGAGCGATCTTCTAGATCGGAGACTGAGTTGGTTTAGAGCTAGGGCATGTTGATCTTGTGTATCAACTACTGCATTGTGTGCTTGTCACATTGCTCATCTGCCTTTCAAAGGAATCCATGTGTTCCTCCTATATGCTCCAGATGACCCTGCATACGTTGCATAGAAATTCTCAGTTCTCTCTGCATGTCTGTTTGCAGAGAGAGGAGCATGGCTTTCAGAGTGCATTCTGAGGCTGGGTTGTCTGAGGCAGGAAACAAGGCCAATGCATTAGCTGGGGTGTCGACAGTGTCTCCAGGGAATGTCTGCCCAGTGCTGATTTTTTAATGGCCGATGATTTGTCTGAGGATAGTGCTGCTCTCTTACCTCAATCCGGGGAGAGCTGGGAGGTGGGAGAATCTGAAGGAGATAATTCCTCCATATCGGAGACTGTCGGGGTCTGCAAGCTGGGATGCAAGCGGTGGCTGTGTACGGCGATCCAGCTCAGCACCATCTTGGGAGCTATGCTAGGATGACTTCATGAAGTCTTCTTGATCCCTGGGTGTGTGTTTTTCTTCCTGGTCATGACCGAGGGAAGACCCCGGACTGAATCCAGATATGATTGCTGAGAGGCTTTTTATGATGCGTGGGCAATGCTGTATCCTGGCCTAGGCCCGACAATGCCCAGGCCTAGGGCAGCACTTTGCAGGGGGGCCGCACAGAAAGAGTCCCCGCCGGCTTGCTCTACTCTGTTATTGTAGCGCCAGTCTTATGGGGTGGACTGGGCTGAGAGGCAAATTAGTCTAGCGCCCTCATGAAGAGGCTGCACTGCTTCCGGTATGCGGGCGACCGGCATTTCGCAACTGTGGGGGGGGGGGGGGCGCCGCTGCTTCTAATTCTGACTCGCGATCGTCTCACGGGAAGGCTGAACGGGGCGATGCGGAAGTAAACAGCATCTCCCCGTTCTGCCTAGCAACAAGTGACACTGATCTCTGCTCCAATCACAGGGAGCAGAGATCAGTGTTCACTAACACAGCCACACCCCCCACAGTAACACGCCCCTAGGAACACTTAACCCCTACACTGCCACCCCCTGGTTAACCCCTTCACTGCCAGTGTCATTTACACAGGAATCAGTACATTTTAAATAGAACTGATTGCTGTATAAATGACAATGGTCCCAAAAATGTCCGATGTGTCCGCCATAATGTCGTAGTCAATAAAAATCGCTGATTTCCGCCATTACTAGTAAAAAAAAAAAAAAATAATTAATAAAAATGCTTTAAAACTATCCCCTATTTTGTAAATGCCATAACTTTTGCACAAACCAATCAATAATTGCAATTTTATTTTTATTTTTTTTTACCAAAAATATGTAGAAGAATACGTATCGGCCTAAACTGAGCGAAAAAAAAATGTTTTATATATTTTTGGGGGATATTTATTATAGCAAAAAGTTAATAATAATGCGTTTTTTCAAAATTGTCGCTCTTTTTTTTTGTTTATAGCGCAAAAAATAAACACCGCAGGGGCGATCAAATACCACCAAAAGAAAGCTCTATTTGTGGGAAAAAAAGGACGTCCATTTTGTTTGGGAGCCATGTCGCACGACAACAATTGTCGTCTGCCCCATAGCCAAACGGGAAGTGAAAGGATCTATGCAAATTAAGGGAATCCATTGCCCTCCAGGCCCTCAGAACTAGTGTCCTCACTTGAAAATTCCAGGGCGGGTCTTAAACAGGAAGGGGTGTGGCCTTGACAGGAAGGGGTGGGTCATATTTAAATTAGGGGGGGTTGCACGAGTTAAGTCAGGCCTAGGGCAGCACAAAACCTAAATGCATTACTGTGCGTGGAGTTGCTGTATCGCCGTGTTGAAGGACGGAGTGATAGAATTAGGCAGCCATCTCATCCCGCCCCTGCTTTAAATTTTTTTTACAGGTTACCTGTTTAGAGTTACAGAGGAGGTCTTGCGCTAGAATTATTGCTCTCACTCTAGCGATTGGGACGATACCTCACATATGTGGTTTGAACACCGTTTTATATATGCAGGCAGGACTTGCGTATGCGTTTTTGCTTCTGCACGTGAGATTATATATATATATATATATTATATACACTCACTCGACTTCCTGCTCAGCGAACGAATACATAGGATCATTTTTGGGCTTAATGCATGTCTCAGGTAAGCTCGAAACCGATCAGGATTGGGGCATCTAAAGGATCTTGCAGTGAATCTGCTGCTGAGTTGATTGTGCTTTTCTGAAATACGTGTAATTCCTCAGTTTCTCCAACTGCATAAAACGCACACACCTTTTGCGATTTTTCTGGGGCCAGATGGTTAGCTCTCCCCCACCTTCTGCGCGACAGCTGCTGACCCCCCCCCCCTCTAGACTTCTGGAGGAGTCTCCAGCTGCGCAACTTTCTCCGTTGGTGTTCACGCACTTCGGGTATATCTCGACGGCTAATGGAACTGGAACATATCTGCCATAGGAAGAAGCTGATCCGTCATTGTCTCTCATTGATTTACACATCCCTGACATGACCGGCGATAGGGTTTGTGCCTGGGTTCCTTTCTAAATGGGAAACAGACCTTGAAACCCAATTCGCAGACACGCAGAAGGAGAAAAGTCATCCATTGCCACTAAAATCCAAGAGACTGGCTACAAGATCCTGACCCGATGGTACAGGGTACCCGCCGCTCTGCACCGATTTTATCCTCGGGTTTCCAGTATGTGTTGGCGATGTGGCAATGTTGAGGAAACGATGCTTCATATCTTTTGGGATTGCCCCAAACTGAGGCCCTTTTGGCGGGAGGTGATTGGCACTGTCTCTAGCATCTGGCACTGTCTCTAGCATCTGACCAACATCAACTTGGAGGGGAAACCTGCGGCCTGTCTGTTGCATCTTTCGAAGTGGTCAATCAAGAAGTTTAAGGCCTCCCTCTCAATTCAGCTATTGAATGTGACTAAGGCTTGCATCCCCCTATGCTGGAGATCGGAGAACCCACCGTTGAAGTCCTTGTGGTTTTCCAAAGTCAATGAACTCAGGGACATGGAAGAGCTTACAGCGATCTTCCACAAGAGGGAGGAGATCTTTTGTGACACCTGTAGACCATGGCAACATTTTGTATATTCTGATGCCTATTTGCAGGGAGTCTCGCAATTGGGATGAACTCTTGAGATTGGTTACACTCTCTGGGCGAGAGGATCCTCCCCTTCTTGCTGAACCTGGCTCTTCTTTTCCGTATTAGATCCCCCTATTCCTAATCCTCTCAACTGCCTCTTACTTAACCCTTCTCCCCTTTCTTCTCATGTTTTGTTCCCCATCTTGTTTTTACTAGGCTCGCCCTGGGTTTCTACTTTTTGCGGTTATCCGAGTATCCTGTTGTATATTGATTTAGCTTCATTATTCCCAGTATGGGTCCACCTGGCCGCCGGGAAGCTTGCTTCTCTGTAAAATATACTATTTTGTTAAATATGGTTGCACAGTTTAAAGCTTACGGATTTTCGTGCTTGGTCTCAACGATATTTTCTGTGTTGCTCATGTATGAATAATTGTAGACCATCCTCATACTTGATTTGTTCTACTTGATCATCTATACTGTGTTTTGCTAGGTCGGATGGCTTGCAACTTTAATTGTGAGATTTTATTTCTTAATGCTATATGTTGATTATGCGCTGTATGTTCATTTCTCTGCTTGGCTGTAAAATGCAACGCCTGGAAAAATAAAGAAAAAAAAAATGCACACACCTATTCTAAAATATTGTATATAAGACAGGGCTCGACAAACCCCAGGCGCCAGGTCGCCATGGCGACCATAAACCGTGCCCTGTTGCCTGGGCTACCACCAGCCCACTCGCAGCTCCCGACACCCCAAACATGCAGTGCTGGGCAGCCGATCCTTCTCTCTCCCCCTGGCTGGTCTCCATGGTTTCCCGGGAGGCGGGCAGTAGCCCGATGTCGGACTGTGAGTGACATGGGAGGGGGCCGCCTCCTCTCCTCACACGGCCGATGTCCACTCCTCCTCCAATGCCGGAGCAGGGTCCGCACTCGGCAGCATGAATGGCTTCTGTCTGTGGGAGCTGTGTTGGCTCTCATCTGCTGCCCGCGCCACATCGCCGCCAAGCTGGGCTTCCCCAGAGCCCACCTACACGGGATTGCAGGACGAGTCGGCGGATGGAGGTCAGGCTTCGGCAGAGGGTGACCCGGAAGCCTGTGTAGCCTCCACCTGACAGAGTAGACAGACTAGACTCGGAGCAGGAGGTTTTCTGGTGGAGGGTGGTGCAGGGGAACTGCCAGGGCTATGTGCAGGGCAGCCATCGGGGGGGGGGGTGTCTGTGCTGTGACAATCTGAGATGGCACTCCTTGCAAAATTTACTGTGTGCTGGGAGATGAGGCAGCTAGATATGCGATAGAGTCCCTGGGGAGACACATCTAGGCAGGAAGTGGCTGCAAAAAGGCAACAGAGGATCAGCAGTACTGGGATAATTTCATCCTTTTTTGTATTTTATTCAAAGTGTCTAAGGCTTCATTTAGATGAGCAGTAGAGACATATTTTGGCCAGCCTTAAGCTGCATTAGGCAGCAGATGAGGGTGTTTTTACATGCTACAGTCACGATGCATTAGGCACAAGAAGGAGTTTCCCCCTATAACAGGTTTAGTGTCAGGCTGGGTTCACACTATTGCAAATAGGATGTGGGTTTCCCCGCATCCAATTTGCATGTTAGAAGATTGTGACCGGCTCTCTATGGAGCCGGTTCACAGGGCTCCGGGACAGATTTGGAGCGAATTGCAGAAGGGTCCTGTGCGTCTTCTGGTCCGTTCCAGGTCCAAAACAACCAAAAATTCGGACTGAAATCGGATCTGAAACGGTAAATGGGGACACACCGGACCCCTGCTGTGAGCCACTCGTGCTGCAGTGTAAACCCAGCCTTACTCTTTCTGGCCAGCCCAGAACCCTGATGTAACAGCGTTACATTGGCGTTATTGACTGGGTGCTCCGTTGCGGGTTAGGGAGCGAAAATTACTGGCCGTACCCTGGACGCTGACAATCCATACTACGCTAAAAAAAAATGGCTCCTAACTTTTTTAACTGGCTCCTAGATTCAAAGCAAATTTGTCAAGCCCTGATATAAGATATTGCCACAGGTGGCCTGTTATTAACCACATGCCGACCGCGCTATAGTCAAAAGACGGCTACAGCGCGGTCGGCTTATCCTGGGGGGACGTCCGTAGGGGGCGCACCCTGGGGCGCGCACTCTGGAACATCCGTGACCGCCGGGTCCCGAGGACCCGGCGCATCACGGATAACGGTAAACGGCCGCTGATAGCGGCCGTTTACCACGTGATCGCTCCGTCAAATGACGGAGCGATCACATGTACACAAACCGATCGGTACAGAGAGGAGAGGGGGAGAGACGGGACCAGCGCTGTAGGCTGGATGTGTAGTGCCCACAGCGCTGGTTAACGCTCTGCCACCACTGTGCAACGCTCTGCCACCACTGTGCAACTCTGCCAATACTCTGCAATAAATTTTAATAGAAACAAAGAATTTTTATTTCTTTTTTTTTTTTTTACCAAATTTTCAGTGTATTTTGATTTATAGCGCAAAAATTTAAAAACCCAGCAGTGATTAAATACCACCAAAAGAAAGCTCTATTTGTGTGGAAAAAAAGGACACAAAATTCATTTGGGTACAGTGTTGCATGACGGAGTAATTGTCATTCAAAGTGTGAGAGCACCGAAAGCTGAAAATTGGTCTGGTTAGGAAGGGGGTTTAAGTGCCCAGTGGTCAAGTGGTTAAAAACTACAAAAACTTAAATAGTTTAATGTGCATCCTAGCTGAAATGCCTCTATTCTAAATCGGCTTATTCGGTTTGTCAAAATTTCTTTGCCTATTTAGGAAAACCATTACCATTATTTTGTTTTATTTATTTTCACTTTTGTATCTGACAAACAGAGCTTGATGCACTGGGAGATGAACTGCTGGCTGATGAAGACTCGTCATACTTGGATGAAGCAGCCTCCGCCCCAGCTATACCAGAGGGAGTTCCCAGTGATTCCAAAAACAAGGTAACTGACTTCATTACTTTAGCCATACCTTTTTACTTTTTGTTTTGGATAATTGGGGAAAGGATTAGAACTTCTGCCTGTTTTTTGTTGTAGTCTACGTCCCCATTAGGGAGATTTCTCCTATACTTTTCTTTTTTGGCATGGGGAAAGGTTAGAACCCTGAGTTTATTACTGTATGAGTCTTCTGACCATTGGCATCCATTCTCCTAATTTTATTGGCCTGGTGTCACGGGGACATTTAAAGGATAAGCTCACCTTTTATAACATGTTGCACCCTTATTCAGGGTGTAACATGTTATGAATGCACCACCTCACCCTCGTGACAGCAGACCGGGGATCTTCTACTTGTGTCTGCTGCCACAATTAAAAAAAAAAAAAAAACGCAGCTGTGTGGGGCCCCACCCAACCAGCGGCATCACTCATTCACAGTCCTCTGTGAATGGAAAACTACAAGGTCCAGTAGCCTTTGTGGCTGTTGGCTTGCAGTTTTCAATGTGTTGAGGCTTCCTGTCGAAATTTATTGGCTTGCTCGTACAAGTTACGAGCAAGCCGATACACTGAAGGATCTGCAGGAGACCTGCATGGCATCAGTGATCTGCTGATCGCTGGAGAAATGCTTTACAGGCTCCCAAAACAAAAAATAATGTACATTTTTTAACCTGCAAAAAAAATGTGCATTTATTATTTTTTTGTCAAAAGGGGAACGTAACCTTTTAAAGCACTTCAGCCCCGGAAGGTTTTACCCCTTTTAATGACCAGGCCGTTTTTTCCGATGGGGCACTGTCGCTTTAACTAACAATTGCGCAGTCATGTGACGCTGTACCCAAACAAAATGTATGTCCTTTTTTTTTTTTTTTTTTTTTTTCCACAAATAGAGCTTTCTTATGGTGGTATTTGATCACCTCTGCGGTTTGTATTTTGCGCTATAAAAAAACAACAAAAAAAGACAATTTGAGGGGAAAAAAAACAATTTTTTACTTTCTGCTATGAAACATATCCAATAAAAAAATTTGAAAAATCTAATTTCTTCTTCAGTTTTTGGGTCAATATGTATTCTGCTGCATATTTTTGTTAAACAAAAAAAAAAAAAAAAAAAAAAAAAAAATTCCCAATAAGCGTATCTTGACTGGTTTGCACAAAAGTTATAGGGGATATATTTTATGGCTTTTTATTTTTATTTTTATTTTTTTTTACTTGTAATGGTGGTTATCAGCATTTTTAGCGGGACTGCGACATTGTGGCGGACAGATCGGACACCTAGCTGACACTTTTTTTTTTTTTTTTTTTTTTTTTTTTTTTAAATTTGGGGAAACAGTGTCGTTATTACAGTGATCAGTGCTAAAAATATGCATTGACACTGGCAGAGAAGGGGTTAACATCAGGGGCAATCCAAGAGTTGACAGTGTTCCCTATTCGTGTGGGGGGATGGGCCCTCTGCATGGACACTCGATTCTGTATTCCTGATTAGCAGAAACACTAGATCAGTGTCCATGCCTGACAGCACGGCGGTGTGCTTGTTTACATCGGCAGACCGCTGTTCTGTCTCTGCGGGGAGTGATCGCGAATGGTTCCCCCTGTGGCCAATCGGCGTGCGATTGCGGCTTCGGCTCAGGAAGTAGTTTAATTATGAGCAAATCTTTATAATGGGGAAAACAAACCAAAATGGTTCCAACTCCTTCCCTTCTATCCAAAATGAAAAGTTTTATCTGGAGTTGGGTTTATATATACTGTAACTAGTCCCCAGATTATGCAAAGTGGCAGTAGAAATTGTCGCCCTGTCTCATGCCAATTCATTTCTGTTTACAGGATGGTGTGCTGGTGGATGAATTCGGACTACCACAGATCCCTGCTACATAAAAATAAACCTTGGTACAAACTTCTGAAGTCAACATACTGCATCTTTTCATCTTCTTCTTTATTCCCCTTTACATTTATCTAACAATGGTATTTTGTGTAACGGAACAAAGATAAAAAAACTGGGATTTCATATCTTAACCTGGCTCAAATTACTGCACCTTGTCTTTTATGGAAAGAAATATTTAATGTACCCCTGTGATTTACTGGAAAGAAACGTTAATTCAGCAACCCATGAGTCCTGCAAAGCACTACATTTTTGTCATCTCTATGGATTGATCAATCAGCAGCAGATATGCCAGCCTTCTATTTGGGTTAGAAACTGGATGAAACCCAAACACCTAACGTTTTCAGTTGTGTGAATCGTCTGGTACAGATAATGCAGAGAAGATGCCATTGCATTAGTGTGATATCCATATGTTGCATAGGTGGCACCACTGGCCCATTCATGAAATCGGAGCCACTACATATATAAGAAGGCTTCTAATAACCCCTGCTAATACTGGGGTTGCTTGGAAACTTCTTCAAATGCATAAATAATGCGTTGTGGATTGAGATCAGAAGTACAGTGTCTGGGTCCACTAAGCCCAAGGAAGATGAATCATGCATGCGTGGCTTACATGCCTGGTACAACAAGAGGACAAAGCTACAACTTGCTGCATTCACATGTGTATTGCAGATTTTTTAAAAACAAATGGTGCACACGTTTCCATCTAAAATTATTATTTTTTTTTTGTTTGTTTTTAATCTTATTGTTACAATTCTGACCATAGGGGTTATAAAAAAAAATGCTTGTGTTTATAATATGTAACTTAATAAAAAAAAATCACACTCTGAATTCTTTCTGTATTTCTTAATAATTCAGTTTTTGTACCTTTTTTTTTTTTTTTTTTTTTTAAATGTTTTTGGCTTTAAAGTGGTTGTAAACCCTTACATATACCAAGTGAAGTGACTGGCCTCAGGTAATGCAGATATTAAACAAATCATCCTACATAAGTTGTACCTGTTTATTAGCGAGGAGAGCACAGACAGTTGATTGGAGGGAAGGGACACACCCCCTTCACACAGAAAACAGGAACAGAGCTGAGGCTGTCAATCAGCTGAAGATCCCTCCACTGTCACCATTTTTCTCTTGGTGTCGGGAAAACTTGTCAGAAGTGATTCATGCTGATAGCAGAGGAAGGAGGCAGCAGACAGAAATGACACTTAGTGCTCTTAATATATACAAGTACCCAATTTAGAAGGATATGCTTTGTTCATATTTCATGTCTGAAGTTTTACAACCACTTCAGCCCCGGAAGGTTTTACCCCCTTAATGACCAGGCATTTTTTAGTCCTGTGACGCTGTACCCAAATAAAAGGAATATCTCTTTTGTCCCACAAATAGAGCTTTCTTTTGGCGGTATTTGATCACCTCTGTTTTTTTTGTTTTTTTTGCTCTATAAACAAAAAAGGACAGAACAATTTTGAAAAAAATAAATAATTTTTTACTTTCTGTTATAAGGACCAGTTCACACCAGATACAGTTCCGATGGCTCTAGTTCACACCATGCAGTCTGTTTCCGGTACAGAAACTCACCGGAAACTGACTGCATTGGTGTGAAATAGAGCCATTGGAATACATGGAAAACACTGCATACATTTTGTGCAGAAAAAAAAAGTGCACAGAACTGCATCTGGTGTGAACTTCCACTTAAACAAACATATCCAATAAAAAAAAAAAAAAAATAATAATTTCTTCATCAATTTAGGCCAATATGTATTCTGCTACATATTTTTGGTAAAATAAATCCCAATAAGCGTGTATTGATTTAGATTGTGCAAAAGTTATAGCGTCTACAAAATGATAGATATGGCATTTTTATTTATAATGACGGTGATTTTTAGCGGGATTTCGATATCGCGGTGGACAGATCGTACACTTAGCTGACACTTTTGAAATTTTTTTTTGGGAACCAGTGACATTATTACAGTGGTCAGTGCTAAAAATATGTACTGACACTGTATAAATGACACTGGCAGGGAAGGGGTTAACAGCAAGGGGCGAAGGTTTAAGCGTCTTCCCTAGTGGTGCCTTCTTACTGGGGGGGGGGGGGGGGGGGGGTTGAGCTCACTGCATGGACACTGATCGTGTTCCTGATTAGCAAAAACACTAGATCAGTGTCCATGCCTCACAGCACGTCGGTCTGCTTGTTTACATCTGTCTCTGTGGGGAGCAATTGTGATTGGCTCCCCCTGTGGCCAATCCGCACACGATTGTGCACCCCAATGGCTGTTGAACAAAGTCGCGTACAGGTACGTGATTTTGCGCAATAGAGCCGATTTGCTGCAGTATATGTTATGGCAGGTGGTCAGGAAACTGGTTAAAGGAAGCACTTCCTGTGTGAAATCGGTGTTAAATGGCAAACTGAAATTGTACCTTTTTTTTGTTTATACTGACCCAAAACCAGGGGAGCTCTGACATGCAGATCTATTCTTTTTCCAAGAAAATTGAGGTCTATCTAGCCTCTTTCAGAAATTATAGTTTGGCCTGAAGCAATCTATAAAAATTTGGAAAAATATACAATTATTACAGGAAGCAAGCCCTCATTTCTCAGCAATAGTTGAAATTTGCTTCGGACACTTGAGTATGGATTGGGGCAGTGGGCTCTCTGATGGACCTCTTGGGAAGTCTTCCCTTCCCTCCTTTTTTTTTTTTTTTTTTTTTTTTTCTTTTCCTCTCTTCTCTTTTCTCTTTTTTCTTCTTTTTTTCTACTTTAGACTCCTATGCTTTCCATATTTTTTTTTTTTTGGTATAGAGTACTTGAAAGCGATTGTGACCCACTTCGGCTGGCTGGTGGGTTATGGAAATGCTGAGCTATTTTGTTTTTCTATGTCCCCTGCGTTGGGGTTTCCGAGTGCCCCGATAGAGTGGTTTATCTCTGTGTGCTTGGTATTATAAATGTATTTTATATATAGTGCATCTAAACAAAAACTGTGTTCTCTGTTTTAGTGCCAATAAGCTCTGTGCATCTATTCTGCAAACTGTGAACACATCCTATTATGAAGTATAAGTAAATATATAAACCAAATCATAACCTGTCCAATTGATTATTGTGCTGTGAATTTTAAATGGCGTCTATATTGTCCCAAAAGCAAATCTTCAATGTATGCATATTTATTCAGACTTGTTTTTTTTTCCACTTTAGATTAATGTGTCACCCACTAGGTCTGATACTAAAGATATCTACCACATGTTTCAATCTGTTGTGAGGATGGCCGCTCACCTCAGGGCTTGATCTATATTCTAAGATTAAGCCTCTCTAATTTCAGATTAGATCATATATGGATAAAGAAATCTTCCATAGTGTAAAACTGTCATTTATTAAAGAGATGGTCCACCCGCACCAAAAATATTAAGTCAGCAGCTACAAATACTGCAGCTGCTGACTTTTAATAAATGGACACTTACCTGTTCCAGGGTTCAGCGATGTCGGCAGAAGATGACGAGCGACCGCTTGTCTCTCAGCTGTCCCGCTGCCATCCTCTGTCAGGGAATCAGGAAGTGAAGATGCAACGGCTTCACTGCCCGGTTCCCTACTGCGCATGGGCGAGTCACGCTGCGTGTCTCTATTGGTCCCTGCTGTGTCCTGGGAACTGTTTCCCAAGACACAACGGGGCATCTTCGGATATGGGCGGGACAGCTCCGGCTATATCTCGTCCTGGAAGTGGGTGCAGATACCTGTATTATACAGGTATCTGCACCCCCTTCCCCCCTGAAAGGTGCCAATTGTGGCACCGGAGGGGGGGAGGAATCCGATAAGCAGAAGTTCCACTTTACGGTGTAACTCCGCTTTAAACACTGAAGTTTAACATTCACATTCAGCAATATAGGTATGCAATCCACTGAGCCCTCCAGTCTGGGATTGCATTGCATCGTACCTTGCTGTACTTCTTTACATGCTGAAGATAGTTCTTAATGACATTGGTTGTATGTTTGGGGTCATTGTCCTGCTGCAGAATATATTTGGGCCAATCGCACACCTCCCTGATGGTGTGGCATGATTTTCATGTGTAGAAATGCAGCTCCAAACTTGCAAGGAACCTCCACCATCCTTCACTGTTGGCCGTCTGCCTCCAGCCCTTCGTGAACAAGCTCCCGCCACAGCCAAATATTTCAAATTTTAATTAGTCAGTCCAGAACGCCTGCTGTAATTTTTCTGCCCCCCCAGTTCCTATGTTTTCATACAGTTGAGTCGATTGGCTTTGTTGCCACATCAGAAAAAATAGCTTTTTTGCTACAATTCTTTTATGAAGACCACTTTTGGTCAGACTTCTCTGGACAGTAGATGGGTGTACCTGGGTCCCACTGGTTTCGGGCAGTTCTGTGCTCCTGGCATTGCTGGACATCTTCCAATGTCAAAGGAAAGTAAGCATGATGTGTCTTTCATCTGCTGCATTAGGTTTCCTTGACCAATCACTGCGTCTATGGTCCTCAACATTGCCCATTTCTTTGTGCTTCTTCAAAAAAGCTTGAACAGCACATTTTGATACCCCAGTCTGTTTTGAAATCATCCTCCAATCCCAGAAACTGCATTTTTAGGGAAACGCCTCAGGGGGAGACAGCGTGTGGCGTTACTGCGGCTGGTGGATGGATGATACCGCTGCTGGCTTGTTAAACACTGCTTGAATATTTCTACCTCATTGAGGGACTTTTGTGGGAAAATGGCGTGCGTGGAGTCTGCTCACTGCATCTGAGCAAATGCTTTCTCATGGGCCTTCAGGAAATTCACAGTGAAATTCGCTTCCTGATAGCGAAGAAAGGATACGGGTGTCTCGGTTGACTTGCGGTAGATCACCTTAATGCTTTTTGGTATTGAGACGGTGTTGCTGTTCATCCCTCGTGCTGGTTCCTGTGAAGTGACTACTTTGCCAGTTTCTACGCTTGATTGACTCCCTGCCGCTGGCTGGGGGTCCACACGATCTGCTAAGAGTACCTAATCCTCTTGTTTGGTGGTGGTTGCACAGTCGATGGTGCACTCTTTCCATGATGGTGTGTCTTCATGAATGCAGACTGTATACATTCCTATCATCTCGGAACTGTCCTCATCCTGGAAGTTGCATCTATTTACATGGACTTATTTTATTCCATATGTGCATTCACGATTGATTAAGATTCATTCCTGTTTGCACATTTGCACTTTATTATGTATATACACACATGTGATTTATACAGGTGTAATTTACTATCCCTGTACATTTGACATACCTATAGTGTCATACTGACACTACTTGCTTTTGCTTTTTTGCACATTCACAGCGCTGCACTTTATTTTCATTTATCCATTCACAATTTGTCTAATTGTAGTGTTAGCAGCTTTCATATTTCATTTGGTGGCGCAGTAATTTTATTATAATTTACATGCTTTGAAATCTTTGCCTGGAAGAGACCTTGACGATGCAATATAGCTTGTGTCTTGTTGCTGTGCTTAGTCTTGCCATGCTGTATGACATGAAGCTTTCTTCCACCACCTCGCCTTAGCAGAGTTTGGCTGTTCCACACCCAGTTTAAAGGATAACTTCCCCTTTTTGGGCAGAATTTCACTTTTCATAATGGATAGAAGCGTTTTCCAATGCCATTCCTGACTGCGCTCCCATCGTGCTTTTCTCTCACTTACCTAATTCACATGATATTTCGAATCTTATCAGTCTTGTATCTTTGAATGGATTTTCAGATTGCATCACTTCCTGTAGCTTGTATCAGCATTTGCAAAGGAAAAAGAAGTTTTGTAAAGGGGCTTCAATATGGCATTTACAGCAGCATAGATACAAAGTTTATTAATAGAAAAGAAACACAATTCCAATAATGTATGGTTATTAGGCACAAAAATGGTAAAACCTTCACCAATATTAAAAAATCATGACAACGGTGTCATAATAAAAGTAAAAGCCCCTTTACAAAACTGCTTGGCTTGTTTTCTTTTCTTTGCATATTCTATTTGCCTTTGGGAACCCCAACCTACTAAGTTGAGTCGGTAAAATACATACCATCTAAATTTTCAGTGTTGATATTTTCCCTATTTTATCATGTAATTTTGAATCAGCATTTAATTCCTGTTAGGTGATCTCCCAGAAGCCATCACTTCCTTGTTCCATCACAGAAGAGGGCGGGATAGGATGTGTTCACCACTCTGGACCACACCTCCCTCATTACAATACCACCTTCCACCCACTCCCTGTACAATCACCTCTAGATCTACCATCAGCTATGTAGTACAAGGACCTGCTTGAATTGTACAGAGATTATATAACCAGATTGCATAGTGTATGGCATCTTTATACAAGTACATAGGAGGGAGTGGACGGAGACACTCAGTCATGAATCCTCATTCACATCTCCACCTAACAAAAACTCACATTCCTGCAGCTGTTTGTTTTGTGTGTTTTCACTTGTCACGCATAGGGCAGCCCATTCACTTGAATAGACTGCCCTACATGCAACAGTTGCCCCGGAGAAGCTCCAGAACTATTTTTGGAGCGGCTCATGGTGCGTTACTGCGTTACCGTTTGAGTGTTGCTGCACTCTGGAGCCTTTAACACAAACCCGACGCACATTTGCAGCATTTATGAAACGCATGGCAAAGCGCACATTTTCTATGCAGTTTGCCATGCGTTTGGAAACACATAGATGTGAATGGAGCCTCATTATTCTTCTGTAAACACACCAATTTCACTTTCAGGCCCCATTCACACCTAGAGTTGTGGGGGCGCATGTTTTTTTGGCTCATTTTTACAGTGACACACATAGGGCAGACAGTCGATGCCAGGTGGAGCGAAGCCCATTGAAAAAGTAGCTCATAGGACATTTTCGTAAATTTGTTACTGCATTTGTCACCTGTTTTTTCATGTGGCAAAATGTGTGTTAATTAACAATGAAAGCGCAACTAGGTAAGGCGTTAGAAAAAAAACGAGCCGCAAAGGCACTACCAATGCCAGGAAAAACTGTCTGGAAAAAGTGGCTGTAAAAACTTGCTTTTAGTAGCTTTTTTGCATTGGCATTAATGCACGTTTAGCCGCGCTAGCTTTAAGCAGTGTTTCTCATGCCTCTTCAAAATCAATGGTTCCCTATGGGAGCCCATTGATTTGAATAGAAGTCGCACCAGAAGTACATGATGATCCGACTTGCAGCGTGGCTTGTGTGCTGAGGATCTTGAAGGGGAACCCCTCGCCAAAATGAAAAAAAAAAAATATTGGCATGGGGTTCCCCCCCCCCAAGACCATACCAGACCCCCCCCACACCCCAAAAAAATGGCGTGGACCCCCCCCCCCCCCCCCCCTGAACCATACCAGGCCACATGCCCTCAACATGGGGGGGTGCTTTGGGGCAGGGGAGCCTGCGCTCCATCACACCAAAGCACCTTGTTCCCATGTTGATGGGGACAAGGGCCTCTTCCCGACAACCCTGGCCGGTGGTTGTCGGGGTCTGCGGGTGGGGGGCTTATTGGAATCTGGAAGCCCCCTTTAACAAGGGAGCCCCCAGGTCCTGGCCCCCCACCCTATCTGAATGAGTATATAGTACATTGTACCTCTACCCATTCACCCAAAAAAAAGTGTCAAGCATGAAAACACTACACAGGTTTTTAAAGTGATTTATTAAGGCAGCTCCGGCATCTCTTTCGATTTCATCTCCCTTTGGCGATGTCTTCATCCTCCAGTTCTTCTCCCTCCTCCGCTGATGTCTTCTTCCCCTCTCCGGTTCTTCTCTCTGCGATGTCTTCTGCCTCTGCCGGGTCGCCTCTCTCCGCTGTCTTCTCCCTCTGTCTTAACGGGCCACCTACCTGGAAATGCCAGATCACATACTAGGTACGTGATCTGGCGCAGCAGAGCCGTCTTGCCGCGGTATACACTATATTATCAAAAGTATTGGGACGCCTGCCTTTACACGCACATGAACTTTAACCACTTCTGGACCGCCGCACGCCGATGTACGTCCCTACTTTGGCGCGAGATCACTTTTAGCTATGGCGGGAGAGGGCCCCGCCGCGATCCGGTGCCCTCCGCCACTTACCGGAGCCATCGGCAGTGGCTGAGGCGATCGCGTCCGTCTCCTGGGCTGACATGGAGATGAGTGAGGGGAAGATGGCCCCCACCCGTCTCCATGACACTGCAGGGCGGAAGTGATGTCATAACGTCACTTCCACCCATAGCTCTTAAAAGGCCTTTTTCTTTTTTTTTTTTTTTTTTTTATTGCATTTTAGTGTAAATATGAGATCTGAGATCTTTTTGACCCCCAGATCTCCTATTTAAGAGGTCCTGTCATGCTTTTTTTTTTTTTTCTATTACAAGGGATGTTTACATTCCTTGTAATAGGAATGAAAGTTGCACATTTATTTTTTTTAAAACGGTGTAAAAGTAAAAGGTAAAATAAATAGAAAGAAAGAAATAATAACATTTTAAACGTGCCCTGTCCCGCCGAGCTCGTGTGCAGAAGCGAACACATACGTGAGTAGTGCCGCATATGAAAATAGTGTTCAAACCACACATGTGAGGTATCGCCGCGATCGTTGGAACATGTGCAATAATTCTAGCCTCAGAATTCCTCTGTAATGCAAAACATGCAACCGGGAAAAAAAATGTAAATGTCGCCTATGGAGATTTTTAAGGGTAAAAGTTTGTCGCCATTCCACGAGCAGGCGCACCTTTGAAGCGTGACATGTTGGGTATCGATTTACTTGGCGTAACATTATCTTTCACAATCTAAAAAAAAAACGGGCTAATTTTACTGTTGTCTTATTTTTTTAATTAAAAAAAGTGTGTTTTTTTTATTTTTTAAAAGTGCGCTTGTAAGACCGGTGCGCAAATACGGTGTGACAGAAAGTATTGCAACTACATTTCCCATGCTGCTCATGCACTCTGCAGTGTAGTGGGGCATCATGGGAAATGTAGTTCGAAAACATCTGGGGTGCCAAGGTTCGCCATCACTGCTCTAGGGTGTTAGAAAAACAAAATGTTTAATGTTTGGGGGTTCCAAGTAATTTTCTAGCAAAAAATAAATAAAAAATGTTTTTTAACTTGTAAACACCACATCTAAAAAAGAGGCTCGGTCTTGAAGTGGTTAATGGCATCCCAGTCTTAGTCCGTAGGGTTCAATATGGAGTTGGCCCACCCTTTGCAGCTCTAACAGCTTCAACTCTTCTGGGAAGGCTGTCCACAAAGTTTAGGAGTGTGTCTATGGGAATGTGTGACCATTCTTCCAGAAGCACATTTGTGAGGTCAGGCACTGATGTGGACGAAAAGGACTGGCTTGCAGTCTGCACTCTAATTCATCCCAAAGGTGTTCTGTCGTGTTGAGGTCAGGACTCTGTGCAGGCCAGTCAAGTTCCTCCACCCCAAACGTGTTTATTCATGTCTTTATGGACCTTTAGTGTGTCTATGTTATATGGTTGGCAAGCGGTATTATGCTGGGTTCACACTATGAACTGCATGTGAATCGCACAGGAACCACAGTGTTGTCAATTTTGTATTGACACCTGCAGCAGATCGCAAGGGCAGTGCGGTTTCAATGCAGTGTGGGGAATGCAAACGGATCACGGCTTTCCCACACTGCATAAGTGTGAACCTAGCCTTAAACTCAAACCCAAAAATTAATATATTGCAGCTTGCCAATCATGTGGTGGCTGCATTTGCCCCCCCCCCCCTCTTTTTTTTACCTGGGGATCTGGAAAGTAACACATCTCCTGTATTAGAGTGCCCCCACTCTGGATGAATGAGCACAGGGGGCAGAGCCGAGAGCAGCATTGTCAGTCTGGGAAGGAGGAGGGGCTTAGTGGTAAAAGTTGTAGAAGATTTAAATACACTAACAAATTGAAGCCAAACTCCAGGTAGTATTTTAAAAGCCGTTACAGCTAATGTTTTTTTCCCTTTTAAAATAAAGGTTTTACATGAATAAAAAAAGCTGGTCAATGTAAGCACCTCTGTCAGTGGTAAATTTTTTGTATCATCCCTGTAAACTGATACATCTGTAAGAGAGCATGTTCTGTTGAAAAAACAACAGACTTAGTGGCTAGATCACTAGGTTAAAATAAAGGAAAGGAAGCCTAAAAAAAGGAATTTCCCCCCTGCTGTAGCAAATTGGATCATGCTTTGCTGGGGTTTTTTGCCTTCCTCTGGATAAACTGGGTATAGGATTGTGTATATGGGATTGTATGATATTATTTTTTATTTATTTATTTTTATAGTTGTAGAATTAGATGGACTTGTGTCTTTTTTCAACCTGACTAACTATGTTGTGGCATCTTTGGGCAAATCGATCAGGCGCAAGGTCTGTGTTACTGCTGACATGTGGTCCAGCAAGCATGGTCAGGGAAAAAAATATTTCATTTACAGCACACTGGGTAACTCTGCCTGCAATTCAGAAGGATGCAGGACAGGGCTCGGTGCTGCAGCTTGTTTTGCCGCCACATCTCCATACAGCTGGTGGTGATCAGTGATGTAAGTAACTGAGTTAAAATAAACTGAGTTACGTAACTCAGTTACTTTAGAGGGTAACTAGTAATCTACTGATTACTTTTCCCCTCATGGTAACTCATTACTTTGGCTTAGTTACTCCAATTACATCTACCACCACTAGATGGCAGTAGTGTAATTCCGGTGTGGCGCCTATCGTGTAACTAAGGGGCGGGGGTCTAGTATTACTGTAACCAAGGGGCGCATTTATTATTATTGTTATATATCGAGCTCTGCCCATTAATTTAACATTCGCCCTCTTCTGTAGCCTTCCGCCCCTTACACGATATAATAATAATAGACCCGCCCCTTGCTTACACGCTATAACAGATCTGCCCCTTGGTTAGAGTAATAATAGAGCAGCCCCTTGGTTACACGTATAGAATATTTAAAAAAAAAAAGTCAGTTACTTTGCTGAGTAACTAATTACTTTTCCAATGTAGTAACTGAGTTACTAACGCAATTACTTTTTGGGAGAAGTAATTTGTAACTTAACTAAATTACTTTTTTAACCACTTGCTTACTGGGCACTTAAACACCCTTCCTGCCCAGACCAATTTTCAGCTTTCGGTGCTCTCACACTTTGAATGACAATTACTCAGCCATGCAATACTGAACCCAAATGAATTTTTTGTCCTTTTTTTCCCACAAATAGAGCTTTCTTTTGGTGGTATTTGATCACCTCTGGGTTTTTTATTTTTTGCGCTATAAATGAAAAAAAGACCGAAAATTTAGAAAAAAAAAACGCATTTTCTTTGTTTCTGTGATAAAATTTTGCAAATTATTAATTTTTCTTCATAAATTTTGGCCACAATTTATACTGCCACATATCTTTGGTAAAAATAACCCAAATTAGCGGATATTATTTGGTTTTTGAAAGTAGACATTCCAAGGTATTTAGGAAGAGGCATGGTGAGCTTTTTGATGCTGTCATTTTTTTCCCACAATTCTTTGCAAAATTAATTATTTTTTTATTTTTAATTTTTTTTCACAAAATTGTCATTCTAATAGGTTATTTCTCTCACATGGAATGTGTATACCACAAATGACACCCCAAAATAAATTCTGCTACTCCTCCTGAGTATTACGATACCACATGTGTGGGACTTTTACACAGCCTGGCCACTTAGAGAGGCCCAACATGCAGGGAGCGCCATCACGTGTTCTAGGAGCATAAATTACACATCTAACTTGTTGACTACCTATTACACTTCTGAAGGCCCTGGAGCAACAGGACAATGACACGTGACACTGACGTGGCACTGATGACATGTGACACTGATGTGGCACTGGTGACAGATGGCACTAGTATGGGGCACTGATGACACGTGACACTGATGACAGACGGCACTAATACGGGGCACTGATGACATGTGACACTGACAGATGGCACTGATGACAGATGGCACTAATATGTGGCACTATCATGTGGCACTAATACGTGGCACTGATGAGAGATAGCACTAATATGCGGCACTGATGACAGATGGCACCGACACGTGGCAATGATGACACGTGACACTAATGACAGATGGCACTGATGTGGCACTGATGACACGTGCACTGGGGACACGGATGGGGACAGGTGGATGGGGACAGGTGGATGGGGACGGGTGGATGGTGACGGGTGGATGGTGACGGGTGGATGGGGACAGGTGGATGGGGACAGGTGGATGGGGACGGGTGGATGGTGACGGGTGGATGGGGACAGGTGGATGGGGTGGATGGTGACAGGTGGATGGGGTGGATGGGGACGGGTGGATGGGGACGGGTGGATGGGGACGGGTGGATGGGGACAGGTGGATGGGGACAGGTGGATGGGGACGGGTGGATGGTGGCAGGTGGATGGGGACAGGTGGATGGGGACAGGTGGATGGGGACAGGTGGGTGGGGTGGATGGTGACAGGTGGATGGGGACAGATGGATGGGGTGGATGGTGATGGGGTGACAGGTGGATGGGGTGGATGGGGACGGGTGGATGGTGACGGGTGGATGGGGTGGATGGTGACGGGTGGTGACAGGTGGATGGGGACAGGTGGATGGTGACAGGTGGATGGGGTGGATGGTGACAGGTGGATGGGGTGGATGGTGACAGGTGGATGGGGTGGATGGTGACAGGTGGATGGGGACGGGTGGATGGTGACAGGTGGATGGGGACAGGTGGATGGGGTGGATGGGGACAGGTGGATGGGGACAGGTGGATGGTGACAGGTGGATGAGGTGGATGGTGACAGGTGGATGGGGTGGATGGTGACAGGTGGATGGGGTGGATGGGGACAGGTGGATGGTGACACAGATCGCACATTTAGTTTTTTTTTTTTTTTTCGTTTTACTTACGGCGCTGCAGCCGTTGTTCTCTCTCTCCCCACACGCTGTCTGTGTGAGGAGAGAGAGCGGCGCTGACAGATGATCTCATATGTTTCCATATGAGATCATCTCTCATTGGACACGCCGATCTCGCTGTAAACGGCCGCTGTAATTGGCCGTTTACAGCGATCTGTGACCGGCCGTGTCCGACAGACACGGCCAGCACAGAACTTCCCCGATGCGCGCTCTCAGGAGCGCGCATTAGGGAAGTAAACAACAGGACGTCCAGGGACGTCCTCCCTGCAGGGAGCGTCCGCGCTGCAGCCGTCTTTCGGCTATAGCGCGGGCGCGAAGAGGTTAAAGTAAGATGACCAACACTGGTGGTGATGATGCAAGATTTGTCAGCTCCACCCCCTCCTCCTCCGCCGAATTGACCTATAAACCACCAGTCCCCCCTAAGCGTTCAAGGGGCTATTCAAAGAGTCAGGCTAAAAGATGCCATGCAGTGCTTCAGCGGGTCTGTCTAGGGGACAGGAGCCAAACGGGAGCAGAGATTCTTTTAGCTCTGCAGGGGCAAGGTCCTCCCTTAGACAGGAAAAGTTGACACATGAGCCATGCCTGGCACATCCTCAAATTGGTGCTGCAGGTACCCAGGGTCGGAAGATCTGCTAAAGCAGGCTAGAAGAATCTGTAGCTATTTCAGACGATCATACACAGCCAGTAGGGATGAGCCAAACACCCCCGGGTTCGGTTCGCACCAGAACCTGGGAACGGACCGAAAGTTCGCACGAACGTTAAAACCGTATTAGTTACAATGGACGCGAACGTTCGAAATCTAAAGTGCTAATTATAACGGCCAATATGCATGTTATTGTCCTAAAAAAGGTTTGGGGACCCGGGTCCTGCCCCAGGGGACATGTATCAATGCAAAGAGAAGTTTTAAAAA
Organism: Lithobates sylvaticus; assembly: GCA_028564925.1. Taxonomy (NCBI): domain Eukaryota; kingdom Metazoa; phylum Chordata; class Amphibia; order Anura; family Ranidae; genus Lithobates; species Lithobates sylvaticus. Next base: position 281,412,343 of record CM053030.1, read on the forward strand.
CTGAAGTTTTTTCGGGAGCAGTGATTTTGATGATGCATAAAGTAAAAAAAAAAGTGAAATATTCCTTTAAATATGGTAGCTGGGGGGTGTCTAAAGTATGCCTGTGAGGTGGCATGTGTTTCCCGTGTTTAGAACCGTCCCTGCACAAAATGACATTTGTAAAGAAAAAAAAAGAAGCCATTTAAAACCGCTTGTGGCTTTAATGTCATGTCTTGTCCTGGCAATATGGACATGGGATTGTATGATATTATTTTTTATTTATTTATTTTTGCGAAAAATGGCATGGCTACCCCATCCCCCCCACCCCAGCCCCTTTGGGTCTTGTATGGATATTAAGGGGAACCCCGCACCCAAAATAAAACCCTATACCTAAAACCCTATATACTCTGAACCGCAGTATACAGGCGGTGCAAACAAGACAGGGACTGTAGGTATATACTGTATGTATGTATGTATGGACTGTTGGTGTATACTGTGCTGTGCTGGAGGCACACAAAACACACTAACTGCAGATGGCTGTCTTAGGTGACAACAGGGCAGATACAGTGTAAGGTGGTTTAGTGTGCTACTGCTGTGCTATACTCACACAGCACACACATACACACTAACTCCTGCAGATGGCTGGATTGGTAGAGAACAGCACTGAGAACACACTATCCCTGCCTATTTTTGCTCTATCCCTACACTTTCACCACAAGCAAAGGCTGAGAAGAATACACTAACCCTGCCTATTTTTCCTCTTTCCCTAGACTTTCCCCACAAGCAAAGGCTGAGAAGAATACACTATCCCTGCCTATTTTTCCTCTTTCCCTACACTTTCCCCACAAGCAAAGGCTGAGAAGAATACACTATCCCTGCCTATTTTTCCTCTTTCCCTACACTTTCCCCACACAGAAATGATTCGCATATAGTTTGTACATGTACAGTACACTGTCACTGTTCCTCAAGCCGGAACGCACTACACGAGGCCGCCGGCGCGGCGTCCTTATATAGTGTGGGGCGTGTACTAAACCCCCTGAGCTATAATTGTTGCTCTCCTTGCCGCTGGCTCTATGATTGGCCAAGCATGCGGGGTCACAGTGCATGCTTGGCCAATCATCAGCCAGCAATGCACTGCGACTGGCGCAGGGCATTGTGGACCGTTCGCATCACACAAATTTGATGCGAATGGCCCTCAGAGTTCTGCCCTCGACGAGTGGCCGAGCGGCCGATGTTCGATTCGAACATGGGTTTGAATCGAACACCGGGCCCATCCCTAACAGCCAGTGTTCGGTTGGCTGAAATTCAGCAGTAATTCCACCTGCCTGTAAACCCAGCCTCAAGAATTTGTTGGTGTGATTTGATGGGAGTTTATAACTATATTTATATTTTTTTGGTATAGTAATCATTTTTTTCTGCATGGACAAATTTATGATTTGTTATTGAGCACATAATAGTGCCTTACGTTTGCTGGCACCATATGAATACCTGAAATGAATAATAAATATGGATATACAAGTGGAAAAAACTTTTTATCTCCTTATTTCTGTATTAGGGTACCACCCTTACAAAGTCCCTCCATCTCTGCTGTATCCTTACTGTGGAGGAGTGCGGGGTGTAGCAAGATGGCGGCCACGAAACGTCACTTCCGTTACTAAATCTGACGGAACAGCTGTCGCGAAAGAACTAGTTGCCCTTAACAAACATGGAGGCAGCGGAGTCACGGAAGACAGGAGAACAAGCAGGGACAGGATGTGACATCAGCCGGCACAGGAAGCGAGGGTGATAGTAGAAGCATCTCTCCCAGCAAGACATCTTCCTGCATTCTGAAGATATGGGCTCCAACAGAGGACTGACAATCACCCTTACACATGGTAATGTGTTTATTAACACCTGGGAGCTCTCACCACTCGTCTCATTTCACAGCTTACGTGTGACAGGAAGTATAGGATGCAGGATGCTAACAAAGAGAGACATTTACTTATTTGTGTATTTTATTCCCACTATTTATTAAAGAAGTCATTTGTTTTACCTTAATACGATGGTGTACAAGGCTGCAATTACAATTCTATATAGACAAGATGTTTTCAAAGGTCTTGCTTTTGTTATATATCTGTATATTAAAGCAGCCCTTGCATAAAGGGAACCTATTAGGACCCCCCACCTCAGCTTAAAAACTTCTTAAGATGAATTCTAAGTATGGCAATTATATCATAGCTACATTGATCCAGCTTGTGCCATACTTTTGGGATCCCTGTGAAAGCTGGAAATCACTGTAGTAGTCATTGCTACTCCAATAATTGCTACCTGGTTCTGCCCTGATGCTTACTAAACCCAAGAGGTCTCACTCAGCACGGGCGGCATTCAGGGGGTATTTACTAATGGAGCAGTTGTGCATGGCAACCAATTAAGCAGCTCCTAACTTTTATTTTTAAAGCTTAAAGTGGAACTTTAGTACTGCTAGATCACTTCAGGCTGGCCCCTTTAGCAGGTAGAGCTATGTAAAACATTGAAAATGAGTGCCTATACTGTGTAAAATCCAGTAATACACTGTCTCACCCTGCTCTGCACATGCTCAGTTGCTTTCCCTGTCTTTATTGTCCATCATGGGACACAGAGCCTAAGTTAATAGCGGGGGGTGCGGAGGTCTCATTAAGTTATTAACTTAGGCTCTGTGTCCCATGATGTACTCCAAGAAAAGGATTTTACACGTAAGCTGTTATAAAAATACTATTTATTTTTTTTATACACTGCCGAGTTTGTAGAGGCCGATCTGCTGACAGCCTTAAGCCCAGGTTCACACTGCTCCGATATGAAAGTCGCGCAACTTCTGATCCGACTTTGCCCTGCAACTTCATAGTCGGACCAAAGTTGTGCAGGAACCTTTTCTAAAGTCGGAGCAACTTGTGTCGGGTCAGTTAACCACTTCAACCCTGAAAGATTTGGCTTCTGAATGACCAGGCCATTTTTTGCGATACGCCACTGTCGCTTTAACTGACAATTGCGCGGTCGTGCGATGTTGCACCCAAACAAAGTTTGCACTATAAACAAAAAAAGAGTGACAATTTAGAAAAAAAATACAATATTTTGTACTTTTTGCTATAATAAATATCCCCATTTTTTTTAAAAAAGCTAATTTTTTTCTCAGCTTAGGCTGATATGTATTCTTCTACATATTTTTGGTATATTGGTTGTTTTGCGCAAAAGTTATAGCGTCTAAAAAATAGGGGATAGGTTTATAGCATTTTTAGTATATATTTTTATTTTTTTTACTCGTAATGGTGGGGTTCTGCGTTTTTTTTTTTTTTTTTTTTTTTTTTTTTTCATGACTGCGACATTATGGCGGACACTTTTTTACTTTTTGCTATAATAAATAACAAAGAATCTCTCCCCCTGATTGCCAAATCAGTGGCCTTCTTGGCAGATGCGGCGGCAGACTCGGTTAGATCAGTGGCCAAAATGTCAGCCTTGATTAATTGCTCTAGACGGGCAATCTGGTTGAAATCATGGGATGCTCGGTCCTCGGAAAAGGGTAAACGTTTCCCATCTTGGAAGGTTAAACCTCAAAGTAAGAGGCCCTTTCGTAGTTTTCGGGGCAAAGCTAACTTCAAATCAGCTATGCAGCAGGCAAAGAAAAAATGGTCGTTTAGCAAAGACAAAGCTAAAGGGTCTCTCTTTGCTCCTTCAACCCAGGCAAAAAGCTCTGACGCCAGGTCAGGGGTAGGAGGAAGGCTTTTTCAGCGAGGAATGGCAAAGGTAACGGAAAATCCTTTTTGTTCTCAAGGTCATAGGAGAGGGTTTCAGGTTGGAATTCAATCTCTCTCCTCCCCAGAGGTTTTTTTCTCACTCATCTGCTGAGGGACCAAGAGAAACCGCAGGGCATGTTATGTCTGATTTCTCTTTGGAAATCAGAAGGGGTTATTTCCCCCGCTCCGAAGGATCAAAAATTCCAAGGATTTTATTCCCATGTTTTTCCTGGTAAGAAAGGCATCAGGAGGATTTCAGATGGTCATCAATCTGAGCCTCCTAAACAGCTTCTTGGTTTACAGGCTTTTCCAGATGGAAAGCAGTTATTCACTCAGGAATCTGTTATTTCCAGAGGTATTCATGGTGACCCTGGATCTTCAGGATGCTTACCTTCATGTTCCAATATACCAGGATCATCAGAGGTGTTTGAGGTTTGCGATCCTCTCGGAAAACGACTTAAGTCATTGGCAGTTCCTTTTGGTCTCTCGGCAGCCCCGAGAATCTTTACAATGGTCATGGCTTTTTTTTTTTTTTTTTTCGTTTGCAGAAAATTTCAATTGTCCCTTACTTGGATGACTTTTTGAACTTTGCCCGGGACAAAGGACCTGGGTCGGGATCTGCATGTAGTTCTGCAGACCTTCCAAATATTGGGTTGGAAAGTCAATCTGTAAGTTTATTTTTTTATTTTTTTTGGGCTACCTGGTAGAATCAGTCGCCCAAAGAATTTTCTTACCGGAATAGAAGATCTCCAAGATCCTCCTTTTCGTGCAGAAATTCAGGTGCGATGCCCAGGCATCCCTGTGTCGGATAATGCAGCTGTCGGGCTTAATGACTGCAGCAATTCTGGGAGTGCCCTGGGCCCAATTGCATTCCAGACCCCTATAGGCATTTCTTCTACATTGTTGGGATCGCAGAAAGGCCTCTGTAGACCAGGTTGTGCGGCTTCTAGCAGACGATTCTCTGTCTATCCTGGTGGGTCTGACCGGAGCATCTGCAGATAGGGAAGGCTTGGGCCCAGCGTTTCCCAGTAAAGATTACCACAGACGCCAGCTTGTGGGGTTGGGGGGGGCGCACTCGGAGGATTGGCAGGCTCAGGGTGCCTGGCAGCCAGAAGAGGCAGCCCGATCCTCAAACTACAGGGAACTGTTAGCAGTAGGAAAAGCCTTGGTCACTTTAAAAACCAGGGTTCATGCAAAGGACCTGTTGATTTTTTTCGGACAATGCCACGATTGTGGCTTACCTCAACAAGCAGGGGGATACTCGCTCAGACAGCCTGCTAGGGTTAAGTCAGGAGATCCTTTCCTGGGCAGAGCACAATGTTTCCTCAATCAGGGCAGTCCACATCAGTGGGTCGGCAAATATACTGGCAGATTATCTGAGCAGAGTAACTGTCACTTCCAGCAGTTGGGAGCTGAACCAGGAAATCTTCCTGGAGTTAGTGGTCAGGTGGGGAATGCCCAAAGTGGATCTGTTTGCTTCCACCCACAACAGGAAGCTTCCATTTTTTTTTTTCCCTGGAGAGAAAAGCAAAGTCCCTAGGGACAGATGCGCTCTTTCCAGTGAAATTATCCCCTGGCCTACGCCTTTCCTCCCATTCCGCTATTGCCTCTGGTGCACCGAAAGATTGTGCAGGAACAAGTGATTCTGATTACTCCATGGTGGCCCAGGAGGAGTTGGTTCTCTGCACTGAGAGCACTCTCAATAGAGTCCCCCTGGCCCCTGCCAGAGAGAAGAGACCTTCTACACCAAGGGCCAATGCTGCATCCAACCCCTCGGATTTACGGTCTAACGGCTTTGAGGCTGAGCGGCGCATCCTACAATTGAAAGGAGGTTCAGCTAGGGTTATTGAGACTATTCTAGACAGCCATAAATTAGTCACAAGGAAGATTTATGGCAAAGTTTGGAGGGCCTTTGTAGCCTGGCAAAAAAGGTCTGGAATAGTCTTGTTTTCTATTCCCTATGTTCTGGACTTTTTACAGAGGGGAGTGGAAAAGGGGCTTGCTGTCAGCACTCTTATGCCGCGTACACACGGTCAGAATTTCTGATGGAAACAGTCTGATGGGAGCTTTTCATTGGATTTTCTGACCGTGTGTATGCCCATCGGTCTTTTTCTGTCGGAATTTCCGACGGACTTTGGATTGAGAACCTGTTCTTAATTTTTCTGACGGAAAACCTTTCTATCGGATTTTCCGATCGCGTGTATGCAATTCCGACACGCAAAATTCCGTTGCATGCTCGGAAACAATTTGCATGCTCAGAAGCATTAAACTTCCCTTTTTATAGTGCAGTCAAACGTTTTTTAAGGCATGGTGTTATTGACCGTCGGAATTTGGTGTGACCATGTGTAGGCAAGACAGTTTGAGCGAAATTCTGTCGAAATTCCGACAGGAAAACCATCAGAGCTTTTTCCGACGAGAATTCCGACTGTGTGTACGCGGCATTAGGGTTCAGGTTGCTGTCCTATCTCTGTTCATGGAGAAAAGACTGGCGGAGGAGCCTTTAATTAAGAGATTCCTCCTCAGAGTAGTCAAGCAGGTTCCCCCCTGGGATTTGTTGTTGGTATTGAACGCCCTTACCAGACCCCTTTTGAGCCACTGCTTGACGCCTCTTTAAAATTAGTCACCCTAAAGATAGTTTTCCTTTTGGCGATAACATCTGGCAGAAGGGTGTCTGATTTAGGATCTTTACATGAGAAAGAACCTTTCTTAAGGATTTGAAAACATGTGGTGTGGCTGTTTCAAGATGCACAATAAGGAGGCACTTGAAGAAAGATGGGCTGCATGGTTGAGTTGTCAGAAGAAAGCCATTACTACGCAAATCCCACATAGTACCCTGCTTACAATATGCTAAACAGCACAGAGACAAGCCTCAAACCTTCTGGCACAAAGTCATTTGGAGTGATGAGACCAAAATTTTGCTTTTTGGCCACAACCATAAGCGCTATATTTGAAGAGGTGTCAACAAGGCCTATGATGAAAGCTACACCATTCCTACTGTGAAACACGGAGGTGAATTGATAATGTTTTGGGGATGTGTAAGCTACAAAGGCATAGGAAATTTGGTCATAATTGATGGCAAGATGAATGCAGTATGTTATGAAAAAATACTGGAGGAACATTTGCATTGATCAGCCAGGAAGCTGCACATGGGACGTACTTGGACATGACAATGATCCAAAACACAAGGCCAAGTCGACCTGTCAATGGCTACAGCAGAATAATGTGAAGGTTCTGGAGTGGCCATCTCAGACTCCTGACCTCAATATCATTGAGCCACTCTGGGGAGATCTCCTCACATGTGCAGTTCATGCAAGACAGCCCAAGAATTTACAGGAACTGGAGGCTTTTTGCCAAGAGGAAAGGGCAACTTTACCATATGAGAAGATAAAGAGCCTTAGCCATAAATACCACGAAATACTTCAAGCTGTCATTGATTTTAAAGGGGGCAATACACTAAAGAACTGGGGTATGTAAACTTTGATCAGGGTCATTTGGGTAGTTTCTGTTGTCATTATGATTTAAAAAGAGTAAACACAGTTGATTGATAATAAATGGCTTTAGCCAAACACTAACCATGAGTGAAAGAAAAGTTTTTGTATTATCATTCATATTCTCTGAAAAATGGCCAAGAAATCATAAATTCTAAACTTATGAGCACAACTGTAAATTCCAGGTGCATACAAAGAAAAGGTGTTCAAAGGCTTCCAGTTCTTTTCTTTACTAGGCAGCCACATCCCCTGCCAGCATGCTGCAGAGAAGGACTCTTGCTCTCTGTGTGGTCTCATTGCAAGAGTCCAATGTGCCCAATGTTGAGTCACAGCTAAAGCTCTTCAATTAGCAGAATGCATGAGCTATGCTGAATGAATCAATTGTGATAATGAATATTTCGTATAGTTTTCATCTCAGACCCAGTTGAAGCTGAGTCTGAAAGTAATAATGTAATAGTGATAGCAAATATTTGTGTTTACAGGAAGTGAGAAGCACAAACTGCAGGTGGTGACCCAAGAAGAACACGATGATGAGCCAACTCTTCAAGACTTAGCATTGATTGCGGAGAAAGTCACTGGTGTACCCCTCGCCTCACAGAGACTCATTTACAAAGGTAACATTGTATATTTGTTTTTCAGGTGCTAACGTGTAGCTTAGTAAATAACAAACGGTGGCAGACCTATAGGGGTTGCTTGGAATAAAATCAAACCTAGACCTGGTGCTGGATGCAATCTGTGTGCAGACCCGAACATCTACCAGCCAGGGGTTTTGGAGGCTCCACATCGCTTTGCAAGTAAGTGTACACCAATTAGGTTTGTCAGAAACAATACTATGCACAGGAATGATACATAAAATGTCTGAATAAGGATTAAATCATTTACATTGTCACATAACAACTGACTCTTCCTTTCAAGTTTTTATATAACTGCCCATATATGTTACAATGCGCATGTAGTATCTCTGTACCATCTTATTTAGATTTACCAAAAATCTAAAGAATTGGACAAATTTGATCCATCTATGGCTGTTCCTCTTCCAGAGAAGTTGATCTGATTACCTTCTCTGGAACCGGCTTGTTGGAAAATTTTCCTATGGTCAGTGCTACAGCACTGATCAGTGTATTCTGATAGTGGAGAAGTCCTCGCTGTGAGAATATAATAACACAGCTAGGAGGATTCCTCCATCCACCCCGCTTGTGTGGATGGGAGAATCTATTCAGTTGATCCATGGATGGCCAGCCTAAGGCTGCGACTACATTGGTGATTAAGTCTCTCTGCTACTAAAACTCAACTACTTTTTGGTAGTTGCTTCATGTGCAGCACCTTGAAATTAATGTGCTGCTAATGAGATGACTGCCAGTGAGTAAGGCTATTTTCACATCGAGGCGCTGGGTGCGCTGGCGGTAAAGCGGCGCATTTCGACCGCTAGCGGGGCGAGCGGCCGAAAAAGGGTTAAAACCGCCCGCAAAGTGCCGCTCCAGCTGCGCTTTGCGGGCGGGTTCGGAGCGCTGCCCCATTGTTTTCAATAGGAGGGGGCGCTTAAGGAGCGGTAAATACACCGGTCCTACAGCGCACCAAAGATGCGGCTTGCAGGACATTTTTCAGCGTCCTGCAAGCGCACCGGGCTTTCACACTGGAGACACAGCAACGGCTGTTTGAAGGTGCTTTGCAGGCGCTATTTTTAGAACTTTAGCACCTGCAAAGCGCCTCAGTGTGAAAGGGGCCTAAGTAAATCTCTTCGTAGCATGTAGATTGAATTTTTAGTGTAGCCTTGGCATATATGTTTTTTTTATTTTTTTCCCCAGTTCATTTAATTTTATGCTTTTGACTGCTACTACCACTTACCCTCAAAGTTAATGATATATTCATGACATCCAACAAGATGAGTGTTCTCTTTGAGAGTATTTTGCTTGCAAAGTAGGAACAAAATGTTACAATAATTTAGTACTATAAGTACACTACACAGTAACAGATAACACACAGTTAAGGCTATCTGCAGTGTCAAGCTTCTCTAATGTTTATTGTGTTTTTTTTTTTTATTTAGGAAAATCCCTTAAAGAGATGGAACAGACATTACAAGCCCTAGGTGTACAGAATGGTTGTAAAATAATGCTGATTGGGAAGAAGGTAATATTTGAACTGATTCCTTTTTTAAATGGCAAAATTGACATACAGGCATATATTGTTTTTTTTTTTTCCAGGTTCACTGTACACATAAATATGGTGATAAAATGTATGGAAATAACATTAGTGTGCTATTGTAGACACTAGAGGTTCTGTTTTTAGCAGGTGTTCACGTTTCTATTGTACAGGAGGCCACGGATATGTCCTAGTTGGCAGGTATATTTCCCCACTGTTTGGGTTGTGGTCTCTTCACAGGGGATGAGTTGAGTGCAATTTGAATACTCAGGGGGTTCTCCCTCATGCAGGGTGAGGGGTTCCAGGGTAGTCTGCTCGGAGAGAACTGATCTACAGGGCTCTCAGGATTGGTAAGTTCTCATCTGAGACCCAGAATTAAGATGTTCAGAGTAACTTTTGTATGGGGGGGAAAAAAAACTCCACACCATGATTACAGGGACTTTGATCCTGGGATTAAGCCACCTGCAAGAAAGGCATAAAGAGGAACAGGAAGCTGTGAATAGCAGTCTGTGAGGTTTTGGGAGAGCAGGACACAGACTTGTGAGGATTGTGGACTGGTTTTCTTGCTGAGACACTGCTGCTGAGCTCCTGTGGCCCCTGTTTGGACCCCAAAGCAGACGGGAACCTTAATCCCTGGAGTGGGACTTGTTTATACTGGCAGTGAGCTGAGTTTTTATTTTGTGTGCCCGAAGTGTGGACTACTTTGGTTTTGCCCTTATACACTAAAAAAAGCTGTTTTGTTTTCTTTTAAAAAGTTGTCTGGCTGGTGATCCAGGGCTCCCCCATATCACACTGTTTGTTTGTTTTTGTTTTTTTTATATACTATACATCTCTTCATTTATCTACTGCTGCTTTTTTATTTTTATTTCCCATTTGCCGCAATTAATCTTTTTCACTGTGTATAACACTTGTTATGTTACATGATTACCAGACTACTGTGTCAAAAGTGTGAGTATAGTCTAATGTTATAAAATTACGTTAATTAGTACCATCATCCATCGTGCTTGAAGAGGCAGGGGGTAATTGGGTCTAACAGCGCAGGTGCTGAATCTGCGTGTAGTGAGCCGGTAACCCACAAGGGAAAGGGGGTTGGACTATCTCGGTACTGGTGAATAATATAAACAAGAACTGAAGTAAAATGTATTTAGAAAAACATAAATTTTTAATAGAAAGGACAAATTACATGATAGACACTGTAAAGTGTTCAGTTGCATAAAAACAAACAAGCACAATAATCCCTCCTTTATAGTCATCAAACTTGACCAAAGAATGCAGGCCTGGGCCCGTAAGCTTGACGTCTGTTTGAGCGTAGGGAGGAGAAGTCTCTCGACCGGTTTCGCAGCGTAAGCTGCTTCTTCAGGAGATAGCTCTAAAATAAATATTGTAGTTCAATATGTAGTATATACACAGCCGGGAAAGGCATTATCGGGCTCGATGGATACCTTTCTCCATATGCACTGGTGAGCTGATGCATCCTATTTTTTCTATGTTGTAATTCCCTTGTATTAATGCTGTGTATATACTACATATTGAACTACCATATTTATTTTAGAGCTATCTCCTGAAGAAGCAGCTTACGCTGCGAAACCGGTCGAGAGACTTCTCCTCCCTACGCTCAAACAGACGTCAAGCTTACGGGCCCAGGCCTGCATTCTTTGGTCAAGTTTGATGACTATAAAGGAGGGATTATTGTGCTTGTTTGTTTTTATGCAACTGAACACTTTACAGTGTCTATCATGTAATTTGTCCTTTCTATTAAAAATTTATGTTTTTCTAAATACATTTTACTTCAGTTCTTGTTTATATTATTCACCAGTACCGAGATAGTCCAACCCCCTTTCCCTTTTCCTTGTGGGTTACCGGCTCACTACACGCAGATTCAGCACCTGCGCTGTTAGACCCAATTACCCCATTACCAGACTACTGTTCCTAATTTTTACTGACTGGAATGGTACCAGCTGATTGGAGAAAAGCCAATGTAGCAACAATATTTTAAAAAGGGCCCAAAATGCATCCCTGGGAATTACAGACCAATTAGCCTAACATGAATAGTATGCAAGCTCTTGGAGGGGACGATAAGGGACTATATACAAGATTTTAGTAATGGGAACGGTATTATTAGCAGTAATCAGCATGGATTCATGAAGTATCGTTCTTGCCTAACCAATCTATTAACCTTCTATGAGGAGGTGAACTGCCATCTAGATAAAGGAAGGCCCGTAGACGTGTATCTGGATTTTGCAAAAGCATTTAACACAGTTCCCCATAAATGTTTACTGTACAAAATAAGGTCCATTGGCATGGACCATAGGGTGAGTACATGGATTGAAAACTGGCTACAAGGGCAAGTTCAGAGGGTGGTGATAAATGGGGAGTACTTGGAATGGTCAGGGGTGGGTAGTGGGGTCCCCCAGGGTTCTGTGCTGGGACCAATCCTATTTAATGTATTCATAAACTACCTGGAGGATGGGGTAAACAGTTCAATCTCTGTATTTGAGGACAATACTAAGCTAAGCAGGGCAATAACTTCTCCGCAGGATTTGGAAACCTTGAAAAAAGATCTGAACAAATTATTGTGGTGGGCAACTACATGGCATATGAGGTTTAATGTAGAAAATGTAAAATAATGCATTTGGGTGGCAAAAATATGAAGGCAATCTACTCACTAGGGAGTAAACCTCTGGGGGAATCTAGGATTGAAAAGGACCTGGGGGTCCTAGTAGATGATAGGCTCAGCAATGGCATGCAATGCCAAGCTGCTGCTGCTAACAAAGCATACAGAATATTGGCATGCATTAAAAAGGGGATTAACTCCAGGGATAAAGCGATAATTCTCCCACTCTACAAGAATCTGGTCCGGTCGCACCTAGGGTATGCTGTCCAGTTCTGGGCACCAGTCCTCAGGAAGGATGTACTGGAAATGGAGCGAGTACAATAAAGGATCTGGAGGATATTAGTTATGAAGAAAGGTTACAAGCTCTGAACTTATTCTCTCTGGAGAAGAGACACTTAAGAGGGGATATGATTAAAATTTTATAAATACCGTACTGGTGACCCCACAATAGGGATAAAACTTTTCATGGAAGGGAGTTTAACAAGACACGTGGCCACTCATTAAAATTATAAGAAAAGAGGTTTAACCATGAACTACGTAGAGAGTTATTTACTGTAAGAGCGGCAAGGATGTGAAATTCCCTTTCACAGGTGGTGGTCTCAGCGGGGGGCATTGATAGTTTCAAGAAACTATTAGATAAGCATCTGAACGACCGCAACATACAGGGATATACAATGTAATACTGACATGTAATCACACACATAGGTTGGACTTGTGTCTCCTTTTTTTTTTTTTAACCTACTATGTAACTATGATGTTACTGTCATACATATTATACCTTTTTAATTTAACAGAACTGCCCAGAAGAGGAGTCAGAATTAAAGAAGCTGAAAGATTTGGAAAAATCAGTTGAACAAATAGCAAGTAAATTGGAAGATGTTAACAAAGAGTTTTCTGGAATACAGAAGGTACAATCTATGTATTTTGTTAGTTCATATTCATTTTATAAAAATATATTCTAAATATATACTTGTGCTAATGGAGTGCAAAATAGTAATACATGCAGCAGCTATTAACTATTATTAATTTTGTAGCCCTGTGAGGCTGATATTTTTTATATTTTATTACAACCTTCATGCTCTGCCCTGTATAAAGTTAAAGCAGAACTTTACTTATAATAGCTTGATAAAAAATAAATATTATTTAGCATGGAACATACATTCCACAATTTTGAAACCAAAAATAGTGTGTGCTGTAAATTGTCTCCAGGATTGCTCCTGTTTCTTCTTGCTGGATGCTGCCATTTTGTTGAAGCCCAGAGCAGTCACTTTCTTTTTTTTTTTTTAACAAGAAAAAGCAGTCACTTTCTTATTGAGAACTTTCCCCTTCTCCTTGGTCTCAAAAATACTATATGCTACATTCTGTAATTTAAAATGTGTGCATTCCCAGCCTTGATTGCATGTCTTGGCTCTGCTAAAGAGGAAGGCTGCAGTAGCTGACAGTGCTCAAGTTCACAGATGACAATTCCTAAGGCAGGGACAAAGAAGAGAATATCGGGGAGATAAGACAAGACACTATCCTTGTAAGTTTAACTCTTTGGGGTTGACCTACTAAAACTGGAGAGTGCAAAATCGGGTGCAGCTCTGCATAGAAATCAGCTTCCAGGATATTTTGTCAAAGCTTAATTGAAAAAGCTGAAGTTGGAAGCTTTGCACTCTCCAGTATTAGTAAATCAAACCCTTTCTTCCTGGCAACAGTTTGTCCTGTCACCTCTCCTGCTTTTCTTTTCTTCCTCATTTGTGTTCCCTCAGCACAGTCTGATATTTATGTTGCTTCCTTCCCCTTAATAGAAGCAGTTTGTCACTGATTATCGGCATGGTGCCAAGAATACAAGACGACTGAGGCTGTGCAGAGCATAATGAGACCGTGATTTTCTGAATTTTAAACAGTATACCCATCTATTTTAAAAATTTTACATGGCTATATCTGCAAAAGGGGCCAACCTGAAGTGATCTATCAGGACTTCATTTTGACTTCATAAGGCAAGTTAAGTTCCTCCACCCCAAACGCGCATATCCTTGTCTTTATGGGCCTTGCTTTGTGCACTGGTCCAAATCATTTGGTGGAGGGGCGATTATGGTGTGGGGTTGTTTTTCAGGGGTTAGGGCTGTCCCCTTAGTTCCAGTGAAGGGAACTCTTAAGGCCTCAACATACTAAGACATTTTGGACAATTTCATACTCCCAACTTTGTGGGAACAGTTTGGGGATGGCCCCTTCCTGTTCCAACGTGACTGAGCACCAGTGCACAAAGCAAGGTCCATAAAGACATGATGAGCGAGTTTGGGGTGGGGGGAACTTGACTGGCCTGCACAAAGTCCTGACCTAAACCCACAAATTCACAAATCGAATGGTCAAACATTCCCATAGACACATTACTAAACCTTGTGGACAGCCTTCCCAGAAGAGTTGAAGATGTTATAGCTGCAAAGGGTGGGTCAACTCAATATTGAACCCTACGGACTAAGACTGGGATGCCATTAAAGTTCATGTGCGTGTAAAGGCAGGCATCTCAATGCTTTTGGTTGAATAGTGTATGTATGCAAATTTTGACTCCTTTTTAACCTATGCATTGTACCATAGGATGCTGAGGGAGTGTTTTACTAAGTTTGTATTGAATGCATTCAGATTTGAGGGCTTCCCAGATGTTTTGACACAGCTCGGTGTTAGTGAAAACGAATGAATAGATTCACTTTTTATTTTTACAAACTGACATACAGTGATCCAGATATAAGGAATGGCAATGAATATTGTGGTTTCCCCTTTCTCAGTGACTGTCAGAATACAATAGCTCAGCAGGGAGATTGCTGTATTAACATTGGATAGTACAGCCGCTCCTCCTGAGCCCCTCAGTTCTTTTTTTGTTCAGCTCGCTGGACTGAACGAAAAAACCTGCTAGTGTGTAACAGGCTTTAGAGAGTAGAAAAAAGAATGTGTGGGACTTTATCCGTGTTTTTCCCTCAAAGAATTTATACAGACTCCCATATAAAATTATTTTTTTTTTAGACAAAAACACATATGTAATTTAAAATCATTTGTTAATAAATACATCACGGTCTTTGTTCCCTGTGTTGACCCAGCCAGAGCTCCACATATTTAATAAAAGGAGCAAAACTTCTTATAGCCTTTCAGAATCTTAAATACAATATATACAGCTTAGATTTATACTGGTGCATATAAAGATTTGAAATGAGGCCTTTCTCGGCATGTTTCGCTCATTTGCTTCCTCAGGAGTAGGGTGCATAAGATGTAATACAATAGCTCATCAGTACATGAGGAGACCATTGGCTTCCAAAAAATGTCCAGGGGCATCAGCGCGGCAGACATCGCAGCCACCAACAAAAACCCACCTACAGATAATGGTCCCAGCACTGCTGGGGGTTTAGTAGTAGGTAAATGCCCCCTGTGTTCACTCTACCCTTTAGAATAATGGGTTTAAACCAGGCACATACTGCATTTTAGTGTTCCAGGGTGCATGGTTGTCCCCATGTAAGTCAGCCAGATCTCTGTCCTCTCTTGGGCATACTAATTTGTCTGATATATTGGGATGTGGTGTTTTCAATGGCATATGTTTTAGTTCTCTATCTGTAGTCTGAGAACTGCATTTTCCTGTGAAGTAACTACATATCCCACAATCCCTGAGTCTTTCAGCGTAGTACTAGTTCAGTTAACAGCTGCACAGTAATTCGATCTGACAGACACAAGCAGGAAGAGTATTCAGACACGCAGCTCTCACAATGCAAGCAGAAGATTTTTTTTTTTTTTTTAAATAATATTTTGATGCAACACGCCTAAATGCAGCTAAGCACATTTGCCACACCACAACTATCTGCAGGAAATATTTTCAGCTTTTTCAAATGCAGATTACTGGTGTTTAGCTGCTGTCCAATACAAACATTTGTGTGAATGTAGCCTAAATGATTCTTGGAATACCTATCCATATTTATTGGTTATAACCCCATAAACTAAAATGTTAACTCCTAAAATTTCCAGTTGCCTCGCTGTTGTGATGACCCACTGGATTCATTACTTTAAACTACTGACCTAGTACAAGTTTGTCGATTTTTAAGTCAGAAGTCCTCATCTGAACTCTTCTCTTCTCCTGGGTTAGTGTCTCATAACACAAGTTAAATAATCAGCATGGCAGCCAGGGTGCAAGCATTTTCAGAAGGAGTAGTCAGCAGTTGCCGTCTCTATTTCCCTTATTACACAGTTACATTAAATGAAGGAACCTTTATACTTCACATTAGCCAATGTTTACTTTCTAAGGTTGTATGCTTATTTCATTTATTTTTTACTATACAGGGGTTTCTTAGTAAGAATCTTCAAGAGGAAGCACTTGGTAAACTTGATAAAAGAATAAAGACAACCGTTGAACAATTTATGAAAGTACTGGAACAGGTTGATTCTGTGGTGAGTAAAGATATTACTAAGATGTACTTTATGGTGGGAAGGCTATGATGAGGGCTCTATATACTGGTGGAACAGATTGGTTCTATGGGGAATATAGACATTCCTAATATGTATGGTGACTAAAGATATCACAAATATGTTTGGGAAGATCTGTATACTGGAAAAGGATCGATTCTCTGGTGAGTATCATCGATATGTATAGTGACTATATCCACTAATAAGTGGAAGACTGTAATAGGTGCTCTGTAGCTCATTAATGCTTTTTAGTTTTGTTCATCTACCTTTTTTAGGCTTTTGTTAGGATTGGCAGTAGAATGAAATGCACATGTTCACTGACTTTAATGGATAAGTTCACCTTTTGTACAAAAATAATGTGCATCTTTTCGCAGGTAAAAAAATGTGCATTTATTATTTTTAGTATTGGGAACCTGTAAAGCATTGCACCAGCGATTAGCTTTTCTGGGGTGGGGGTCAGCTAGTGGTGGCTGCAGCACTGGCAACATGTTACACGTTCCATCCTAAAATCAGGCGGAACATGTAACATGTTCTCAAAGGTGAACTTCTCCTTTAAAGCTGGTGTCTGGTGGATTATGGACACAAGGTGGTGGTGGTGGTGGTGGAGGGTGTCATTAATACTAAAGTTGAAATTCAGAGAATTCTGCAGATCGGCTTTTGGTTAATATAGTTATCATAGTTGGCCAAACCTATTGCTTAGTAAACTTAGAAATAATATGATATGCAGCTCTGAAAATTAGGGGCCACATTTAGAGGTTCCAAATGCCTCAGGGCCCATTCAGACCTCTGCATTTTAGTAACACGCATTACCACAACACGCGTACCTTGGTGCATTTCAGTGTCTTTCATTTTTCATGGCACTCAAACGTACCAAGCCAATACACTTGCATTAAACATAAGGCAATGTGTTACCTTGTGTTGTGCTTTGATGGTATAATTGGGTCAAGCCCTGTTTTAAGTGCGTTGGTAGCCCATTTAAATGGGCCCTTAATGTTTGCTCACCACTGCTGTAAGAAGGAATTGTGTATCTTCATAAGCAAGGACTGTGATACAAAGTTATTAGTCATAAATTAAATACATTTTTATTAAATGGTAAAAAAATGATTAGTAGCCTACATTTTCTTTTTTTATACCAGGTAATGCCAGACAATTTTAATGACTGTAGAATGAAGAGGAAGGCATTAGTGAAAAAAGTGCAGGTAAGAGACAGTAGTAGCATGGCATATTCCCATCTGCAGCTCATTGATGGACAAATAGTTTTCTGTATATTGGTATATGTATTCAGTATATTGGTTGGAAAGGATTCACTAATCTCAAAATCAAACCACATACTCCCACAGCTACTTTTGTATACCTGTTTGTAAGTGCTTTAGAGGAGTTTTCAATTTTAATGAAATGGAAGGACCCAGACCACATTTTTCACATGGTGCATGACCCGCGATGTCCCACTGAGCCTTGCTTTTACCTATGATTGAAATGTATGCATATTTTATTCTAAAAAGTGTAATATCAAACCGCGGCTCACTGCATCGACTGTAATGGGGTCAGGACACACTACAACTCCTCCATGTGTGCTTCAGCAAAAAGTTAAACCATTAAAGCGGGAGTAAACCCGCTGACACTTTTATTTATATACCTGTAAGGGAAAGGGCATAATGAGCTAGTATGCACAGCATACTAGCTCATTATGAAATACTTGCCTTAGAACAAGGCGTCGGTAACTCACCTGGTCCACGCCGAGGTAGCTGACATGTTGCCTCGGCGTGTCTTCCGGGTATCACGACTCCAGCGATGTGAGTGGCTGAAGCCGCAATGTCGTCACTCCCGCGCATGCGCGTGGGAGACTTCTTTCAGGCAAGGTTCGGATTCTGACGGCCTTTCAGTCGTGAATCCCCTGTGCGCATGCACCGCTGCAGTCAGCGGCGCATTGCACGGGGAATATCTCCTAAACTGTACAGGTTTGGGAGATATTATTTATTTATTTTTTACCTACAGGTAAGCCTTATTATAGGCTTACCTGTAGGTAAAAGTCCATTTTTTTTTTTTTACCTATACAACCGCTTTAAAAATAAAAGTGACTGTTATAACCATCGCTAGTAGTTTTAGGCCTCATTCACACTTGTATATGGAATCAACTAATATTTCCTGTGGGAGACTTAGCAGGGTTTCCTGTGAGTGGGAAGCCCCATTCAGTGTAATGAGAGGCTGACGGTGCCCGCAACCATTCACAACCATTTGCATGTAATTATACATGCAGCAAATGTCTGTGGATGATCAGCTTTGGATGCAAACAGTCTGTGTTCATGGCCAATCATCTACAGTTAATTGTAGCTACTCGTGGGAAACCCCACTGTGTCTGACCAGGAAATCATGGCTGGCCCTATAGGCAGATGTGAATGATGCCTCATAGTTTTATGCCAATTCATGTTACATGGTTGCATAGTAGGCGAGGTTGAAAAGACACAAGTCCAGCCTATGTGTGCGATTTTATGTCAGTATTACATTGTATATCCCTGTATGTTGTGGTTATTCAGGTGCTTATCTAATATTTTTTTTAATTTATCGATGCTCCCCGCTGATACCACTGCCTGTGGAAGGGAATTCCACATCCTTACCGCTCTGTCGGTTTTAATTTAAGGTTAAACTGCTTTTCTTCTAATTTTAGTGAATGGCCCCATGTCTTATTAAATTCCCTAGCGCAGAAAAGTTTTATCCCTATTGTGGGGTCACCAGTACGATATTTGTACATTCAAATCATATCCCTTCTCAAGCGTCTTCCCCAGAGAGAACAAGTTCAGTGCTCATAACTAATGTCCTCCAGACCCTTTATTCGTTTTGTTGCCCTTCTCTGGACTCGCTCCATTTCCAGCACATCCTTCCTGAAGACTGGTACCCAGAACTGGACGGCATACTCCAGGTGCAGCCAGACCAGAGTCTTGTAGAATGGGAGATTTATCGTTTAATCTCCTGGAGTTAATCCCCTTTTTTAATGCATGCCAATATTCTGTATGCTTTGCTTGCAGCAGCTTGGTATTGCATGACATTGCTGAGCCCATCCTCTACTAGGACCTCCATGTCCTTTTTCCATCCTAGATTCCCCCAGAGGTTCTCCCCCCAGGGAGAAGATTGCATTCATATTTTTGCCACCCAAATGCATTATGTTACATTTTTCCACATTAAACCTAATTTGCCATGTAGTTTGCCCACCCCATTAATTTGTTCAGATCTTGCAAGGATTCCACATCCTGCGGAGAAGTTATTGCCCTGCTTGGCTTAGTATCGTTCGCAAATACAGAGATAGAACTGTTTATCCCATCCTCCAGGTCGTTTATGAAAAAATTAAATAGGTTTAGTTCCAGGACGGAACCCTGGGGGACCCCACTACCCACCCCTGACCATTCCGAGTACTTCCCATTTACCACTACCCTCTGAACTCGCCCCTGTAGCCAGTTTTCAATCTATGTACCCTATGGCAGGGCTCCAAATTTCAAGTCCTGAGCTACTAGCCAAGCCTCAAGGGTTACTCGCAACCAGTTGCCCCTAATTCCACCCCTAAACACAGCCTCATAATTTATCTCCTGAAATTACACTTAAATGTATTATACAGAATTAAGTTATAAAAATAAATATTAACAACTGTATGTGTGCCCACCATGCAGCTTTTGTGCCCACTATACAGCCTACCTGTGTAGGAGAGGAGAGGAACAGGAGAGCCGCCCAGGTGTTCAGAGAGCAGCGTGGGGAACACAGCGATAACGGCTTTCATTTCAAGTGCTGTGTTCCCGCCGCACAACCTCATATACAGCCCCACCCCCTGGCCAATCCCAGTGATGGGTGATCTGTCTATCAAAGTTCCGGGACCAGGAGCAGGGGCTGTATTTGCGGCGGGAAACACGGCTATTGAAATGAAAGCTGTTATGGCTGTGTTCCCCACGCTGCACTCTGAACACCTAGGCGGCTCTCTCTCTCTTCCCCTCTGTGATCGCTGGGAGAGACTCCAATTCCACACAGGCTGCCAGATCGCTCCCCCCAGCTCCTAGGAAGCCCTTCCTCACCAGCCCTCAAAATCCACTCGCAAAATGCAAGCAGGCGAGTGGATTTTGGTACATGCCAACTGACCTTACTTTGTACAGTAAATGTTTATAGGGAACGGTATCAAATGCTTTTGCAAAACCCAGATACACCAAGTCTATGGGCCTTCCTTTATCTAGATGGCAATTAGATTGGTTTGGCAAGAACAATTCTTCATGAATGTATGCTGATTACTGCTAATGATACCGTTGTCATCACTAAAATCTTGTATAATAGTCCCTTATCATCCCCTCCAAGAGCTTGCATGCAATTGATGTTGGGCTAACTGGTCTGTAATTCCCAGGAATGTATCTCTGCTTTTTTTTAAATATCAGTGCTACATTGGCTTTTCTCAAATCATCTGGTACCATTTCAGTCAGTAGACTATTCATAAAAATTAGGAACAATGGTCTGACAATTACTTGACTGAGTTCCTTACGGACCCTTGTGTGCAAGCCATCTGGTCCCAGTGACTAATTAATGTTTAAGTTCTTCAAGTCTATTCCTAATTCTGTCCTCTGTTAGCCATGAGGGTGCTTCCTGTAACATGTCATGAGGATCAACATTGCAGTGAAGACTGAGGAGAAGAATACATTCAATACCTTCACCATCTCTCCATCCTTAGTAACCAAATTCCCTTCATCATTCTTTATTGGACCAATATGATCTGACCTCCCTTTCTTATTATTTATGTACTTAAAGAATTTCTTGGGATTTTTCTTACTCTTCTCCGCTATGTGCCTTCTGTGTTCTATCTTGGCTGCACTGATTGCACTCTTACATTTTTGTTGCATTCGTTGTAAGGTTGGAATGCTGATGATGATCCCTCCACCTTGTAATTTTTGAAGGCCCTCTCCTTTGCTTTTATATGCATTGTTACATTGGAGTTAAGCCACCCAGGACTTTTATTATCTCTTTTAAATGTATTTCCCTTTGGGATGCACTGGCTAATGCCCTTATTTAAACTGCTCTTAAAGCATACCCATTTCTCCTCTGTGTTCTTTGTGCCTAAAATTTTATCGCAATTTGTATCTTCTAGCAATGCTCGTAGTTTAGGGAAGTTGGCTCTCTTTAAATTCAGTGTCTTTGTATTCCCCTTATGTTTCCTATTAGTGTGATTTATACTGAAACTATGACCTGTGATTGCTGTTTCCTAAATTGCCCCATATTTCCACATCCGTGATCAGGTCTGTATTGTTGGTGATCAGTAGGTCTAGTAACTTTGTTTCTAGTTTACCATCTGGTTTACCATCTGACCCATGAAATTCTCCTGCAAGACATTTTGGAACTGACGAGCCTTAGATGAATGCACAGTTCCTTCCACCCAGTCTATGTCTGGATAATTGGAATCCCCCATTATGATGACTCTCACCTTTGCTGAACAACTTGGCCAAATGTAAATTTGTAGAAAAGTATGAAAAATTGTCAAAATAATAGAAAAAGGTATTAAAGTGCTGTTATGCCAACCATAGATGGAGCAATTTTCTTTCCTGCAAACACAAGGAAATCGATTGATTCCCCCATCAACACAGACAGTGTTGGCAGGGGAATCCCTCCTGCCGAGTCATTGTGTTCTCCAGGTGGGGGAGTCTGTCCCAGCCGGGAGAACATTGATTATTGCTAGCGACTATAACAGCCACTTGCAATAATTGCGCGTAAAATCCGGCAGGTTGGTTGTACCCAAGTTGATCGATCAATCAACTTGGTACATTTAGCCTGCCCATACATGGTTCGAATCTCCGGTTGGTTTAGCAGGAGTCTGCTGAGATTTGAACCATGTATGAGCTGAATGTACCCAAGTTGATTCAAACCATCTATGGCCGGCTTTACTTCCATAATCTCCAGGTAGGAAATGTACAACTTTGCAGCAGATTCACAAAAGATGATTTGCATAAGAAAACTCTATACGCCGAAATATGAAGCCAAACCTATTGAAGTATACATTTTTAGAGTTCAGTTTTTACACACACACCTCCTATCTCTCTGCAATCAAATTGAAGTATATTTCTTGTCCTTGTTTTACCTAGGGATTCCTTGCTCAATGTGACACAATAGAAGGAAACATCAGTCAAGAAATTGACAAGCTGCACTCTAAGAATTTGGCTCTGGCAAAGTAGAGGTTCATATACAACATGTGGTGATGGGGTAAAATGGTTGCTCTATGAGCAAGTATATATACAAATTGATTTTTGCTCTCTGTTTGGAAGATATATATGTACTGTATATAGAGATATTTTGTTAATATTAATTGCTGTGTTTTGCTCTGCTGCTATCTTTGGTGTGTGAAAACACAAGAAAATAGGTAAAACTGTCATGTACTGAATACTTATAAGACAACACCACCTTGGCACTAATATTATGTTTTTTAAAAAAAATGCCTATTTTATTTGTAATAAAGACTTCTAGGCTTTGTTATAGGTAAGTTATAATTGTGCAGCCTTAATTATTTCATGGGACTTTCTGCTTGGGCCCATTTTACATGTCTGTACTTAGAAGATCTCCACCCAACTCGTAACGTGAACCAAATATCTATACCAATGTTTCCCAATTATGCTTGTGAGTTCTGCTGAGGTACATTTGTAAAAAATCCTGCATGCTGCAGTTTAGACATGCTTAGGCCTTGTTCACCTCAGAATTTTCCATTTTTTTTTTTTAATGGGGAAAACACACCAAAAATATAACACATAGCTGGTAAGTGACATCTCTGGTAGTCACAATAATGGAGCAGCAAACAGTATATCATCACTTTAGCACAATCAGACCCTAAGGGGCCTAGGTATTTAAGGGCTGGTTCACACTAGAACGTGGTGCAGGAAAGGCACATCCCGTGCACATTTCCTGCATTGCACATGAATGCGTTGCCCTTGCAATATGTGTGCAGGTTCCATCAATTGCTAATGGCACCCCAAACACATCTCGCAAACACAGCATGTTTGTGGACACCAAGCCACATGGTACAACTGTCTACTTTTTGTCTGGAAAAGTAGTGCTTACACAATTTTTTTTTTTTCACATTCTGGTATATTTTGGCAGCCCATTGAAATGATTGGACTGTCCAAAACAAGGAAGGCACAAGGACTGTAAGGGAATGCGTGTGTTCTAGTATTGACCGTCTCTCAAGCTTATTACTGCTTTGAAAAAAATGCACATTTATAAACAACAGTGCTATACTTTAAATCAGTGCTTTGCTTGCTTTGGGACTTTGACGCAAGCAAAGTCCTGTTCAAATTACTAAATAAATGAATAAAAATGAAAAATATGACTGGCCTCTGCACCTATTCCAAGAGTGTTCTTTGCAGCATTATGCCTATAACATTCTGTGGGACACCGCAGGCTGCACACCAATGCCTGCAGCATTTTATGAATGGCCTGGGTTGAATTCATGGTTTTAACACATAGGTGCACAAACGTGCAAGGCTACTTCCTTTTGTCCTTTTCCTCTTTAAAATACTTTTCATCCAGGCATAAATGCAGTGTCCCAGACCACTCCATTACCTGGGTTCACAATCTTGGGAACAATGGAAAGAAATCACCGCTCCAGGTGAGTGCATGGAAAAACAATCCCTCTACACATTGACAGGTTGCTGTCTGGTTCTTGATCACAGCAATGCAGAGACAAAGGAGAACTCCAACATAGTATTGGATAAAACAATGTTTATTGAAGTCTTGCAAATATAAAACATACAGACATCACAGCTTCATTACACAGGACAAGGCAGTTATTGTGTTTCGCACAGAATGTGCTTACTCATAAGCACAGTCTGTGTGAAATGTGATAACTGTGTTGTCCTGTGTTATGGAGCTGTGATGTCTGTATGTTTTACAGTATATTTGGAAGACTTTGATAAACATTGTTTTATCCACTACTATGTTGTTGTGCAGCCAACTCTTCTCTTTATCTCTGGCTTCACACTCTTGCACTGTAACAATGCGTGCGTTGAGATGCTGAGGTGCCATGCATTCTTAATGACACCCCAGTGCACCATGGCAATGGACATGCCTTGCAGCACATCACCAATCGCAGTTTTCCCTGCGCACACATTCATGGAAATAGCTGTAATAATGCTGGGTGCTGGAGTGACCACCGGCTGGAAACCACAGACGATCTGAATAGAGAAATGTCATCTGCACACCAAGGATTCCTCACTTGCCTGACGAAGGGGCCCTGTGTGGCTCCTGAAGTGTTGCCAGATGTGTACCGTGTGACCATGTAAATAAAGCTTTGGACTCTTCTGAGGAATCCTTGGTGTGCTGATGACATTTCTGCATTCAGATTGCAGCACATCACAACACACTACTGAGCATTGTGGGGTCTCTGCATTCTCAAAAAAAGTACATACACCTTTTTTGGTGCGTTGGGCAGCACATTCACATTTTTGGTCTACCCTAACACAACTAATGCAGTCATCCTGCTTGTTTAAAAAGTGTAAACCCAGCCTTAAAGCGTATCTCCACCTTTTTGGTTTCATTATGAGTTTTATTTATATATATATATATATATATATATATATATATATATATATATATATATATATAATATATATAATATAGCAAATATTTTGGCAAACTTCATTGCAGAATCCTACCTCCCGCAGAACTTTCAGTTTACATGTTATGATCAGTGTTGTAATAAGAGAAGAAACCAGTCTTCTTGAGCAGTAACTTCCATTTGTAGATGACTTTGATAGACAAACGGCACACAGAATGCCCATACTGCTGTCCTAGCTACAAGAAAGGGATTGTTGGAAGTTATTGTACACTATATTTCCCTACCTTAGCCTTGTATAATTTTTGTAACAACACAATTACTTTTAAGGCACTCTGAGCCGCTTATTTTATCATGTATAGGGGGAAAAGGACAAAAATGTTTAGTCATAGTGGTATGTCTCATTTCACCCCTGTATCAGCTACAGTCATTAATCGCAGACTTGGGCAGATGAAGCATAAATAGAATTTCACTATGCATGGTTGCCCTAATCTAGGGCTGGACAATTCCTTGAAGGGTTGTTGACCACTTCAAGCCCAAATCTGGGCACAGTCAGTTTACAGAAGGTAAATTCGTTGAACTCTCCTCTTATGTCACCTGCCATAATGTATACTTTTTTCTTCAACTGCAATTTTTTGGTTTACGTGCAGGGGGAAGTACAGCTCCTGCCAATGGCCAAAAGGAGAGGGACATGTAGATGCGACCACAGTGCTGGGGTCTGTGAGAACTGCATCGCTTACAGCCATAGCAGCAGGAAGTATAGCAGGAGCTGTACTTCCAATCCCATGTGAAAAAGAAAATTTACGGTTGAAGAAAGTGTACATTATGGCAGGTGGTTGAAGAAATTGAGTGTTTAACTACTTGAACTCTGTTTATTTTTCCTGGAGTTGGGCTTGATGAAATCATGACGGCATCATTTTAAAATTAGCTGATGGTTTCTAGGGTGCACGCTATAGCTTTTGTGTCTACTCCTGCCTAATCTTTTGCCTTGTAAACATATAAGCAGAGCATCATCTCCTTTTCTAAAACAAAATTCACTGGACCCGCATTTATAAAAAGTAAAGAGTCTTTATTGGCCATGGAAACCAATCCACTTTGAGTTGTGCGGAATTAAAAGTGAATAAAAAAAATCTGGCTGCTGGAAGTAATACAGATTCCTTTCTCTAGTGTCTGTAAAAAAAAAAATGTGTAGTTCTCTTCTTCACACTTACTGTATATGCTTTGAAATGCACAACAGTTTTGTTTAATGTTGGCAGAATGTTTTACTGAAATATGTTTGTGAACATTTTCATAAATGTGTTTAATTAAAATTATACTGGCAGCTAATTATTTTATATGTAATTTATTCAATGCAATGTGTGTGTTAGCTGCCTGGTAGCCAAATGGAAATTAAATGACTTTTGTCCATCAGTGCAAATGTGCTGTATTATTGCGAGTGGTCTTTAAAGGGTGTGTGTTTTTTTATTTTTTTTTATTTTTTTATATACAGGAACCTGACAGATAGAAAGCAGGAACCTAGGTTGGGTAGGTGGATGAGTGCAGAGCACAGGTTCTCAACTTCTAGCATTTTCTGGGGCCACCTCTGAGTAATTGAAATTTGGAAGCTGTGCCCAAAAATAGGCAGGCAGGGGGCAAATAACTAGTTACCAGTTAATCCTGTAATCTCCATGCAGCTAATTGTTTCCCCATTATACCATGGTTTGCTTTACACTGTGGGGTTGATTTACAATGCAGAGCTGGACCACATTTTACACACTTCAGTTTTAGTAAATCTCCCACTGTGTCTTTCTGTGGGGGCAGCCATCTTAGTGGAGGTACTGTTTTAATTCCTCATGTCGGTGCCTCCACCAAGAATGGTAAGCAGCACAGTAGTGATATCACCAATTTTCACTCCAAATCAGGTAAGACTAGAAGGTATGGCATTGCCTTCAATCTCACACTGCAGATGAAAAGCTCTGAGAAACGGTAGGAACAGCAGTACTAGGCATCCTCATGAATCTTGTTTGAGCAGTCCTTGCATTACAGTGAATTCTTGAAATACCGGTAATTAAAATAAGAAACTGTATATAGAGCTAAGGTGTCTTAATGTACCAGCATCACAATCAATTAGTAATGTTATGTACAGAAGTAAAAATTAGGACTTTCTGATTACTCATAAGTCTTGAATCGTGTAACAAGATATTTGAATAAAACTCAATACATTTTATTAAAATGTTAAAGTAATCATGTTGCTCTTCAACATCTACATTCGCCCACTCCTCAACATCATCAGAACATCAGACCTCTGCTTCCACTCGTACGCCGACGACACTCAATTATATTTTCGTATCACCGGACAAAAAGACCATCATCAGCAATTAGGAAAATGCCTCACCCTGATAGACGACTGGATGACCACTAGCTCCCTTAAAACTTAATGAATCAAAAACAGAACTTCTTATTCTACATGCAAATCATAACCCCCTAACCAAGATCCCTTGGACTCCTCCTACCATCTTTGGATGGACCATCACCACTAGGACCAAGGCCAAGAGTCTCGGAGTCATTTTGACTCAGAAATGTCAATGGATGCCCAAATAGGAGCAGTGGTCAGTGGATCTCACCATCTACTCCGCCTGCTACGCAGACTTATCCCCTTCATTCCAAAGGAGGACAAAGCAGTGGTAGTTGGAACAGTCATCAATCCTCGACTTGACTATGCTAACTCCCTTTACATAGGATTACCCCAATATCAACTTGCACGCTTACAACTTATCCAAAACACTGCGGCAAGACTGATAACAGGGAAAAAACCCTGGGAATCGATCTCCCCTTCCCTGAGGAACCTACATTGGCTAAATGTAAGGAATCGGGTCGCATTCAAGACCCTCTGCCTCACCCACAAATGCGCAAATGGAAACGCTCCGCAATACCTTCGCGAGAAAATAAAACACTACACACCGAATCGCAGTCTTCGATCGGCTAATCAAAATCTTCTCCTCATTCCTAAATTCCGCTACAAATCAAAGGGGGAACGGAGATTCGCTGTCCAAGGACCACGGCTATGGAACGCTCTACCAACCGACATTCGCATGGAAGAAAACCATCAGGCCTTCAGGAAGAAACTCAAGACCTACCTCTTCTAGAAGCTCGACAACCAAACGCCAATACAGCGCCTTGAGGCGATTCAGTACGCATTGTAGCGCTATACAAGTTATTCATTCATTCATTCATGTACATCACAGTATTACAGCCACCCAAGGGGGCCCATCATAAGGTCATATCATTTGTCAAACATCCCTCCATAGATCCTAGTCTTGCTAGTTTTAGGATTTAGCCCCTAACATGACACAAATATTATGATATTTTGTTGACCTCCTACAATATTTAAAGCCTACGTGCAGCCAACATAAAAAAACAAACTTCAGCACAAGAGACAAAACTTTTTTTTTTTTTTTAAAAGAAACATCTTTATTGATCTCCAACAAGGAGAAAAATTATAAGTACAATACAACAGTGCATCATACATGTCACAACTTTAACAACATTTGGTGTACATTCACTTTCTTTATGTCAGTATACATGTTAAACTTAGTTCGTCTTAAGCGCCAAAAGGGGAAAAAATAAAGCAATCTATTAAACATACTTGGTATTCTTATAGTGAGTCTACATCATTGTGTTACTCTCTAGTACATATCAAAATCCTATCCAGCCCTGGGGGGGGCGGGGGGGGAAGTGCCGATACGGGAAACCAGAGGAGCCCAGGTGGAGAGGGAGGGAGGGAGGGGGATCCCAGGTATCTTTTGTCCCTTCACATTATCAGGATACCATCCTATTTCCCGACCCAGCATCCCCAAACCTTATCAAACTTCGAGGGGCATTTGCGGCTCATGTAGGTAAGTTTGTATAATGGGAGGACAGAGTCGACCAGTGCCTTCCATTGTGACACAGTGGGAGGGTCCTTCTTCTTCCAGTTCAGGAGGATAGTTTTCCTGGCATAAAATGCCGCGTAGAATATAAACAATTGCGTATGGATTTTAGGTGCCATTTTGTCACATACTCCCAGGAGCAGGACCAAAGGGTCCAGCCCCAGAGAGAGGTTCCCGGCTGCATTTATCACTCCCACCACATCCCTCCAGAAGTGCCGTATGAGCGGGCACTCCCATACCACGTGTATAAATGTTCCCAGCTCCGTAGAGCACTTTGGGCATCTGTCAGAGCATGTCGGGTAGATTCTCGATAGTCTCTGGGGGGTGTAATAGGCTGTGTGGATAAACTTAAGTTGAATAAATCTATCCCTGGGCGAGATCATTAATGGTATATATTGCTGGATCCCTTCTTCCCAGTCATCCCCTGTCAGTGTCGGGATGATCGTCTGCCACTTAGTGAATAATTTAGCCCCAGTGCCGGACAGCTCCGAGGAGATCCTAAGATATAGGGAGGAGAGGATATTGTCAGCACTCTTTGAGATCAGGAATTTTTCTATCCCGTGGGAGCATATGGAGGGTTCTGTGGGAAATTGAGCACGGATTGCATGTCGCAACTGAAGGTAGCGAAAAAACATCTGCGAGGGGAGTGCAAACTCCTCCCGCAGGGAGTTGAAGGGGAGAAGCGTACCGTTTGGCATAATCTGTCTGAGGATCTTTATGCCATAGCCTGCCCACAGGGTCGGGTCCGGAATAGAGTTTAGATGTTGCAGTCTGGGATTACCCCACAGCGGAGTATAGGGTGACACCTCACCTGGGGCACTAATTTTATTCGTCAGTTGGGACCACACTCGCACCGTAGTTCTCATCGGGATAGTAATCTCAGGGTGTGCTGTAGGTCCCCGGAAGACCAGGTTACTAAGAGCTGCGTAAGAGCCCAAGGTTGCCGCCTCCAAGTTGACCGACGGGTTGGATCGGGATTGTTTAAACCACCACCTTACCGAGACTAATACCGCCGCCCAATAGTATTGTTTTAAGCATGGCAGAGCCAATCCCCCAAGAGAGAGGGGTAATTGAAGGGTGGCCTGAGCAATTCTAGGTGCGGCGCCAGCCCAAATAAAGGAGTTAAATATTTTGTCTACTTTCTGAAAAAAGGAGTTGGGAATCGGAATAGGGGTGTTCCTGAAAACATAAAGGAATTTGGGGAGAAACGTCATTTTCAACAAGTTCACTCTACCCACCGGGGATAAGGGAAGGGATTTCCAAGATTGGCATTTATCAATCAGATTGTGGAGTATCGGGTAGACGTTGTCCTCCAGATACAGTTTTAGGTCTCCCTGGATCTCTATTCCCAGATAGCAAAATTTAGGGACTGTTTTCAAGAGTGCATGCGCATGTTCGGGCTGTGGTCTACCGGACAGTGGGAACAAGATAGACTTGTCCCAGTTTATTTTAACACCTGAGTATATACCAAATTTGTCTATAATGGCTAGAGCCGCATTCAGGGATGTGGTCGTGTCAGGGAGATACAGTAGGGCATCGTCAGCATATAGGGATAATTTTTCCCTTAGAGGGCCCACCTGTATTCCCCCGACCTCGACCGACTCCCGCAGCAGCGTGGCCAGGGGTTCTATAGCAAGGGCAAAAAGGGCCGGAGACAGTGGGCATCCCTGTCTCGTGCCTCTGGTCAGTGGGAATGTATCAGAGATCAGGCCATTGGTGCGTATTCTGGCTACGGGGTTTGCATAGATTAGCTTTATCCAGGAGATGAATTTGGGGCCAAAGTTAAAACGTTCCAGAACCCTCCAGAGAAATTGCCATTCGACAGAGTCGAACGCCTAGAGACAAAACTTACAATGGGATGTGTCCCTTGTGCTGATGCCTCTTTTAGCTGAAATCCACCTCCGTCCATGCACCCCACCCCTACCATGTTCCAGTCTGATGGGCGTTCATAGAACTAAAGGGCTGTCAAAGGCTTTTATTAAGAGAATCTGACTGTGCCCACCCTTCTGCCCAAGTGCTTCTTGCATAGAAACTGTACTACAGCTTCTTTGAATGAAACACAATCTATGAATGGAAGGGGCAGACCTTTCAATCATCTGCCCATCCTCTATTCATTATTCTGTTTCATTCATGGAAGCTGTAGCATGGCTTCCGTGAATGGACAGCTGAGTGTCCATAGATGGACACTCTTGATGACAGCCCTTTAGTTCTATTAAAGTGTTACTAAACCCACAACAGTAAAATCTGTCTGTATATGTAGAATAGCATGCTTGTTATACTCACTGTGGAACTTAAGGGGTTAATCCCTGTATTGTGTAAAAAGGCTCTTTGATCCTGTATGCACAGATCCTCCCTGTCCTGCAGGGTCTCTCTGGCCAAGGCCAGATTAGATGGAGTCTGAGTGGCCCCTCTGCACATGCTCAGTTTGGTCTCTATTGCTGGAGAGAATATTTCCTTGGTGAGCTGAGCTTTTCAGGTCACATGATATTGACATCACACATGTGGGCATGTATACAGATCCTAAATCACAGCCCAGTCCCTCCCTCCTCCATGCGCAGTAACTAAAAAAAAAAAGAACACCCCAGTGGGTGGGATGTCACATCTTGATTGGCACTACACAGGCTGTAGTGGAAATCTCCTTCTACCTGAACACTCAGCACTCGGGTAAACCCTGCAGTTTATCACATGACTGTGAATGAATGATTTGTATAGCGCTACAATGCGAACTGAATCGCCTCAAGGCTCTGTATTTGTGCTTTGTTGTCAAGCTTCTTAGAAGAGGTAGGTCTTGAGTTTTTTCTGAAGGCCTAATGGTTTTCTTCCATGCGGATGTAGGTTGGTAGAGCGTTCCATATCCGTGGTCCTTGGACAGCGAATCTCCGTTCCCCCTTTGATTTGTAGCGGGATTTGGGAATGAGGAGGAGGTTTTGGTTAGACGATCGAAGACTGCGATTGGGTGTGTAGTGTTTTATTTTCTTGAGAAGGTATTGAGGAGCTGTGGTATACAAATCAGCCAAAAAGGTATATAGTGGCAGTATTTTAATGTAAACAGAAGATTCATGAGCTGTGGGCACTGCATGGGGACCAGATGAACTATTTTCATATTACTGGGCTTAGTAACACTTTAACCCTTGCCACACCAAAAGATTACTGTGGTGGGGGACATGGATGGAGGAGAATTTCACCAAAAAGCAGAGGCATCAACACAAGGGACACATCCTACTGACCTGTATGTTATGTCCCTCGTCCTGATTTTTCAGTTTTTTTTTTAATATTTTGGCTTTAATTAGCTTCTCGCCTGGAACTATAATATTTTATAAATTGTTAATGTTATTTAGTACATACAGAGTATTTATAAAAAAATAATATTGATATTCAGTTAGCTAGATTGATTCAAGACTTACCTGGAAAGCCATTTTTTTCTTATTGTACACAGAGGATTAAAGTGATAAAATATCAAAAAATCCCTGTCAACCAGGTACTGAGACAAAAAGATAACACATTTTATTGATATACAATAAACCTAACTTAAGAGCATGGCATTTATGTACATATCACAACCACGAGCTATCCATTATTATACTTTTGAAAGTGCACTTCCTGGTCTAATAGATCTTTTTACTGTTTTGTGCATATTTGGTTACCATGCTAGGGTGCTGTCAGAGCGACCATTAAATCCATCCAACATGCAATCATTTCTTGATAGACACTCGTGATATTTGGGTTTTTTCCACTGAGTATTTTGGAGAATTCGTTTTAATAGCTTAACGCAATACTCTGTCAGGAGGTGTTGATGCTGTCATTGATGTCTGATTGAAAGGCCGCTTCTGTGTTGATTCAAACATGCGTCCTTCCTGGAATCATCTCCTCTGGCAAAACAAGTTCTGTATGCAAGGGTAGTTAGTGTATCAATTATGTCAATTGGATAGATGCAGATCATGAAGATAATATTGTGGTTTTGAAGATATTACGTTTTTTTTTTTTGTTTAAGAAAATACTGATATGCAGTTGGAAAGTACTGGTAATAAAGTACACACAAGGTTATCTTCATTAGTTCTTGAAGCTGGGAACTTTTGTAGTGCAGCTCTTGGCCAAATAAACAGTCTAGCGCCCCCAACTGTTCCTATCTTGCAAATTGTCACTGATGCTAAATCACCCATCACCCTCAGAATGGACAAGCTGTTAGAAATCTCACAGTAGTATTTACTGCTATCACGGATATCTAAATTCCACTTGACTTTATATCTTCCCTCTGTTCAAGAGGTTGCAGTGAACCAGACACTTTTCTACACATGGGTTTATTTACTAAAGCTGCAGAGTGCAAATTCAGGCTCACTTCTGCATAGAAACCAATCAGCTTCTAACCTCAGCTTGTTCAATTAGGCTTTGGCAATAAAACCTGGGAGCTGTGTGCAGAAGTGAGCCTGATTTTGCACTCTCCAGCTTTAGTAAATAAACCCCATTATGTGCCCAATCACACACAGGCTGTAAACTCAAATATACCAAATGGTTCATAAAATCTTACACAACCCCCTCAGACAGGACCCCGATGAAGCGCTCCTAAAAAGGAAACCATTAGATTAAATCAATTCAAATTAAAGCCTGGAAGTTAGGCATCCAGAAAGTCAAAACTAGATTGTCATGGACCATTCTAAAAGAGAAAATTACTGACAAATTTAATACAATTTGGGAACTGTGGCTGAAACACTTTTTTTTTACCCCCAGGCTACAATCATTGCCTACAAAGTCTCCATGTTCAGAACTATGTTTTGAGTGCTTTTTGGATTTTCCTTTTTCAACCTCTACCTCTACCTCTTTTTTTTCCTCTCCAACCTCTTTTCCTAAAATTCACCATGGGTTCCTGCAGCATACCCTATATACAATAAACCCTATCAGGTAACAAACTCAACAATGGTAGTTTGGATATTCCATAAACACACAATGATGATAGTCCCAGTGAAGTGAATGTATCTACATTGAATGGCTACTACTTGTTAAAATGCAATGAACCTTGTGTCATTTGATAGAGCCCAAAATGTCAAATATCTGTATTGTACTTTTACAATGTTGATATGTTGCAACCTGTGGATCCCAATCTATGTATACGTGTATTCTATATTCTCCTACCTTTTTTTAAATAAAATGTACTGAAATGAGAATGCTTGGTTTAATAAAGAAGTGCATACTTCAATAACTTTAGAAAAACATTGGATTAGTGTTTAAATAATAATCACATGTTAAACACTGTTGCGGAAACTGTAAGACAATTCTTTTCCATTATATGCTGAGTCCACTGATGAGACTTGCAACAGCCTCATATAAACCTGAAGATCCACAAACTGCAAACTTTACATGGCCTGAATACCTAAATACCTGTAATTTACTGTCCATAGGAAAAGGTAAGCCGCATGGTTGAAGATCGATGAGGTGTGGGTTGGCAAGCACTTTGAACACAGTGTGCTCTAGATCTGCACAAACACTAACGAGACAAAGTGACATGACTCCATGACTAAGTCCCAGGGGCAGGGTAAAATGCGTTGGTTGCATGGCCTGGATGGAGCCTGGCAGAGGCTGCTCTTACCATCGTGACTATTGGGTTTTGTTGGTGTGCGGCACCTGGGGTGTTTTTCCTGTATATTACAAAGTACAACATGTTATTTATCCCCTGGGGATAGTTAATTGTTACTGCCACTGACCAACAATGACGGGGGAGAATTAATTGTAACTGCCACTGACCACCAATAAGGGGGGGGGGGGTTAATTGTTACTGCCACTGACCACCAATACAGGGGGAGGTGAGCTAATTGTTACTGCCACAAACACCAATGAAGAGGGAGAGTTGATTGTTACTGCCACTGTCCACCAATGAACGGGGAAAGTTAAATGTTGCTGCCACTGACTACCAATGAAGGGGGAGAGTTAATTGTTACTGCCACTGACCACCAATGAAGGGGGAGAGGTAAATGTTACTGCCACTGACCACCAATGAAGGGTGAGAGTTAATTGTTACTGCCACTGATCACCAATGAGGGGGCGGAGAGAGTTAATTGTTACTGCCACTGACCACCATTGGGGGTTAACTGTTATTGCCACTGACCACCAATGGGGGGAGTTAATTGTTATTGCCACTGACCACCAATGAAGGGGGAGAGGTAAATGTTACTGCCACTGACCACCAATGAAGGGTGAGAGTTAATTGTTACTGCCACTGATCACCAATAAGGGGGCGGAGAGAGTTAATTGTTACTGCCACTGACCACCATTGGGGGGGTTAATTGTTATTGCCACTGACCACCAATGGGGGGAGTTAATTGTAATTGCCACTGACCACCAATGGGGGGGGAGTTGTTACTGCCACTGACCACCAATCAAGGGTGAGAGTTAACTGTTACTGCCACTGATCACCAATAAGGGGGACAGGGGGAGTTAATTGTTACTGCCACTGATCACCAATGAAGGGGGAGGGGGGCTAATTGTTACTGCCACGGACCACCAATGAAGGGGGCTATTTGTTACTGCCACGGACCACCAATGAAGGGGGCTATTTGTTACTGCCACTGACCACCAATGAAGGGGGAGAGTTATTTGTTGCTGCCACTGACCACCAATGAGGGGGGAGTTAATGCTTATTGCCACTGACCACCAATGAGGGGGCGGAGAGAGTTAATTGTTACTGCCACTGACCACCAATGGGGGAAGTTAATTGTTATTGCCACTGACCACCAATGAGGGGGGGATTTAATGTTTACTGCCACTGAGCACCAATGGGGGGTTAATTGTTATCGCCACTGACCACCAATCAGGGGAGTTAATTGTTATTGCCACTGACCACCAATGAAGTGGGATGGTTAATTGCTATTGACACTGACCACCAATGAGGGGGGGGGGGTTAATTGCTATTAACATTTAACCCCCTCCTCAACCCTCAGTGTCAATAGCAATTAACCCCCCCCCTCATTGGTGGTCAGTGTCAATAGCAATTAACCCCCCCTCATTGGTGGTCAGTGTCAATAACAACTAACTCCCCATTGGTGGTCAGTGTCAATAACAACCCCCCACCTCATTGGTAGTCAGTGTCAATAACAATTAACCCCCCCATTGGTGATCAGTGTCAATAACAAATAACCCCCACATTGGTATTCAGGTATTCAGTGTCAATAACAATTAACCCCCCTCATCATGGTCAGTGTCAATAACAATTAACCCCCCTTACTGTTGGTCAGTGTCATTGACACTGACCACCAATGGGTGGGGGGTTAATTGTTATTGACACTGACCACGATGAGGGGGGTTAATTGTTATTGACATCGACCACCAATGGGGGGGGGGGTTAATTGTTATTGACACTGACCACCAATGGGGGGGTAATTGTTATTGACACTTATCACCAATGGGGGTTAATTGTTATTGACACTGACCACCAATGAGGGGGGGGTAATTGTTATTGACACTGACCACCAATGGGGGGGGGGGTAGTTGTTCTTGACACTGACCACTAATGAAGGGGGGGTAGTTGTTATTGACACTGACTACCAATAGGGGGGTTAATTGTTATTGCCACTGACCACCAATGAGGGGGGGGGGATTTAATGTTTACTGCCACTGAGCACCAATGGGGGTTAATTGTTATTGCCACTGACCACCAATTGGGGGAGTTAATTGTTATTGCCACTGACCACCAATGGGGGGGAGTTGTTACTTCCACTGACCACCAATGAAGGGTGAGAGTTAATTGTTACTGCCACTGATCATCAATAAGGGGGACAGGGGGAGTTAATTGTTACTGCCACTGACTGCCAATGAAGGGGGAGGGGGGCTAATTGTTACTGCCACGGACCACCAATGAAGGGGGGCTATTTTTACTGTCACTGACCACCAATGAAGGGGAAGAGTTATTTGTTGCTGCCACTGACCACCAATGAGGGGGGAGATAATTGTTATTGCCACTGACCACCAATGAGGGGGCAGAGAGAGTTAATTGTTACTGCCACTGACCACCAATGGGGGAGGTTAATTGTTATTGCCACTGACCACCAATGAGGGGGGGGAGTTAATTGTTACTGCCACTGAACACCAATGGGGGGTTAATTATTATTGCCACTGACCACCAATGGGGGGGAGTTAATTTGTTATTGCCACTGATCACCAATGAAGTGGGGGGGGGGTTAATTGTTATTGACACTGACCACCAATGGGGGGGGGGGGTTAATTGCTATTGACACTGATCACCAATGAGGGGGGGGGGGTTAATTGCTATTAACATTTAACCCCCCTCCTCACCCCTCAGTGTCAATAGCAATTAACCCCCCCTCATTGGTGGTCAGTGTCAATAGCAATTAACCCCCCCTCATTGGTGGTCAGTGTCAATAACAACTAACTCCCCATTGGTGGTCAGTGTCAATAACAACCCCCCACCTCATTGCTGGTCAGTGTCAATAACAATTACCCCCCCTCATTGGAAGTAAGTGTCAATAACAATTACCCCCCCCCCCCTCATTGGTGGTCAGTGTCAATAACAACTACCCCCCCATTGGTGGTCAGTGTCAATAACAATTACCCCCCCCATTGGTGGTCAGTGTCAATAACAATTACCCCCCCATTGGTGGTCAGTGTCAATAACAATTAACCCCCCCATTGGTGGTCGATGTCAATAACAATTAACCCCCCTCATCATGGTCAGTGTCAATAACAATTAACCCCCCTTACTGTTGGTCAGTGTCATTGACACTGACCACCAATGAGTGGGGGGTTAATTGTTATTGACACTGACCACCAATGGGGGAGTAATTGTTATTGACACTTATCACCAATGGGGGGGGTAATTGTTATTGACACTGACCACCAATGGGGGGGGGGGGTAATTGTTATTGACACTGACCACCAATGGGGGGGGGGTAGTTGTTCTTGACACTGACCACTAATGAAGGGGGGGGGGGTAGTTGTTATTGACACTGACTACCAATAGGGGGGTTAATTGTTATTGCCACTGACCACCAATGAGGGGGGGGATTTAATGTTTACTGCCACTGAGCACCAATGGGGGTTAATTGTTATTGCCACTGACCACCAATTGGGGGAGTTAATTGTTATTGCCACTGACCACCAATGGGGGGGAGTTGTTACTTCCACTGACCACCAATGAAGGGTGAGAGTTAATTGTTACTGCCACTGATCATCAATAAGGGGGACAGGGGGAGTTAATTGTTACTGCCACTGACTGCCAATGAAGGGGGAGGGGGGCTAATTGTTACTGCCACGGACCACCAATGAAGGGGGGCTATTTTTTACTGTCACTGACCACCAATGAAGGGGAAGAGTTATTTGTTGCTGCCACTGACCACCAATGAGGGGGGAGATAATTGTTATTGCCACTGACCACCAATGAGGGGGCAGAGAGAGTTAATTGTTACTGCCACTGACCACCAATGGGGGAGGTTAATTGTTATTGCCACTGACCACCAATGAGGGGGGGGAGTTAATTGTTACTGCCACTGAACACCAATGGGGGGTTAATTGTTATTGCCACTGACCACCAATGGGGGGAGTTAATTTGTTATTGCCACTGATCACCAATGAAGTGGGGGGGGGGTTAATTGTTATTGACACTGACCACCAATGAGGGGGGGGGGGGTTAATTGCTATTGACACTGATCACCAATGAGGGGGGGGTTAATTGCTATTAACATTTAACCCCCCTCCTCACCCCTCAGTGTCAATAGCAATTAACCCCCCCTCATTGGTGGTCAGTGTCAATAGCAATTAACCCCCCCTCATTGGAAGTAAGTGTCAATAACAATTACCCCCCCCCCTCATTGGTGGTCAGTGTCAATAACAACTACCCCCCCATTGGTGGTCAGTGTCAATAACAATTACCCCCCCATTGGTGGTCAGTGTCAATAACAATTACCCCCCCATTGGTGGTCAGTGTCAATAACAATTAACCCCCCCATTGGTGGTCGATGTCAATAACAATTAACCCCCCTCATCGTGGTCAGTGTCAATAACAATTAACCCCCCTTACTGTTGGTCAGTGTCATTGACACTGACCACCAATGAGTGGGGGGTTAATTGTTATTGACACTGACCACCAATGGGGGAGTAATTGTTATTGACACTTATCACCAATGGGGGGGTTAATTGTTATTGACACTGACCACCAATGGGGGGGGGGTAATTGTTATTGACACTGACCACCAATGGGGGGGGGGGGTAGTTGTTATTGACACTGACCACCAATGAGGGGGGGGGTTAATTGTTATTGACTCTGACCACCAATGGGGGGGTTGTTATTGACACTGACCACCAATGGGGGGGGGTAATTGTTATTGACACTGACCACCAATGAGGGGGGGTTAATTGTTATTGACACTGGCCACCAATTTGGGGGGGGGGTAATTGTTATTGACACTGGCCACCAATGAGGGGGGTTAATTGTTATTGACACTGACCACTAATGAATGGGGGGTTAATTGTTATTGACACTGACCACCAATGAGGGGGGTTAATTGTTATTGACACTGACCACCAATGGGGGGTAATTGTTATTGACACTGACCACCAATGAGGGGGGGTTGTTATTGACACTGACCACCAATGAGGGGGGTAGTTGTTATTGACACTGACTACCAATGTGGGGGTTTAATTGTTATTGACACTGACCACTAATGAATGGGGGTTTAATTGTTATTAACACTTACCACCAATGGGGGGGGGGGTAATTGTTATTGACACTGACCACCAATGGGGGGTAATTGTTATTGACACTGACCACCAATGAAGGGGGGTTAATTGTTATTGACACTGACAACCAATAGGGGGTTAATTGTTATTGACACTGTCCACCAATGAGGGGGGTTGTTATTGACACTGACCACCAATGAGGGGGGTAGTTGTTATTGACACTGACTACCAATGGGGGGGGGGTAATTGTTATTGACACTGGCCACCAATGAGGGGGGGGGGGTAATTGTTATTTACATTGACCACCAATGAGGGTGGGGGTAATTGTTATTGACACTGACCACTAATGAATGGGGGGGTTAATTGTTATTGACACTGACCACCAATGTGGGGGGGGGATAATTGTTTTTGACACTGTCCACCAATGGGGGGGTTAATTGTTATTGACACTGACCACCAATGGGGGGGGGTAATTGTTATTGACACTGACCACTAATGAAGGGGGGTTAATTGTTATTGACACTGACCACCAATGAATGGGGGTTAATTGTTATTGACACTGACCACCAATGGGGGGGGGGTTATTGTTATTGACACTGACAACCAATGGGGGGGGGGTTAATTGTTATTGACACTGACCACCAATTAGGGGGGGGTTAATTGTTATTGACACTGACCATCAATGAGGGGGTGGGTTAATTGTTATTGACACTGGCCACCAATGGGGGGGTTAATTGTTATTGACACTAACCACCAATGAGGGGGGGTTAATTGTTATTGACACTGGCCACCAATGAGGGGGGGGGGGTAATTGTTATTTACATTGACCACCAATGAGGGTGGGGGTAATTGTTATTGACACTGACCACTAATGAATGGGGGGGGGGTTAATTGTTATTGACACTGACCACCAATGCGGGGGGGGGGATAATTGTTTTTGACACCGTCCACCAATGGGGGGGTTAATTGTTATTGACACTGACCACCAATGGAGGGGGGTAATTGTTATTGACACTGACCACTAATGAAGGGGGGTTAATTGTTATTGACACTGACCACCAATGAATGGGGGTTAATTGTTATTGACACTGACCACCAATGAATGGGGGTTAATTGTTATTGACACTGACCACCAATGGGGGGGGGGTAATTGTTATTGACACTGACCACCAATGGGGGGGGTTAATTGTTATTGACACTGACCACCAATTAGGGGGGGTTAATTGTTATTGACACTGACCATCAATGAGGGGGTGGGTTAATTGTTATTGACACTGGCCACCAATGGGGGGGTTAATTGTTATTGACACTGACCACCAATGAGGGGGGGGGGGTTAATTGTTATTGACACTGACCATCAATGAGGGGGTGGGTTAATTGTTATTGACACTGGCCACCAATTTGGGGGGGGGGGGGGGTTAATTGTTATTGACATCAACCACCAATGGGGGGGGGTAATTGTTATTGACACTGACCACCTGACCACCAATGGGCGGGCGGGTTAATTGTTATTGACACTGATCACCAATGGGGGGGGGGGGTTAATTGTTATTGACACTGACCA
The DNA here is from genome assembly GCA_028564925.1 of Lithobates sylvaticus. Taxonomy (NCBI): domain Eukaryota; kingdom Metazoa; phylum Chordata; class Amphibia; order Anura; family Ranidae; genus Lithobates; species Lithobates sylvaticus. Next base: position 281,453,443 of record CM053030.1, read on the forward strand.
AGAATGAGGGGGGTTAATTGTTATTGACACTGACCACCAATAAGGGGGGATGTTAATTGTTATTGACACTGACCACCAATGAGGGGGGGGGTAATTGTTATTGACACTGACCACCAATGGGGGGTAGTTGTTATTGACACTGACCACTAATGAAGGAGGGGTAGTTGTTATTGACACCGACTACCAATAGGGGGGTTAATTGTTATTGACACTGACCACCAATGAGGGGGGGTTGTTATTGACACGGGCCAGCAATGGGGGGGGGTAATTGTTATGTACACTGACCACCAATGGGGGGGGGGGTAATTGTTATTGACACTGGCCACCAATGGAGGGGGGTTAATTGTTATTGACACTGACCACTAATGAATGGGGGTTAATTGTTATTGACACTGACCACCAATGAGGGGGGTTGTTATTGACACTGACCACCAATGAGGGGGGTAGTTGTTATTGACACTGACTACCAATGTGGGGGTTTAATTGTTATTGACACTGACCACTAATGAATGGGGGTTTAATTGTTATTGACACTGACAACCAATAGGGGGTTAATTGTTATTGACACTGACCACTAATGAATGGGGGTTAATTGTTATTGACACTGACCACCAATGGGGGGGGGGGGTAATTGTTATTGACACTGACCACTAATGAAGGGGGGTTAATTGTTATTGAGACTGACAACCAATGGGGGGGGGGTTAATTGTTATCGACACTGTCCACCAATGAGGGGGGGGGGTTGTTATTGACACTGACCACCAATGGGGGGGGGGGTTAATTGTTATTGACACTGGCCACCAATGAGGGGGGTAATTTTTATTGACACTGATCACCAATGCCGAGGTTTTTTTTTTGTTTTTTTTTTACAGCTCTCACTGACACCAATGTTAGGAGTTACTATTACTGCCACTGACATGGTGGGGCTTATTTCTCTCCCACTTTCTGTTCAGTGTACTGTTTCGCCCCATTTTGTCTAAACTATATAGGAAAGTGGGAAATGTTTAATGACACCCACCTAATTGAGGACACCCACTTTTTTTTGCCAGGACTACTAGCAGTTGGTGCTTTATACAATATGTCCTATTTTTCCTCATTCCCTTCATGGTGCCCTTCCTAATTATTTTCAAATAATGGCAACTATGGGTAAGTAGGTAGTAATTTGTTAATATCAGAACAAAAAGAGGAACAACTAAGGAAGAAAGTGGAAAAAGGATTTGGTTCTAAAAGAAGGACAGTTGGAAGCTATGAATGTCTGAAAATGATCCATAGCCATGTTGTGATTTTGCTGCCACTGTAATGACACGCCATCTACTGGATAATATTAAGTAGGACAGCTCCATCTCTGTAGAGATCCAACCGAGTAGTGTATTCAAAACTAGAGATGCGGCGCCACCTAGTGACCATGTGAAATATCACACTTGCCACTGCGAGTTCCCATAAGCCGCCACCTCGAACGTTACAGTTACTCTTTTTAATGATCTCAAAACGGTCATGAATGCTAAAAAGAAAATTCTGCTAACAACGGAGCAGCATCCTCTGACAATTGGGAATTCTCAGTCAACACTGCTATCCATAGGACGTTTTATCCAGCACACGATCTCATAGCGTCCCTCGATTTTATCCGGAACTGTTCTTTCAGAGTGGGTAAACTCCGGGTGGCACATGTGACGGACAGGAAGTGACGCCTTTACCAGGCGACGTGTTGGGGGAAAGATGGCGGCGCCCGGGAAGAAGAAGAAATTGGTCCCACAGGAGGAGCTGCGGCGGCTGATGAAAGCAAAGCAGAGGGAGACATCGACCAAAAAGAGGATCGAGTCACCATTGGCTAAATATCCTTTGTGTCCTGGGTAGCTGCACTGTGCGCTGCTCAGTCCTCATCCTGTCTACACTATACTTCTATTATTTACTTTATACTTTGATTGCACTCTGCTTTCGCAACTAACCCTTCACATCCACGTGTATGTTTAACCTCTTCCCAGTAATGTAATGGAGGAAACGTGGGCCCTAATGTCCAATGGCTCGCATATGAAGTTGAGATCATGCTCCCAGCACAATGACTAAGCTGTCTGACAGCTGTCATTCATGGCTTATGATGGGGAGAAAGTGGTACACGCTCCTGAACATGTGACTGATGTAAGAGCCAACCACAGTGCTCACACGATCGGGAAGCTGCTCTATCTCCTTCGCCTTGACTGAAAGTGTTAAAAGTCAGCAGCTACAAATACCGTAGCTACTGACATTTAACAAAAGGACCCTTACCTGTCTAGGGGCCCAGCGTGGTCCTCACCCAAGCTGGTTCTTCACGCGTCTTGAGGCGCCCAGCACTGGCATGTGTACTATGGTCATCCCACTGCGATTCCTTGCAGCTTCACAGCTGGTAGCCCACTGCGCATGCACGAGCCGTGCTTCGTGAATGGTCCCGCAGCCATCTGGAATCTGCAATGTGTCCCAGAAGATTGTGGGTGGGGAGGAGAACCTCCGGTGGATCCTTCTTGGTGATCCAGCCGAAAGTGGGAGCAGGTACCTGTCAAAACCAGGTACCTACTACCCCCTCCAAAATAAGTGCCAAAAATAGAAGAGGAGGAGGGTATAAAGCTGAACCCCCCCCAACCACCAAAAAATTAAGTCATCTACAATTACTGAAGCTGCTGACTTTTAATAAAAGGGACACTTACCTGTCAAAGGTCCAACTCTGTTCCCACCCGGGCCGGTTCTTCAGATCTCTGGCATCACCATGTCCACACCATGTGTGGCAAGCCAGCTTTGACTCCTTGTGGCTTCACAGCCGGTTTCCCACTGCATGAGCTGCGCTGCACTTTGTGAGTGGTCCTACAGGAGTCTGGGATCTGTGATGTGTCCCACAAGGCTGCGGTGATGGGGGAAACTAGGTACCCGATTTCTTAGTAGGGACACACAGTGGCTAGAGGGTGGATATGTTAGTACATCATCAGCGGCTAGCTCAAAAACCTGGAAGAGGCAGCCGGTGGGGGGTGTTGATTTGCTCTCCTCTTTAACCACTTGTCTACCGGGCCAAGTTTTTAAACAAAATTCACCTATTTTAAAAATCTTTATTTTTTGCTAGAAATCATTCTAAACCCTCAAACAATTGTATATTTTCTGAAATCAGAGGCCCCGTAGAATAACATTTTTATGCCAAATGATATTTGCGCAGCTGCTTATCAATCTATATTTTCAGGATAATAAAGCACTAGAATAAATTATTGTGTAAACAAGCATCCAGTTGTTTGGGTAAAATATAAAATATGCATCAAATAAATGAATACCTAAAGATTAGGGTTGCATTGGTATTGGTGCCGATAACAAGCATTTGCACGAGTACACGTTCTTGTGCAAATGCTCCGAAACCCAAAACCGATACTTTTGCGGTGCAATTTAAGCCCGTACAGCTGTGGACTCAAATTGCACTGCAAAGAATCGCATACGATTTGAAAAGGAATGCGGTGTGATTCATGTCTAAATTACATGCGCTTTCCCACACCTCTCCTGTGTGAACCCAAGGTTGTCCTAGTGACTTCAGCCTGGGTTCACACAGAAGCAGTGCGAGAAACCACTTGTGATTCAGACAGGAATCGCACCGCATTCCTGTACAAATCACAAGCAATTCTTTGCAGTGCGATTTGAGCCTATTCATTTTCTATGGGCTCAAATCACACTGCACAGTATCGTTAATTGGTATCAGCGAGTACTTGAGCACAAGTATCGGTATTCGTACTCGCTCTTAAACAGATATCGGTGCATCTCTACCAAAGATGTCAAGCTCATGAAATTGTTAAAAACGACAGTATCCAAAATGCCATATAGGCGATGCTTTAAAAGCTTTTCCAGGTTAAGAGTTGGGAGAAAGAAATGGCTGCACATCCAGAACTTCCGATTGCCTTTTATTTTGTTTAACAAAGATAACACCAAAGACACCAAATTGTGGTCACGTAAACACATCTATGTGACCACAGTTTGGTGTCTTTGCCTTTAATTTTATTTCACAAAGCTAACACCAATCTGAAGTTCTGGATGTGCAGCCATTTATTTCTTCTTTCCAAGTTTCCCACGGAGGGATGCCGGGGCTAGCACTCTGCAAGATACTCCAATCAGCCTTATCTTTATACACCTTGAGCAGCGTTTTTTTTTTTTTCTTGTATAACGGTTAAGGCTGCTTTCGCGCTGAGGCGGGCGGAGCACTGGCAGTAAATCGGCGCTATATTTACCGTCGTTTTAGCGGCGCTATTCAGCCGCTAGCGGGCGGTTTTAACCCCCGCTAGTGGCCGAAAAAGGGTTAAAACCCGCCCATAGATCGCCACTACTGGCGGGTTTGCATCGCTGCCCCATTGTTTTCAATGGGAAGGGGCACTTCAGGAGTGGTGAATACAGCGCTCCAAAGATGTGGCTTGCAGGACTTTTATGATCGTCCTGCATGCGCACCGCTCCAGTGTACCCTGGGGCTTTCCCATTGGAGTGAATTAAGCGGCTCTTTCAGGGCGCTTTTCAGGTGCTATTTTTAGCACTTTAGCACCTGCAAAGTGCGTCAGTGTGAAAGTAGCCTTATGCTGCGTACACCCGATCGGAATTTTCGTCGGAAAAAGCTCTGATGGTTTTTCCGTCGGAATTCTGCTCAAACTGTCTTGCCTACACACCAAATTCCGACGGTCAATAACACCGCAACATATAACATGTTCGGCATTATAAAAGGGAAGTTTAATGCTTCTGAGCATGCGTCAAATTGTTTCCGAGCATGCGTCAGAATTTTGCGTGTCCGAATTGCATACACATTATCGGAATTTCAGATAAAGTTTTTCCGTTTTTTTAACTTTTGCCCCAAATTTCGCACACTCAGTGTGACTCATGGAATGTTTTCTGTAACCGCTTTAGTTATGTGTGGTGAACCTTTTGCGATGATTTTGATGTTAGAATCGTATTGCGCTTTACATTGAGCTGATGATATTTGTGATAGCAATTTGTGGACTGTATCTCATTGTTATGACTCTTCTGTTTTGCTCTTTATCCATGACTCGCTAATAATAAAATTGAAAGTAAAAATGTGGGTTAGTTGAGCTATTTTACTTTTAGCCTGCATTAGGGCTGCAACTAACGATTATTTTCATAATCGATTAGTTGGCCGATTATTGTTTCGATTTAATCGGTTAATAACCTTAAAAAAAAAAAAAAAAAAAGTGTGGTGTATAATTTAGTTAATATGTAAAGTTTTAAAAAAAAGTTATTTATTCCTAAATATCTCTATACGCAGGGGTAAATATAAATAACCAACTGTATGGTTAGGGAGTAAAATCTTTAATCCACTCTGAGAATAACAGACAGAAGGGATATTGAATCTGGTAAATATCATCAGACTTTTTTCACATGAATATTCTCGTCTGAAAATTGATCCGTGCGGCCAGCATAAAGGCTCGGTACACACCTATGCAGTTTGCATTTGATCAGTTTATGCAGTGCTTTTTACACACGCGATTTTAATGCGATTTGCTGTTTTTTGCTTTTTTTGGGCCAATGTGTTGTTCAGCAGATTAAAAAACACAAATTGCTGCAAAAATGCACTGCATGCTTCTCTGCAGCTTCTCCATTGAAGTATATTGAACCAAAAAAGCACCGTTTTGCGTTGGGAAGGGTCAAGGACCTTTTTTCCAAATACGCAGCAGCTGAAAAAAGCATAGATGTGAACGTTAAATGACCTGTAGTGCGTTTCTGCAAAAAGCATCAAAAAACACAGATGTAAACCAGGCCTGAGACGTTTAGTAACATAATGGAGTTAAAAAAAAAAAAAAAAAAAAATGATTAGCCCTTCATAGTACAAAAAGAGCAAATAATTGCTACAGTAAGGGTTTTTTTACTGTGCAACAGGGAAAGCAATATTTACAGTAGCGATTTGTTCTTTTTGTACTATAAAGGGCTACATTTTTTATTTTTTAACCCCATTATGTTACTGGCTGATTAATCGATTATGAAAATAGTAATCGATTAATTTCATAATCGATTAGTTGACGATTAATCGATTAGTTGTTTCAGCCCTAGCCTGCATTCACACTTGTGTAGCGCACATGCATGAAAAAACATGTGTGATGCCTTTGGTGCCATTCATTTTTAAAGGGAAAGTACAGCCAAAGCTTGCACCAACTGTTGTCATCCTATCATCAAGCTGCTTGGCGATGGTCTTGTAGCCCATTCCAACCTTGTGTAGGTCTACAATCTTGTCCCTGACATCCTTGGACAACTCTTTGGTCTTGGCCATGGTGGAGAGATTGGAATCTGATTGCTTCTGTGGACAAGTATCTTTTATACAGGTAACAAGCTGAGATTAGGAGCACTCCCTTTTAAGAGAGTGCTCCTAATCTCAGCTCGTTACCTGTATAGAAGACACCTGGGAGCCAGAAATCTTGCTGATTGAATACTTACTCAAATACTTATTTCACTCATTAAAATGCGAATCGGTTTAACTTTTTTGAAATGCGTTTTTCTGGATATTTTTTTTGTTGTTATTCTGTCTCTCACTGTTTAAAATAAACCTACCAATAAAATTATAGACTGATCATTACTTTGTCAGTGGGCAAATGTACAAAATCAGCAGAGGATCAAATCCTTTTTTCCCCTCGCTGTATGATTCTTTTAATGAAACTCCAAATTCGGCAAGCAAAAACTGTGGTTTTGCAGGCAATAAAATGAACAAGTGATACGTGAGCTTCTTTACCGCATTTGTTGCGTGTAGGACAGCCCAATGAAATTAATGAGCTGCCCTATGTGTGAAACACAACAATGTGTGAAAAACAAGTAAAAAAAAAAAAAAAAAAAAAGGGGGATATGGATGACATGCTTCAGTAGTGTGAATATGAGGGCTTACACTTATAACTTCGAGGCCAACATTTCCAAAGTCGGATACCATGTAATGACGAGAGTCTTACTTTCCTTTTTTTTTTTTTTCAAATGTACTTTTTTTGTCCGAATATTTAGATGCTCCAGGATGAAGAGCAGAAACTTCTCTCTAGGAGTGAGGTGTCGTGTTCAATATCCCAGTATAGTATATAACAGTTGTGTACTGCTTTGGCTTGTATATCTTTTTAAAGTCTTATCCTTTTCTGAAGACATTCTTATATCTAAATTCCTTAACAATGTGTTTTCTACATATAACAGTCTTGGTCATTTGTCCTGTGTTGTATGTAATGTACCAATTAAAAGCGAAATACTATGGCAAACGCACATTCTTGGAAAACAACATAAAGAGGTGAGGCTAGTATGTTTTCTCAACAAAATTTTGAACGCTGTAAACTTTGTTTGAAAGTGTAACAATGTAGACTCTATTGACTAGACAAGAAGACAGCAATTGCAGTGCCTAGTCACTGGGTTGAAATTAAAGCAATTGCTGTTGCTAATGGAAAGATTTTGAAGTTCTAGAACTCTTGGGGGTCTGTTTTTCAAAAAGTTTCACTGCTGTTTGTCCCTCAAAACGAATTGTAATGCAAATGGGCAAAATTGAATGTTCTCAGGGAGCACTGGGAGCTGCAGTGTCTGGGAGGGGGAACATGTGAGAGACAAATAAAGTAGGGTTTGGCTCAGTCTGTGGAGGTAAAGGAAGTTTTATGTTTATTTCATATCATGTAGTCATGTCATATAGGAGCCTTTAGTTGTACTGCCTCCTTCATGTATACTGCAGTGATGTCCACTGAATAGTTCTCAACATACACTATATTGGCTAAAGTATTGTGACACCTGCCTTTACACGCACATGAACTTTAATGACATCCCAGTCTTAGTCCGTAGGGTTCAATATTGAGTTGGCCCACCCTTTGCATCTATAACAGCTTCAACTCTACTGGGAAGGCTATCCACAAGGTTTAGGAGTGTGTCTATGGGAATGTTTGACCATTTTTCCAGAAGCGCATTTGTGAGGTCAAGCACTGATGTTGGACAAGAAGGCCTGACTCGCAGTCTCTGCTCTAATTGATCCCAAAGGTGTTCTATCAGTTTGTGGTCAGGACTCTGTGCAGGCCAGTCAAGTTCCTCCACCCCAAACTCGCTCATCCTTTGTCTTTGTGGACCTTGCTTTGTGCGCTGGTGTGCAATCATTTTGGAACAGGGGGCCATCCCCAAACTGTTCCCACAAAGTTGGGAGAATGAAATTGTCCAAAACGTCTTTTGTATGCTGACGCCTTAAGAGTTCCCTTCACTGGAACTAAAGGGCCAAGCCAAACCCCTGAAAAACAACCCCCACCATAATTCCCCCCCCACCAAATGATTTTGACCAGTGCACAAAGCAAGGTCCATAAAGACATGGATGAGCGAGTTTGTAGACTCTTACTTTTACACAGACTAATATACACTGATTTTTTGGTTAAAAAAAAAAAAAAAAAATGTAGCTGAATACATTTTAGCCTTAACTTATGAAGAAATTATTTACTTATGTTTTATAACAGAAACTAAGGAAAAACATTTTTATTTTTCTTCAAATTTTTGGTCATTTTTTTTATTTTTTATTTATATAGTAAAAAACAAACAAGTGGTTACTAGTACCCAGCTGATATTTTCCACATTATTGACTTTGAACTATGTCTTTGCGTGGAAGTGGCTATATTTTTAAGTGTTGCAGGGCTGTACTTCCTCATATAAAAGCTGCCAATCTGATAATTGTCCTCTTGTGGCACAATTGTCACATCACTTAATCTTGTCCCATGAGATAAGCAGTCAAAAACATATACTGACTTGGATGATCTTGCATTGCAAAAAAACAGCTTTGAGGCATAGTAAATGGGAGTGTCTGCTAGGCGAAGGAAGTTGTTATTTTTGAGGAAGATTTAAAAAAAAATATATTTTTTTCTGCCTGCTTGCTGTTTGTTTCAGTCAAACTTCAGTTCCAGTTTAACTCTCTTCGATTTTACCTTGATAGCATGTGAGCACTGCAACACAACTAATTGGCTCTTTGTCCCTGCCAAAAGCCCCATGGACACTAAACGCCTTTTTGGCTGAAACGTTTTTTCTTCCCATGAGAGGGTGGTGAAACAAATAGAGGGACTTTTCCATGACAATCAAACTTATCTGGACGCTTCAATGAAGTGGGATTCCTTTTATAGCTTGCCTTAGAGGCACTTTTATAAAGTATAGATCCTCTGCCCTTCTGGAGCCGGTGCAAGATCAAGTTCGACAGTTGGAGCTCTCCTATGTCACTGACCCGTCTGACTCTGCGAGGGAGGCATGGATATCTGGCCAGGATTCCCTGGATCGGTTGAGATCCTCCGCCGCAGAGCGGAAACAATTTTTTACTAAGCAGGCGTTATATTAGGAAGGGGTTGTTAGCTAGAATCGCTAGGTCTCAAGAGTCCTCCCCAGCTTTAGGGGCCATTTGATGCTCCAATGGGTGGCTGGTGAATGACCCCGAGCTCATCATCACTGAATTAGCATCTTTTTACAAAAACTTGTACAGTCCATGTGATGGTTACTCTGAGGAGGCACTACATAGTTATTTGGAAAATATCTCCCTACGGGCTCTGACCCGTTGGGCTCGACAGGAGCTGGAAGCACCACTCTCATTGGACGAATTGAGAGGCGGCTGCCTCTTTCCCTACCTATTAGGCACCAGGGGATGACGGAATTCCCATGGAAGTCTACACCCAGTATGGGGAAGTAATCCTACCTAAATTACTGGCACTATCCAACTCCTCGTTGAAAATGGGACAGCTACCCATAACCATGTCCAGGGCAAATATACCACTGCTTAAACCAGGAAATTAACTGACAGATCCAAGTTCCAAAAATACTGGCCAAAGTCCTAGCAATAAAACTTAACAGGGTTGTCCTGTCTTATGTTCATCCCGATCAGGCGGGGTTCATGCCACGCAAATCCATGGCGACCAATCTCAGAAGACTTTTTTTTCTGAATATTCAAACCCCAGCAGATAGCGCCGGCCACAGGACACTGTTGTTTCTTGACGCCAATAAGGCTTTCAACAGTGTCATCTATGGGCTGTATTGTCCAAATTTGGATTTGGCCCTAGGTTTATAGCTTGGACACGGCTGCTGTATAGTTCTCCTCAGGCCACCATACGCATGTCAGACAGGATTTCCCCCGGTCTTTGTACTGGGCAGGCAGACCAGGCAGGGATGCCCCCTGTCCCCCCTGCTCTTTGCACTCACTATTGAAATTTTTGTGGCCCAGGTATCTCAAGGGATTTCAACTTGGTGAAATGCATGAGAAATCATGCTTTACGCAGACATCATGCTCCTCTTTTTTGAGGATGTGGACGACTCATTATCGAAGACAATGGCCATCGTTGCTGATTTTGGCCACTATTCTGGCCTTACCATCAACTGGTCCAAATCCACATTGATGTTTCTGGACAAGGCACCTGGGCTGCGAACAGTACATCCCTGTCCTATCCCCATGGTGACTACCTTTAAATACTTGGGCATTCAAATATCCCCCAAACTTACTGACTACTATAGCCTTAATATATATCCTTTACTAACCCGTTATAGGGCTAAATAAACATATGGAGCAGACTTAAAATGTCTTTAGCAGGGAAAACAAACCTCATCAAGATGATTCTTATGCCACAATTCTTTTACCTACTCCACAACACCCCTGTGGTTATCCCACTTAATATATTCCGTGTTGTAAATTCTCTTTTTAGACTACTGCTCTGGCATACCAGTCCCCCCAGGATCAAATTGGAGCAGCTGCACTATCCAAAGGAAGGGGGCGGCTTGGCACTTCCCAACCCTTGGTTATATTATTTGGCTGCACAGCTGCACCACTTGATAGGAGCCATGTTTCCCAACCCAACTGGATCGTCTGCTAAACTTATGCTGATATGCATGGGGCAGCATCCATACCTGAAGGCCTGAAAGCACAGCTGTTCCAACGGCCCAACAAACAAATGCCCACATACACACTTCTCCAAAAGGTCTGGAACAAGGTTAAGGGATACACGAATTGCAGCCCATTGTGGGAGAATAAATCTTATGGCGAACTGGCCAAACTCCAACAGGGACCCAAGTGGTGTTCCCTAGGCATAACTCACCTCATGCATGTTTTTCATAACAGGAGACTGCTCTCTTTTCCAGATCTGCAAACTAAGTTTGCACTACCAGCTAACATGTTGTTATTCTACTACCTACAGCTACATGCAGTTAAAGCTCAATGCACAGCAGTAGAATGGGTACAATTGCCCACCCCTATTTTCCACATACTCCAAAACTCCACTGAAACATAATCTCCCAATGTTATCATATGCTCCTTTCCGCATTCCTAGAGGGATACCCCATGAAAGCGCGGCAGCCCAGTGTGAGGAGGACTTAGGCCCTATTTCGGGGGATCAGTGGAAGGAGGCCCTTCAATCTGTTAACACATGCTCACTGAATGTGTCACAGAAGGTGTCCCAACTAATATATATATATATATATATATATATAGCTATATATATATATCCCATATATATATATATATATATTGCTGAGAGCACACCATACTCCAGTAAAACTATATGAAATGGTTAAGCTACCTGACGCATTATGTGGCAAATGCAGAATAGTAACAGGTGATTTCATACTTCTCCTCTAGCGTTGCCCCAAGCTCCATAGATATTGGAGGGAGGTCCTGGCCACAATTAATCAGGTATTCCAAGCCAATTTTCCTCCTGAAACTATCTGTTGCCTTCTAGGTATGCTGGAGGGGGAAATGCCGAGGACAGCATTCAATAGAGCCTTGTTTCAAGCTAGGTAGTGGATTCAACACATGGGGAATACCCTCATACAGGAAAGATACATATATCAACACAGGGGGAGTCCTGGGAAATTTGAAAAATGATGGGCCCTGTGGCTGGACACACCAGGATTTAGTCCCAAATTTCAAGATTTTGTCCAATTGAGAGTGCTTAGATGTCTATAGACCAAATGGTAACCTTGGGAATTGAACGGGCGAGAGATGTTGCATAATATGAGGGAAAAGGCTAGCAAAACATGGTTGAAGGGGTGCCGCATAGAGTCTGTAGTGTACAGCCATTTACAAATGAATAATCCTCAAGCCGTGTGTAATTGTAATTATTCACCTATACATGTTCTCTTAATGTTAAGGCTATCTTGGTATATGTACTTGATATGTACGACGACAAACTGAAGTGTAATGTCATACTTTTATGGATATGCTTCATACTTTGCAATAAAAAAATGTGCTCTTTGTGCTGTTTTTTTTTTGGTCTGAGTTGTGCTGAGCAGGGGATTGAAAATGGCTGATGTCAGGCCACGTTTAGGTACAGTGATTCCAATTAAAAATTAAATACATTTTAATGGTGTATTCATGGATCCATAGCTGCATTATTGATGTATTTATCTGCATAGAGTTCAGCTTTTAATGTACTAAACATGTTTTCAATATATTCAAATTTTACATTTAATGGAAAATACATTTTTCTCAATGTTCATTTTCAGAAAGTTGCAGAAGTGAAAAGCACAAATGTAAACACCAGCAGTCATTCTGTGCCTGCACCGAGCTCACAAGCGACTAAAAGGAAAGGGCCAAGTTTAGAGAGTCAGGATATAAAGAAAGTAAGAGGTAAGGTTTAAAACCCAGAAAATACACTTTATCATACAACTGCCCATCAGACCGGAGAAGCCTGATTGTACCTTCTAAAGTCTTTGGACAGCATGCTACCTTAGTTAGATTTGATAACCGATTATAACTGACCCTTTGTACAGTATAGTAGCAGGTTATATGCAGGTTTTAATATAGTTTGGATTTATCATATTCTGTGCTATTTTGTGAGATTATATGGTAAGGATTACTCATCATAGTTTTTAAGTGTTCATGTTTTCACATTGCTTTTTTTTTTTTCTTTCACTGCATTTATTTATATTAAGGGGAGCATTTATTATTATTATTATTATTATTACTATTATACACGATTTATATAGCGCCAACAGTTTATGCAGTGCTTTACAATGTATAGGGGGGACAACACAATTGCAGTACAGTTCAATACAAAAGGTACAGGCAGTGGCGTCACTAGGGTTTATGTCACCCGGTGCAAAAAAAAATGGTGTCGACCCCCCCCTCCACTAACTACAGACCCCCCTCTCACAGTATAGATCCCCCTCCCTCAGTACAGACCACCCTCCACCAATATAGACCCCACTCCCTCAGTACAGACACCCCTTCAGTGCAGACCCCCCCTCGGTACAGACACCCCCCCCCCCCCCTCGGTACAGACACCCCCCCCCCCCACCTCGGTACAGACACCCCCCCCCCCCCTCGGTACAGACACCCCCCCCCCCCCCTCGGTACAGACCCCCCCCCCCTCGGTACCCACCCCCCCCCCCCCTCGGTACAGACCCCCCCCCCCCCTCGGTACAGACACCCCCCCCCCCCCCTCGGTACAGACACCCCCCCCCCCCCCTCGGTACAGACACCCCCCCCCCCCCCCTCGGTACAGACACCCCCCCCCCCCCCTCGGTACAGACACCCCCCCCCCCCTCGGTACAGACACCACCCCCCCCCCTCGGTACAGACACCCCCCCCCCTCGGTACAGACACCCCCCCCCCTCGGTACAGACACCCCCCACCTCGGTACAGACACCCCCCCCCACCTCGGTACAGACACCCCCCCCCATTGCAGACACCCCCCCCCATTGCAGACACCCCCCCCCATTGCAGACACTCCCCCATTGCAGACACTCCCCCATTGCATATATATACAAGAAAAACCGCGCTAACCAAATAAAGTGAAGGGAAAAGGGAGGGGAAAGGGGAGGAAAAAAATAAATGTGGGTGACAAAAGGAACAGTAATATAAAAAATACAAAAAAATAATAAAATTAATAATTAAAAAGAATATCTAAACCGGCTGCAGAATAGTGGGATAAACACAATATAGCATAGAAAAGAAAAAACTGCGCCAGGTAAATTAACCAAATGTCTATACCATAATCAAAAACAGTCAGGCTGAGAACTGTTAGTACATGACCAGTGGGTAAAAAATTATCTATAAAAACAAAAAGAACAGTATAAGAACACACTAATTCTAATGTGAACAGCACTATCTGGGGGTGATGGTAATGGTTGATTAGGTGGTTAGCAGTAGCAATCTATGACAAATGAGTCCTATATTGTATCACACACTAGCCCATGTGTGAATCAACCTGTGAGGGTATAAACAGTTCAAAGATTGAATGCCGTCCTAGGATATAGCCTCCAATTCTTTAGTGACCAGGCACTCCAGGTTAAGTTGCTTTTCACACCGCTGTGCTCCACACCACACTAAAGTGCCACCACCAGTATATAATATCCTTACCAGATGGTAGGCATAATCAAGCCTTTCAAACTGAGCTCCTATAGAAATCCTAGCCTCCAACGGATGGGGGGACAGACTTCAGGATAAACGATCTCCCAGCATCTGCTGGTCACACCGGACACAAGACCTCAGACCAGACCCAATAGCAAATCAAATCCAGAGGGTAGCACTCAGCGGTGCATCAAACATGGCCAGAAAGGAAAAAAAGGCAGACCATGGCATAATAACGTTTAAAACATAATGAGTATTTTTATTTGGTCAAAAGTACTCACATTCCACAGGAATATAAAGCGCATAAAAGGACTCCAAACGGAAAGGACACAGAACGCCGGCCGGCATGTAATAAAAACGAACCCTTCCTCCTTCCAGAGACGCTGAACGCGATGACGTCACTGCACGCCTTCCCAGAAGCTTTTCGTCTTAAAAGACATTATCAATGGGGATAGGGCCGTGCAGTGAGTCATATCAATATATAGGGCAACGCCTCGTTATGGGAGGTACGGGAGCAAAGAAAAATCCATCTTGGTTCAGGGAAAGCTTGCCCTTAAGTGTCAAGATGTGTGAGGGGAAAGCAGTGTAACGCTATCCCAATAATGACCAGAAGAAACGCTTGTCCAGCCATTCACTGGGATAAACAGAATGTGGAAACATAAATTGTGAAATATATGTAATATACATTATATGTTACCCGTGAAGGAGTGTGTTTGGGCATATAATGTGAATTACCATAGGTGAGCATTTGCAACTATTAAGTTGCATATTAGACCGATGACATTAGAAAAATAATTGTTAGTACTATTAACAACAGGGAACAAGTGTGATTTTTTATCTCCAATTTTGGACAAATATAGTGAAATATATGTGCAGTCAGGACGTGGCTATAAAAATTCTCTCCAATATGCAAAACCAAACTTAAAAAACGGAGGACATCAAAACCACAAAAAAGTGATAGGAGATACACTCCGTCATCTTTCAACTAGATGAGGGAAAGTATGTCCTGTTAGGTAAAATCTTAAAGGGAGAGTGTATGATAACAGAATAATTTTTGGATTATACACATGTGATTTTCCAAAAATAAGTGTGAGTGAACAAGAAGGGGTAGGGTTTGGGTGTAGTAGACCAATCTCTATTTACTGAGCATTCCCGGGAATCGGAAGGAGGAAGAGTCCATTGGTACCAGACATATCCCTTAATGCATATAGTCTAATGGAGCCGTATCTCGGGGATCCAAATCGCATGACATAAATGCTAATAATTGCTAAATGGGGCCAATCTTTATATAACACCAAGGGTGTGAAATCTTGGAATGAAAACAGGCTTCTCCAAATAATGGGACGGGAGAGATCTAGAGTTAGCAGACACTCCCCCATTGCAGACACTCCCCCAGTACAGACACTCCCCCAGTACAGACCTCAGATACACAGCGGTGTGTGTCCCTCGAGCTCCTCCTCCTCTGTGGATGTAAACAGAGAGGAGGGGGAGGCGGCTTAGTTCCACTCCGCTGAGGGACACAGCCGCGGCAACGGTGAAACACAGGGCGGCGGGCGGTGTTAGTGGTGCCGCTACCCACGGGTGTCACCCCTTTGGTGGGTGTCACCCGGGTGCGGCCCGCACCCGGCTAACAACGCCACTGGGTACAGGAGGGCCCTCTTCGTAGAGCTTACATTCTAAAGGGAGGGGGTGGTGGTGGTACAAAAGGTAATAACTGCAGAGAATGATTTGATGGGGGTGGCTCAGGGACAGTTGTTAGGTGGGTGTAGGATAGGCCTCCCTGAATAAATGAGTTTTCAGGGATCTCTTAAAGGTGGACAGGGTAGGGGCTGATCGGACATAATGGGGCAGTGAGTTCCAGAGGACGGGGGAGGCTCTAGAGAAGTCCTGAAGGCGAGCATAGGAGGTGGTAACAAGGGAGCTAGAGAGCAGGAGGTCCTGGGAGGAGCGAAGGGGACGATTTGGGCGAGATCTGCAGATGAGGTTGTTGATGTAGATGGGGGCGATTTTGTGGATGGCTTTGTTTGTTATGGTTAGCATTTTGAATTTTACACGGTGGGGTAGGGGAAGCCAGTGAAGGGATTGGCAGAGAGGGGCGGCAGTCACAGATCGATTAGTGAGGTGTATGAGTCTAGCAGCAGCATTCATAATAGACTGAAGGGGATAGCCTGCTTAAGGGTAGGCCATTAAGGAGGGAGTTGCAGTAGTCAAGGCGGGAAATAATCAGGGAGTGAATGAGTTGCTTTGTGATGTCATTAGTCAGGAAGGGTCGAATTCTGGAGATGTTGCGGAGGTGAAGGCGGCAGGATTTAGCCAGTGATTGGATATGGGGGCTGAAGGAGAGGTCAGAGTCAAGGATTACACCCAGGACCCTGGCATGTGTGGAGGGACCAATGGTTGTGTTGTTGATATTAATGGTGAAGTCACAGGGGGGGAACCGTGAAGTAGGAAATGTAACAAGCTCGGTTTTAGAAAGATTGAGTTTGAGGAAGTGGTGTGACATCCATACCGATATGTAATTCAGTACGTTTGAGATCCATGAGATCGAGGGGGTGAGTTGAGGAGTGGAGAGATAGATCTGGGTGTCATCGGCATAGAGGTGGTATTGGAAACCATGGGAGGTTATCAACTGGCCCAGGGAAGAGGTATAGAGCGAGAATAGGAGGGGCCGAATAACGGAACCTTGGGGTACCCCAACAGAAAGAGGAAAGGGAGCGGAGGAGATGGAGTTGTAAGTGACACAGAAAGTGCGCTGAGATAGGTAGGAGGAGGACCAGGATAAAGCAAAATCATTTCTAACAGATATCACTATCTGCTATATACCGCAATGTATTTTTACAGCATACCCTGCACTTTGACTCCTATGATTCATAAAGTGCAGGCCAAAACCAGGAGCCTGCAATATTTTACAGTTTCTTTTCTTTACGCAAATTTAGGACTTCCCTTTTATTGGATTTTTTTTTAACTACTGTTACTGTTATTAGGAAAAATAGCACTCTAATAACTTAGGAGTCACTAAGCACATTTGCAAAGCACCTTGCTGCATTTTAGTTTTTTATTTCACAGCAGAATGGCATACCACTGCTTTTAAAAGTAGGCCCCTACGTGTTTTTATACACATTAAAGGAAGGTAAATTCATAAAGGAAGTGCAATGTATATCCTAATTCCCCTGTGATTTTCAAACCATTTTATAAAAAAGTTGCTAGATCAGGCTATGGACCCTTTGAGGTTTGTTATATTATTACCTATAAAATGTCCCACTATACGTCATATGACGTCTTTTACTTCTCCGGGGTATATCTGAATGATGCCTGTAGCTACAGACATCATTCAGATATTGCCGTTTTCAGCCAGCGATTCCCTGCACCATAAGAACCATCATATCGGCTGTCCCGCTGCTTGATCGTTCTAACGGGCGGCGGGAGGGGACGCCCCCCCCCTCCCGCCGCCCTCTGGTGCCTCTACCGACTCACCGCTTTCATCGGTGAGTCGGACCCAGGATCCACCGGCCCCCGGATGATGATCCTAGAGATTTCCGGCGGACCAGATGGTCGCCGGAGTCTCTATGATTGTTCGGAGGCCGGGCGCATTGTTATGACATCACGCCCGGCCTCTGCATTCAAAAACCGGCGGCGCCGCGGCTGGGAAGCGGTGATCATTTTTTTATGTTAGGCTTCCCAGCCTAGAGGTGAGATGTGGGGTCTTATTGACCCCATATCTCACTGTAAATAGGTCCGATCGTGCCATATTCCTATTACAAGTGATGTTTACATTTGCATACGTAAGTCCCGCCCACATATGAAAACGGTGTTCAAACCACACATGTGAGGTATCGCCGCGAACGTTAGAGCGAGAGCAATAATTCTAGCCCTAGACCTCCTCCTGTAACTCAAAATATGTAACCAGTAAAAATCTTTAAAGTGTCGCCTATGGGGATTTTTAAATACCAAAGTTTGGCGCCATTCCACAAGCGCGTGCAATTTTGAAGCGTGACATGTTGGGTATCTATTTACTCTGCGTATCTTCATCTTTCACATTATGCAAAAAAATTGGGCTAACTTTACTTTTTTTTTTTTTTTTTTTTTTTTTTTTTCTTAAAGCATGAAACTGTGTTTTTTTTTTTTCTGAAAAAAACGCGTTCGAAAAATTCCTGCGCAAATACCGTACGAGATAAAAAGTTGAAACGACCGCCATTGTATTCTTTAGGGTCTTTGCTAAAAAAACATATATAATGTTTGGGGGTTCTATGTAATTTTCTAGCAAAAAAAATTTGAATTTTACATGTAGGAGAGAAATGTCAGAATTGGCCTGGAGTGGTGGTTAAAACAATTTCTGTTTGATGCATTTCTAATGTATTGTTTTATTTATGGTAAAGTTTCTTACACTGCATGTGAAAAATTAAACTCAAAACACTTAAAACAAACTCAAAATACTTGCATATTAATTTGTTTTTGTGGCCTTTCTCTAGATTCAGAAGAACAGTCTTCAGCTTCAGCGACCACTTCTGCGTAAGTGTTAGCCACACTGTTACTCTAACCAAATGCAAGTTATATCGGCATTCTCATTTGACCTCTTCTAACAAAAGTGTGACAACAGTTTTATAGAACTAACACTGCTCACTGTGTGACTGATGTGTGTGCCCCCCTCTCCCTGAACTATGTAAAACCATATGCCCTCAATGTGGGGGGGGGGGGTTATTATGCCAGGAGGGACCCCTTGGCAAAGCACCTTCTACCCCTGTTCAGGACAGGTTATCTTTCCCGCAGCCCTGGGTTGGTGGTTGTGTTGTGTCTGCGGGTGGGGGGCTTATCTGAATCTGGAAGCCCCCTTTAAAAATAAGGGGGCCCCCAGCTACTACCTCCCCCTGCAATATAAAATTCACTGTAAATCCCATTGTCCAGTGATGCCTGACAACCGCTGATCTGCTAAATGAAAAAAAAAAAAAATAACCTCACTGCCTGGAAACAGTCTGAACTTGCACTTGATTCCTGCCAAATGTCATCTTTTGGTAATTGCTGCCATAATATAAGGAGAGAGGCGGGGTCTCCGTGTGACGTCATTGACCATACTTGGACATGAGTTTATTTGGTCATTGACATCATGGGGTTTCTGGCAGTTGGACATCATGATTGAGGTGGATCTGCATTGCTGGACGACATACAATAATTGAAAGTAAATTTACATCGTGGGACAATTTTCTGCCAGATTTATCCATGACACAGCCATGATTTCCTCATACTAGACACGCTGAACTCACTTAATCCACATGCATTCCGTGAGTAGGATCCTCACTCGGCATTGGAGGACTAGAGGTGCTTTGGCACGAAAACACACGGGATAGGCAGCAGTGTGTATAATTCTAACCTAGAACCAGAATTGCCTGACACACTCGGGCCTTGAGAAATTCCAAGTTCCTCTCAAGTTGTTAGTGGTTTCATTGTTCAGGAGCGAGGTCTAACACAAACAATGCTCCAGTCCTGTCGTTGAAGTTCCCTTACAGGCGCACAACATGCGACTTGTTTGACTAGGGAAGAATTTAGAGCTACTATGTCTGACCAATTATAGCGGCTATCGCTGCTTCTGAAATGGGAGGGAGATATCGGCTTTAAGTGCTCTTCTGCCTCTCCTCCCCCAACTATAATTCTAACCTAGAACCAGAATTGCCTGACACACTCGCTGTGGTAGAAACCAAGCGGGATGCAGACATTATAGCAGAGGTGCCTCAAAAAAAGTTTCCACCCCAATTTTATTAAAGTCTTTACCATCTTGCTTTATATTGGCTATTATGAATTCATTGATCTAGTCTTTTGATGGGTGCACCTAGTGCTGCACAATCCCCATATGTTCAAAAAAGGGTCTCCTATAGGAAGCCCTTTCCCACTCTGGATCAGGCAAGTTGGGCCTTACAGAATAATTGGCCGGACTCAAAAGGCAATATAACTCCTGCACTACCACTTTACAAAATCACCTACAGTGTAATTCTAAGCTGCTACAAACACCAAATGTGTTCCCACATCCAACAACAAATCAAATAATATCTCGACACAAATGTCGCTACTCCAACCACCTGAAAAGTATAGTATGAAACCAACAAAAATCTTGTGAAAAGTAAAAAAATAAAATACCAACATTAAAATGCCAATATTATATCAATACAAAGTGCAATATCACTATAGTGTAATAACGCTGTGAGTATAAGGCACAATATAGATACTTTGAGTATCAGGGAAAGAATGGAGAGATACTAAATGTGAGGTCGCAGACTGCATAGACGGCAGACGGGAAGCCGGTTTGTATCCCTAGAAAATCAAGTGGGGTCGAGGTCCAATCGAGATTGGGGAGGGTGAAGATTTAGTCTGCAGGGTCACTGTCAAGGAGGGTTCTACCTTCATCAGCGAAGACAAACATGTTCCAAATCGACCAAGTCTTGGAGTAGCATTCCTGTTGATGGCGTGCTGAGAGAATGAGGTCTTCCAGCATATTTATTTCCCCTACTTTTTTAAGCCACATCCCTATGGACGGGGGCTGTGGCGATTTTCATTTAAGAGGAATGCATGCCTTGGCTGCATCAAGGAGATGGCGCATGATTGATTATTTGTAGACATTCCCAGGGGCATTAGAGGCATGGAGGAGGAAAAAGGCTGGGTTGTCTGGTATCAGGCGTTCTGTGAATTTTTGGACGACGTGTTTGACCTCTTTCCAAAAGTGTTCTAGTTTGGAGTAAGTCCAAAAAATATGGAGAATGGTGCCCCGTTCTTTCTGGCATCTCCAGCAATAATCAGAAGCTGCAGGAAAAATTTTGTGTAACCTCACCGCCGTTCTATACCATCTAGTTAAGATTTTAAAGTTAGTTTCTTGCACTTTTGTGCAGATAGAGGATTTGTACATAAATCTGAGGATATGTTGTCCTTGTGTACTGAACGAGTTACCATATTCACGAATGCAGCTTAGGGAATAGGGTTCCCAAGGCGTGATCAATAAGTTGTAATTGGCTGAGAGTGTGCGAGTCATCGCTCCTGAATCCGAGCAGTACTCCTCAAAAATTGTGAGGGGTCTATTAAAGCTGCTCAGAAAAGGGAGGGATCTGAGAAAATTAGTGAGTTGAAGAGCCTTCCAAAATCCCACACAGAAGGCAAGAGCCAAGATTGATGGCCAATTCCCCCTTAATCAAGAAGTGAGAGGCCTGCGAATGGCCTGATCTTGTTAAGTTCCGAAAGGTTGGATCCCGAAGTCCAGGGGTGTAAAGTGAGTTCCCCAATATTGGGAATAATGGCAAGGTCGGGGATGAGAGAGGGGTGTGTTTTGGGGTGTAGAGAGAGGGGTGGGGATGAGAGAGGGGTGTGTGTAAACAAGGTCGAACAGAGTTTTGCTGTTTAACCAATCAGAGGGTGGTTTTTCACGTCCCTCGGTAAAGAGACATAGCACCAAGATGTTATGACACTTTGGGCTTGCTCAATTCGAACCCATCATTTTAAGTCGCTGTGTCTATTCCAATCAAGGAGTCTACTTGGGTGTATAGCCTGGTAGTATTTTCATATGTCTGGCACTGCCAGTCCCCCATATTGTTTAGGTAGTGTGAGCTGGCTGCGTTTCAATCGTGGGCGTATATGGGCCCATAATGAATGCAAAAAATACCTCTTGGATCTGTTTGAAATAGTTAGATGGGATATGGATTGGTAGAGCCTGTAAGAGCTATAGGAACTTGGGAAGGATACTCATTTTGAGAATATTGCAGTGGCCAAACCACAAGTGGAGTCCACTGTTCCATTTGTCCAGAAGAGCTCTTACTTTTTTCAGTAGTGTAGGAAAGTTTTTAGTTCGAATATTTTGGATATGTTGGAATGGATAAGCGTGCCCAAATATGTCAGTGCCGTGCTGTTCCATTTTAATTTAAAGTTGCTCTGGAGTTGTGAGATAGTCGACTTCGGGAGGTTGATTCCCATTGCTTCGGACATCAGCGTAGGCTGAGATTTTGTGTTGGGTATCTCCGACCATTATGGCAGTTATGTCCGGGTTTAAACGCACAGTACATAAAAAAAGGTTCCAGTGACAGGGTGAAGAGGAGGGGCGACAATGGGCATCCTTGTCGCATCCCATTGGTAATCTTAAAGGGTTCCGACAGATCTCCAGTGGCTCGAGCTAGTGCTGAGGGGCGAGAGTAAATTGTGGAAAGCCATTGAAGCATATTGGTGCCGAAGCTAGCATACTTTATGAAAGCTGAATCCTCCAGTTCACCCTGTCATCTCCGCGTCGGTACTAAGGAACAAACGTTGGGTGCGGGATTTGTTGGCTGCATGTAATAAATTTAGGACCTTGGTGGTGTTGTCTCTAGCTTCTCGGGTGGTAACGAAGCCTACTTGATCTAAATGGACTAGGCTCGGAAGAAGGTGTTGAATTCTATTTGCCAAAATTTTTGTGAAGAGTTTGAGGTCTTGATTGAGCAATGAAATCAGCCGATAGATTCCACAAGAAGTTGGGTCTTTGCCCTCCTTAGGGATTACTGATATATGGGCCTGTAAGGTATCTGCTGCAAATGTTGCGGTAGAACCTAGTGCGTTAAACAGTTTGACCATGGATGGGGCAAGTGAGGGTAGTAAGACCTTGTACTATTGAATAGTAAGGCCGTACGGGCCGGGAGCCTTCCCTGGTTTAGTGGCTCCTATGGCTGTGGTGATGGGGTCTTCTAAGATTTCCTTATCTGCAGTCGGGTATAGTTGGGGCATATGGGAGGAGGACAGGTAGGAATTTGTGTTCCTGAGGTGGGGACCTAGTTGTCAAATTTTATAGTGAGTTATAAAATTCCTGAAACTCCCTTGCTACATCATGAGGCATTGTAACCTTGGGTCCGCGTGGCGGTACCAGAGAAGGCACATACTGTAGGTCACCAGTTTCTCTTCTCTCAGGAATCTAGCTAACATCCTGACGCTTTTATTACCAGACTCGTACAATACTTTCCAGCATATCTGCAGCGCCGCTTTTGGCTTTGATTTGCAGGAGGTCTGTCATTTTTGTTTACATCTGGTGAGGAGTTCTTTCTCTAGGGAGGGAGACAGTGCATGTTTATGATGGCCTTCTAGAGCCTTCAAATCCTAAAACTGTTCGTTAACTGTTTGGTACGTTTTTCTCTTGCTCCATGCTTGATAAGCACACCGCGAATGACTGCTTTGTGCGCTTCCCAGACAATACCGGGGTCACAGTCAGGTGTATTGTTGGTTCTGAAGTAAAAATCTAGTTCCCTAGTGACATCCGCAAGCACTTTGTTATCCTGCATGAGGCTTTCATTCAGCCTCCAGCTTTTGGACCTGGATGTCATGGAGTCAGTGAGAGCATAGGATAGAAACACTGGGGAATGGTCAGACCATGTAATGGAGCCTATGGTGGATGAGTGTACTGCATGTAATTGAGCGTGCGGGAATAGAAAGTAGTCAATGCGCGAGTATACCTTGTTGGGCATGGAATAGAAAGTAAAATCTCTTTATGTGGGATGCAAAAGGCGCCACACATCAATTAGTTGGCTCTTACGTAAAGAATGGGCAATGCATTTACGAGAGCCAGGGGAGACGGAGGACATACCTGAGAAGGTGTCCTCAGATGGGATTAAGGGGATGTTCAGAACTCCCCCCAAATTCAATTGCCTCTCAGTGAAATCCATCAAGCGGGCTAGCGCCTTACTTATGACCAAATCTTGGTGGTGATTAAGGGTGTAGAGATTTGCCAGGCTAACTTTGACACCGCCAATCATGCCTTTTAAAAACAGGAAGTGACCTCCCAGGGTACAGGACCATAGCACTCTGCTCAAAAAAAGAATAGAACCCCCACCCCCCGTGACTTCGCTGTTGTATTGGTGAAATGGTAGACCATCGGGAAGTACCGATTCTTAAGTATGGATAATTTGTCGTCTCTAAAATGGGTCTCCTGAATAAAAGAAGATTGAAAGAACATTTCTCAAACACCCTCTCAAAAGCCTTAAACTGCCCGCGTGAACTTTTCAAACTAGTCGCTCAGACTATGAACCCCACCTGCCTGGAGCCCCCAGCAAAACGAAACTCAAGCATACTGCGACGAGTTATCGAATTTTATCGACAACATTCGGAAAATAATTCAACAAAAAAAAAACAACAAACCTTATTGAACCAAAGCAAGGAGAGGAAATCCACTCGAACATCACCAACTTTTTCGCTGATCCCGATCACCACATCTTCTTCGCCTTCTACGAAGACTCATTATCTTCATTCCAGAAAAGGAGAAAGCGGTAGTAGTTGGAACAATCATCAATTCGCGACTCGACTACGCAAATTCCCTCTACATAGGACTACCTAATTACCAGATTGCATGCCTACAAGTTGTCCAAAACACAGCAGCAAGACTGGTCACAGGAAAGACAAATCTAAGGGAGAACGAAGATTCGCAGTCCAAGGACCACGGATATGGAACGCTCTACCTACGAACATCAGCATGGAAGAAAACCATTGGGCCTTCAGAAAAAAACTCAAGACCCACCTCTTCTAAGAAGCAGTCAACACAGGACGGTGCAAGCGCCTTGAGGCGATTCAGGTCACATTTGCAGCGCTATACAAATCGTTCGTTCATTTGTTCATTGATTTAAAAGCCACATCTGATTTAAGACAATGTAAGTCTTGTCGGAGCATCCGTCTTTTCTCTGGGACATTAAGTCCCTTGGTGTTGAGCAAAATCACATTGATAACCTCCCTTGAGTAAGAATGGAGATGAGGTAAAAAAAAAAAAAAGGGGGAAGGGGTGGGGGTAAGATAGGTAGAGTAGAAAAGACTAGAAACAAAAATTTGTAGTAGTCGAGCAGAAGAGGATACGAGATCACTAAATGGAAGCAAACTATTGCTATTACGCTCGCCAGTCCGAGACTGAGCTTTGGCCTATGTGGGGGTGTGGACAGACACAACCAGGAATGGAGCCCCGGCTGTCCCAGTCCACCCCGACTTTGAAAATCAATGAAAACAGTTGAGCCGATACGCTGAATATAAATCAACATGCACAAACAATATTTAACAGTGTTACAAAGAGCAGCAAGTGGGGTAAATAATACGTCTAGTAACTTAAACTTTAACCATAACAGACGGTATGAGCAACCCTGACATGTAACCCAGTGTACGTAGAGGATCAATGCAAACCAGACCTCAAGAGTCTGGTTGTATGCATGAGTTTCCCCATCCCCAATCACAGCAGAGGTAGAACAGCATCACAGAGGTGTTTACGAGAGCCCATCATAAGTTCGAGGCCTCTGTGGGGGTGGGGGAGGGAGGGGGTAAGGAGGAGGAATGGTGAGAAAGGGGGGGGGAGGGTTGGGGGGAGGAGAAAGAGGGAAGAAGCAAGGGGGGGGGGGCTCGGGGAAGGTAGGGCCGCAGCCACCGGGACCCGTATCTCCCACCAAGGGAAGGGCTACACGTCAGTCACTAGGCACAAGGCTGGTGAGATGTTAGACCCTGTCTAACTCCACCATGAGCTGAGGGGACTTGAGGGCTTTCTGAAAGATGGCACTCACCGGGCAGGAAGGTCTTTAGTGCCTTTAGCCTCTGGTAGACCCGGCAACCGCAAGTTATTTCTGCGGCTTATGTCTTCCAGGTGGAGCTGAAGGTCGACCGCCTTGTCTGCCTGGGAAGTGCAGGAGCATTCTAGGGCAGCCACACGATGCTCCAGGAAAGGATATTGATGCCTCCCCTGTGTCTACCCTCTCCGAGAGTGAGTAGACATCCTCTCTCACTGCCTGGATGTCTCGGCGGTGCGTCTCCTCCACTCGGAGGATCAAGACCTCAATATCCCGTCTCATGGGCAGGGCCTGTAAGAGTGCCCAGATATCTCCGTCTCGGCGGCTTGTGCCCCACCCCCCCCCTCGGTGAGGAGTCAGCCATCTCCGGACAATAGAGTGCAGGGGTCATTCTGACCTTTTGGGTCTCCTTTGCTACTTGGAAAAATTCTTCTATTTTATTACCAACTCCCCTGTTCTAAAAGGGACTTTACATACCAAAGGCACAATGTGCATTGGTATAAAATTCAGTAATCTGTCTCCCACGAGGTCTCCTCTGACCCAGCCTTTAGTCTACTCTACAGTTAGGCATTGCATAAACTACTGCACACCTGTAGTTAGATCTCCTTTGTCATAGAATTTCTTTCCTTCTAGCAAAGGCAGTGTGATGGGTTATACTTCCCGCTCATCCATGCATCCCCATAAAGTTTTTTCTTACTGGCAAGATCAGAATTTTCCCCTTCACCATGTCTTTGTGTTGATTTGTCTCATGAGTTGAGGACAGAACCCTGATAATCAGGGGAATCCCTCTGAGTCTTGTGGCCATAGGCCTCCTAAACCTAATCTCTGGCGTCCAGTACCTGACAATTGCTGGTCTCCATACTCCCTTTAGGCCATGCCAATGCCCTTACATGATTGTTTTCCCTGATGTTTCATTGTCCAGAAGCCAAGGTCCCTCCAGACACACTCATTCAGCACAACTTTCTAGTCTATGCTTGGTCCATGCTCCAAAAAAAATTAAGCACATTTTTTTGTGCCTGCTTTGTCAGTGCAATTCAGTTAACACTTATGTGACTTTTTTTTTTCTCTGACTTGCAGGTTTGCGACAACAAAAATGTGTTTATTGTTACCAGGTCCTTGATTCCAAATACCCTCTACTTGAGAAAGTTAGTTACAACCTGGGCATGTCCTAACTGACTTTAGCCCTCAATCCTTGTCCTGAGCCACAACGCACCATAACATACCCATTCAGTCACTGCAGATCGCTAATTTTCCCATTTCCGTGCTAGGGCAGCCATTATGCTTCCTCTTCCCTAGGTCTTGACCTTGGTGCTTGGTGACTTCTTTACTCATTTTTTTATTGGATGAGGTTGTTATCCCCTTGTTCCCAAGGTTTCTTAAAGCAGTAGTAAACCGCTGTGATTTAAAAAAAAAATTCCCAACCTGAAAAGGGAATGTCATAATGTGCTAGTAAGGATCGCATACTAGCACATTATGTGAAACTTACCTGAAAACGAAGCATTCCAGCGATGCACTGTCACCGCTGGAGGCTGCTTCCATCTTCCTTCTGTGTCTGCTCACTCCGGCTGTGTGACTGGCCGGAGCTGCAATGACATCACTCCTGTGCATGCGTGGAGGAGCCGCTGTTTACGGCACAGGACTCTAAAGGAACGGCATGCGCTGGCTGGTGACGTCATCGGCTGCATATACAGTAAATATGTCCTGAACGGTGCACTTTTAGGAGATATTTACAGTTCCTAAAGGTAAGCCTTATTATAGGCTTACCTATAAGTAAAAGTCAGAGATGGGAGTTTACTCCCACTTTAAACAGTTTCCGTTCCTGTCCATCAGTCTATAGGAACTTCGGCACTTACCTGTTTTGTTCAGTCTTCTTCCTTTGGCTGCATGGCAGCCTTGCCAGTTAACTTCCTTATATCCCTATGTCCTGAATATTACCTATGTTAGCGCATTACGGCCTTTTGTGTTTTATGCTTCCCTTTCAGCTTTATTCAGGGAGGTTGATTTCCCCCTGCTCTGTAAGGTGGTTCCACCTAGTGGTCTGATAGGGAACCTCATCCTGAGTTCCCTATTAGTCCTTCATTCTGTACATCCTTCAACCTGGCCCTGCTTATGGCATTTAAATTGGTAGTATGTAAGTCCTGGTTTACTTGACTTTGTTTCCTGAGACTTTATGCATTCTTCCACTTTGGCACAGAGTAGCCTGGTAGCTGGTTTCCTCCTTGCATCTATGATGATTCTTATTGTCCTTTAAGAACTTCTATTCCTTGCCCGCAATGTACTCATGGACAGCACAACATTTTTTTTTTCCCCCCTTTAGGGGTCTGGGAGGAGTTCTATGGCCAGGTGCCATGTCTCGCTTAGAACCTGCCTCCCTTCTTTTCTCTTAATTCCTTATCTGAAGGTTCCCCTGGGGTTTCCTGTCCCTACTTCCACCTGCCTGTATAGTCTTTTTACTGCCTTTTTTACAGGGCTTCTGTTCTCTGGGAATACGTTTTTTTTTGTTTTTTTTTCCTGGCCATTTTCCTGTTGAGGTCTAGTTCTGGAGCCTATACAACATCTATACTCCTCCTGTGAGCAGAGCCACTGACTGAATCCTTTTTACGTTTCTCCTAAACCATTGGTTGCCAGGAGACTGAGTCTCTGCTGTAGTTTACTCCAGCAGCAAGGTGTTCTACTGCTTAAATGTTTCTTTGGGTCTGTTTAAGCGCCTTGCTTTTTCTCGTGGGCCTGTTCTGGCTCTTTTTAAGCGGTATTGTTGCACACCCCTTAGTTATTCTGTTGGTAAGTCCCATGGTCTATGAATCGATTCCTATAAAGAATTTTGATGCATCTGTTAATTCTGTATCTCTGAGTACAGAACACAGGTCCCTCCACTCCCTTCTATATTTTTAGTGCTTGCTAACAAAACTGGAACCTCATGAAGTGGGCAGAGTTATATGGGAACACTAGGGGGTGGACCCAGCAAAGTTTTTGCCAGTGTCCATTTAGATATGGTATTTACAAGTACACATTCCTCTTATCCCCTCCGTCTCCAAAGACAGTAGTTCCAAAGGCAAATAAAGGGGATGGGTTTCTCCAACGAGGACACAGCAGTAAATACTTGACAGAAGCTGTAACTGTTATCTACTTTATCCAAGAGTGGTCTAGAGCAATCTAGAAAAAAATGTGACGTGAAGTGTGACGTTATACTGTTTAACACATTGTGAGGTTTGGAGCTTAAAAGTTTTTTTTTTTTAAACTAATGATTAAATGCAATAAACATATTCAGTTGGATACTTATAGTGCATATAATCAAAAGGTTAAGTGCCATCTTTGGGTGACCAATACAATTATTTAGGTACCTTTCTAATGGTATTTTAGACACAAAATACATCTTTCACATTACATTGTAGCAAAGTGTCATTTCTTCAGTGTTGTCGCATATAAAAAGGTATAATAAAATATTTACAAGAATGTGAGGGGTGTGCTCACTTTTGTAAAATGTTTCTAGAAAATTATGAGCATTTTGAAAAATCCCTAGGCACAGTGCCTTGGTGTGAACAGTTTACATTGAGCGGAACTTATTTGCTCAGGTCCAAGCATTTTCCATTGTTTTACCACCTGCAGAATGTTTGGAAATGCTTTTAGCTTGAAGGGGCCCATTAAGAGAGTGCACCTGCACTGCATACGTCTGCTGGGCATGACCTGGTCTGCTGACAATGTTTAATGGCACTTGAAAAATGCAGTCTTAGGAGATGCCTTCTGACTGACTTGGGCAGAAGTGGTGTTGGAAAAAAATGTGGCTTGCAGATCCAAAAGCACACAGATCATTGACTGGGGTAAACTGTCAAATCCAGCAAGACACGTGGTTTGCTCGAAAGGCATACCAAAGCTCTGACCCAGAGTTTTGTCAGGATCTGCCTGCTGAGAGCACCTGTTTGTAGGAAAACCTTGAGCTCTGTCTTTTTTCATTCTAGGCTTCCAGCAGGCTTTTTCGAGAAGGCCGATGAACCATCTAGTAAACAGGCTACAGTTAATGTTGCAAGTCTTCGGTTGTTGGCAGGCGATTATGATGAAGAGGAGGAAGATGAGAAGGAAGTGGAAATAAACTCAGCAGCGCTATCATCTCCCGTGCAGAAATCTGCAGAAATCCCATTGCCTCCACCAACAGCACATGATGGCCTCCCACCAGGTGTTTCCCATTTATATTACTGAAATACAATTCTAGCCTTAATATTTGTAGTGTTTTTTTATTTTTGGTTATTTGTCGTAAAGCAACGATTTTTTGACAATGTAAGTCTGCAGTTATTTACAGCATCATCTTCTCTTACCCAGTCACATTTAAAGGGGTTGTAAAGGTAAAAGTCTTTTCACCTTAATGCATTCTATGCATTAAGGTGAAAAAACATCTGACAATGCCAGCCCCCCGTTTTACTTACCTGACCCCTCGAAAGTCCCACGCTCGCCTAAGACATTCTCTTCGCCGCTCAGCCTGGCCGTTGGTTGGCTAGAGTGGATGGATTGAAAGCAGCGCAGCCATTGGCTCGCGCTGCTATCAATCACATCTAATGATGCGGCACGCCGGGGGGCGGGGCCGAGTGATACAGTGAGCGGCTATAGCCGCCGACTGTATCACGGGAGCGCGCCCGCAAGCACTTCTCACCATGCGAGGGAGCTCGCATGAAGGTGAGAAGTACTTGTGGGGGGAAGCCGAGACAGCCGCCGAGGGACCCCAGAAGACCAGGTTCGGGGCCAGTTGTGCAAAACGAGCTGCACAGTGGAGGGAAGTATAACATGTTTGTTATTTAAAAAAAAAAAAAAAATTCCCTTTAACAAACCTATTAAAAGGAACATTGCACTGTTGGGCACAGTTATTCTTCAGACTTCCTCATTCACACGTTTCCAACAAATTGGCTATATGCTGGACAGTCTTTATTTTTAACCTTTTGCTGACTGCTTACCATCTGCAGACAGCAGGACCAGGATCTCACAGGTTTGCATTTTAAAGTGGCATACATTTAGGTAGACTGGAGCAAGATTGAAGGTGGTCGACAGGGGAACTATTGGATGTCCCTGTCGGGCTTAAATATATGTATAAGACACCCTTACTTTGTCCCTCCTTGGTGGCTCCCATTGATAAATAGTTGGCTCATGCAAATTGTACCATAAAATACATTCTTTAAGGCCCCTTTCACACCGGGGCGTTTTTCATGCGGTACAGCGCTAAAAATAGCGCCTGTTCACCGCATGAAAAAATCCGGCCCCTATAACTCCAGTGTGAAAGCCGGCGGGCTTTCACACTGGAGTGGTGCGCTAGCAGGATGACAAAAAAAAGTCCTGCTAGCAGCATCTTTGGAGTGGTATAGGAGCGGTGTGTTCACCGTTCCTATACCGCTCCTTCCCATTGATTAGAATGGGACACCGCGGCAATACCGCCGCAAAACGCCGCTACGGCGGCGCTCTGCGGGGGGGTCTTTAACCCTTTTTCGGCCGCTCGCGGGGGGTAAAACCGCACCGCGAGCGGCCGAAAACCGTGGTTAAAACAACGGTAAAGCAGCGCTAAATATAGCGCTGCTTTACCGTCACCGCGGCTCCCCGCCCCAGTGTGAAAGGGGCCTAATTGTAAATATTTATACATTTTTTTTTTTTTTTTTTTTTTTTAAGCATATACATTAAGCTCCTATACGAACATTCAACTTGCGAACTTTCAAAGATGCGAACATGTGTTCCGATGTCCAGTCCTGTAAAGCTAGGTACACTCAGTGGGCTGCACAAAAAACTGACAGATCGCCGTATTAACACAAGCAATGTTGGTGCAGCGATATCCCCTACTGTGCCTTTGTGTGCTGACTAGGGGTGCCGAAATTAATCTATGCATCATGATTCGGGTGTCCCCGATGCGGCATCGATGCATATGACCAGAAAATCGATTGTCGGGTGACGTCATCCTGACTTGCCCCGCCGCTCCCGGGAGAGCGCTCCGAGTGTATTAGTAAAATTAGAGTGCTTTAATCCCGTGTTACAATCAATGAAGTGCCCCTGCTGTATGTGCTTTTTAAAAAAAAATATGGAACTTCATACCGAATTTCACAGTACAATACATCCTGCTCATGTGACTGCCCTGCCCAGCCCGCCTCCCACGTCTCTTGTCTCTCCTGATGTTAGCGGGGAATTCTCAGCCCAGCCCGCTGACTGTAGGGGCAGGCAGGGCTGAGATATCCCTGCTGACATCAGGAGAGACGCGGCGCTTCCTCCTCTTCGGCGAGCGGCCCCGTTGCCTTCCGGGACGTGTGTGTCCCAGAAAACAACGGGGCCATTCACAACGCGCCGCGGGACCTGCGCAGTAGGAAACAGGCAGTGAAGCCACAAGGCTCCACTGCCTGCTTCCCTTCATTAAGATGGAGGCGCCAGCAGCCGAACCGATAGACGGATCGGCCTGGGGGGGGGCTGGGTTTGTGAGGCGACATCGTAGGCTCGCTGGACAGATAAGTGTCCTTATTAAAAGTCAGCAGCTACAGTGTTTGTAGCTGCTGACTTTAAAGAAAAAAAAAAAAAAACACATCGCGGCCGGAACGCCCCTTTAAATCCCAAAGACTATATAACAAACAATATAAACTTAGGTGTAAGGGGAAGGTATGGAGACAGCTACCCTTATCAGTGGCAGGAAGGTGCAATCTAATCAAGATGACTTGGATGCCTCAATTGTTGAATGCACTGAATAATTCCCCAATTTGGATAAATAGGCAATGGTTTCAAAAGATTGACATCCATATTTGGGAAAAAAAACAGTCAAGAATACGGTTACGTACTTTACAATTGCCAAAAGATAGGGGGGGCTTGGCAGTCCCGCATCCATTGTGCTATTTTTTGGCATCACAGTTGCAA
Organism: Lithobates sylvaticus; assembly: GCA_028564925.1. Lineage (NCBI taxonomy): Eukaryota > Metazoa > Chordata > Amphibia > Anura > Ranidae > Lithobates > Lithobates sylvaticus. Next base: position 281,486,122 of record CM053030.1, read on the forward strand.
CATCTGAAACGATGTAACAATCTGAACAGAATCCAGGTAGGGGAATGTTGCTATTTGGCACGAGCCATGATACATTGATGGAGGCTCTGGATGGGGCTCCGCGGCGCCGGGAGGAACTTCAGCCTTCCCTCCCTGCAATCTTCTGGGACACATCACAGGTCCCAGAAGATTGCCCGGCCATTCACAGCGCACAGCAGGGCGCCCACAGTTACAATGCTGGTGGGGCAGGAGGAGGAGAGGAGCGGGGCTTCGTTAGCCTGCATTGCTGGACCATGGTCCAGGTGAGTGTCCGATTATTAAAAGTCGGCAGCTACACTTTTTGTAGCTGCTGACTTTTAAATGGGTGGAACTCCGCTTTAAATCATTTCTGGAACTTAAGGAGGAATATGGCACATCAAATCAATCCTTCTTTAAATATCTGCAAGTCGCACACGTTCTGAAGACACTATTCAAAAAGATGCCAGTGGAGTGAAATAAACATTCTCCGAAAAATAATTAACGCTGATACGTCCAAGGGGTTGATTTTGTTCATATATAATGGTATATGTGACAGGGTGATGAGGGGAAATGAGAAGCTTCCCTGTAGGAGGGGATGGGAGGAAGACCTGGGCGACATATCAAATGAACAGTGGAAGCATATCCTGGAAATGGGTCCCTTGCGTACCCTGTCACCATCACAATCAGTGTCACATTTAATACTACTGCATAGAGCATACAAGACACCTCAAATTATTTTTATATGGGTGGAGGATGGATGCTAAATGCCCAAGATGTAGGGACCCAAAGGGGGACCTAATATGATGTGGAGGTGCCCCAAGCTAAATAGATACTGGAGTGAAGTTATGGGAAAAATAAATAAGGTATTTGGAATAACTCTTGACCTAGACCCCAAGATATGCCTACTGGGTTGTATGGAAAAGGACAATAACATGTGGGAGAGACAATTAGCAATAGTTAGATGCCTTTTCCTTGCACATAAATTGATAGCAAGGAGGTGGCTGGTGTTAAATCCACCAACTTGTGTAGAATGGGGGGATGAGGTTTATAAAACAATAAGAAAGGAAAGATTTGTGTATAATAAAAGGGGAAATTACAAAATGTTAAAAAAAATATATGGGAATGCTGGATTAGCGGGTGAGGGAAGGGTGCGATGCCCTCTGGGCTGGAGGGCCTCTTAGTGTCATCACGTACAATGCAGGGCTATTAACCCTGCATTGTAAATAGAGTTGAGTGTGTGACTGCAGCTGTGAGAAGCTTAAACAGGAGGGTTGAAGTGAGGGGGGGGGGGGGGCAGGTTGCACTGCTGTAGGTACTCTTTCCGTAAGCATTTTTTTTTTTTTTTATTCAGGCACCCGTAGACATACCAATCCTTTACCCTTTGCAGTTGGAGGGGGAGGGGGCACTAAAAAGATTTTTGTTTGTTGTGGCCAGAGTTGGACCCATTCTCAACACAGTGCTTTTGTTCTGAGATAAATTAACTCCTGATTGTTGCATCATACTACAGCAGCCAATCAAGACAACCAAAGACCCTACATGCAGAAGAATCTGGAGAGAAGTTGCCAGTGAGGGAACTTGCAGACTTTAGATCATTGGGAAGGTGGAGGTTGAGTATTTGGGGAGTTTAGGTCCACTTTAAAGCTTTTGATGCAGTATTTAACTTCAATTTTGTAGTACTTTTATTCTCCTGCTAGATGTCCTCAGTCCAGTCATCAGAACCATTCAACCCACCTCCTCTGAGCCTCACGGACCCGCCCCTGCAGTAACAGGAAAAGCAGCACAATGATGAGCTTGTTTCTGTCACTCTGCTTTCTCTTTCTATCAGCATGTTTCTTGGCAGCACATGAACTGATTTGTTCCTTTTTATTGCAACTCCCTGCTGTGCAGGAACTATAGTAACTGATATGGGCCAAATTCAGCTACTTACACTGCTTGCATTTTTAAAATACATTTAATGATGTATTAATTATTGCAAAGCTGTATTAATGTGTGACTTTTACTATCTCCTTTCCCACCTGTAGATTTCTTTGATAGTAAGACACCCGTGGTTTCCCATTCTGGGTCTATTTTGAAGCCTGACATTCAAGAAAAACTGGTAGAGAGGTAAGAGTTGTATATGCTAGCACTGATAATGCTATCATGCAAACACTTGAATACAACAAAACAAACTTATGCCATAATATCAAGGCCAAACCTTGCTTGCACCAAATGGCTAAACCGATTAAGTTCTGAAAGTAAAAAAACTCACAAAATATTATTGCCAAATTTATCAATGTACTATCAATCTAAAGCATGTGTTCTAAAAAATGTGTTTAAACAAGTGAAAGATGGATTTGACAAGGTCTTGTCTGCAATGGCAGGGAGAGGGGTAGGTAATGTTTGTGTGGTGTGGTGCAGTGCATAGAATGCATGAAGGTAACACAACTTTTGAGCCTTTAGAACCACTTGAAAAAAGTGTAACAGGCTGCCAAAAAGTGTTTTTTAAATGAAAATGTGAGTAGTTAAAGCAAGCAACAAAATGTGGTCCTTTATGCTGTTTTATTTATGGATTAGTGACAACTGGTGCAACAGTTCTAAAAACATGCTTTTTGGGTACACTGATGAAGGAAGAGAGAGTGTTCCAAGGCATTTGACACCTGCTCTCCCCGCTGGAACTCTGTGGGCGTTCCTGCAGTGGATAGGCTTGTAAGAATCGGAAAGATGTAGGGTGTCACTTCTGGGGGGAACCCCGTCATCACTGGGTGCTGGACATTTAGGTTCTGGCCTTGGCCAGTGCAGGGTAAAGGGAAAGAGCCTGACCTGGTGCCTTTTTTTAGTGGTGGAAAAGGGCAGCAATGGCTGCGATAATGTGGTTTGTCTCGGACGGCTATGGAGGCTTCAGCCCAATAAGCTCCAATGGAGGTAGGCACCAGCTCTACACAGGTCAGGGCTTTGAGAGTCTTGCTATGCCCTAACTCCTGTATATGCTTTCTGACATGCCACCTGGACTACTTTGGTGGTGGACACTTGCTGGCTAGGCAAGGTGAGATGTGTATCTAGGAAAGTCAGCTTTATTTGTTTCTTTTTGCTACAGCACAAAGCTGCTGAATAATAGAGCAGAAGTACTGCATCCAAGAAGTGTGCTGTATGTTCTGTAAAATTAGGTTAATCTTGGACCAAGCCTCAGTGTTGTAGCTGTATTGGTTGTCTTTTGAAAGATAAATCTGCTCCAGAATGTAACAAGTGGTTTAATTCTGTTAAGGAGGAATTGGCTTCTACTTTTCATACATTTAGGTGTCCCTTAGCGGATATGTACAATCCAATCTGCAGAGAAGTCCATGATCCTTGTCAATTGTGCGGCATTTACTTGAGGTGGTTCCGCAAAGTGATTGTGCTCTGATGCCTGCTACCTTTGTTGCCTTTAAGGAACTAGGTATAGCTGTTTTGATTACCTAACTGACACTAGATGCAGTAAACTTAAGGATGTCCAGAAGCAATCCAGCTGCCGGTTAGGCAGACAACAGACAAATGGCAACAGGCCCAAACATAACAAGAAGAGCAAAGCTGTGAACTGCCTGCAGCTTAGAGAGCTTGCTCGAGGGGTCTTAAACCTGAAGATGGCTTAAGATGAGGCCAAATATCCACCTGGTAGAACTTGGAGAAAAGGGAGACTACAAAGCCCAAGTGGTAGCCTTACAGATTTGAGAAACAGTTGTCTTAAGTTAAAAAGCTCTGGAAATACTCATAGATTTAATTGAGTACACTGTCAGGAAAGAATGGAACTTGAACGTTAGACCATGTGGGTGGATGATGGCCTGCTTGTGTCATTTTGAGATGGTGAAACCAGAGTATTAGTACAGGGTCCATCTTGGAAAACAAAAAAGAAATGGCCTGTCTGAAAGAAGTGGAAGTTGAGATGGACTCTCAAACCCGAACCACATCCAGACAGTAGAAGGAAACTTCCTAGGGTGAACTGGAGGCAGACTGAGGAACCTGATAAGAATGTCCTGATTGGGGCGTTAGATGGAATCTACCCTAAGAACTGGGTGTCAATACCACCTTGTCCTGTGCAAAACTATGAAGGATTCCTTATCATATAAGGTTGCCAGTTCAGACACCTGCTTCATCAAAGCAAAGGCTTACTACTTCAAATTCCACAGAATTACTAGGGGAAACTGTTGGAAACCCCCTGTACAAGGGTTTTAATCAATGAGTAATAGCACTGAAAACTCCTCTGGGGAGGAAATCCTGAGGCTTACACCAAAGTAATCATGCATTGCATGTCCAGAGATAGATTTTACAAGAAGCAGATCTCCCAGCTTTGCATCAGGGGATGCCTAGACTCCACAGTGCCCTATCTCTCATAACTTGAGATTTAGCTGCCATGCTGCTAAAGGCAGCACCATAAAGCAGGATGGCAAATTCTGATCTGGTAGAGCCCTCAAAGCAACCGTCCAGCATCCTTTCAGGTGGACGGACCATCCAGGGACAAAGAGGAACACTGGAATGCTCTCCATGAACCTGTGAGACAAACCAGTACTGAGGTACTAATCCCACAAAGTCACCAGAACCTCTAATGCTTCTACCAAAGGACCACTGCACCTAAGATGAAACTGCCTAGCCTTTGGTTTGACCTGGATGCCAGTAAGTCAACCTTTGGAGTTGCCTACTTCTGACATACTGTACCTACTGGAATTGGACCCTACTGGGTTCATGCACTGAAGTCTGCCTGCCACTGTGTATGCATGGAATGCACATTGCTGACAAGACTTGAGAGTGAAGTTTTGTCAATGATATGATTCAATCTATCTCTTTGCTACTGCAAATTTCTAGATCCTTCTGACAGTGGATGTATGCTACCCTAATGGTCTTTTATGTTGTAATTCAGATTCTATAACCTTCCATGAAGGTCTAATTTAGGGACAGTAAAAAAAAACAAAAAACATCTGAAGCTTCTAAATGTTACTTGGGGAATTAGACTGCTTCAAGGAACAAGTCTCCTATAATCAAGGGTGTCCAGGGCTCCTCTTCAGACTGACTGGCACCCATCGTGGGGATTTATTAAACCGTGTAAGAAATAAGACATAATTTCTGTTGTGCTAATAAGAATAGGACATTTGATAATTATCTACGATGCATATTAAGTCAGAAATCTCCTAGGTAAAGGGAGGCCGTTGCAGATTTGGTATATGTCAACATAAATTTACACCTGAATCCAGTCTCTTAGCGTGTCTAAATGCAGAATGGACTAATGCCCGTATGAACTTTGGATCAGTGAACCATTCTGCCACAAGAACTGGGGTGAAAAAAACACTGACCCAGAATCTTGAGAGGATATGCAGAGATCAGGAGTGGAGTAATGAAAAAAGGATGTCTCTTAAGAAGCTGCGTGAGAGAAGATTTTGTAACCTCAACCAGGTTTCTGGGTTGTTCCAAAGAGACCCTGTCCCCCGACATCAATGCAGTCCACTTCCTCTGTTTGAGGAACAAAAGGACAGAGAGTATTTTGGGACTTTGAATATACCCCAGTGTGCACACTTGCCACGCAAAAATAAAAAATATTTTCCTATATCATACTGTGTCAGTTCACCTGAGTCCAGGTGACAGATGCACCCCATTGGGGTCTGGAGTGCACCGCAAGGTAGTGGACCCTACGGCTGACTGCTGCGGATGGAGCTCTAGGTTATACAAGAGAGCAGGTACTCTGTAGTACCAACACTGATGACACTGGGAGCTAGAGCATGAGATTTCCCAGGGTGCAGAATTTAAGAGCCAGCGGGTGTTCACCAGAGGCCCCTAGTGGTGGGGATGAATTTAGCTGCATTCTGGCTCCAGGTCGCGACCCCTAGGGTCTCCCAGCTCACGGTAGACTACAAGAAGATATAGAGGAAGCGGCAGACTGCAACAACAAAGGATAGTCCGAACATAGCCAAAGCCAATACACAATATTGATCAGCAGGGCTGGCTTGCAGTGCACAGGTTTATATAGAGTTCCCTGATAGGGGCTGGGGTGGAGCCATGCTTTGAGGAGAGATTACTTAAGCAGTGAGGTGAGAGTGGCTGGCCTCTTAAGCTGAACACATGGAGAGGTAAGCTGACAAACATTACTGCATAACCATGACATACAGTTTGTATAAAAAAACTTTTTTTATTTCATAAAAACACACACATTTGTTGTCTGTGAAATACATTACAAAGATAAGCGCATTAAATCGTCTGAGAAGGTTTGGCCTTCTCAGAAGAGTTAATGCGCTTATCTTTGTAATGTATTTCACAGACAACAATATGTGTTTTTATATTGTATGAAATAAAAAAATATGTTTATACAAACTGTATGATATAGGAAAACATTTTTTAATGTGGGTGGTAAGTGTGCACACTGCGGTATATTCACAGTCCCAAAATACTATGTCCTTTTGCTACTATATCGGGATAATACCCAAGTGTTCACACATTTTAGCTTTACTGCACTCTTTCCCACAAACATAAACTCAAAACCTCTGTTTGAGGAAATTCTGCAGCAGATTTCTGCTTAGAGCCCCATGGCTGCTCTGGTTCTTTTCCTTGCATGATAAGCTTAACTTCATAGAAAAATGGCCTAGCATTGGCAAAGCTTCTCCTTTCTGGAAGGGGATCTTCTATACCTACTACTGGATTTTGTAAATTTCTGTCAGTAGGACATGCTGGGTATTTGGCTGAGAGTCCAGTAGTGCCTGAATCCACTCCTGTAGTAGCAAAATACCTACCTGGTCTGATGACCCTTGCTTGTAGGAACTGTGTGGATCTTTATTATGTTTGCAGGGCTGCTGCGATACTAAGAAAAAGAATGCAGCTTGAAGGCATGAGTAAGAGTTCATTCACACAGGGGCAACACGACTTCCAGCGTGATTTTGGGAGGCAACTTGGACACGACTTGAGTAGGTATGAATCACAGCGCGACTTGGGGCAACTTACAACGCAACTTAAAGTTGCCTCCAGGACAGGGGACTTTGCCAGTGGCCAATCACATAATAATCAGCTCTGTGGGAGAGAGGGGTTTGCCTAGAAAACTATTTTTACTTCCTGGAAAGTTGCTTCAGTAAAGACAGGGGATCTGACTTGGAGGCAACTTCCATTGAAATCATTGGGTACAAGTCGCCTAGAAGTATGATTGAAGTAGTACAGGAACCTTTTCTGAAGTCGGAGCAACTTCAGTAGTGTACATTAACCGCTTGCCGAGTGGCGCACGACGATGTACGTCGACAGAATGGCACGGACAGGCATAAGGGCGTACAGGCACGTCCCCTTTAAGATGCCATCGGGACCCCCGTGAGGCCGGTCGCGGGTCCCGCGGACTCGATCGTCTCACGGGAAGGCTGAACGGGGAGATGAGGAAATAAACAGCATCTCCCCGTTCTGCCTAGCAACTAGTGACGCCGATCTCTGCTCCCTGTGATTGGAGCAGAGATCAGCATTCACTATCTGACGGCCAGGCCCCCCCACAGTAAGAAACACACCTCTAGGCACACTTAACCCCTACACTGCCACCTAGTGGTTAACCCCTTCACTGCCAGTGTCATTTACACAGGAATCAATGCATTTAAATAGCATTGATTGCTGTATAAATGACTGGTCCCAAAAATGCATCAAAAATGTCCGATGTGTCCGCCATAATGTCGCAATCACAATAAAAATCGCTGATCGCCGCCATTACTAATAAAAACTAAATTATTAATAAAAATGCTATAAAACTATCCCCTATCTTGTAAACGCTATAACTTCTGCGCAAACCAATCAATAATCGCTTGTTGCGATTTTTTTTTTTTTTTTTACCAAAAATATGTAGAAGAATACGTATCGGCCTAAACTGAGGAAAAAAAAAATGTTTTTTTTTTTTTTATAAATTTTTGGGGGATATTTATTATAGCAAAAAATAAAAAAGAATGATTTTTTTTTCAAAATTGTCGCACTTTTTTGTTTATAGCGCAAAAAACAAAAACCGCAGGGGCGATCAAATACCACCAAAAGAAAGCTCTATTTGTGGGGGAAAAAAAGGACGTCAATTTTGTTTGGGAGCCACGTTGCACGACCGCGCAATTGTCAGTTAAAGCGACACAGTGCCGAATCGCAAAAAGGGGCCTGGTCCTTTGGCTGCAAATTGGTCCGGTCTGAAAGTGGTTAAGACGGCTCTCATTCACTTACATTGATTTTTATCATGTCGCGTGACTTGAGGCAACTTCAAATCGGATCCAAAGTTGCCCCTGTGTGAATGGACTCTTACTGTGTGTTTTGTTTACCTGTGGTAACAGTAAATGTCTATATCTACAGACGGCATGTCATGCAAATCTTAGCCATATCTGTAAAGCTGTCAGCTTTTGAAAAACATTTTCTCCACTCTTCTGCCTCCTTCCATTTCCTTACCAATTTGCCCATGTCCAGGATGGCCGTGTGAGCTCTATCCATTTCACATGCTCAGAATGATGCTTCACTCCCTGGAATGTAACCACTTTTTTTGCATTTTTTTTTTTTTTTCTTTTTCCCCACAATTTCCAGCTCAAATGCACACTGGAACATGGCATGGATGCGGCCCATTCAAGAAAAAAACATAGTACTGAGCTTCTGAGGACATTGAAAGACACACTCAGAACAACAAGAAAACATGCTTGTTCCTGAATTGCAGTGCTATAGCTCCACGGATCCACTAAATTGGGAGGCAGGCTTTGAAAAACTGGAGACGAGGAGAGCACTTCCAGGAAAGGTAGCCCTGGTTGCTCTGATGTATGTGGGAACATTTTGGGCCCCAATTTTCCACCCCAAAAGATCCACAGAAAGGGTTCTCTGCTTTATTACACGATCGTTTAAGGTCAAGGACAGCGCTAAAAGAGGCTGAACCTGCATGGACAACCACCAGAGGTGGAGGTGAAGGGTTTTCCTTTTCACACTAGTTGTGAGTTCTGTGGGGACAAAAAAGGAAATGGCCTGCTTTGTGGGCATTAAGCCTTTATAGTTTTGCACTGGTTCTTTGGGCCACATGTATGCTGCTATGTTGGCACAAGAAAAATACATTTTTTTTCTTTAGTGTTGAATGCAAGGGTGGCTTCATGGATCAACCCTAAAAAAGGAAACCATGAAGGGAGGCTGTTAGGAGGTCAGAAGCACTATATGTATTTTGTTAATAGGAGAGTTTAATATTTTGAATTGTCTTCCAGGAAGATTGTGATGTTTTTCAGTGGCTGCAGCAATGTTCTATAATGCCCAGCTGCAGTATACACTGCTTGTAACATAATCTTAGAAGCAATAAGGCTATGAGAAAAAAGGGTACGAGCTCCCAGCATGTTACTGATCTACTTCCAAGAACTCCTACAGTGTCTCCATATGTCTGAGTTTTACTGTAAAATGTTACAGGGGAGAAACGCAAGGGCAGCATTTTCTGATACTTACAGTGCCTTGCAAAAGTATTCACCCCCTTGGCTTTTTACCTATTTTTTTACATTAAAGCCTTTAGTTCAATGTTTTTTTTATCTGAATTATGTGATGGATCAGAACACAATAGTCTAAGTTGATGAAGTAAAATTTGAAAAATATATGCATAAAACTATTTTTATTCACCCCCTTCGTTATGAAGCCCATAAAAAGCTTTGGTGCAACCAATTACCTTCAGCAGTCACCGAATTAGTGAAATGATGTCCACGCTAATCTAAGTGTCACATGATCTGTCATTATATATACACACCTTTTTGAAAGGCCACATAGGCTTCAACACCTAAGCAAAAGACACCGCTAACTAAACACCGCCATGAAGACCAAGGAACTCTCCAAACATGTAAGGGACAATGTTGTTGAGAAGTATAAGTCAGGGTTAGGTAAAAAAAAAAAATCAAATCATTGATCCCTAGGAGCACCATCAAATCTATCATAACCAAATGGAAAGAACATGGCACAACAGCAAACCTGCCAAGAGACGGCCGCACACCAAAACTCACGGACTGGACAAGGAGGGCATTAATCAGAGAGGCAGCACAGAGACATAAGTTAACCCTGGAGGAGCTGCAGACTTCCACATCAGAGACTGGAGTATCTGTAGATGGGACGACAATAAGCCGTATGCTCCATAGAGTTGGGCTTTATGGCAGAGTGGCCAGAAGAAAGCCATTACTTCCAGTAAAAAACAAAATGGCACGTTTTGAGTTTGCAAACATTTGGGAGACTCCCAAAATGTATAGAGGAAGGTTCTCTGGTCTGATGAGACTACAATTGAACTTTTTGGCCATCAAAGAAAATGCTATGTCTGGCACAAACCCAACACATCACATCACCCAAAGAACACCATCCCCACAGTGAAACATGGTGGTGGCAGCATCATGCTGTGGGGATGTTTTTCAGCAGTCGGGACTGGGAAACTGGTCAGAGTTGAGGGAAAGATGGATGGTGCTAAATACAGGGATATTCTTGAGCAAAACCTGTACCACTCTGTGTGTGATTTGGGGCTAGGGCGGAGGTTCACCTTCCAGCAGGACAATGACCCCAAACACACTGCTAAAGCAACACTTGAGTGGTTTAAGGGGAATCATGTAAATGTGTTGGAATTGCGTAATCAAAGCCCAGACCTCAATGAATAGAAAATCTGTAGTCAGACTTTAAAGATTGCTGTTCACAAGCGCAAACCATGCAACTTAAAGGAGCTGGAGCAGTTTTGCAAAGAGGAATGGGCAAAAATCCCAGTGGTAAGATGTGGTAAGCTCATAGAAACAACTTATCCAAAGCGACTTTGAGCTGTGATAGCCGCAAAAGGTGGCTCTACAAAGTATTGGCTTTAGGGGGGTGAATAGCTATGCACATTGACTTTTTCTGTTATTTTGTCCTATTTGTTGTTTGCTTCACAATTAATAAAAAAAAACATCTTCAAAGTTGTGGGCATGCTCTGTAAATTAAATGATGCAAATCCTCAAACTAACCATGTTAATTCCAGTTGTGAGGCCAAAAAACACGAAAAATGCCAAGGGGTGTGAATACATTTGCAAGGCACTTTATATCATTTGTTTTTTTTTCATGGAATTCAAAGAAAGGAAAAGAAACCACACAAAAAATAGAACTGGGCTCTAGTGACTATTGCATTCCTTGTTTTGCTTAAAGAATGGAAAATTTTTATCTAGGTTTTTGAAGAGTTAATTTCTTTTTAAAAATAGTTTTTGATATCTTGAAAAACTGCTGCAAGAGTTGAAAGGAAAATTATGAATTATTATACTTATTTTACACTCCTCCTCCCCCCACAGTGCTTAGACAAAGATGATTTAATGGGCCGTTTGGTGGGATCCTTGGAACACTGAACACCTGCAGAGTGTTGGAGTGTCATTCAGGATCCTCAAAGTTCCTAGGACCTTGCCGTAGGATCTTTTGATGTCACCCTCGCCTAAGAGCCCAAGCAGAAGCCAAGCTGTGTGTTTTTTTTTTTTTTGCATCCATTCTATCTGAAGGATGCAGGAAGGTCCAGAGCCATGACATTGCCTCAATACTTGCCCTGTCTCTAAAGACCTACTTTGTGAGAAGGCAGTTTGAGCTGAGCACCAGGAGCTACCTCGTCATTGGGACCGATGGACAGCTTTTAAAATGTCCTTTTTCCTTTGGGTTTACTGTGACATCATCCACTGGGTGGAGTGTCACATGCGTGCACTTTGCTTTCTCGTTCCTGCTCTTCAGCATTAAGGAAGCACCTTCCAGCTGATGCTCATGCTTGCAAGAGTCACATGGGTCCTGTTCGTACTGCCTGCCATCTGTAACCTGCTCGCATTTGACCGCTTGACCCTACACCTGCTTCAAAGCAATTGGAGTACTGCCCTGTGGTGCAACATGTCTGATTCTAGACTTGGAGGACCAGTCCTGCTGTATCAGGTGCCTCACACTCAGTAAAGGGTTCTGATGCCTGCATTGTGCCGACTGATGTGACTCACCCCTGCGTCCTGGAATTTTGCCTTTTGGTACATTCCATGCCATCATAGCTGCCGCCTCCTCTTTTCTGTGCAAGGAAAATGTCATGTGCCATATAGCATTGATGTATTTTGACTCTAATCTCAGAAAACTCAAGCTGGCTATCATGATCTGCCCACTGCTTCTGGCTTTTAGAAGGTTTAACTGTGCCAGTTAAACCTTTGGTCATGGACCATTTAGAACTCCTGCCTAAAATGTCAAACAAAACCAAAGAAAATTCCCAGCTCAACTTACTAGTCAGCCTGCAACCAACCAAATTATCCTGTCTTTCAGTTTGCGTTAAAACAGGGGTTTCGTTTGCACACATATGCAACTACACCCCAGTATTATCTGCAGTCCTAACTCTATATACTTTTTAGGAGCTTCCATAGTAGCATTTTATCTCTTTCCTTCCTTCAGTATGCTAATTAAGGGGAGTGGTTAATTTGATCACAGGTGCTATATAACTTTCTGTAGCACACACTGGTTCTGGACAGCTCAGTAGATTGCTTTTAAAAAGGCCTGGATTCTTTCCTAAATGTACACAATATAGCTGGATACTAATATTTATAGGTAAAGTTGATCCACGGAATATTCTTCTTCAGAAATGCAACAGTGGACTTAGATGTGTGTTTTGAATCATTGTCCTGTTGGAAAAGTGCACGACGACCAAGGGCACAGAGTGATGGTAGCATCTTCTTTTTCAATATAGAGCAATATATCTGAATTTATAATACCATCAATGAAATGCAGCTCACCGACACCACCAGCACTCATGGAGCTCCACAGAAGGACACTGCCACACCATGTTTTACTGTAGGCATCATGCATTTTTCTTTGTACGCCTCACCTTTTGCGACGCCATACAGTTTTGAAGCCATCAGTTCCAAAAACATTTATCTTGGTCTGATCACTTAAGAGTACAGAGTCCCAGTAGTCTTCTTTTTCAGCATGGGCCCTGACAAATTCTAGGCAGGCTTTTTTGTGCATGGGCTTTAGGAGAGGACACCCATGCATGCCATTGCTCTGCAATGTACGCCGTAATGTGTCACGGGAAACGATCACCCCCAGTTTGGCTTTCTATTACTTTAGCTAACTGCAGTGAACTTGCATGGTGATTTTCTTCAACCCTTCTCATCAGAAGACACTCTAGTCGAGGTGTTAATGTCCATGGATGGCCTGGACGTCTCTGTGAGATGGTTGTAGTTGCATCTTTGTTCAATCTTTTGGTACATTTTTGTGTCACTTTTGCTACAGTATTCTGACTCATAAGTAAAGCTTTGCTAATCTTCTTGTAGCCTTCACCTTTTTTGTGTAAAGAAGTTATTTCTCAGGCCTTGTGACATTTCTCTTTCATGTGGTGCCATTGCTGACAGCATGAAATGGGAAGGGGTTTTCTTTAAGTAATACCCTTTAATAATCAACGGTCTGCTGGACACCTGTTTACTGAATAATTGGACTCTCAACTGTAGTTGAATTCTTTCATTGGGGTGCATTCATTTTTACAACATGGTCTTTAATGAATTTGTTAGGAAAAATACTTTTTTTGTGTGTGCAAATTAACAAATCTTGGTTGCAATCAATGGCCTGCATTTGTGGGAGTATTTTTTGTAGTATAGAGTTCCATAGAAAATGTTGACTCTGAAAGCAAAGTAAAGGTTTTCTGACAAATCTGTTAGGGTGTACTCGTTTATGCTGATCACTGTATATTGGTTTAGGGAGATGGATACTGACATTTTAAGAAAGTATACATTTTACATATCAATAAAGTGCTATTAAATACAGAAATAATGTTCTGCATCCAAATAATGTATAGCATAAATAACAAAAATATTAGACAACTACCTCATTAAATAATATACATTCAATATTAAACCAATATCAAAGGAGTGCTTACCTAAACATGTGCAAATATAATCATGTGAATAACCTGCCAATTATTATACAAAAAATCAATCATAAATAAAGGTAAAGTCTACAAAACACCCAAGATGCAAATGAAAGTCTTCCTGCTATTATCGTGTAGCACCCTCTAGTGTGCTACTAGCGGTAATGCAGGCAAATTCTATTCTGACCCAGGGCTAATCCTGAGCCATGGAATTTGGGTCAGGGTTACTGGAGTTCAAGGCTGGATGACTCCATGGCTCTCTGGTGCCTCCCCCTGGTTCTAAAATGTTGGAGAATATTCTAGAAATGAGTGGGCAGAAGCTAAGACGGTTGTCTTGTATATTTAGGGGCCCTTAGCCAATCCCCAGGAAGTGGGCCTGGCAGGGAACTAAGGAGCCCTTAAATAGACCTGAGCCATGCCAGCAAGGGAGTCGGGTGGAAGATGGAGAAGCAATGCTGAGGGAGTCTGTCAGTGGCCCTTTAGGGACCCCTGCTGGTGAGGGTTTTTACCTCGGGCTGGAGCTTGGGTAGCTTGCCTGGAAGGATCCTACCACAGGAAAGCTTTCTGGAGAGGCAGCAGGAGCAAAGAGACAGTGAGTAGATCAGCATATTGCAGGGACTGACAAGGGGCGAGACTGCCAGCTGTACCAGGTCTCTCTTGAAGACAGCAGTATACTTAAGTCTTCATCTAACCTTGCCCTGGGAGGTGTCCAGTGTGTGTCAGTCTGGTAGACTGGTAAGAAGAAGCAGCCAGGTTCGCTGAAGTGACAGCCAGGTGGGCTAGCATTTTCTAAAGTGGAGCTGGGATCAGTGTCTATTGGGAAGCAGAATGAATTGTAAGATTGCAGTTCACTCCTTGTGCTACTTTTCCAATGGACAGAGAGTTCCCTGGATCTATTGTTTGTCAAGTTGGGCATACCATAATCCCTACCCCACCCAGTTATCATCCCCTAATAAAACACCAAAAAAACAAGCTAAAAACACTGTTTTCTGTATCCGGATGCCAGAAGGAAATGCTATGTGACTTGCTGTACAGCAGTGGAGAACCCTGATAATTGCAACTCCTACGGGAGTAGTGCTATAATTGTGCTGGTAAAACGAAGGTCAAACACACCCAGACCCAGAGCAGCTCACTGTCACAATAGACCTTCAAGTTATTGGAATGTCTAGAAGTGCTTTTAAATTTACTCCAAACTGTCGTCATCGCATATATATAAATTTGGATCACAAATGGATATCAAGATGGAAATCCAATATGCATAGAGAAAAAGGACTAACAATAGTGAAGTAAAAAACAATACAATACACTCATATAAGCAGAGCACTACAATTATATGAGCAAAAAGAAAAAAGGGTAGACGAATCTAACTATATAGGCCAGATAAGGAGTACACAATTATATAAAATGATTATATTTTATTATACAAAAGATCTAAAATATCATACATGTATGCTTATTTATAGTTAAAAAAACACAATTGTATTGTTTTTTTCTCATAGGTTTGTCAGGAACCATTAACCAGGCAGAGACAGAAAATGTAGTCAAAATCACACCTTTAATGAAATTGCAAAAAATAACAGTTTAGGAACGTATTCAAAAACTGAAGCCAGTGTTTGGTCGCCAGAGCGGGTAATCGGATGAGCTAGGGTCAGGAAACCAGAAATCAGCATAGTAAGGAGCCAATACAGGAACCGGTATCATAAGAGAAGTCAGCCAGGCCAGGTCATACACAGGGACACACTGGAGATCATTGACCACGCAAGGGCGAAGAGGATTTGAGCTAAGCTGCTTAAATAGCCAAAAGGGGCTGGCTGTAGGCTGGGTTATTGAGGCGGGTTAATGGTAACCCACATAAGTCACTGTGAAAACAACAAGTGGCTGGTAATTAACCAAAAGCTGAGCAGCTTCTGAGCACTGAAAGAAAAGAGCTGCTTGTAAATTGGCAGGAGCCCAGCTCTGACAAGGTTAAATCAACAACATATAGTGATACAGCAATAGAGGTTTACAGGCTCAACAGATTACAATTTTAGAGAGAGAGAGAGATATCTTCATGTGTCAACGTGTTTTGCTAGAAATAGCTTCCTGAGGATGCATTAAAACAACACAATTGTCTGAAAGGGAAAAATAACTCTTAAAGGTAACTGTGTAAGTAATTATTTTGCATACATGTACATATATTATGTCAACACCAGAGCACCAGCATGCAAAAGACTCCCTGGACAGGCACCGGAGCATAGGGAGAGGCTAAAGAGGCGGTCCCAGACACTAATGTACCTATATGGAAAAGACTATGGGATCATATATATTGTAGTGTAAACTATATGCGGTAAAAAGCATGCATGTATGATATTTTAGATCTTTTGTATAATAAAATTTTTAGATTTTATGAGTGTGTACTTCTTATATTGCCTATATAGTCCGCTTCTCCCCCCCCCCCTTTTTTTTTTTTTCTTTTTGCTCAATTTATACACCACAGATGTTGGCCATGGGTGTCAGCCTTTTCTTTCTATATTAACATGATAGTCTTGCGTTATCATTTTGATTCACATTTAAAAAAAAAAAAAAAAAAAAAAACCCTACAAAAATGGCAATTTTTTTTTAATTTGTCGATGGACCTCCCCCAAAGCTTCAGTTGGATGATTTTTGGAGTATGGGAAGGGGTTCACTTTAAGTCCTAAAGGACATTTTACTAACTCTCCAAGACTCATTTCCTCCTGGCAGAAAATTTTTGCATTTTGGCAGAAGAAAATGCTTCTAAACTCGTGTAATTCATTTAATTGGCCAAAATAATATATTATTCTCTGCAATAAAATGAATAACGCTCAAGCACTAAACGTGCCTAGCACTTAGGCTTGTTAAGACCTGTTTTTCTGCCAAAACTTTGCTACTCCTGAACACTGGTTGTGGATTTTTTTTCTGCCTCTAAATGCACTTGCCTCTAAACTTTATGTGTACATAAACACGTATGATAACATGCAGGGTTGTTTAGAGGCAGGAAAAAAAAAAAGCCAGTCGCCTCTAGGAGCAGCACAAAAATTGGTGTGTATGGGGCCTATAGTAGATCTAGTCAGTAGTTATCGCCAACCTTCATTATTGAAGTAGAGGCAAGGTTTGCTTAAGCGGTTCCCGACCAGCCACCGCAGTTTTACTGCGGCAGAATGGCACGGGTGGGCGAAATGACGTTACCTTGCGTTGGTTTGGCTTTTGACCACTAGGGGGTGCACGCCACTGGAGGCAAAATGACCCGCTGGTGACAGAGCAAGAACCGGGATCTGTGTGTGTGAACACAGATCCAATTTTCTCAGGGAAGAGGAGACCAATCGTGTGTTCATACCAAGTATGAACACTGATCTCTCTCTCTCTCTCTCCTCCTAGTCAGTCCCCCCCCCCCCCCCACAGTTAGAACACACCTAGGGAACACAGTTAACCCCTTGATCGCCCCCTAGTGGTAACGCCTTCCCTGCCAGTGATATTTATACAGTAATCGGTGCATTTTTTTTTCCAATAACAGTTTTATTTAAAGTTTTGTCAAGTACACTTTAAATGCATTGCTTAGTCATCAAAACATGAGAATAGTTTTCTTATCTTACACGGCTATTCTACTTCTTGAACTTGTAGCTTCTGTCTCTCTCAGGTCACCGTGTTCTTTCCTTTTTATATCAAGATATGTTGCGTAAAAGTTGTTATCAACCAAACATTATAACTCGCATGGAAAATAAGAACAGGAGTCACAGGGGGACTCTTAGTGGAGGAAGAAAAGAGGGGAAAAAAAGGGGGGGGGAAAGGTAGGTTGTCATTCTGGGCCAGTCTCCGGATCGTGTTGGTCCTCCCGTCGCTCCCAGACCTTATCATGCTCGTCTAAGCGGTCTTGTATTCTCGCTGTCATCCTCTCCATCAGCTCAACATCTTTAATCCTGGCATAAAGGGCCTCATTGGAGGGGGGGGGGGAGCAACGTTTCCAGTTCAGCGCCACCAGGCAGCGTGCCGCTGTAAGGATGTGCCAGGTTACTTTCTTATGTGGGACTGGGACTCTCAGTGGCTAAAGGCCCAGCAGAAAAAATGTAGGGGTGGCGGGGACCGTCTTTTCAAGAAGACGGGCAAGCAGCTGCTGAACTGAATTCCAGAAGGGAACAATCTGCGGGCATTCCCAGTAGATGTGAATGAGTGTTCCCCTAGCCCCCATGCAACGCCAGCAGCGATCTGAGCTGGCAGGGTATATGGCGTGCAGCACATCTGGGATCATGTACCAGAAATATAGAATTTTGAATGTATTTTCCTTAAATTTTCCATACAGATCGAGCTCTTGGCCGCCTGGGCCCATATGGCCCCCCACTGTTCCATGGGTATCTCCTCATCTAAAGCCTTTTCCCACTTAAGCATATAGGTGTGTTTTGCCCATCGTTTCGATGGGCCTTGCATTCAGTATTATATATATATATATATCAGAGATCAGACCTTTCTGGGCAGAGCCTGCCAGGATAAGGTTTTCGAAGGGGGTTGGAGGGGAAAATTGCAGGTTTCGTGCAAATGTCAAGGCATAGTGGCAGATTTGGAGATACCCATAGAACACCTGCCTTGGTAAGTCAAATTTGGCTTGTAGGTCTGCAAAAACGCATAGTGCAAAGAGCAGGGGCGAGAGTGGCCACCCCTGCCTGGTGCCATTCTGCACTGGTAATGGGGCGGATAGGGCAAAGTGAGTTTTGACCTGGGATAAGGAGTTTGTGTAGAGGTGTTGGATTGCTCTGTACAAGGGTCCCCTGAATCCAATGTGGTGCAGCGTGGCGAACAGGAAGGGCCAACCCAGGCGTCAAATGCCTTTTCAGCGTCTAGGCTGACTAACGGATTGCTTGCCCTCCCTGTTCGCCACTTCCACCAAATCGATTATTTTCCTAGTATTATCTCCTGCTTACCGGAGTGGGACAAAGCCCACCTGGTCTTTATGGATGAGGGAGGGCAGAACCATGTTCAAACGGATGGAAAGCAGCTTGGTGAAGATTTTTAGGTCCGAATTTAGGAGAGCGATTGGCCTGTAATTGGCACACAGAGAAGGATCTTTTTTCGGTTTGGGGATTACTGTAATGAAGGAGTGTTGCATGTCCCCTGGGATTGGGGTGTCTTGCAGGAAGGCATTGAATAATTTGCACATGTGAGGAAATAGTTGAGGAAGGAATTCTTTGTAATATTCATAGGGGAATCTTTCCGGGCCCGGGCCTTGTGGTTGGTTAGGGATTTAATGGTCTGCTCTAATTCTTCTAGTGTGATCGGTGCATTTAGGGAATCCAGATCTGTGGACTGGAGCTGGGTTATCCCACTATACTCAAAGCATTGTTGTATTAGTCGGGAGAGGTCGGTGAGGAAGGATTGCTGGGGATATCAGGGTTATTGTAGAGGGCCTTGTGAAATTCCGCAAAGGAATGAACTATATCCTTTGGGTGAGAGATCAGGCAGCCTGAGCTGTTCCTGATCTGGTGTGGTGTCGATGTCTGGGTGCCATCTCGCAGTTTCCTAGCCAGGAGAGAGTGGGCCTTGTTGCCTTTGTCATAATATAGCTGTTTTAGTCTAACTAGGGCTTTCTCGACACGGCCCAGAGCCAGGTGACCCAATGTTGCCCTGAGGGATGTGATTTTTTTTTTTTTTTTGTTTAAGGAGAATTAAGGTGGGAGATATTTGCAATCGTTTCTCAAGGATTCCAAGTTCCCTCTGTCTGTGTTTTCATGGTCTGCATTTTTTTTTCATGGCTGAGGACAAGGGCAGACATCTACGCCTCATTACCGCCTTATGGGCTTCCCACAATGTGGGAATGGAAATATCCTCTGTGTTTTCCTCAAGATAATATTTTAATGTAGAGGTCAATTCTGTTTTTGAGGGGAGGTGTTGGAGTAAGAATGTGTTTAGGCGCCAATTATAGGGTCTGCCATTGGGGATGCTTAGATCTAGTGGTATCATGACCGGGGCATGGTCTGACCAGGAGATCGGCAGGATCTGTGCTGTTCGCGTCAGGTGTAGGGTGTTAACGAAAATATAGTCTATGCAGGAATGTGTGCGGTGGGGAGTAAAAAGTATACTGTCGGGCGCCAGGGTGGAGAGCTCGCCAGGCGCTGCTGCTGTGTGCGCCGACCCCTTGGAGATGACTCCGATCCTCAGGAACGTTTGGGTGGGGTGGCTATGAGGTCCCAATCCGGGAGCTGAAGTGCTCTGGGATCCAGGGTGTCGTAGAAAGCCACCAGATCCTCTGGATATCTCAGGACCGCTGTTTTACCCTGGTGCTTAGCTGTGAGGCTGAAGGGAAATCCCCAGCGGTAGGGGATATTTTCATCCTGTAAAATGCGTAGTAGTGGTTGGAGTAGTCTGCCTTTTGTGTAGGGTTATCCAGGATAAGTCCGGGAAAAGCTGGATTTGGTTATCATCAAGAGTCACTTTTCGGGTGAGGTCGGGCCTGCCTCATAATTTCCTCCTTAAGGGGATAGGCGCTTAGTCTGCAGATGATGTTGCGGGGCCTGGTACTGGTGCCTTTGGGCCGTAAAGCACGGTGCGCTCTGTCCATTTCAATAGTTTTGGTTGGGGGCTCCCCAATCACGTTGTTAAACGGGGATTGTAGAGTAGTGTGGATGTCTTTGGGACCCTCAGATTCTGGGACTCCCCGCACACGGATAATGTTCCTTTGCCCCCTGTTGTCCAGGTCTTTGTTGTATGTCTCTGAGGAGGGAGCGGTGTTCTGTCCCCTGGAGTTGGGTTCTGTGAACCACCAGTTTGGTTTCTTGGATTTCCTCTTCCGCCATCTCCACTCTGTCTGCTAAATGTTTAAGGCCCGATTTGGAGGGTCTGAATCTCTGATCTGCAGGTGGATTTCACATTCTCGATAAGTTGTCTGAAGTCATCTTTGGTCGGCATTGCTTGCAAGTAGGCATGCCATTGTGGGGGCATAAGTGGGAGTTGTTCTAGTCCCTGTAATTGGTGGGTGCTGTGGGGAGAGTGAGGGGGCTGTCGATTTGGCCCCTCGGGGGGAGGGGGATCGGTGCCGGGTAGATGGGTGGGTTATCCCTGGGCTCCAGGAGGGGGCCGATGCCGCATTGGGGCTGAGATGCAGTCCGGAGAGAGGGCCTTGGCGTGTGCTGGTGTGCCGGCCGGCGCCATCTTGGCCGGCCCGCCCGGAGGCATATCAGGTGGCGAAAAGTAGTCCCGGAGGTCCGTCGATGAGCCTGGCAGGGGTTGTGATGTGCCCCGAGGCTTCATGGAGCGGGTCGTCTTGGAGCCACCCATATTTATGGAGCAGAACGACCTCTGGTGTGCTCTGTATCGGAGGGCAGAGAGAGCGCTATAGAGCTATGCTGCCATTCAGGTCGGGTTCCGGACACACCCCCCCCCCCCCCCCACCCCCCCCCCCCTCCACCCCCCCCCCCCCCCCCCCCCCCAATCGGTGCATTTTTATAGCACTGATCACTGTATTATTGTCACTGGTCCCAAAAATGTGTTAAGTGTCCGATCTGTCTGGCGCAATATCGCAGTCCCGATAAAAAAACGATGATCACCTCCATTACTAGTATAAAAAATAAATAATAATAAAAATGCCATAAATCTATCCCCTATTTTGTAGACGCTATAACTTTTGCGCAAACCAATCAATATACGCTTATTTTTTACCAAAAATATGTAGAAGAATACATATCGGCCTAAACTGAGGAATTTTTTTTTTTTTTTTTAATTGGGATATTTATTATAGCAAAAAGTAAAAGATATTGTGTTTTTTTTTTTAAAGTTATTGCTGTTCTTTTGTTTATAGCGCAAAAAATAAAAACCGCAGAGGTGATCAAATACCACCAAAAGAAAGCTCTATTTGTCGGAAAAAAAGGACGTAAATTTTGTTTGGGTACAGCGTTGCACAACTGCACAATTGTCAGTTAAATCAAGGCAGTGCAGAATCGCCAAAAAAATGTTCTGGTCATTAAGGGGGTAAAACCTTCCGGGTCTGAAGTGGTTAATATATCTGGACCTGCTCCCTCATACTAGATAGCAGCATGAAATAGAAAAATCTTTTAGGGAAAAAAAAATTATTAAATATACCCACCTTTGCCAAAAATCTCAAGAAAGAGCACTCCAACGCAGTGCAAAAACATCTACTTGTGAGATTTAGATGCTTGGCGTAGTTCCAGATCTCCCCAGAAGAAGAAAGAGGAGGTCATTATTACTGAAGGCCTAAACCCTGGGCATGATCTCTGATGATCAGTGCTGTCATGTGGGTAGTCCAGAAGACTAGAAATCTTTCCAGGTACCATAGGTAAAAAGTATTTTTGTTAGAGCACATGCATTTGGCTTGTGGTGTACAAAACCAAGATGGAAGACTAAGGCTTCAGGATTTCAGTATTCCCTATCCTGGTATGTTTGACGAGGACACATTGCATTCAAAATTGTTACCGTCAGTAGAATGTGGTGAAATATCCAGGATTCTGCCTAGGAGTTGTTGACTTCCCTGGAAATTATGGTGGCTAATCATACTATTGAGCCTTGATATATAGTTTATGTATGAATATGTGTGTTATTGTTTGGGCAGTAAAAACTAAGCTGTGTGTTTTATAACTGCATTATATGCAATAACAGGTCCACAGTCCTACTTTCACATGTAGTGTTATTTTACTGTTTGTTTTTTTTCAATGCAGGAAAGAGAATACAGCAGAAGCCTTACCTGAGGGATTCTTTGATGACCCAGAAGTTGATGCAAAGGCAAGTGTTCCTTCTTTTCTATGCAGTGCTACTTTAAATGCCATAATGGGATCATTAACACATTTGGAACAAAAATGGTCCATTTCATTTTAATCGTTAGTGGCTCCCCTGGCAGTGTTCCTCACGTACACAACATATGGAGCCTATCACGAGCCATATCTTTTCTGATGAAAGAGGCTGCAGTAAAGTATATTTTAAGCCCAATGCCTTCTAGAATAGTAAATGTGAAGTATACTTTGAACAAGGTATAATCACTACACACTTGCGACCAAATAGCTGTAAACGGCTAAAGATTTGTCTGATGGATCAGTAGAATTCGTAAAGTTGAATTAAAATACTAAAATGCAATGTTTAGTCTTTTGCCATTTTTCCTATAAAACTGACCTGATTTGCTGCTAGATAACTCATTAATATTAACATGTACTCATTCCATTATAAGCCACCATATTCACCTCTTTCATTAGAGCTTATAGAATGAAACTGAATGTCCGCATTTAAAGGAACCTCTTGTTTTTGTTATATTAAATCTGTAGGGGAATTTGCCACACTTTCCAGAGGGAAACTGTTATTTAAACAGCTTGTTCAATCCTGCAGGAACCTCTTTTATGGCCTGTGAGCACCACACTGATCACTGTTCTTGCCAGAAAATCCCAGCTATCAAAATGACAACTGGGCCTTGCTCTGTTTACTCAGCAGAGGCAAGAGGAGTTTGGAACATTGTTTGAGAGATGCCATTTTACATTAATATTTCATACTGTACTTAGTTTCTTCAAGCCTGGTTCACGCTGATGCAATTTCAGATGTGGGTCGCACTGAATCGCATGACAATGGAAATAACTATTCCAATGGTGCCCATTCACATCAATGCAGTGCAGCTGTGATGGGACTTTTGGGAGGAAGAGTCCTTTGCTACTTTAGTGCAATGCAATGTGATTTTGTGGTCCAGACTTTAATGGAAGCACATCTAAATCACATCTACATGCATTTTTAATGTGCGATTCATGCTGGTTGTTAGGAGCAGGTGCCTGGTATGGATTTTCAAGAGGACCCCCCCCCCCCAAAATCCATACTAGGCCCTTCAGTCTAGTATGGATTTAAAGGGGAATCCCACCCCTCTAAAAACTTTAATACCCAGCCGTCACACGTGTGCATCCATGATGGCCTAAGATTGTGTGCTGTTACCAACAGCTATAAGCCATGGCTTCTAATCTGGAGACATCGAAACAGACTTTGAGTCATGTAAATGTTCTCCAGAGTCAATCACAACAGTCACATGAGATGTAAGTTGGGGGGTTAAAGCAACCCTACCAGTAAAAAAAAAAAAAATGAAATAAATAATATTTGCTCCTATTTAACTCTTTATTAACCCTAATCAGCCAAAATTTAGACATTTTTTAACTATTTAATAATAACTGAGCCAAGGTTACCAACAGCTGTTGGCCATGGCCTCTGATTTGGAGCCATGGAGACAGACTCTGTCATGTGACTGATCTGAGAGCCAATCACAACAGTCACATAAGATATAAATTAGGGGTTAAACAACTCTACCAGTAAAAATATCAACTTTTAACTTGTAGTACCTTTTTTTTTTTTTTTTTTTTTTTTTTTTTTTTTTTTTTTTAGCACCACAGTAAAATTTTAACATAAAAACTTTATTTAAATTGCAAATAATTTTGCCATGCTTTGTACCAGTGTCAAAATTGTAATGCTCAAAATGTGGAATCGTTTTTTCTTTCCGTTTTTTTTTTTTTGCATCTTTGTGTCTATAGATTGCAAAGAAAATTCCCAAAACATGATATATGCTTTACTCCCTTATTTAAAAGCAGCTCTTTACTCTTTGTGGCAACAAATGTGACCCTTGAGTCCTGTTAATTTAGGCACCATTGTTCTGTACACTAGTTCAAATGGACAGGGCAGTTTGTTCATGTGTACTTGACACTCCTTAAAGACTATACATGATATACAAGTCTTAAGCGGTTTAAAGCTCCGTCCCCGTTTTTCATTTTAAATGGAAAATGTTTATTTGACAGCAAATATGGAACTATGGCTTCTTGAATGTGCACAGATCGAATACATTGGTAATGCCTAGTTTTTAAGCCATTATTTATACAGAATTTTTATATATGTATTTTTATTGCCTTTATGTAATAATTTATTACAGCTGCAGTCTATTCCAGGCAGCTTTCTTCTGACTGATTGTGTTTCTTGTAAAGGTGAGAAAAGTAGATGCTCCCAAAGATCACATGGCTAAAGAGTGGGAAGAATTTCAGAAGGAAATGCGTCAAGTTAATACTGTGAGTATTGTATTACCTTTTTATTGCTATTTTGTATTTAGAAAATACACAGACATACCTGTATGTTTGGTGAGAGAGAGGGATAGCTCCTAAAATATTTGTTTTCACAAAACCTTAATAAAAACTGTCACAAATGTTTGCAAAAAAAAAAAGTTAAACAATTAGCTCATTGACAAATTAGCAGGCTTGGATGCTTTGAGTGGGCAGTGTCAGGCCCAGCTTTTTGCAGGAAAATCCCCTCTGGATCTACTGATCACTAACGTGCAATTTTTACAGAAAGGAACCTCCGTTTCTCTAATGTTTCATTATATGTACTGTTTGAATTGCCCTGGTTTGTTGCAGGTTTATTTGCATAAAAGAAGTTTAACAGCTTCCATTTTCTGCATGAAAAACCCGCTGCATGAAACCACATCTTCCACTTGTCCAACAACTTGTAACTAGATCAGCTCAATGCGTATAGGTCTCTTTGCGAAATGGTTATATTAATTTTATTTCACAGATTAAAATTACTGAAAAAACTTAACGTGTATATTCAGGCATCACCCAAATTTTACCCCAGACTCCCTCTTCCTCCTCTAGATTATGGTACTGTATTATTTTTAAAGCTTTCCTTATGTTACTGTTGTAAGAAATCGTTTTTTATTGTGACATCATCACTAGGCTTGTAAATTTCTTGCAGGGGCAGCTGCTGGGAGTTCAGTTCCTCTTGATGTAGGCATACCCCTTGACCTACAGTATCTCACAAAAGTGAGTACACCCCTCACATTTTTGTAAATATTTTATTCTATCTTTTCATGTGACAACACTGAAGAAATTACACTTTGCTACAATTTAAGGTAGTGAGTGTACAGCTTTGCTGTCCCCTCAAAATAACTCAACACACAGCCATTAATGTCTAAACAGCTGGCAACAAAAGTGAGTACACCCCTAAGTTAAAATGTCCAAATTGGGCCCAAAGTGTCAATATTTTGTGTGGCCACCATTATTTTCCAGCACTGCCTTAACCCTCTTGGGCATGGAGTTCACCAGAGCTTCACAGGTTGCCACTGGAGTGCTTTTCCACTCCTCCACGACGACATCACGGAGCTGGTGGATGTTAGAGACCTTGCACTCCTTCACCTTCTGTTTGAGGATGCCCCACAGATGCTCAATAGGGTTTAGGTCTGGAGACATGCTTGGCCAGTCCTTCACCTCTACCCTCAGCTTCTTTAGCAAGACAGTGGTCATCTTGGAGGTGTGTTTGGGGTCGTTCTGTTGGAATACTGCCCTGTGGCCCAGTCTCTGAAGGTAGGGATCATACTCTGCTTCAGTATGTCACAGTACATGTTGACATTCATGGTTCTCTCAATGAACTGTATCTCCCCAGTGCCGGCAGCACTCATGCAGACCATGACATTCCCACCACTATGCTTGACTGTAGGCAAGACACACTTGTCTTTATACTCCTCACCTGGTTGCCACCACACACGCTTGACACCATCTGAACCAAATAAGTTTATCTTGGTCTCATCAGACCACAGGACTTGGATTCCAGTAATCCAAGTTTGTCAAACTGTGGGCTTTCTTGTGCATCATCTTTAGAAGAGGCTTCCTTCTGGGATGACAGCCATGCAGACCATTTTGATGCAGTGTGCAGCGTATGGTCTGAGCACTGACAAGCTGACCCCACCCCTTTAACCTCTGCAGCAATGCTGGCAGCACTCGTACATCTATTTCCCAAAGACAACCTCTGGATATGACGCTGAGCATGTATACTCAACTTCTTTGACCATGGCGAGGCCTGTTTTGAGTGAAACCTGTCCTGTTAAACCGCTGTATGGTCTTGGCCACCGTGCTTCAGCTCAGTTTCAGGGTCTTGGCAATCTTCTTGTAGACTAGGCCATCTTTATGTAGAGCAACAATTCTTTTTTCCAGCTCCTCAGAAAGTTCTTTGCCATGAGGTGCCATGTTGAACTTCCAGTGACCAGTATGAGAGAGTGAGAGCGATAACACCAAATTTAACGCACCTGCTCCCCAATCACGGCTGAGACCTTGTAACACTAACGAGTCACATGACATCGGGGAGGGAAAATGGCTAATTGGGCCCAGTTTGGACATTTTTCCTTAGGGATGAACGCACCTTTGTTGCCAGCGGTTTAGACTTAATGGCTGTGTTGATTTTTTTTGAGGGGACAGCAAATTTACACTGTTATACAAGCTGTACACTCACTACATTATTCATTACATTGTAGCAAAGTGTCATTTCTTCAGCGTTGTCACATGAAAAGATTGAATAAAATATTCACAAAAATGTGAGGGGTGTACTCACTTTTGTGAGATACTGTATATCGCCCGAGAGCCATTTCTCTACACGCATTTTGTGGACGGACTATTAGTCAAAGTAGCAGCATTGTTTTAATGGGAAAGAAATAAGCATGTAAAGAGGAACAAAGATGTGCTAGGCACAGAGTTCTGTAGTCCAGCAGGTTGACAGTGTTTCTTGAGATTTTAGTTTAGCGAAGCCGTAGGTATTTTTGTGTATTTTACAGTGTTTGTAAAGGGCTACAACATTTGGTACATATAACGTTTCCACTGTACTATGGTAGGGGGTTCGGGCTTTTTCCACTGTAGCGCAATATTCTTCCGTGCATAAAACAGCAGTATACTAATCTCTGTGCGTCTAGCGGAGGACGGTACAATGGGTTCAATAAGACCCAGTATGCATACCTCCATAGCCAGAGGCAAAGTGATCGAGGTGACTTTACCAATCAGTTCCAGTACTGTTTCCCAGTATTGTTGGGCCTTAGCGCAGCGCCAGAAAATATGGGAGAAATCCCCAGGCGATGTACCACAACGCCAACACTCCGGAGAATATGAAGGGTTCATCTTGTGGAGCCTGTATGGGGTGTAGTAGGCCCTGTGGACAATTTTAAATTGAACCAAACGGTCTCGGATGGAAACAAGGGAGTTGAAGGGGAGGTCCCAGACATCATCCCAGTCGTCATTGTCCAAAGTTGGAATGTCAGTCTGCCAGCTAGTCCAGAGTTTGTCAAGAGATGGTAGTGACACGAAGATGAGGTGTGTGTATAGGTGAGAGGCGGGTTTCCTATCACAATTGAATCTGAGTGTTCGCTCTAGTTCTGACTGTGCCATTATACAGGAGGAGTTCGGAAATTGGGCAGCGAATGCGTGCGACAATTGATTAAACCTAAATAGGTATTGATTCGGTAAATTGTAGAGGGAAGACAGATTGGAGAAGGGTAGTAGGGAGTTTTGTGACACTATATGTGACATAAGCTTGATTCCGTGCCTAGTCCATGCGTGTGGGTCAGGGACCGTATAAATGTGAGGTAAACTAGGGTTCAGCCATATCGGGGCATTCGGGGAGATTTCAGTTGGCTTGCATTTTTCAATGGCCAGTCCTGCCTTCCATGCTCTCAGGGTAGTGAGCATGGAGGGGGTCAGAGGGTACGGGGCTTTAGGGCCCCGATAAATAAGGAATTGAAGGGCTTCCAGTGAGCCGACAACCGAGGCCTCTAGCACTGTTGATGAGTTCATTGTGTCAGGTTGTAGCCACCAAGCCGCAGTTACCAGCTGTGCGGCCAGGTAGTATTTGTAGCAGTCTGGAAAAGCCATGCCTCCCTGCGTTCGAGGTCTCATTAGGGTCGTCAGACGGTATCTGGGTGATAGGGGGCCCCATATAAAGGAAGAAAATACTTGGTTGAGTTTTTTGAAAAACGATTTGGGCAGCCACTGTGGGGAGTGGCGGAAAAGATAAAGCAGCTTGGGAATAATCTTCATTTTCAGGAGATTTATTCGCCCCACAGTGATAGTGGCAGATTTCCCCATGATTTAAGTTTTACTTGGGCTTCTAAGAGTACCGGGGTAAGATTCGATGCTAGGTATTCTGAGGCCACTTTAGATATGTGGACCCCTAGGTATTTGAATGAGTCAACACATAGGAGGGGGCTGTCCGGGAGGGAAGTGGCCTTTGCTTCCTGATCGATCGGGAACAGAAGGGACTTGGACCAATTCACTTTAAGACCCGTGACTCTGGCGAATGTGTCCAGAACAGTCAGCACCCCCCGCAGCGATGGGCCTGCATCGTTAAGGAAGAGCAGCATGTCGTCTGCGTACAGGGCTACCCTCTCCTCCAGCAGCCCAATGCGCAGACCTCTGATATGCGGTGAAGTGCGGAGTGCTTCCGCCACCGGTTCGATAGCGAGAGCAAATAAAGCTGGAGAGAGAGGGCAGCCCTGCCTGGTCCCCCTGAAAAGCCTAAAGGGAGCAGACAGACCACCCCCCAAGCGTACCGAAGAGGTAGGACATCTGTAAATTACCTGAAGCCATTTGATAAATAATAGGGGGAAACCCATCCTACGCAGCGTTTCCCAAAGGAAGGGCCATTCAACTGTATCAAAGGCTTTTTCGACATCTAGTGAAGCCACTGCTCTGGTTCCCGTGTTTAGATGTTTAGCATGTATGTTTGTGAAGAGCCTTCTGAGGTTCACATCTGTGGATCTACGGGGCATAAAGCCTGTCTGGTCGGGGTCTATTACCGAGGGTAGCATGGGGTAAAGTCTAAGGGCCAGGAGTTTGGTCAGGATTTTAAAATCAGAGTTTAATAAAGCTATGGGTCTATATGATGCGCAGGAGGTGGGGTCTTTGGGGGCTTTATGGATCAAAGTCAGGTAGGCGTGGTACATGGAGGCAGGTAAACCGCCATCTGTTAAGCAGGTGGAGTATAGTTGAGCTAGCAAAGGCGCCAGGAGGTCTTCATGAGCTTTATAAAAATCTAGTGGAAGCCCGTCAGGTCCTGGGGCCTTCCCAGGAGGGAAGGATCGGATGGCCTTAATGACCTCTAAAGTCGTGAAAGGCTGGACTAGGGTCTCCCGTTCCGAGTCAGACAGCCACCCGAGTGCCAGTGGATCAAGAAGGTCGCTCAGTGACTCAGGTTGGAAATCTGAGGGTAGGCCCGAGGAGTATAGTGTTTTGTAGAAGGTATTAAAAGTCTGCAGTATGTCTGAGGGGGAGGATACAGTTTCACCGTTTGAGGTCTGTAAGGTGGATACTAGGGTGAGGGGTTGGTCATGGTGAGCC
Source organism: Lithobates sylvaticus (assembly GCA_028564925.1). Classification (NCBI taxonomy): domain Eukaryota; kingdom Metazoa; phylum Chordata; class Amphibia; order Anura; family Ranidae; genus Lithobates; species Lithobates sylvaticus. The sequence goes on from CM053030.1 coordinate 281,516,020, forward strand.
AGCATAGCTAAAAGGCGGCCATTCCTGTCACCCTGTTCGAAGGCCCTTTGTTTCCCTTTATACATCTCTAGTCGTGTGACCTCCGTCAGATGCAGTTGCAGGTCCCTCTGTGCTGCCATCAGTAGATCGAAGTGGGCGGGAGTAGGGTCTGTAGCGTATGTGTCATTACAGTCAGCAATTGTCTGTTGCAGTGAGTGGGACATAGTCGTTTGCTTCTTTTTGATGTCAGCAATGCAGGAAATGTATTGTCCCCTGGTGAACGCCTTGAAGGCATCCCAAACAATATCAGGGGAGGAGGTACCTGCATTCTGTTCCCAGAACTCAGCTAGGTGGGATGGCAATTTGTCAGAGAGATCTGGGTGGGAGACCCACTGCGTGCCCAGCCGCCAAAGTGCCGCATTGCGAGAGGCTGGGAGCGGAGCACCACCGTCAGAGGGCTATGATCAGACAGCCCACTGGAGAGATAGGATGCCTCCAACACATCCGGGTACATATATTTTAATGGGTAAACCAAGAAACTTTTCATAGTCTTCTTTAGAAAACCCATCCAAATTTTCTTGGTTTATCCATTAAAATATTTTATGGGCTAATCTCCCTTTTCCCGCCTGTGATATAGCCGAAAGATGACCACAGCATGGGCCTAAATTGCCGTGCAGTCGTCCGTGTACGTCCTCCCATGCATGAGCTGCCTGCGCACCCCCTGCAGGGCATGCGCTGTTCACTCTGTGATCAGTGAGTGAATGAGACTTACCACGTGATCAGCTGTCAGCCAATGACAGCTGATCACGTGATGTAAACAGAGCTGGTAATCGGCTTTTCTTCTTTTTCGGTCCCGCACACAAAGCTAAGTGATACCAATTAGTACCGCCTTATCACTGCCTATCAGTGCTGCCTATCAGAGCCGCCTATTAGTGCCCATTAATGCAGCCTCATCAGTGCACATCAATGAAGGAGAAAAATTACCTGTTTGCTAAATTTTATAACAAATTATGAAAACCGTTTTTTTTTTTTGTCTTTTTATGTTTGTTTAAAATAAAAGCCCCAGTGGTGTTTAAATACCAGCAAAAGAAAGCTCTATTTGTGTGAAAAAAATTATAAAAATGTCATATGGATACAGTGTAGCATGACCGCGCGATTGTCATTCAAAGAGTGACAGCGGTGAAAATTGGCCTTGGCAGGAAGGGGGTTTAAGTGCCCAGTAAACAAGTGGTTAAAGAATATCTACTCTATTGCGTGCAGGAAGTGTGCATTAATGGTTCAGAAAAACATGTACTCAGCACCTGCTGGGGGGTGCTAGCGGCCATGTGACTTTTGTATAAATCAACCCCTTAAATTACTCAAAGATCAACAATCCCTCCACAGGTACTGATGGTGATATCCCAGGGTGTTGGACAACACCTTTGTAAGGACGTGTATTTGGGGAATGGTTTCGCATGGGGTAGTTGGTGCTTGGTGTTTTTTCCAATTATGCAAAGGTGTGCCATAAAATGAATTTCTAATGTAACTGCTTCTGTGAACAACATTCCCATTGTAACACTTTTATGTTAAAGGTGTCTGAAGCAATTGTGGCAGAAGAAGACGAGGAAGGTCGACTGGATCGGCAGATTGAGGAAATTGATGAACAAATGTACGCAGACTGGTTTGGCTTTTTAGGGATAAAGTTTTGTTTCTTTGAGTTTAAACTTTGTGATTTTTGCCATTTGCAGAAGTGGAACTTCTCTTTGACCTCATATTACTCATGTTGCAGTTTGGTTCATTGAAATTTGCAATTAACTAAGGTCTCACTTTTTTTTCACAGGCCTCTTCTGGCTAAGTATCACCTAATTAATGCAATAGGATGGACTTTATTTTCACAAAACTTTTTTCTTTTTGCAAAGCCAAATACTCAGATGCTCCAGTCTTAAATGCAAATTTTTTAGGATGTCCTAGGCAGCTTTTTTTTCTTGCAAGTAACTACAATGTTAACTTTCCGCATATCCTTACAGTATGCATAGGTGGAAAGATTATATAATCCTAAGAAACATTACAGTCATGGTGTGTATTAATATGCACATAATGACACTTTGAGGAAGAGTTAGAAGAGACAATGCAGGGAATCCAGTATGGAATTGTTTTGGCATGTGCTTCACATTATTGCTTTGGATCTACTTCCTCATATTGACAATGGTGGACCAAGTCTGTGCATGGCCTCTGTAAATCTCAGAATGTGATGGACAGAAATGCAAATCATTTGGCAGATAACACTGCTTTAACATGTTTCATCTGTGATGTAAATGTGTGCCTGGCGTTTAACATTTACAAGCGATATAAAAGGTCTACACCCCCTGTTAAAATGGGATCATGGTTCCCTTAAAGCATGTTAAACAGCACAGTGCTTGTGCTGTGTAATTTGGCCGCCTGTATCACCTGAAATACCTGGCTGAGCTTTCCAATTTCTACCCTCCCCACTGTAAGCTGACCACAGTATATCAGGGCTGCTGAGTCCTGATAACGTGGTCAGGACGATCTGACAACGAGTGTTTTTGCAAAGAAGAGTGGGCAAATACTGCCAAGTCAGGATGTGCCATGCTGATGGACTCGTACCCAAAAAGACTGAGTGCTGTAACAAAATCAAAAGCTGCTTCAACAAAGTATTAGTTTAAGGGCGTGCACACTTATGCAACCATATTATTTTAGTTTTACATTTTTACTTCCCTCCACCTAAAAAATGTCAGTTTGTTGTTCAACCAAGTTGTGTGGTTTATAGGTCACATTAAAGGTAGAAAAAATTCTGAAATGATTTATCTTTCTCATTTTTTTACATCACAGAAACCTGACATTTTAACAGGGGTGTGTAGACTTTTTATATCCACTGTACGAGACTAAACTTTTTGCCCCCCGAGCTCTCCAGCACCATCTAGCAGGCACTTTTGTTTCCACAGGAGCAAATCTTTCTGCATGTTAAGTCCTTAAATGCCTTAACCACTTGAAGACCAGGCATTTTCTGGTGCTTTTTGTATACATGTGAAAATGCATTTTTTTTTTTGCTAGAAAATTACTTGGAATCCCCAAACATCATATATTTTTTTTAAAGCAGAGGCCCTGGAGAATAAATTGGTTGGTTTTGCAATTTTTTTATGTGACACAGTATTTGCGCAGTGGTATTCCAAACGCAATGTTTGGGGAAAAAAAATAAACCTTTTTAAATTTTATTGCAAAAAAAACACAATACATAACCCCTTTTTTTTTTTTTGTAAAATATAAAAGTTGATGTCACGTTGCGTAAATTGATATCAAACGTGTCATGCTTCAAAATTGCACATGCCTGCCCAGTGGCAACAAACTACATTAATTACTATCCATAGGCGATGCTTTAAAAGCCTTTACAGGGTTCCACTTTATATCTACAGAGGTCTAGTGCTAGAATTACTGCCCACGATCTGACATTCGCAGCGATACCTCGCATATGTGGGACGATCGCTGTTTGCATGTTCGCCTTTGTGCGGTAGCACGGGGGATGTGGGCACTTTACATTTTTTTTATTTTTACACTGTTGCTTTACATTTTATTAATTTTTTTGAACATTTTATTGCTGTCACAAGGAATGCAAACATCCTTGTGAAAGCAATAGACATGTGACTGGTACTCTTTATTGAGGTATCGGTGGTCAATAAGACCCCAAATCCCTCCTCTGCACTTGAAAGCATTAAAAAAAGCTAGGATCGGCGTTTTTAAAGACTTTCGATTTTCAAAAAATGGCGCAGATGACAGTCAGGTTAACTGGAAGTAATGTCATTGCTTCCGGGTTACCATAGTGGAGACCCCCATCAAAGCAAATTCGGGCTTTGTATGGGTCTCCGGCCAGCCAGCGAATGCAGAGCCTGAGAGAGCTGTGAGGGGACCTCTCCGGTTGCTATTACAAGAGAGCCGACCGTCTGCGTTCAAAGAAAAATGATACCGGGGTGACGTGATTTGGCAGGAAGTGGTTAAAGGTTAAGTTCACTTTTAAATAAAAAAAATGCACATCATTGGTGCAATGCAGGACTTCTACAGACACCCAGTGTAAGCTGTCTACCCCTACATTGTACGGACAGGCAGTTTCACAAAGACGGGAAGAATCCATGAACTACCAGAGCTCTCAACAGTGCCCTTGTAGTTCATTGAGAACTACAAGCCGAAAGCTGCAAAGGCTGTCGGTACTTGTAGCTTACTGACTGAACGGCATGGCCGCATTCTTTTCAAATATTGGCAGTAGCTTCCGGGAGAAGATCCCTGGCCTACTGTCACAGGGAGTGTGGGGTTGGGGGAGTGGCTGCAGGATTGGGAACATGTTACATGTTCCCGAAGGAAAAAGTTTCTATTTAACACCTTTTGGTTAACCTTAATCAACTTCTTACTCCGCCTCCTCGTCCCCGCTGTTATGTTTCAATCACAATTGACAATTCTTTGTCAATGTGTTTGATTATTTTGGTCCTTTATTTAATTTTTTTATTTTTTAGTGAAGCTTTAAAAAAAAAAAAAGTGCAAAATTGAAAAAAGGTTTTTATTTAATTTGTATGCTTTGTAATAGAACTATTTTGATGTCCATTATACACAGAATAAATTCTAGAATAATGTGCAGTCTTATTAACCTGAAACACTTGGTCTAAAATGAACGCTTGTCAAGCTAAAAAAAATGTTTTGTTTTGTTACATCTTCTTTTTATAGATTGCATGGGATATGCAATATGATTGGTGGGGGGAGGGGGGTATACTAAAACTGGTGAACACAGAATCTGGTGCAGCTGTCAGCCCAATCGGCTTTCAGGTTTAATTGTCAAAGCTTAAAGGGTAACTCCACTTTCATGGGGATAAAAAAAAATCGCAAATAAAGAAAAAATATTGCTTATACAATTGCCACACAAGTTATATTGTAACTGAATGTTATTAAAAATGACCTTTCCTTTTCAATCTGTAATTTTCTGAAAATGCAATGGCAATCTGGAGGTGTTCTCTACACAGAATGCCCCCAGAAACATAATTTCCTGCTTGTGTGATTGACTCACCGATTTCCCCAGAAGTCTGCACTAAGATACAAGTCACATTTCAGGCATTCCCTGCAACAAAAGTGTCATTTTTGGTGAGATACTTCCAATAGGAAATCGCATCTAAAGGCATGCAGGCCCAGCAGCTTTGCTTGTTAGTACCCTGCAGCTGATTGATAATTATGAAACCACTCCTATTAGACTCACTTTCCCACATGGACTCAGACAAACACACATGGATAACAAAAGGTAGGAATCTGCAACAAAGTTTGTTAAAATCCTTGTAATGTACATAGATCACTCAGGGGGGAATTATTTTTTAGTCTACAAAAGTGGAGTTACTCTTTAAATGAATAAGCTGAACTTAAAAGCTGATTAGTTACTATATACATAGCTGCACTAGATTATTTGTGCACCAGTTTTAGTACATCTCCCCCACTATGTATTATTTTGTTATTTGTGACAATTTTTTTTGCCAGATAAACAAGCCTATAGCAGAAGAGTAAAATTGCTTTGGTCCTTAGGCGGGTATACAGATTTGAGAGCTGAAGTGGTTCAGTAAGATTGTTTCCACGACTTGGAAGATTTATAGAATTGTATCTTTGTATGTATTCTTTTGCTCTCTCTTGCAGTGAATGCTACAGGCGAATTGAACATTTAAGAGACCGCAGAGATGTCTTAAATGAGTCATTGATTGAAGTTATGAAGTCAAAAGCAGGAAAAAGGGAACAGGATGCTGAAAGTGATGATGATGAGTTGTTGCCAGTCATGATTGGTCAGAATTGGCGAGAAAAAGGGGCTTTTCTGTAGCTTACAGATATTTTGAAAAAATGTTTTCTTCTGACAAAAGACCCTCACAAACTGATTTACCGTCTTCCCTCATGGTCGGATCAGATATTCCTATGCAAGAATCTAATATCCCTGAAGTATACCATCTCTTTATCAGGAGGACAAATAAATGACATCAACGTATATGAAATGGAATTGAGTGCTTATGTAAATTGACGTTTTTAGTAAATTCCTTGTTGGCATCTCTTTTTTTTTTTTTGTCTGTCTAATAGTTTTTTTTAGATTTTTTTTTTTTCTTTTAAGGTATCCTGTCGCTTTTCCAAACAAACTGAATGCAAAGCATACTGTAAAAGAACAGGCTACATATGTATCTGTCCAGCAGAAGGTTTCACTTTATTAGCTCTGGATGCTGCAGTAATCCTACTGTTATAGGTGTTGGATTGCATGTCTCCAACTGTGTGCTGTGGTTTCTCTTGCGATCACTACTGTGTCATGTAGGGGCATAGGGGTTCAGCAGGAGGAACCACAGAGCAAGACAGGAGACCCGCTATCTGACATTCCTGGTAGTGTGCAGAGGAACTCTTGAAGCAAAAGATGATTTTCCTCATTCCCTGTTGGACAGGTAAGTATTTAGCCTAATCTTTTACAGGGTGTGTCTCATTGAGTCTTTTTAGGATATCGTCAGGATCACTTTAAGTGTCATAATTTGTGCTGTGTTTTTTGCTATTAGTATTTTGTAACATTTTGTACAGTTATACATTTTGAAACTATAAAACGTATTATGGGCTGTAACATTTGATAAATTCCGTTTGGGTGATTATAAAGTTTGTGAAAATTTTGAAGATGTATATAAACAGTTTTTTTCTCTTGAATTCATTTTTTTTCAGTTGCCATAACTGCAAGAATAGATTTACAGTTTGTATGTAATTGAAAACAGATAATGTGTGTTTAAAAAGGTTGTAAACTCCTTTAAAAGCAAAAAAAACCCTGCAAGACAAAGGCATAATGAGCTAGTATGCATTGCACACCACAGAGATGACTGACATTTTCTCCAGAGTTTCTCTTGGGTTTGCGGGCTCCAGCGATGGAGCCGCGATTCATAGCACAGGGCTCAGAAGAAGTGGCACCTGTGGTCGTTCCTTCAGAGTGCATGCGCCAGTGATGTCACTGGCTGCATGTAATGTAAATATCTCCTAAACGGTACACGTTTAGGAGAGATTTACACTACCAATAGGTAAGCCTATAAGGTAAATGTCTGCAGAGGAAGTTTACTTCCTCTTTAAAGTGTAACTAAAACCATTTTGGATAGAGTGGAGAAGGGTTAGAACACCTGTAAGGTCTTATTGCTGTCTGTTAAGGGATTTTCTCTCACTTCCTTTTGGCTGTGGGACAGGAAGTTGAGGAAAATCTCCCCTATAATGGACTGGTTATAACCTTCCCTTACTCTATCCAAAATGTAAAAAAAAGGTTTTGTCCTTTGTTCGACTTTGAATTAGAACTTTAGTATTCATACCACTTTTTTAATGCGATACACCAACACAAAGTGGCACCTAGTTGTGAAGTGGAAGGAAAATGATAAATGGTTTACAAAATTACAAATAAATATCTGAAAAGTGTGGCATGCATTTGTATCCCTAGGTACCACTGAACAATCTGCTGGCTCGATTTGCCCCTCCCCAGTCGCCGTGCAAGGCACTGGCGGGTGTACCCGTGTTTCCATAGATGCATTTCGATGGGGTAAGAGTCCACTCAACATCTATCTTTATATATCTTCTCCTCTTTATGAGAAATAACCAACATTGCTGATGTATATACAGCAATGATCGATCTTAAAACATGAATGTTCTTCCCTAAAACCCTTCCCTTTTCTTATTTCCTCCCCAGATGTAAAACAAAACATATGTATTTCCTGATGAAGCTGTTGAGCGAAACTAGTCGAAATGCCTATTGTACATTTGTTTATTTTAAAATTTGTTAATGTATAAATGTGTGAAGAACAACAATAAAATGTTAAATTTTTATATAATATTGTTGCATGAATTTTAGTAACAACACCCAATGTACCGCGATAGTCCGACAGCTCCCCCCTTTTCTTTGGAGAACCTTGGCTGGAGACCAGGTTTCCTCTTTCATGCATTTGTATTAAGCCTCCTTTAGTCTGATACTCCTAACTAAAAATTGCCTTTAGAATTTACATTATTAGTAAATAGAGTCCACCTGTATGTACTTTAATCTCAGTATAAATACAGCTCTTCTGTGAAGCCCTCAGAGGTTTGTTAGAGAACCTTAGCGAAAAAATCGCATCATGAAGGCCAAGAAAAATACCAGACGGGTCAGGGATAAAGTTGTAGAGACGTTTAAGGCAGGGTTGGGTTGTAAAAAAAAATATCCCAAGCTTTGAACATCTCACGGAGCACTGTTCAATCCATCATCCGAAAATGGAAAGAGTATGGCACAACTGCAAACCTACCAAAACATGGCCGTCCACCTAAACCAGGGGTCAGCAACCTGTAGATCATGATCTACCAGTAAATCGCGGCCAGGTGACTGGTATATCGCGGGCCGGGCTTGCTGACCCACCATCCCTGAGCATAAAACAGAGTGTAATGCAAAGGGACTATTTGTAATGTTGGAGCTGTTGTTGGGAGCATCTCTTATCCCAGCTAGCAGTCTCCAGGGTGGTGCCAGTAGCAGGAAAGAAGAGATCTTCAGGTCAGTGTAAAGCAATACAGCAACATTGTGTTGCTTTCTACCACCTGCTTTTAACCCCTTGGACCCCGCAGAAGCATGTATTTGCAGGGCGCTTGCAGAATTGCCTTATTTACTTGAATTGGTCACGATTGGCAGGCGGTAGCACCCACCAAAAGCAACAAGGGGCTTATTTCCTGCTGCAGCATGTGTACACCTTTTGGCTGCTGCCTCAGGGATTGGGGTAGGTGGCAAATATGTGACTCAACCACAGGGTTTTACCACCCTCAAACTTTTATGTGTGAACAAGCCCTAAGGGTGCCACTGCAGAATAAGGGCTCATTCACTAGTACAACAGGAACTGCTGCTCCTCTAAAAAATTATCCAAGTGTGTTCGAGGTGGTGAGGAGGCGATATGTTTTCTCCTCACCACCTGATATAAAGCCATGATTTCCGTGAAATGCATGTAAATTGCAACATGGTAGTATGGCAATTAGAGGTTTAAATCAGGTGTGAGGTGACGACAATGTGCCCAGTGTTTTTTCCATAAAATTTTTATTGAAATTCACAACAAACAGCTTATACAGCAACATTAGAAAACACAACATATTGCATGGGAGATTCCAGGACTTTACAATGAGGCAGAGAAAAAGTGTAAATTATAGGTTCCCTGGGAATCTCAACACATAATACGGGGGTGATAAAATTGGGTAGTATAGCCATGTGGCCATCTAAGATTGCCTATTGATGCGTTCAGCCCAAGGATAGATACACTAGAGTGAGAGAGATTAGAGGAGCAGGGAAAGGTTAGGTTTGAATGTAGAAGTAGACAAGGAGGGGGAAAGGGGAAGGCTGGAGGGGGTGTGGGAAGAAGGAAGGGAAGGACTAGGTTGGGGAAAAGAGGGGGGGGGGTAGGTGAGGAAGGGGGGGTAGAGGGGAAGGGTAGGGAGTTGACACAGTAAGTGAGGCTATGTTACAGGGACGCTGCAGGTACAGATACAGATACCTCGGTGCGGTTTTACCCCTCTAATCAAAGCCAGTCTGGTGGAGATAATTGTTTAAGCACTATAGGTTTGAAAGCGCTGAGACGATCTGAAGTGGGTCCAACATGCCCATGTGGTGGTGAATTTCTGAATCCGCTCTTGGGACATATGTACTAGTTCCTCCATTTCCTCTATCTTAGATTCTCAGAAACCATTTGCCTATTGTCGGAGTGTGTGTAGATCGCCAATGTACTGGGATGCATAATCTCGCCGCATTCACCATATGCATGGCTAAGGATTTAAAGTATTCAGACCTGGTTAAGTGCTTATGGTGTAGCAGATACTGTGCTGGAGAGTAGTCTAAAGTATATGTGGTGATATGAGTAATAAGCTCATGAACCTCTTTCCAGAATGGTTGGAGGGGGTCACACTCCTACCAAACGTGAAGCATAGTACCTTTTGGCTTCTTGCATCTCCAGCAAATATCTGGGATGGATGGGGAGAATTTATGTAGGAGTGCTGCGGTCCTATACCAGCGTGTCCTGATCTTGTAGCAATTTTCCTGGGTCGCCACGTTGAGGGACCCCTTATGGGCATATTCGTTTATACGTGTCCAATCATCCTCGGAGAGTGGGATCTGGAGATCCGTCTCCCAGGATGATTGTGTTGGGTCTAAGGTGGTTGGGGAGTCTTCTGTAAGTATACTATATATGGATGAGATTAAGTGTCTCTGTGGGGGAGGGCTTGTGCATAGGATTTCAAAAGGTGTCCTATGCCTTGTCCACAGTTCTTCAGTCGCTTGGGTGGAGAGGAAGTGTTGTATCTGTCTGTATGACCAGAACAGAAAAGAGTTGGAAGGGGAAGATGCAACTTAGTCTTCGTACGCGCGTGGGGATCCACGGGTGTACAGCTGATGTGCTAAGATTCTATCTTGAGGCCATTCCTGAGATAGAAAGGAGGCTGAAATGCCTGGTAAAAAACTGGGGTTACCTCTCAGTGGTGTCATGGGTCTGGGTACCGAGGAAAGCGATGAGGTTTTAGTGGCCCTTATGAAAACTCTAAGAGATGGGTGAATTAGCGGGTGTTTCATGGCTGTTAAGGGCCAGTGTTGGGATAAGATCCACGGCAGGGATCTGAGGGGGATGTGCGTAATAGATCTTTCTAAAGTTACCCAGATCTTCCTGTCCTCGTGGATGTTCCAGTCCACAATTCGGGTGAGGTGGCTTGCCATGAAATACTTATGAAGATCCGGCAAACCAATACCACCTTTTAAGTTTTGGGCATGTAAGCCGTGTATATTTGATTCTGGGTGGGGAGTTTCTCCATATAAATAAAGAGGATGCCCTCTTGTATACTGTAAAGGACGCCGGGAGGTCTATGGGGATGCACTGTATGAGGTAGAGGAGACGTGGCAAGATTATCATTTTCAAAAGCGCTGAACGGCCAAACCATGATACATTAAGGGTGTTCCAGTCTTTCAAGTCCTGTTGGGCTTTTTTCAGGGCAACCAGAAATTTCTCACTATAAAGATCCGTCATTCTGGTTGTGATCTTTATGCCTAAGTAGGTGATCGCCTTCTGGTTCCACTGGAATGGAAAAGATTTCTGGCAGCTGTCTACCTCATCTTTTGTAAGGGTGACATTTAAGGCTTGCGACTTTGTGTAGTTGATCTTTAGATAAGATAGCAACCCAAAGTGTTCTATGTTTTTTAGTAAATTGGGGATAGAGGTAAGAGGGGAGGTAAGGGTGAGCAGGACGTCGTCTGCGAAAGCAGCTACTTTATATTCCCTACCTTGTGTCACCAGCCCTTTAATATTAGGATTATCTCTCATTCGATTGAGAAAAGGTTCTAGAAGGAGGACAAAAATGAAGGGGGATAATGGGCATCCCTGGCGCGTACCATTCCCTATGGTGAAGGCGTCCGACAGGTGGCCATTGACCCTTACCCTCGCACTAGGGGAGGAGTACAGGGTCAATACGTGGGACAGCATGCGGGGCCCGAGGCCAACTGCCCCCAGGACCTCACACATGTAGTCCCAGGCCACTCTGTCGAACGCCTTCTCGGCGTCAAGAGACAGGAAAAAAACGCGAGTGTTTGAGGTAGTAAGTAGGTGGTGGAGGTTTAAGGCTCTAATAGTGTTGTCCCTGGCTTCCCTACCTGGGACAAAGCCTACCTGGTCTAAAGAGATCAGACCAGGCAGGAGTGGGGACAATCTATTCGCTAGGATTTTTGCATAGCACTTGCACTTGATGTCTACATTTAAGAGAGATATCGGCCTATAATGTTGGACTTGTGAGGTGTCCTTCCCCTCTTTTGGTATAACAGTGATGTGGGCTTCTAACATACAATCTAGGGGAATTTTTAGGGTTTGTCATGGCGTTAAAGGTGGTTATCATCTGTGGAGCTAGGACTGAGGAGAAACACTTATAATACTGCAGGGTAAACCCATCAGGGCCTGGGCTTTTCCCTGTTTTTTCATTTGTTTCAGAGCCAGTTGGAGCTCCTCCAGAGTAAGAGGTCGTTCCATTTCTTCAGCCTGTGACTGTGGGAGAAGTTTTGGGCAATATTGGGCTAGGAAGCTTCTGATCGCTTCTGACCTTTCTCCTGCCTGGGTTGGGTTATGGGTGCAGGGTTTTAAGTTGTACAGCCCATTGTAATATTGCTCAAAAGCGTGGGCAATATCCTCGTTTTTAGAAAGTGGGGTTCCATGTGGGCCTTGGATTTGGTGGATGGTACTGGAAGGTCTGGATGACTTCACTACCCAGGCTAACAGCTTCCCACTTGTATTGCCTTGTTCATAAAATACCCTCTGGTGGAGGACATATTGGCATCTTGTGCGTTTCCCCAACTCTTCCAATAGGAGGGATCGTGTGAGGGTTAATTCCTGTAAGGCTATCTTCGAGTGGGAGTGTTTGTGGGTTGTCTCTAATTGTTTAATTTTGCTAATTAGTTCTGCTATGGTCTCCTGATGTTGTCTTTTGACTTTGGCTGCTTGTGCCATTAACTCTCCCCTTACCACACATTTGTGTGCCTCCCATATGGTGGTCTGGGGTAGTGTTTTCTGTAAAGTAGTTACGGATATGGTATTCTAAACGTGTCGTGAATTCTATGTCTTTAAGTAGAGCAGAGTTCAAGCGCCAGGTTTTGGATCTAAAGACTGAGTCTGGGAAGGTCAGGGTAACTGTAATGGGATGATGATCTGACAGGTACATTGGCTCTATAGTTGCATGGGTGAGATAGGTCAGGTCTGGTTGGGAGAGAAAAAAGTAGTCAATACGTGAGTATTTCTTGAAGGGGTTAGAGTAGAAGGTGTAGTCTTTAACTAAGGGGTTTAATGTACGCCATGTGTCATGGAGGCCTAGACCTTGGAGCTGCAATTTGATTTGGCGGAGTGCTTGGTAGGACAGTGTAGAGGTGCCTAGGGAGGTATCAATGACTGGGTTCAGCTGGACATTAAAATCTCCCCCTAGAAGGACTACCCCTTCCTTGAAAGATAGTAAGAGGTCACATATCTTCCTGAAGAATGAAACCTAGTGCTCATTGGGCGAATAAATGTTTGCCACTGAGAGGTTTGGAGGCATATAGGCCTTTTACAAATACAAATCTACACTTGGGGTCAATCAGGGAGTCTGTCAATTGGAAGGGGGCATGTTTGGAAATCAAAATGGAGGTGCCTTTGGTTTTGGCCGTGGGATTTGTAGAATGAATGGCCGTATGGTATATGTGGTTAGTGATCTTGGGTATGGAGTCTGATCGGAAATGTGTTTCCTGGAGGAGAATAAATTGGGATTTTTGTTTGGTGAGGGTGGACATGACTTGAGAACGTTTTTCAGGTATATTTTTAGGCCCTTGACATTGAGCGATAAACACTTCAGTGACAGAGAGGCTTGAGATCTCGAGTCAGATTGCATGATGCTGACAGGATTGAGAGCCAAGGTGTGTGATAGAGCAGTTGGTTGCTTGGCACCAATAGGATTCTAACCGTACTTAGAGTACTTATATGGGTCAAAGAGGGAGCGAGGGGGGGAGGGGGGACTTATAGGAGAAGATGGGGTGGAGTCGGGAGGAGGGGCCAAAAATCAAGGAAAGGTAGGAGGGAAGGGAAAAGAGGGGTGAGAATTGGGAGGAAGAGAGAGCAAAGAAGAAGATGGGTAGGGGTTGTAGACCCCAAAGATAGGAAAAACGGAAGTCAAGAAAGAGGATAAATGCTCGTGGAAATCACAAGGTTTGGAGAAGGGAAGTACCAGAGGTGGAAAGGGACGTACCAGACCACCTGGAGGACAGAAGGCTGGATGGTCAGCAGACTAAAGTCTAGTACCGCTGGTGGGGGACAGTGACTGTGTCTGAGTTCATAATAGCAATCTGGAGGACTCAAAAGATAGTGGTATAGTGGGGAACAAGTTGAACAATTAACTGGTGAGACGGGTAAGCCTACAATTTGTGGGAAGTACCAACAACAACAAATCTAACAAAGAGAGCAATCTCACTGGTAGAAATTTTTTTTCGCTTCAATTATCATACTATAATTGTCATGTCGCATTACATTTTCAAAAGCAATGTTTCTGCATTATAAACTCCTTGCATAGCAAAAAATAAAAAGTAAAGGTAAAGATAGATAGCTCCAAAATTTCTGAAGAAAACTCAAATCTATGAGGTTACCGGCAGGAGTGGAACTTAATGTTTGGTACCTGGGTATAGGATTCCCGGATGTCCTCTGCAGTGCTTGCCTTACTTGCGGGCAGGGGTGCATTCCCGACCCTCCAGGGCACGGCCTGAAGTGTGGCTCCCGCCCCGGGCGGACGGGAATGTCAAGTGTAGGGACCTCCGGGAATCACCGGTTGAGAATTAGTCTTCCAGGTCAAATCTCGGGATGAATCTGGGTAGGAGCCAGATCAGTTCCTGCAGAGTAGAAATATGAGAGATATACATTTTTTTTTATATAAATTATAATGGTAATCTCGCACTTTTGGAGCAATAGAGTATTATGGGGTAAGAAAGAAGAAAGCGAGATAAGAAGGCAAAAACAAGCATGTGTAAATAAATATATACATTTAAATAAAAATAAAATAAAATGACTCCAGTGGTATGGAGAAAGAAATTACAAATAAAGCTACCGAGGTGGTCAAATTTTGGTCTCACCCCTTCTGAGGTATCAGCATCATATAAGTTGAGCTAGATCTAAATTCCTCATTGCCGTGGATGTAAGGCAAGTTGTGGGTAGCCCATGGATTGCCAATGCATAAGTTTGAAAGTGTAACCTTTGAATAGGTTATATATTGGTTGCATATCTATACCTTAAGGGTATATTCTTTCTACGGAGGCAAGAGCCATCGCCAGTAGTTTAGAGGCTGATTGGAATAGAAAAAGTGTCATTGGCGAGCCATGGGACAAGTTTGAGATGGCAGGCAGCAAGTATATACAACTGTCACATGAGTATATGTGGATCAAGCTTTTATATCTCGAGCAGCAAAAAAAAAGGGGGGGATGTAGGGAGAGGGGGTGATGGTGAGGGGAGGGGAGGGGGTGATGAGGAGGGGGGGGAGAAGGGAGGAGGGGAAGCTGGCAACTAGAGAGGAGAATTCCACGTGGGAACCAGTTCAGGAACTGCGTTGTCAGTGGCGTTCAAATGGAGTCTTGCCATAGGCAGTGGGGAGGTTGTTTCGATCGCAGCAAGGCGAGTTACTTTCAATGTGAGTCCACAGTCGCTTGTATGAACGTTGCATGGTGTACTGTAGGGTTAGAGTTCAGGGACATCCGGCATTATTGTTGATTCGTCTCCGGTGGGTGTTACATAGTCTCCAGGTAAAATGTCGTGGCTGAGGTAGATTTTGGGTCTTAATTGGAAAAGTCAGAGGGTGAAGATATCAGATCGAGGGCTAGAGACAGTTGGAACAGGTGAGATTACCACAACAAAAAGTCTTGTCGGTACAAACTTACAGTTCTGTAGGCGTTTAGGGTCCGGCTGGTTCTCATGGTTCTGGCCAGTCCCTGCGGGGGGTCTCCGGAGGTCCAGGGCTATGATGGTTCAGCTCTCGAAGGGAGGTGTGAGCTCCGGGTGAGTGCGGGCCTGATCTTTGGCGATGTGTACGGTGCCTCTGTGACTTGGGTGAGGGATTGTGTGATACCTGGCGCCATGGCTCTGTCGGAAAATGAAAGGTGCACCAATCCGGAAGTTCCGTCAAAGGTAGATAGAGTTGCTCACAAAAGGCAGGCAGGTCATCAGGTGTGCGCAGGAGAGCGGTGCGCCCCCTCGCGGAGGCTGATAGACAGAACGGGAACTTCCAGCGATATGGTATGTTGCGAGTCCTTAGTTGTTCCAGCAGAGGGCGCAGGGCTCTCCTGTTCTGTAATGTGGTAGGGGAGAGATCCTGAAACAGTTTAATTTCGGTACCATTGTACATTACACGGCCCCTCACCCTCGCCTTTCTCAGTATCTCTTCCTTCAAAGGAAAGTTTACTATGCAGCATATTACATCTCTTGGGGGCTCGTTATCACAGGGGGGAGGCCTCAGGGCTCTGTGCAGTCTCTCCATCTCAATGGGGGAGTCCCCTGGGCGTTCTAATAGGTCATTAAAGATGGCGCATATTGTTTGGGGCAGTGATCCAGCTTCCAACCCCTAGGGCACCCCCCTGACTTACATTGTGCCTACGACCCCGGTTGTCGAGGTCTTCGACTTGTCTATGTAGGTCAAATAAGTAAGATAGCTGGGAGTCAAATGTATGTTGCACTTGCCTTATTGCAGCGGTGTGGAGCTGCGCGGTTTGTTCGACGTCCGTCAGGCGTGTGGCGACCGCCTGGAAGTCCGTCTTCAGGTCTAGGATCGCAGCCGACAGGGTATTGGTGAGATTGTGGTTGATGTCCATCGCGACCTTCTTTAGGTCTGAGAGGCTCACCATAGGGTTTGCTCGCCCACTCATCGTGTCCGGTCCCTCCGGCTGAGAATCGGAGCCGTTACTTGGCGAGTATGGTCCAGAGGCCTGCGAGGCCTCGTGGCTGTCCGAGCGGAGGGTCCGGAATAGCTCGGAGATGTTGCGACTGAGCTGTGTTCCGGTGGCAGAGGCACTTCGGTTCGGCTTACCCATGGTGGTGGGGTGCATAGGTTCCCTGTATGAGCTGATTAATGTCCTCAGATCACGGGAGCTCTTCTCCTAAGCAGCCATCTTCGGCCCCAGTCAGACCACGCCCTGCCCAGTGATCTTTTACTTCTCCCATGTTGTTCAGGTAGACCTCTTTAAGGTTACCTACCCCTGACCTAAACTGACAATCCAGGCAAGGAAAGCATTTATAAGAGAAGCAACCAAGAGGCCCATGGAAACTCTGGAGGAGCTGCAGAGATCCACAGCTCAGGTGCGAGAATCTGTCCACAGGACAACTGTTAGTTGTACACTCCACAAATCTGGCCTTTATGGAAGAGTGGCAAGAAGATAGAAAGCCATAAGAAGTCCCGCTTGCAGGAAGCCTTGTGAGGGACACAGCAAACGTGGAAGAAGGTGCTCTGGTCAGATGAGACCAAGAGTGAATTTTTTGGCCTAAAATCAAAACTCTATGTGTGGCAAAAAACTAACACTGCACATCACCCTGAACATACCATCCCCACTGTAAAACATGGTGGTGGCAGCATCATAATGTGGGGATGCTTTTTTCAGCAGGTACAGGGAAGCTAGTCAGCGATGATGGGAAGATGGATGGAGCCAAATACAGGATAATCTTTGAAGAAAACCTGCTAGAGTCTGCAAAAGACTTGAGACTGGAGAAGGAGGTTCACCTTCCAGCAGGATAACTACCCTAAACATACCGCCAGAGCTAAAATGAAATAGTTACACTGTCCAGGGGCACCCGCCAGGGATGCCCGATCTCCCCCCTACTCTACGCCCTGGCGGTGGAACCACTCGCCATCGCCATCCGGACCCACCCCCACATCAAAGGCCTCCGCTCTGGTTCCCTCGTCGAGACACTTAGTCTTTACGCGGATGACATGCTACTGTACTTGGAAGACTTGGGCCCCTCCCTGGCGGCAGCTTTGGGGTTGATAGAGCAGTTTGGGGAGTACTCCGGACTACAAATTAACTGGACCAAATCCCAGATCCTCCCAATTGATCTGGGAGCCCCGTCTGCATCCCAGGCAGCACTTCCCCTCGTCAGAGCCAGTCAAATCAAGTACTTGGGTGTACAATGTTCCAGAAGCCTATTAGACTACGCCAATTTAAACATAGAACCCCTGTTCTCCTTGCTCAAAACCAAAACCCAGGTATGGACCCGTCTTCCCCTCGGGGTGATGGGACGGATCAACCTGGTTAAGATGATCCTCCTCCCCAAGCTGCTCTATCTTTTTTGGCATGCCCCCCTCAGCATACCCCCCAGAACTTTTAAGGCAATGGAGGCCATTCTCAACACATTTGTATGGGGCACATCCCGCCACAAACTCTCCTGGAGCACCCTGAAACGTCCCACCCACCTAGGTGGCACAGCCCTCCCGGACCTTTTTCTGTACTACATCGCCGCACAACTGTCACATTTTTACTACTACAACCAGGCGGACAAAGACCGCTATACCACCCTAATATGCTCACCACACTTCGACCAAGTCATCCACCCCTTCCGGATCCTCATGCGAGGCACCTCCAGGCCCCTGACTTCCAAGGGCACCATGCTGTTCCACCACTGCAAGGTGTGGCGACAAGCCACCACCATCACCAGGGCCCCCGCATTCCACACCTATACACCTTTGTGGGATAACCCCCAACTCCCTGAGCTGCGCACTGTCCCGGACCAAAACCAATGGATAAACCAGACCTAAATCCAATTTAGAATCTGTGGCAAGACGTGAACATTTCTGATTACAGATGCTCTCTCCATCCAATCTGACAGAGCTTGAGCTATTTTGCAAAGAAGAATGGGCAAAAAAAATGTCACTCTAGATGTGCAAAGCTGGTAAAGACAAACACAAAAAGACTTGCAGCTGTAATTGCAGCGAAAGGTGGTTCTACAAAGTATTGACTCAGGGGGGCTGAATACAAATGCACACCACACTTTTCACTTATTTATTTGTAAAAAATGTAGAAAACTATTTATCTTTTTCCTTTCACTTTGTGTTGGTCTATCACATAAAATCCCAATAAAATGAATTTAAGTTTTTGGTTGTAACATGAGAGAATGTGGAAAATGTCAAGGGCTATGAATACTTTTTCAAGGCACTGTAATTATCTGGTGATGGAAACCTAGTACTGCTGTGACAGCTCTGGATAGAAGATGAGTTATTCATCAAAAGTTGTATCTTAATCACACTGTACAGGATACAGGTAGAGAATTCATACACTATGGTTATAGGTTTGCACTTTCAGGTGATTGGATACTGACAAAGCTGTAGAAGGAAGCCCCCCTGGATGCCTCACCTATAACCCTACCCCACTCCGTGAAACCTTGGTTCTGTACTAGTGTCTAAAGGTGATGGATCTTTTTTTTGTTCATTGAGAAAACCTTAGCCCTTTACTAGTATATGATTTCTTTATTATGTTATCTTCTGATTCTTCAACCAAGCCCTCACTGTTTTCTAATGCCAGTATAGAAGCAGTGTATATGGATCGGTGCAACCTCCAGTAAAATCTTGGGAGCTGTACTTGTTGGGACAGCCTGTAATGTTGCTTTGGGCACTGGATTCTGCATCCGCACACGCCTTTGCACTTGGTTCAATGTGTTGACTGCTATACATGTCCAGGGCCATGGTTTATCACTATGGAACCCAGGCCCCCTCTTGGGTTTTCCCTCCAGGATGGAAGAGGCCATGACTTTATTTACAATTTAGCATTATAGACAATTAAATCAGCCCATATATTATGCAATTTTCTTTCCTTCCTCAATAGTTGAAGGAAAGAATTACTTGATTAACCCTCCCCCCGCCATTAACACAGTCGGAGTCGATGGTGGTATTGCTTCTGCAGCACAATTGTGTTCTGCTGGAGGGAGCCTTTCCAGCCAGGAGAACATGATTTCTACTAGCAGCTAGCCACCATCAGTGATCGCATGTAAAAGATAATCCAACAGGCTGGTTGTAGCCAAGTTGATTGATGGATTGACTTGGGTACAACCCGCCTGCCCATAAATGGATCGAATCTTGGCCAGTCCCTGCTGAACCAGTCGAGATTTGATCCATCTGTGGCCGGCTTAAAGCAGAACTACACTTTAATCCAGTAAAACGTCCCCAGAGTTCCCTCGCTTCTGGGTCTCGATCGCCAGCTACTGTCAATGGCCGGACCAAGTTAACTTCATTCCCGTGCATGCGTAGGAGCTTCCTCAGCTTCGGCATTGCCAAATTTGTGCAGTGAGTGGTAAATAGGGATCGGGATAGAGCATTCATATTTCAATATCGCATTGGGAGTCATGTAATCCTAATATCACAAGCAGTGTAAACTCTTGAAACTTGATGCTAAAATTCAGCCTCCCAGAGCTCGCATGGATGCACAGGTGTTACATCACACCACTTGTCGCACACTTTACCGCCACTTTCACCTAGAGCCCTTATAGGGTGCTCTGGCACTTCTTTTTGCCACAAGGATTCATTGCAGGACAGTCCCGTTATGGACACGCTTATCCTATACTCTGTACCCTATTCCGTGAGTACCCCACAGGGGATTATCCTCACTTGTAGCTCTGGTGAAAACCAAGCAAATGGAAGTCTATGCTAAATTGCAGGTGAACATTCACTGTCCCAAAGGTCTGCACAACATTCAACTTCATAGTGAAAATGCATCTCTTTCAGTTTTAACAATGATCTCAGCATCTGATTCTAGCTGTATTTCAGGGGTGCAACAAGTGGCCTATTTGAAAAGATGAGAAAGATGTGAATTACATAATCTCATAAGTGACAGAAATATATACGAATGCTGTTGATATAATCGTAGACATACAAGTACCAACACCAATTATAAGTAAAGTTGCTACATGATGTTGGAGGAGGGGGTAAGAAGGGGGTGGGGGCTTTGTGCACTGGTCCAAATCATTTGGTGGAGGGGGGGTATTATGGTGTGGGGTTGTTTTTCAGGGGTTCGGACTTGGCCCCTTTAGTTTCAGTGAAGGGAACTCTTAAGACATCAGCATACCAAGGCATTTTGGACAATTTCATGCTCCCAACTTTGTGTGAACAGTTTGGGGATGGCCCCTTCCTCAGTTCAGACTGTGAGCCAGGTCTTCACGTCCAACATCAGTGCCTGACCTCACAAATGCGCTTCTGGAAAAATGGTCAAACATTCCCATAGACACACTCCTAAACCTTGTGGACAGCCTTCCCAGAAGAGTTGATGCTATTATAGCTTCAAAAGGTGGGCCAACTCAATATTGAACCTTACGGACTAATGCTGGCCATACACTATACAAAAAATCGTCCGAACCCATTTTCCAAAAAACTAATGTTCGGCTGCGAGTGCAAACTATAGTGCCATTGTTGGATTCAATATGAACTCATGTAATATTGAATCGATTCACACATCGGTTCATTCCCAATACCTTTCTGGAGAACAGGATGCACTCCCCCGGTTGCCAGTTAAACATCTATGTTATATCTATGAGAGCTAATCTGCATAACAATGCTGATTCTGATCTGTCTATGAGACGAGCAAGCTTCAAAAGAGACCACTACTGCCAAGATGGCTATGAATATCTATTGGATGGAAGGCAAATGGGGGTGGCTATGAGTAGGCGTGTATGTTTGAATGAAAAGAGCACACAATCAGGCAGTTAGCTCTCTGCCCTTTTTTCTCTGATCACAGCTGATGGTGGTCTATGCAAGCCTCATGGCTTGGCGGCCATCTTGAGGCCTTCCCCTTTGGATCATGGCGATGGCCCTCTCTTGGTCATCTGAGTCTAGCCGATGTTACAAAGCCTCACAGAGGGCCTTGTGATAAGTATCTTTGATATTCTTGTATTATATGTTTTGATTGTAAGCTTTGTGATATTGTCTTTTAATACTTTATGTTAGCGTTCCTAATTTCTTGGGAAATAAGATAGTGTTTTACTAGCAGCAGTGTGTGTATTTTCATAACTAACTTTATATCAGTGTGCCTAGCAGGGTTTAATAGACCAGCTAACTACGGGAATAGACATGTTAATAATAGTTTGTATACTGCAGCGAGTTTTACAGCCATCATGTAATGACCGATAAATCGTTCAGTGGACATAAATACATACATTTTATGTTCGTTTTTTACATATACCTTGTGCAGACAGGTCGCACGGGAAACACATTAACCTTTCAATTTATCGTTCGTTCGGCAGAAAATTTCCAAACTTGTCCTTCGTTTTTTTGGCTCAAAAACGTCCAAACGATTATCGATTTTGTGCCCATTAACTGGCAGGAAAAACGAACGAACGAACGGTCTAATGACCGAATTTCAACCGATTTTTTTTTGTATAGTGTATGGCCAGCATAAGACTGGAATGCCATTAAAGTTCATGTGCGTGTAAAGGCAGATGTCCCAATACTTTTAACAATATAGTATACCTCAAGGCTACTGCTCCAATCAGATGGATTGTTTGTCCTGTTCTCAGGACATTACAACAGACACCATGCTTCAAAGACCACAATTGCACAATGAATACAAAATCTGATTCCAAGAGCTTACATTTCAACACCTTCTCTCTAGCCCAGTTATGTAAGGCCACTGCCTGATTTTCTGTTAATGTTTTTTAATATTTTAGCATTTAGCCCCAAGGTTTTTGCAGCATCTGCTGCTGTTGTGAACTCCCGGGAGCTGTGAGGACCATGCAGTGCTGCTATTGTCCATGCTTCCTTATGGGATGGCCTTGGCTTGCTAGATGGTTGGGGGGGTTCTGCTTCCGACTCCCAGCTTTGTCTGGGTATTGTTAATTTGACCCTGTCTGTGAGTGTGCTCACCACGTGGTCGAGCTCCCTGTCAATTTAGGTTGTGGCTTTGTGGCCTCCTGGACCTGGCGCTGAAACTACCATTTTGCTTATGGGCAGTCACCCTGTCTGCAGCCTGTTTCCGCAGGTGAGCTTGCGCTCTCCTCCGGTTGGGCAGTGCTGTTGCGCGGCCGCTGTTGTAAGCTGTGCTGCTCCATTTTACTTTAGGGCATTCGCCCTTTTCCTCTTGCCCTCCTCTCGTGGCAATTCCTGCGGGTGTGCAGTACTCTACCTGTGATTAGTAAGCTGTTGGCAGCACTTGAGGAGAGGGCCCAGATTCCCAGCCAGTGTCTGGCGGGGAATGTGTTCTGCTGTCAGTATGAATGCTGGCTCTTCCCCATGACAAGTGACAGTCCATGGTTGTATCCTAATTATGTCCTTTGTGATTCCAGCATACGTTATACACGGATGGGGACCTAATCCCCCTGAAAGGATACGCTAACCCCACACAGTTACAGTCTTTCTTTGGGGACGCCTTTAAACATAAACAGGTGCACTGGGTTCTCGATCACCCCGTGGACGCGGGGGGGGGGGGCTCCTGGCCTGGCCAATTATGAGAGGACTGCCACCCCCCTGCTGCCTGGCTTGTTATAGCTGCGTCGTGGTAGGCAGCTACCGTCTGCAGCGTCCCGCCTAGCGCTGGCTGCTTCACAGTTCAGCATTAAAACGTCACCTGGGTTGTACTCACTGCATTATTATAATATCATAATGCATCTTGCAAATTTCTCTGTGAGACTACGTTCTGTATTTCCCCTATTGTGGGGAATGTCACCGGGTGAAGATCCCTTGGGGCTCCCAATCCTGTAGCCATCCCCTGGAATACACATACGCCGACTAGGCAAGGAACGACCAAATAGCCTTTTTGTTTTTTCGGGTAATTGCAGATACCCCATGCTTTGATGTGTTTGTCTACAGGAGAGTCCTGCGGCCGCAGGGCAAAATCAGTGCATGTGGCCATGGCCTGGGCTTCTCAGATGTTTATTTAGTGGGCCAGGCTTCAGTGGCAAGGTTCAAACACCGGCTATGTGAGTTAGGTGTATGTGGCTCTGGTGCCCCACTTCGTCCAGAGCCTGAGGTACGTTTCTGATGCATCCTTGGGTGCTGCTCTGCTCATTTCAACCTCTCCGTCTCAACAGTGGTGCTTAATTTCCCATGCTCGGCTGCGGACCAGACTTTTGAATGGGCCCTGGTAGACCCGCCCTTCCATTGCTACCTTTGTAAGGCTTCAGCAAGACTCTCACGGGTGGCGAGCATAACATCCTTCCACAGACCTAGAAAGGGAAGGAATCCCATTGCCTCAAGCTCCTCTGACGAGGGCTCCAAGTTTTTCCAGGACCCTGTGGATAGGACAGGTGCTCCTGGGTCCTCAGTCCACCATTCCTGTGCATGAATCCATCTCAGCATGAAGGTTTATCCCACCCATTTTCAAGGTGAGGGTTTTTTTTTGCTGGTTCTTGGGCCATGGAACTTCCTTCTTTCTGACTGATTGGTTCATAAACTGTATCTGGCTGCGACATAGGTTTCATCCTTGTCCGCTAGGGAAATTCTTCCCTTTAAATTTCATCTTCCTCCCTCATGTGTTCCAGTGCGGTGCTGGCCCGGCCCTGCTTTGCTGAGGAATAATTATCTGTGAGCCCGAGCCAGATCTTTGGCCTTTTTTTTTTATCTCAGTACCATAAAAGGCTGGGGTTCGCCCCTTTTCTTGAACCTGTAGGCCCTGACTTGTTCTGTTGTGGACACCCTTGAACGAGAGACATCGGCAGTTCCTGGACTTTGTGATGGGGATGCACATTATCAAATTATGGCACTCCTCGGGCTGGTTGTCTCCCTGGATGGTTGTCGCATCATTCATTGGTTGTAAGGCTGCATGGCCTCCGAGGAAGTTCGCTTGCCCATCAATGTCCTGGGGCTGTAAGCGATTGAGTTGTCTCTGGAGCACTGGACAACCGTTTCTGGGGGCTCCTGGTCAGGTTTCAAATGGACTTTGCAACACTAGTGGCCTATGTTGAGCGCCAGGGCAGCAGAAGAAGAGTGGCAGCAGAGCTGCAGGGTTTGCTTTGTATTTCTTGTGATGGGCTCTCCGCCATTCACGTTACCCTCACTGAGAATTGGCAGGCGGTTTACCTAATTTGTCCGACACTGGATTAAGGGAAGTGGTACCTGCTCCCAGACATGTTTAATCAGATCTGCCTATGCTGTAGATCCCCAGACGTGGATGTTCTCGAATCCGGCCTCATTAGGCAAGTGGCACGTTTGTGGTGTCAATGCGGGACCTCCTGGCACATGCGGTGGAGAGGCTGGTAAACATTGTGTATTCCCTTCCTCCTCTCCAACGTGCTCCCTCGCCTGCTGTGCAGGCTGAAAGGATTTTGGTCCTTATGGTAGCTCATGGCTGGTCTGTAATACTCCATCAGGGTGCAGCTGTTCGGCCGCCCCGCCTCAAGGAGGGCCGCCTGTCCCAGGATGTGGTTTTCCAACCAGCCTTTCCGTCTCTGGATTTGATGGCATGGCTCTTAAAAGCCTGACATTGAGGACTGGCGGTTGTTGGGTTTTCTTTTTCCCATGATGTTGGAGGCTCATGAGTCTGCCTCTTGGAGGGTAGAGCGTCTCTCCTGGACAACTTTAAGTGAGTATAAAGGATCGTTTTAAAAAAAAATAACAAACCAGTCATACTTACCTCCACTGTGCAGCTTGTCATAGGATGCATTAAGGTGAAAAAACACAAGGGTTAACACCCCCTTTTAACTTGCCTGGTGTGAGGCTCTGGGTGTCCACCCACGTCCCTTCTCGGCAGCTCAGGTGTTGCCCTATTCTTCAGCAGGGCATTAAACAAAACATTGCCTTGAGTACCATTGCTGGAGGAATTTGAAGAAGGCCTTCAAGTATATGAAAAAAACATATATCAGTGTGCATGCCAATGCAAATATCAGATCTCTGGTGAAAAACACAAACTACAAGTGCAAATAATTGAGGGTCCAAATGATAAGACAGAAGTTGTTCATATATTCAGATTGGTGCAAATCTAAAAATTTCAGTGCTTCCTCAAACAATACATAAGTGCAACACACCACCACTGTGCTTGTGCAAGCAGCTAATGACCCCCTTACACTGATGCATTTATGATGTGACCAGGTAAATCAGAAGATGTTGACCGCTAATATATAACGCCAATCAGTATATATGGGATATGCAATCAAACAAACAGGCTCCCATAATGTAAATCTGCTAAAATTGCTTTATTAAATTAAGTAAAACAATTCACAATATAATGGCAAGTATATGCTTGAACAGAAAAAACACCAAATCCCCCTGCATATGATGGTATTATCAGTCTGGCCCACATCCAAGATGTATTAGTAGTATTCAGTATCGTATTACTGTGCTGAAATATTTCCACCTATAGTTGGAACTATACTCTATATTTGTATCAGGATTTTGCAAAAGCATTCAATACAGTTTCCCATTAACACTTAATTTACAAACTGTCTCTTGACATGGACAATGGTAGATGAAACTGGACAGAAAACTAGATACAGGGGCACATTCAAAGAGTGGTGATAAATAGCATTTACTCAGAATGGTATGGAGTTGTAAGTGGGGTACCACAAAACTCTGTTCTGGGACCAATTCTGTTTCATTTATTAAAAAAATGATATACAGGTTCTTATGAATAGTTTTAATCTCAGTATTTGATGATGTATAAAGCTAAGCGGGGCAATAATTTCACAGCATCATATAAACTTTATAAGAAGACCTCAATAAAATAATGGGGTGAGCAACTACATGGCAAATTACGTTTAATATTGAAAAATGCACAGTAATGCACTTGAGAGCTAAAAATATGCAATTTACTCACTAGGGGAGAAAACCTTTGGGAGAATACAAAAAGAAAAAAAAAATCTGGGGGTTTCTAGTAGATCACAGGCTAACATGCAAGCAGAGCTAGCAGACTATTAGGCTCCATGCACACTGGGCTTAAATAACAACTGATACCTTGGCAGAAAAACACACGTTTTTTTGTACATAGTTTAGGCGAGTTTTGCATTTTTTCTGCCAGAAAGCCACAATCAGAAACGCAAGCCAGGAGGTTTTTTTTTCAGCCTCTAAACGTTAAGCTTAAAATATGCCTGTAAATGTCTTAATGTGCATGGACACATAGGATAACACTGAGCTGCTTCTACAGGCAGAACACAAAAATTTTAAGCCAGTGTGCATGGAGCCCTAGCTTGCATTAAAAAGTATTTTTTTTCCAATAGATAAATACAAATTCCCAGCTCACTTACCAACCAGTAGCGATGGACGAACATCTGACGGGACAGTTCGCAAACGTGCCCAAATGTTTGCGAACCCCATTCATTTTAATGGCAGGCGAACATTAAAAACCTCCAGGTTATATTTGCAGCCACAAAATACTTACTAGCTGTGCACACATAGTCCAACAACATGGACACTGACATACCAGAAGTATTAAGTGAATCTGGGATCGACAACGACAAGCATTCTTTTTTATCTGTGAAATTTTGTCAATTCAGGAGCGCATGAAGGCCATGGAGGAGAGGCAAGGTCAGGCCAGGCTATGAAGGGGGTGCAGGAGATAATCAGTGCCACAGTCAGGGCAGCGCAGTCCTGTGCCAGTGTCCTAGTGTGCCAACCTGTACTTGAGCCCCTGACCCCTCCCTCTGCCCGGCCCTTACCCCCACCTTTGCAGGGCTCCACTGCGGTGGTCCGGAGGTGCCAGTCCAGTGCTGATCCTCAGCCATAGTGCTGGCACTGCCTACTGATTGGCTTCTCCACTGCTATCTCACTCACTGATACCAGCACTGAGATAGAACACTGACACCAGCACAGAGATAGAACACTGACACCAGCACAGAGATAGAACACTGACACCAGCACCGCGATAGAGCACTGACACCAGCACCGAGATAGAGAGCACTGACACCAGCACCGTGATAGAGAGCACTGACACCAGCACCAAGATAGAGAGCACTGACACCAGCACCGAGATAGAGAGGACTGACGCCAGCACCGAGATAGAGAGCACTAACACCAGCAACTCGCTGCGGGACCCAAAAATATGACACCGCTCAACCTCTTCAAACTGGAGGGTACGGGCATATAGTACGGTGTGCTTCTTTTCTACAAGTGAGCCAAAGGTAGAAAAAAGGTCCGTGTGCTAGATTATATAAATTGTTACAGTTATGCATATACGTGGTCTACTGGTCACATGTGTTGAATTCCTCCGAGATCCATGCCTCATTAATTTTTTATAAATGTGAGGTAGTCAACACTGTCGTGAGCTAGGCGAGTGCGCTTATCGTCACGATTCTCCCTGCTGCGCTGAACGTCCTTTCGGACAGGACACTGGACGAGGGGCTAGCCAACAGTTCCATTGCAAATTGTGCAAGCTCTGGCCAGAGGTCAAGCCTGCCCACCCAGTAGTCCAGGGGTTCATCACTTCTCAGCGTCCACATCGGCCGTTAACCCAATGTAGTGGGACACCTGTCGGTCTAGGCGTTCCCTAATGCTGGATCCGGATGACACCTGTCGATGGGTCGGCTGAAAGAATGATTTCATATCAGAAGTGACCAACACATCTTCAAACCGCCCTCTTCTTGCAGGCGCTGTTGGATTGGTACCCGCAACTCTTTCTCTGGGAGTGAAAATTCCTCTACCAGCGCACACAAAAGCAGAATGCAGCATTTCTCTAAGCAAGGCCTGGAAGTGCTCCATTCTGACAGCCCTCTGTGATGGTGGTAACATTTCCGCCATTTTTTGTTTGTACCGGGGGTTTAAGTACGTTGCCACCCAGTACTGGTCCTTGACCTTTATGCTTTTTATACGGGGGTCCCTCTTAAAACACTGGAGCATGAAGGCCCCCATTTGCACTAAACTGGAAGCGGTGTGGTGGCCTGGCTCCTGCTCATCATCCAGGATAATGTCGTCCTCGTTCTCCTCCCCCCATCCATGGACAACAACAGGGATCCCAGAAAGGTTTAAAGCATGCTCTTCTTGCTCCTCCTCATCTGTCCCGGCACGAGCCTCCTCTGACTCCTCTTCAGACTCCTGTTGTTGACTTGTCTCATTTAGAGTAGCCCCCTCTGGGAATTCATCCAGCATTGTGACTTCCTCATCTTCCTGCTCCTGTTCCTCGACGGCTTGATCAATGACACGATGCAATGCACGCTCCATAAAGAAGGCGTGAGGTACGATGTCACTGATGGCGCCATGGCTGCGACTGACCAGTTTGGTGATCTCATCAAATGGCCGCAGAAGACTGCATGTGTCACGCATGAGCAGCCACTGGCGCGGTGAAAAAAAAAAACAAGTTCCCAGAACCTGTTCTGCCGCAGAGTTCGTACAGGTAGTCGTTAACTGCACGTTTCTGCTGGAGCAGCCTATCAAGCATATACAAGGTTGAGTTCCATTGCGTCGGGCAATCACAAATAAGACGTCTGACCGGCAGATTGTGTCGCCGCTGAATGTCAGAAAGGCGAGCCATGGCGTGTAAGATCTTCTGAAATGGCCGAGATTTTCTTTGCCTGACGCAAGATGTCCTGGACCCCAGGGTATTTGACAACGAATCGCTGCACGACCAAGTTTAAGTTGTGTGCCATGCATGGCACATGTGTAATTTTGCCCTGTTTCAACGCGCTCAGCAGATTGGCACCGTTGTTGCACACCACTTTACCAACTGTCAAATTGAGCGGTGTTAGCCACTGATCTGCCTGTGAACGCAAAGCTAAAAGGAGTGCTGGGCCAGTGTGGCTCTTGGCTTCCAGGCACAACAGACGCAGCACAGCATGTCAACGTCTCACCTGGCATGTCGAATGGGTTCTGGGGATCTTGGGCGGCTCAGCGGAAGAGACAGTAGCAGCGGAAAAGTAGGAGTCAGCCGAGGAGGAGAGGGAGGATGGAGGAGGAGAAGAAGAGGCAGGCCTGCATGCAATCCGCGGCGGTAAAACCAAATCTACACGGGTGCCATGGGTTACATGCTTGACGGCCGTCAGAAGGTTCACCCAGTGGGCAGTAAAAGTTATATACCTTCCCTGCCCGTGTTTGCTAGACCACTTGTCTGTGGTCAGATGTATCTTGGCACCGACACTGTGTGCCAGAGATACATTCACTTGCCGCTAAACATGGCCATATAGCTCTGGGATGCCCTTCTGTGAGAAATACTTTCTTCCTGGGACCTTCCATTATGGTTTTCCAATGGCCACAAATTTTCAAAAGGCCTCCGGGTCCACCAGTTTATATGGCAGTAGTTGGCGGGCTATCAGTTCTGACAAGCCAGTGGTCAACCGGCAAGAGGGTTATCCGGCGTCATCATTTTTTTACGCTCGAAGCATTTGGCCCACGGAAGCCTGCCTTTTTCCAGAAAAACGTGAGGACGGCATGATGGAAGGTGAAGTGGAGGACAATTCTGAGGAGAGAGGAGAAGGAGAAGTAGAAGAGGCTGGACGGTGAGAGCCTGGAGTGTGGCTTTGTGGGTTCTGACGGCGTTGCTCCCACTGGGCTCGGTGATGGCAGTTCATGTGCCTTCTTAAGGCGATCGTCCCTAGGAGAGTGTTGGGCTTACCGCGACTTATGCATTGACTGCAAAGGCTGCAGATGGCCACACTATTGTCAGCAGCGGACACGGTATACAAAAGTGCAGCGCTAAAATAAATAATCAAGTGTCCCTGATTTTCACATGAGGTTTGTCTGGGGGATGAAATAAGGTTTATGTAGTGCTGGCACTTTAAACTAGCGTCACATATACTTCCTTACTTAAGGGCATATACTGCTAATCTATAGCCAATTTTGATTGAACCAGATATGTAATATGTATCTGGTCTAACCTTACATCCAGATCAATAAATCAAAAAAGCAAGAACACAAAGTATGGGGGGTAGCCCCTAAAGCTGACTTGGGTAGTGACCCCCTTCAGTACATGCCTACATCAGCCATCCATACGAACAAAAGGCAATCTGCAAGAAGTCCTGATTAGTGGGGGCACAATAACACAAAAGTTCAGTCTGCAGTGTCTTCGCTAGATATGGTACATCACTGAAGATATTCAAGATGTGCAGTTGGTCTGACAAGCTCTAAGTGCAAACGGTAAACGATAAAGGTGGGTACTCTTACCAGAGTTGATGGACTCACCCCTCTCGGAGTGAGTCAGCAGAGCTTGTATCGGGTACACCGGACAGATAGCGGATATGGTGCGGTATATTGTGTCCCACTGGGCCGTTCCTCCAGGTGCCGATGCAGTCGCTTACCTGCGATTCGATGGAAGTGCCCAGTTTACAGGGTAGGTAGTGGTAAAACTTCCAAGGGGGATCCTTTTCAACAGCAACTAAGGTGGAGAGAAAAGCAGAGAGACAGAGGCAACTCCTCATAGTGTGAAACCAATTTCCCAATTGGTATTTATTGGATAAAAAATTTTAAAATAACATTTGCGCAAAAGAGTTAAAAGGTGGCTCCGGTAGACATCCAACCCAAATCCAGCGGACAGGTTAAAAAAAGCCCACACTGCGGAGCCATGTGCCGGCGTCCTGGGAGCGCCAGATGTGACCGTACATGGTTGATGCCTCGCTCCTGATACATTAGCAGTCTGGTTTATCCCTCCTGTGCAATGTAAGTTCTGCCTGCTTCTCCTCCCTATCCGCTGCTCCCTCTGAACTCCCCTCCTCTTCCTCTCTTGTGGGCTCTTGTGGGCACCCATGTGACGTCCCTAGACACTTCATCATCAACATCACCTTCCCCACCACTATAATTAGAGATCTCGGAGTAGGCAGCAACAGCAGGGACCAACCTCCTTGGGCTGATCTGGGTACTGTCGTCAGACTGCTGAGCTGTGGTTGTTGCTACCTCCTCTTCCTGATCCAATGCCAAGAATGGCTGCGCATCGGAAATGTCTTGTGATAGATCGGAAAATAATTCCTGTGACTCAATCGGAGGGTATATGGTGGTGGTGGTGTTGGTGGTAGTGTCTTTGGGGGTGCACACAGCAGAGAGTGAAGAGGGTGCAGATAGAGAGAATGAGGAGGGTGCAGAAGAGTAAGGCTGAGTGAGCCACTCAACCAAGTCTGGTGCGTCCTTTGACGTAATCGAACACACCTTCTGCGACTTCCCACTTTGGCTCAAGCCTGGTGCTCCTGCCCTACCCCTACCACCCCTGTGGAAGGGCCTGCCTCTTCCTCTGCCTGTCATTTTTTAAATGACCCTGTGACAAAAGTCTTTAGAAAAGTGCAGTATATGTGGAAGAAGGTATATAACACCCCGCTTCAATCTGTCGTTTTGGGGGGCCACTGGTCTATCACACCAGTTATAATACTTTTTTCTAATTGCGTTTGTCACTCTTTGTAGTATCGCTGCAGAACCGCTCAGCAGTCACAATGCTGCACAGTAGAAATGCACTATACTATGCTTTCTATATTTAAAAGTATTTTATACGTGTATTACACCCCTATATACTGCACACCAAATAGTACACCTATACCAGTCCTTAAAAGGACTTTTGTGGACCTATATTCGTTAGCGATTTGTGTCGATACAGTCTGTCCCTGCGACACACAGCAACCTCTCCCTACACTGACAAAAGAGCTGCAGAACCGCTCAGCAGTCACAATGCTGCACAGTAGAAATGCACTATAATATGCTTTCTATATTTGAAAGTATATTATAAGTGTATTACACCCCTGTATACTGTACACCTATACCAGTCCTTAAAAGGACTTTTGTGGACCTAATAACTAGTGATTACAGACTGTCCCTGCTCAACACAGCAACCTCTCTCCCTACACTGACAAAAGACAGCTGCAGAATCGCTCAGCACTGCAGTCACAATGCTGCACAATAGAAATGAACTATAATATGCTTTCTATATTTGAAAGAAAGTATATTATAAGTGTATTACACCCCTATATACTGTACACCTATACCAGTCCTTAAAAGGACTTTAGTGGACCTAATAGCTAGTGATTACAGACTGTCCCTGCTCCAAACAGCAACCTCTCTCCCTACACTGACAAAAGACAGAATGTAAAATGGCAGCCAGATCAGGTCTTTTTATAAGGTAGGGGGTATGTCCATGTGCTGAAATGTCTCAATTGGCTGTCCTATACCCTATGATAGATGTGTCATGGGTCAAAGTTCTTCACAATGTAAAAGGATATGGCCACCGCGAACAGCGCCATATGTCCGCCGGTTTGGCGAATTGCGAACGAGCAAAGTTCGCAGCGAACCGACCGACAAGGCCATCTCTACCAACCAGCCTGCAACAAACCAAATCGCCCTGTCTAAAATTTCACGTTAAAACCAGAGGTTTAGTTTTGCACACATTTGCAAATATATGCGTAAGCTGCAGGACCTCTTCACGGCACCCTAGTGTACTGCAGTCCTAATACAATTTTTGAGAGTCTCCAAAGTTTGAGTATATGCTGCAGCTTGTCACTTGCCACATCGCCTGCCACAAGACGCAGCTTGTCAGGTCACCTACCTTCGGATGCAGCTTGTCATTCGTCATGTCACATGCCTTCAGATGCAGCTTGTCACCTGCTAAGTCACCTGCCTTCAGATGCAGCTTGTCCTTTGCTATGTCACCTGCATTCAGATGCAGCTTGTCACTTGCCACGTCACCTGCCACCAGATGCAGCTTGTCACTTGCCATGTCACTTACCACCAGATGCATCTTGTCACTTGCCACGTCCCCTGCCACTAGCTGCGGATTGTCACTTGCTACATCACCTGCCACTAGATGCAGCTTATCACATCACCTGCCACTAGCTGCGGATTGTCACTTGCCACATCACCTGCCACCAGATGCAGCTTATCACTTGCCATGTCACCTGCCACTAGATGCAGCTTGTCACGTCACCTGCCACCAGATGCAGATTGTCACTTGCCATGTCACCTGCCACTAGATGCAGCTTGTCACGTCACCTGTCACCAGATGCAGATTGTCACCTGCCACTAGATGCAGCTTGTCTCGTCACCTGCCACCAGATGCAGATTGTCACTTGCCATGTCACCTGCCACTAGATGCCGCTTGTCACGTCACCTGTCACCAGATGCAGATTGTCACTTGCCATGTCACCTGCCACTAGATGCAGCTTGTCACGTCACCTGCCACCAGATGCAGATTGTCACTTGCCATGTCACCTGCCACTAGATGCGGCTTGTCACGTCACCTGCCACCAGATGCAGATTGTCAATTGCCATGTCACCTGCCACTAGATGCAGCTTGTAACGTCACCTGTCACCAGATGCAGATTGTCACTTGCCACGCTGCCTGTCACCAGATGCGGATTGTCACTATCCTGCCACTAGCTGAAGCTTCCCACTGTGGCAGTCTTTCACTTCTTAAATCTAAAGGCAATTTGGTGGCTGGCAACAGTTACAGAGAAAGAGGCTTCTCTGCCCAGCTTTTCAGCACATGTGTATAGGCTGGGTCCCAGAGTGAGGGTGGGCAGTGAGAGAGGACGAGAGGCCATGGCCAGGGTGGTTGGGGATCCCCACCCTAACCAATTCACCAACAGTACAAACAAATGGCAACCATCCCAACCTATAACTGGCCTTTGCATTAAGGAGCACATGGAAGGGTGACGCATGTCAAAAGTCAACGAAAATTTTCCAGCTCACTTACCAACCAGCCTGCAACAAACTGAATTGTCCTGTCTAACATATTCATGTTAAAACCAGGGGTTTAGTTTTGCACACATTTGCAAATATATGCATAATATATGAATGGGCTGCCCTACATGCAGCACGCATCCACACAGATTTGAACCAAGGGTTTATTCACATGTGAAGTTGGAGGAGCAGTAAAACCACATGGTTGAGCTGTTTTGACCACCCCCAACTGCTCCCCATTCAGCTGCAGCTGGGGGTGTAAACATGCTGTGGCTGCAGCTGGAGGTATACCCAGGGTGAATGGGGCACACACATACAGGCACACACTTCAAACATACAGACACATGCACACACACACACACAAACACACATACAGACACACACTTCAAACATACAGGCACATCCCCCCCAATAGCTGGTTGGTAAGGAGCAGGCAGGGAAGCAGGCCGCCGAGTCCTTAACAATGTGTGACTCATGAGCTGTCAGTGGGTTCCCCGCTGAAAGCTGAATGTAAAAAAAAAAAAGACATCCTGGCAATCAAAAATTATGTGGTGGTGATAGTGGCGTGATTGACAATAGATCTACATTGGGGGGCATTTATTTTTCTTTTTTTTAAATAAAGGAATTGTCAAAAACTTTTGTACTGTTTTTATTCACTTTTACACTTTTTTTGGTGAATGGGTAGGGGTATGTACCCCCATATGCATTCACATGGGGGGGCGGGATTTGGGGTCCCCCTTGTTAAAGGGGGCTTCCATATTCCAATAAGCCCCCTGCCAGCAGACCCCCACAGCCACAGCCCAGGATTGTGGGGTAGAGGCCCTTGTCCCCATGAACATGGGGCCCCCTGCCCCGAAGCACACACCCCCATGTTGAGGGCATGTGACCTTGTATGGTTCAGACCTGCGGGGCTGCATGCTCAGTTAAGGGTCTAGTATTGATTTGGGGGGGGGGGTTAATTTTGGCATGGGGTTCCCCTCAAAATCCATACCTAACCCAAAAGGCTTGCTATGCATTGGGGGGGGGGGGGGGCACGCAGTTTTTTTTTTCATAATTTTTAATTGCTGCCATGTTTTTTTTACATTCAGCTGTCAGAGGAACGCGATGACAGGTGACGAGTCATCCGTTGTTAAGGACGCGGGGCTGGCTTCCGAGCCCACTTAATGCAGTAATTCCTGCTCAATTGAACAAATACCGCATTCATTATTTAACGCAAAATTCTTAGTGGATTGCACTTTCAAAACAGCGCAATCGCTATTTTACAGCATTTTATTGGCTGTTATTAAGCTCTTAGTAAATTGACCCTATTGTGCCATAGTGTTGAAACCCTGCAGTGTTAGATCCCTATAAAATACAAATGTCTTATGTGAATAATGCACCATTTCAAAAATGAAAAATAAAAAGGTAAACAAGTGCTATAACATGCTTTAGACATTAATGGACTTGTGTTTAATATTTAACTTTAAACAGGGAAACCACTAGGCTAATAGGCTGTAAGGCTAAATTTAAATGACTGAAAAAACATTATAGGGTAGATGACCAAAGTGAAATAATGTCAAAACAAGAGTAGAAGTAATGTTGATGCGATAAGATAAAGTATTTTGCAGAAGTAAATAGAGTCAAATAAAGTGAAAAAGATACTCGAGAAAAAGGTATTGGGTCTGAGCATAATGTGCATAGATCTAACTATATGCTGAATTGAACTTGTGCAGTCCACTACTACCAGAGTAGTGAATAAAATCTATGTTACATACCGAAATACAAAGCCTGATGCTTTAAACGTGATAAGTAAAAAATATGTGAAGATAAACTAAAGTGACTTTACGCAAAGTCTTAGTATTGCAAATATAAAGGACTGCTGCCTCCACTGCCACAATTACCAAGGTAGAGTCTCAAAACTGTAGAAATTAGAAAGTGGGTGTGGCACTGCTCTATAAAGTAGATTATAAATTAATTAATTGATACTGTGCTTGCAAAATGTGTGTGTAAAAACATATACCAGATGCCAGTTAGGTACCAACAAAGTGCCAAGTGCTGTAAACCAATAACTTCAGCCCCGGAAGGATTTGCCCCCTTAATGACCAGGCCATTTTTTGTGACTGACACTGCGTCGCTTTAACTGACAATAGCGCGGTTGTGCGACGCTGTACCCAAACAAAATTGACGTCCTTTTTACCCCACAAATAGAGCTTTCTTTTGGTGATATTTTATAACCTCTGCAGTTTTTATTTTTTGCGCTATACACAAAAAACCATTTCTTTACTTTTTGCCTTAATACATATCCCCAAAAAATATAAAAAAAATTATTTATTCATCAGTTTAGGCCGATATATATTCTTCTACATATTTTTGGTAAAAAAAAAAACGCAATAGGCGTATATTGATTGGTTTGCGAAAAAGTTATCGTGGCTACAAACTATGGGATAGATTTAGGGAATTTTATTTCTTTTTTTATTGTTTTTACTAGTAGGGGGAGATCCTCTGGGGGAATCTAGGATGGAAAAGGACCTGGAGGTCCTAGTAGATGATAGGCTCAGCAATGGCATGCAATGCCAAGCTGCTGTAAGCAAAGCAAGCAGAATATTGGCATGCATTAAAAAGGGGATTAACTCCAGAGATAAAACGAGAATTCTCCAACTCTACAAGACTCTGGTCCAGCCGCACCTGGAGTATGCTGTCCAGTTCCGGGCACCAGTCTTCAGGAAGGATGTGCTGGATCTGGAGAGAGTCCAGAGAAGGGCAAAAAACGAATAAATGGACTGGAGGACATTAGTCATGAGGAAAGGTTATGAGCATTGAACTTGTTCTCTCTGGAGAGGAGATGCTTGAGAGGGCATATGATTTCAATTTACAAATACCATGCTGGTGACCCCACAATAGGGATAAAAGGAATTTAATAAGACATGCGGCCATTAAATAAAATTAGAAGAAAAGCGGTTTAACCTCAAACTGCATAGAAGGTTCTTTACTGTAAGAGCGGTTAGGATGTGGAATTCTCTTCCACAGGCGGTGGTCTCAGCGGGGAGCATCGATAATTGAAAAAAAAAACTATTAGATAAGCACCTGAACGACCACAACATACAGGGATAAACAATGTAATACTGACATAAAATCACACACATAGGTTGGACTTGATGAATTGTCTTTTTTCAACCTCACCTACTATGTAACTATGTAATGGTGGCGATCTGGAATTTTTAGCGGGTCTGCGACATTACGGCGGACAAATAGCCCTAAACCCTAATAACCCTGACCCTAAATGACAGTACTATAAAATTGCACTGATCAATGTAAAAATTACACTGGCAGGGAAGGAGTTAACACTAGGGGGCGATCAAGGGGTTAAGTGTGTTCTGTAGGTGTGTTCTAACTGTAGGGGGATGGGCTACCAGGGACATGACAGAGATCACTGTTCCCGAGTCTGGTCTTGTAGTCTTGTCATCTTGCAGAATGGGGATCCCCGTTCTGCCTCTGTACTTGGCGATCATGGGTCACCGGCGAACTTCGAGCCTGCCCAACCTGCGGACAAGCTCCCGCAGTGAGCACTGGGCGTGAGAGCGCCCACCCGCAACTGCGCCTGTGAGAGCCGCTGTACAGCTATGCCAATTCGTGCAGGAGAGCCGACCTGCAGCCATATAACGGCGGCTGGTCATCAAGTGGTTAAATAAATACATAAAAATTACAGTAAATATTAATGCAAAAGTGTGATAGATTCACAAATGCTCAAAAAATGCTGGGATATCTATTCAAAACTTTTTGTCTTTAACCGCTTCAGCACCGGGCCTTTTTACACCCTTCCTTAACAGAGCACTTTTTGCGATTCGGCACTTTGTCGCTTTAACTAACAATTGCGCGGTCGTTCGACGTTACACCCAAACAAAATTGACGTCCTTTTTTTCCTACAAATAGAGCTTTCTTTTGGTGGTATTTGATCACCTCTGCGGTTTTTATTTTTTGCGCTTTAAACAAAAGAAGAGCAACAATTTTGAAAAAAAAAACACAATATTTTTTACTTTTTGCTATAATAAATATCCCATTTAAAAAAAAAAAAAAAAAAAACGATTTTTTTACTCAGTTTAGGCCGATACGTATTCTTCTACATATTTTTGGTAAAAAAAATCGCAATAAGCGTATATTGATCGGTTTGCGCAAAAGTTATAGCGTCTACAAAATAGGGGATAGATTTATTGCATTTTTTTTTTTTTTTTTACTAGTAATGGCGGCGATCTGCGATTTTTTTTTCGTGACTGCAACATTGCGGCGGACACTTCGGACACTTTTGACACTTTTTTGGGACCATTCACATTTACACAGCGATCGTTGCTATAAAATTGCATTGATTACTGTGTAAATGTGATTGGCAGGGAAGGGGTTAACACTAGGGGGCGCTGCAGGGGTTAATGTGTTCCCTATAGGAGTGATTCTAACTGTGGGGGAGGGGACTCACAAGGGGAGGAGACCGATCGGTGTTCCTCCATACTGGGATCACATGATCGGTCTCCTCTCCGCTGACAGGACGTGGAGCGACGTGTTTACACACACAGCTCCACGGTCCCGCACGGTCCCGTTGTTTTAACGGGCAATCGCGGGTGGCCGGCGGACATCGCGGCCGGCAGGCACTCGCACCGGGTCCCGAGCGACGCCGCGGGAATGGGAGGACGTCATATGACGCCCACCCAGGATGGGAGATCCACCTTGTGGGCGTCATATGACAATACGCGGGTATTGATGTGGTTAAGGACCTTGCTTTGTGTACTGGTGCGTAGTCATGTTGAAACAGGGAGGGGCCATCTCCAAACTGTTCCCACAAAGTTAGAATCATGAAATTGTCAAAAATGTCTTGGTATGCTGATGCCTTAAAAGTTCCCTTCACTGGAACTAAGGGGCCAATCCCAACCCCTGAAAAACAAACCCACACCATAATCCCCCCTCCACCATATGATTTGGACCTGTGTACAAAGGAAGGTCCATAAAGACATGGATAAGGGAGTTTGAGGTGAATGAACTTGACTGGCCTGCACAGAGTCCTGACCTCGACCCGATAGAACACTTTTGGGATGAATTAGAGCAGAGACTGTGAGCCAGGCCTTCTCGTCCACATCAGTGCCTGACCTCACAAATGCGCTTCTGAAAGAATGGTCAAACATTCCCATAGACACACTCCTAAACCTTGTTAACAGTCTTCCTAGAAGAGTTGAAGCTGTTATAGCTACAAAGGGTGGAAAAACTCAATATTGAATCCTACGGACTAAGACTGGGATGCCATTAAATTTCATGTGTGTGTAAATGCAGACATACCAATACAAGGCCTCCCGCAGAAGCCCTGTCTCGGAGCGGTAAAACGTCCGCGAGTCACGTGACCAGCCTGATGATAGCTCTAAATAGGTATTTACAAGACTTGTTTTAAGAAATTACTTACATAGTGTGGTATGCCAGGCTCTAATAGAGGGGCTGGCAGTGACCATTGTAGTATTTGTTTTATTTGTAATAATAGCAGTGGGGGGGGGGGGGGCGGAGACAGAGACACAGAGCTGACAGGCAAGGATGAGGGGGTAGGGTCATAAAGGGACAGCTAGGGGGTATGTAATCAAAAGATTTGCTGAATCATCTGAAGGTATCAGCCAATAAGATGATTCAAAGTTTTTTTTATATTGCAGCTTACTAGTTCTTAGATAGGGTGGCTGCTTTAGTTTTTTTAGGCTTTTTCCTCTTTATTTTGACCTGGTAATCCTGAGATTAACTTTTTCCTGCCCTAAGCTGACTACGCTCCCTTTTCCACTGTATCTATGGAGGGAACCAGGGTTTAACACCCAGGCTGTACTGCAAGCATGGCTGCCTTTGTTCATCTCCATTAGATGGGGATCAGGAGCTTAGTAGTTTACAGAAGGAAGTTAAGATTGTTTTATGCTTCCAGGAAGTGACAAGATCACTGCATTTCCAGCATGATCAACTGGTATTTTCTATATTTTGAGAAATTGTTCTTAGCCTGAAAATACTAATGCATCCACCACATCTATGGGCTTGTAAGGGGCTGCAGTGTGACACATTTTTGTTCTTGGATTTAGTTTCCTTTAAAAGAAACCTGTGTGTTGAGAGCATAGAGGTTGCTATTCTCTTCTGTCATGCTAACATATTGGTTTAAACACTTTCTCAGTCATTGACCTAGAACAATTAAAGCGATAAAGGGTTTGGTCCTCGCCAACTGTTAGGTAACTTGCTGCAAACCAGGATTTGACCACTGATTCGTAAATAATTCAAACCAGAGACTAGTGTTTTCAGAAGGAGGCCCCATTCTTCTCAGAGTACAATATTTCTATGAGAGTTTACATTTGCAGTTAAATGTTGAAGACATCTTTTGTCTCTGTTAAAATGTAAATCCATAGTTTTGTGAAAAATAGGATAGAAAATGGTTGTTCAGACTATGTTACTTTGTTCCACTGCTCAGGGATATAATGCTGTGCTTCTTACTTCAGGTTATGTTTTCTGGCACATTTGCCCTGAATATCTGCAGACTCCAAATAACAGCCCTATTATAAATGTCTGCTTTTGGCATGCTTTTTGCTCAAATAGGGTCATGGATGTCCTGACTCTTTTTTTAACATCCATACTATTGTGGCATTCAGTGTCTATCCTCTCATGACTACCCTAGTTGGTGAACTTTGACTTGCAGCAACTATTGTCCTTGCCAGGACACTTGGGCCATGTTTGGTACATGCTGTCATTAGTTTTGAAACCTTACCTTATGCCGCGTACACACGTGCAGACTTTTGCCGGCGGACCTAGTCCAGCGGACAATCCGCCGGACTTTCCAGCTGGGTCCGCCGGACTTTCCGAGCGTGTGGACTTGCCCACACACGCGCGGACTTGCCCACACACGCACGGACTTCTCCGGCGGATAATCCGCCGGCCAAAGTCCGCGGGACTTTTGAAAATGAACGGACTTGCCCACACACGGAGCAGTCCGTTCATTTAGAACGTAACTTCAGGTTACGTAGCTAGCGTAGGCAGTAAATGCCGCCGCGCTAGCTCCGTAAGCTGGCATGGATTTAAAGGGACTCCCCACGCCGTTTTTCGGTTCCCCCCAAATCCATGTCAGACCCTTATCCGAGCATGC
This sequence comes from Lithobates sylvaticus, assembly GCA_028564925.1. Classification (NCBI taxonomy): domain Eukaryota; kingdom Metazoa; phylum Chordata; class Amphibia; order Anura; family Ranidae; genus Lithobates; species Lithobates sylvaticus. Next base: position 281,557,127 of record CM053030.1, read on the forward strand.
AGCCTGGCCGGCCAGGAAAGGGGTGGGGACGAACGAGCGCCCCCCCCCTCCTGAGCCGTACCAGGCCGCGTGCCCTCAACATGGGGGGTGCCCTGGGGAAAGGGGGGCCGTGCGGCCCCCCACCCCAAAGCACCTTGTCCCCATGTTGATGAGGACAAGGGCCTCTTCCCGACAACCCTGGCCGTTGGTTGTCGGGGTCTGCGGGCGGGGGCTTATCGGAATCTGGAAGCCCCCTTTAATAAGGGGGCCCCCAGATACCGGCCCCCCACCCTATGTGAATGAGTATGGGGTACGATGTACCCCTACCCATTCACCTAAGGTGTAAAATGTAAAGTACAAAAAACACACACTTTTGAAAAAATATTTTATTGCACTGCACCGGGGGTCTTCTTCCGTCTTGGGGGTCTTCTCGCCGGACTCCTCCGCCATTTACCAAGCTCTTTTACCGAGCGGAGAAGTCTGGCTACCTTCTTCGTCGTCGCCGCCGTCGTCTGGGGGTCTCGATCCGCCTTCGGGGGTCTTCCGGGGGTCTCTTCTGTTCTTGCGGCGGTCGTCGTCGTCTTCCGCGCCGCCGGCGCCTTCTTCTTCTTGTTCTTCTTCTTCTTCCGATGTTGACCCGTCGCTGTCTCTGCCCGGAATGCCAGAGCCGCGCTGCGCTGGGACTTATATAGGGACATGGGGACAGGGTCACATGCTCATGTCACATGGTGACCCCGCCCCCTTGTGATGTCACAGTCCCAGCATCCTCCGGGACTGTGACATCACAGGGGGGGGGCGGGGTCACCATGTGACATGAGCATGTGACCCTGTCCCCATGTCCCTATATAAGTCCCAGCGCAGCGCGGCTCTGGCATTCCGGGCAGAGACAGCGATGGGTCAACATCGGAAGAAGAAGAAGAAGAAGAAGAAGAAGAAGAAGAAGGCGCCGGCGGCGCGGAAGACGACGATGACCGCCGCAAGAACAGAAGAGACCCCCGGAGACCCCGGAAGACCCCCGAAGGCGGATCGAGACCCCCAGACGGCGGCGGCGACGACGAAGAAGGTAGCCGGACTTCTCCGATCGGTAAAAGAGCTTGGTAAATGGCGGAGGAGTCCGGCGAGAAGACCCCCAAGCGGAAGAAGACCCCCGGAGCAGTGCAATAAAATATTTTTTCAAAAGTGTGTGTGTTTTTGTACTTTACATTTTACACCTTAGGTGAATGGGTACATCGTACCCCATACTCATTCACATAGGGTGGGGGGCCGGTATCTGGGGGCCCCCTTATTAAAGGGGGCTTCCAGATTCCGATAAGCCCCCGCCCGCAGACCCCGACAACCAACGGCCAGGGTTGTCGGGAAGAGGCCCTTGTCCTCATCAACATGGGGACAAGGTGCTTTGGGGTGGGGGGGCCGCACGGCCCCCCTTTCCCCAGGGCACCCCCCATGTTGAGGGCACGCGGCCTGGTACGGCTCAGGAGGGGGGGGGGGGGCGCTCGTTCGTCCCCACCCCTTTCCTGGCCGGCCAGGCTGCGTGCTCGGACAAGGGTCTGACATGGATTTGGGGGGAACCCCCACGCCGTTTTTCGGCGTGGGGAGTCCCTTTAAATCCATGCCAGCTTACGGAGCTAGCGCGGCGGCATTTACTGCCTACGCTAGCTACGTAACTTGAAGTCACGTGCTAAATGAACGGACTTGCCGATGAGCGGCAAGTTCGTTCATTTTCAAAAGTCCCGCGGACTAGCCTACTAACGGCGGAATTGTCCGCCGGACTGCCAAGTCCAGCGGATAATTTTAAAACCAAACTTAAAAAACTTTGGCGCCAAAAAGTCCGCCGACGCCCACACACGAGGGGATTGTCCGCTGGACTTGAGTCCAGAGGATAATCCCGCGGGATTGTCCCTTCGTGTGTACGCGGCATTAGACACATTTAAACATGCCATTTTGTCTCTTTGGAATTCTTTTAGCTGAAAACAAAGCAAAGGTGCTAATTGTTACTCCTCATTTAAGGCTGACACATACAGTAAACTGGGAACCAATATAGCGTGACTTGTTGTTGAAGGTTTGTAACTGTGACATTCATTTAAAATTGTGCTGTTTCATCGCATGGTGTTTTTGTCCACTTCCTGTAGCATAAATTTAGAAATAAATGTAATCATTATCTTCAACTCTTCTCTTACTGTTTGTTGCCATATTACTTGTCTTGGCAACTATGGCATTCTACATAATTGAGTTGTCTTTTTACACATTTAAATGCTGTATACTGTGTACTCGTATAGATCAGTGGTTCTCAACCCTGTCCTCATGTACCCCCAACATGCCATGTTTTGGGAATTTCTCTTGGATAAAATAGCTGTCCAAAATACCAAGCCATTGACTCTGATTTAAAGCACATGTGCAAGATAAAGGAAAACATGCAAACATGGCCTGTTGGGGGTACTTGAGGACAGGGTTGACAACCAATGGTCTAGATCAACATTCAGTCAGGCTTTTTTCTTTGTGTTGTTTTACTTATTTTGAATAAAGTGGAACTCCAGCCAAAATATATTTTTCCTTATTTTTGGACAGTATGGGAAGGGCTAGAACCTGTCCGGTGTTTATTACTGCCTGTATCCATAATATGAGTTTTTGCCACCTCTCCTTGTCAAGAGGCACATCAGGAAGTGACAGAACATCTCTCCAAAGTTAGATAACATCATACTTCTGACATTTGTCATCATAGATAGCAGGTATTCCATGCAGAATTTTTCATTTTTTTCCTGGTCTCCAGCATTTTGTGTGGAACAAAGCCTCGATTTTTAGATGTGACCTATGAAAAAAAAAAAAAGCTACCGAGAGAAAGAAATGAGCATTAGTCCGCCTCACCCACAGTAAGGCTTCTGGACAGCTGAGACTTATGAGGTCTGCCTACAAGGGAAGATGTGGACCTAAGAATGGAGGCAATATTTCATAATTATTCCACAATTTGTTTGTTTTTAACTTTTTTGTGTCTTTGAGCTGTTTTTCTCAGTTTTTTGTTACTTAATACCAGACTCCTCTGGGTTATGCCCACTATATTTACTTCCTCACTTATATTATGCATTTGAGATCAGATCTGTGGCACTGGGTTTACCCCTTTTTTGTTAGCTTCTTAAAAAAGTGGTTGTTGTCTGGTTGTCTCTGGCTTTAATACTTTGAGTAAACAATTGGTTAAAGAAATACTAATCTAAAGTCTTGCTGCCACTATGGAAATTCAGCCAATATCCACGTTATGGCATGCACACAAAGGTCCATGGCCTTGTCTTGCCAGAAAGCAATTCAGTTAAAAGGACAAGATATTTGTAGTTGCATGCCAAACATTGTGAGCTTTATTATTAATTGTATGGCTAACACAAGTTATCATTAGCTGCCTTAACACATGTCTTGTTAAGGCAGCATGTAATAACCGCTTATGCAAGACATCCAATTTATAATAAACTTCCTGATGTCTGGAATGCGACTCCATGGAACTTTTTTTTATTTGGTTTGCAACAAGTATTAAGCGAATAGCCTTAGAACTGTAATCTGCATTATTGTTCAAGTTAGTGCCTCAATGTGGGCCACTAAATATAGCTAACATTTTGGCTGTATTGTTTGGTTAGGGAGTCTAGCATCAGAATCTTGCAACACTTTTAGAGATAGGACTGACATGTGCAACATATTCAAATAATAGGTCGCTATGGCTGCGACAAATTCATTACGAAATACTGCCATTTTGGTGCTAAGGAAACTGTTGGTAACTAAGACCAAAATCATGTTGGAGTAATTTGTGCCAATTCTGGTGCATTACTGCAACAAATTTATGTACATGTTTCCGAAAGGGACATGAATCTCCCGTTTACCAACATTTGTTGCACTGAAGCGAGATACTCTTCTAAAGAGTGACTTTCCCAGATTTTATGATTTCGGGGGAATGTATCAGCAACCCAAAATTCTAGAGGTAATAACTGACAGCCTGTATATTTCCCCCAGTACACATTTCTGCTTTAGTTTGCCATGTATAAAAAGATTCAAACAAGAAACAAAGGACTACTTCCAGTGTTGATATCCAGTATATAATATTTATAGCATCTTATGTGCATATGGAGGTTCATCACACAAACTAATGTTCTTATAGTGTATATATTTTATTGTAAATAGGCACTGCAAACCAATCAGTCTCATACATACTCTAAGATGTTGGGGAAAAAAAAGGAACACAGGTCTCAAGGAATTAATTTACATTTATTCTGTAAATATTGTGAATGTGTCAGAGCATAAAATACTGGACTACTCCAGACTTGATTGTCTTCAAAGGTATCTTTATTCAGGTACATTAAAGCTTAGCTGTTCTTCAGAATGGGCTTGCTGCAGAAGTCCTTTGATAGAAATGACATAGAGTACAACTGACTCATATTGCAATTTAACAATTTTTTCCCCCTCTTTTTACTGAAAAAGAGGGGGAAAAATGTATAGTGTCTCACATTCTCTTGAAATGAACGTTACATGAAGAAGTGGCCTAGATCAGAAAACAAGATCAGTAGAGAACTCCCATTGGTCATAGCATGAAGCCGTTCTGCAGCCAGGAAGAGTGTGTGGTATGTACCTGTACTTTAGAGCTATATTTGAAGTTCACTGCTGCTAGATATCGTGTACACAGTTCACAATATGAACAATTTTTACAGTCATTAATAATGTGATTTGTATTATTCTGTCAAAGATGACACATTGCTTAAGACATTTATTTGCAAAGAATGGCTATTAAAATGGGCACCAGGCATAGAAAAAGGCTGAGCTACCAGGCTTTCGGTTCTGGCCACCATATTGTGTAACATAACAGCATACAACATCACAGCAGCGGGCATTGCACTGCTGTGGATTACATATACAGGTGCACAGCACTGCAAAATAATAACTTAACTCTTTGGTGACCGTTATACTGTACGAAATATTAGATTGGAACAGCCTGACATGCATCCATCCTTAGCTAGAATTAGGTCCTGAGTCTATGGTGTAAACATGTCCTGCATGTGCCACCTTTTTATGTCACTTCTAGCAGTGTATTAACATTAGTGGCCTCTTGTTTTATGACATTTACATCTATTCCTCTGTTTTCCTTTAGAAAGAGCCATGTAGGGCTTTTGGGCATATGCCAAATAAATATTCCAAATCTCAGTCAACTACCTAAGTTAGTGTTTCGACAGCATGTGCACACCTCATTTACCACATATCTTTGAAGTCACAGGTAATGGATAAAATCTGTATAAACTCTGTACTTAAAACAGCACGTTATGCACTAAAGAAGAAAACTTCTTGCTAAAAGTTATAGTGTGATAAGACAGAAAATCATAAACAAGTGGCTTTCCAAAACGATGGTCCTTGATCATTTCTTTACAATACTTGACCTTCTCCACTTTTATAATAAACAGAAATTAACCACCATAATCTAGACTGAGTTTTGTCAATCACATTGGGACACATTGATGGAAATGCAAATGCGGATATTAGTTGACATTACAATGAATAAAGGGGCTTGAATGGCACAGATTTTTCAAACTTTTTATGGTGCTGTACAGTTATGGCCAGAAAAAAAAGGTTCTTTTTTGCAAAATATTTAGTCACACCAGCCACCTGAGCTCTAACCAATGTATTTAAAGAGGAGTGCAAATACGTTTTACTGCTTTTAGCAATTGTACAGGATAAGTCTCATTTATTTTTTTTTATTTTTTTTATGTTTTCTGTTTTTCTCTCCATATAAGTCATCATCTTTTAAGCAAGTTTATATTCATTCTCATAAGAATGATCTTTCACCAACACATTGACATTCTACAAACTATTGCCGATTTATAAATACTTCCAATGAAAAAAGCACATAGCAGAGTATGGTGGCTCTATCCAACTCCTTAGTCAAGCAGTAAACCTCGATGGACACAAAATTTCCTGACGTTTTCAAGGAGATGAAGGCCCGATGTAAAGCTGAATCCATACGGATTTATTCATATTCACCAAAAGAAACTGCAAAAAGAAGAGAAAAGTTTTCTTACAGTTTTATTGATGAATATGGGGTATCACAGGTTAATGCTTTTGGTAATGTACAGGAACTTTCCAGAAAGAACAATAGGTTTATCTTTATCATGAGGAGGTATTGATATAATTGATATGCTGCATGTGACATGGGGGGGGGGGGATACACAAATTATACAAGCTTTTTCCTGTAAAAATATAATTTTTGTATGAAATATAAAATAAACTCCGGAGTAGCATTAGCAGCTAACAAATATGAACAAATATAAAAGTTATATTGTAACAGACCATTGTGTATCTGCCTGACTGTTATCCTATAAACCACGTGTGGAGCTAAGTGGCCTTATATTGGAACTCCCACCCAAGCGTTAGTTTTTGATAGAGTGGAAAGTCTTACATAGCACCTCTTCTAGGTTCTTAGAACTATCTGTGTCTCTTCTGGTGTAAGGAAGTAAGAACATCCTCATAATAGAAACTCAGCAACAAAACTAAAATTTAACTTTTTTCTCACACTGTTAAAAAATGTAAGTGCTTTTTTTGTCTTAAGTTTTCATTGGAGAGTCAACTTTAGTTTAAAAAAATGTCCTGAGAGAAACACAGAGGTTTTCACTGCTTAACAAGTGAAAATTCCAGTTCCGGGGCTGGCCTGTTAATTCTGTAGTGTCAACATATTCTGAGTCACTGGCCCAGAAAAAGTATGCTGATAAGGAAAATAAAAATTCCTGATCTTTGTATTTCTTATGTCAGTGAATTTCTAACTCCAGAGTATGTCAGCCTGGAAAATAATTTTTTTCAAGAGGTGGTCAGCAATGGGAGCCTTTGTGCTTTTGGTATGACAGGTTTCCTTTAAATACAAGGCCAATGAGAAACAACACATTCACAAAAAATACAAAGCTAGCTTTTATTATTTGCTAATGCCTTTCATTTGAATTTTTATGTTTTTACATGCCTGCTATTCTTATGTTTTATTTCCATGTTTCTTTTACAGATTGGTTCTCCTGCTGGAAATATCTGTATATTGAACAATACAGTCTGCAACTCTGCTAAATGACTTTTGAGATATTATCAGTTACTCCACATGGCTAGTCTAGTATTTTCAGTCAGTCTAAACAGACTGATAGACTTACATTGAGAGAGGAACAGTAATGCACAAGCACTGAACATTACTACTACAAAGGAAGCAGAGGCTGCATATTTAATGAACAAAGATTGAACACACATTATATAATTACAAATTATAGGTCAAATAATTTTAAAGCATGAAAACATAATAGTAATAATATGTACATAAAGCTGATTGCATTAAGATGTATGTAAACCTTAGGTAAACTATAGTCAATTTATTTTACCAGTTGTAAACCAGGTACAATTTTGTTTATGTGACCAGTTCTTAATAGAATATAGCCAACTAATTCAAACCTAAAAAGATATATTTTATTTACAATAATTCATGTATCAATGGTTTCCAGGGAGCTGATATTTATGAGTGCTTGATTTCATAGAGTATTTTTTTTATTTTGCTATATATCCCAGTATCATGGAGTATTTAAAAATACCCATACGTCCACTGAAGGGACCACCTGAATTCTCATCTAGAAATATGGATACTGAAAAGGCCAATTCTGATGGAGGTCAAGGCAAGTACAGGCTCTGCAAGACAAAGCCTGATTAGACCGTACCATCTAAAGGCAGATCATACCTGCCTTTTCTATCTCCGAGTGGCAGTGACCATGCTGTATAGCAACAGGAGGTAGTTAAGTGTCTGACAAAGCCTCCCTCCTCTTCTTCTCCTAGGTGTAGGGTAGCCAGCCATCTAGCCACCCTCTTCTTCCTTTTCTTCTCCTACAGAGAGGTAAATCTGCCTGTTCCCTGACAGTGTGGACAGGCTCATTTTCATTAGAATGAACCACTATTGGATTACCAATAATTATAAAAAAAAAACATGCTGCTAATGCTACAGACTAGATGTTTAAATGCCATCCAGCCCCCATCCCACTACCTAAAAATTATACTTGCCGCCATTATCAGCTCCTGCCACTCTCATGGCCCATTCAGCTGAAAGATTTTTTTCTATGTCGCCCTCAAAGTTGCGTTAAAAGGACCCTCTCCCCCTAAAGTCTTTAGGGACTTTAGCTTTGCTAAAGTCCCTAATGATGGTGCCCAGCTCCCCAAGGCCTTATTTAACAAAAGTTTGCCTATTATTCCAAAAATAGCCGAACATGATTCTGTGTACCCTCTGCAAATTGGCACATTTGCCACCCCCAGTGCCCTCCCATCCTGGTGATATACCATGAATGGGCTATGCTGAAAGCTACCTTTTAATTGGTTACTAAAGGGTCTTGAATTAAAATGTTCTTCTGAGAACTGAAGGCAGTGTGGATATTAGGCTAGATGATATGCAATAGGCTGCTCAATAATTTGAACTTCTTTATCAAGTATTTGATTAGGAACTGAGAGCTGTATTTTATGTCGGACCATCACACTTTATATGGAGTAATGTTGCAAGTAAAAACAGACTAAAAAGCTCCGTCAGTTGCTGCTTTTAACAACTCTACTTTGTCAGTGTGCATAGACCTAAGGGTCAGCTCACGTAACCATAATGCATGAAGTGTTTTCATTGCCATGCATAAGTTTCTAATTTTACAGCTGAAAGTCATTTTTTTTTTTATTATTTATTTAATGGTTGGAGATTATTCATATGATTTTTGTGGTATTCTACACGTGAAAGTCAGTTCACATAGCATCACATGGGTTGTTTCTTCTTAAAACACCACTAGCTTTTCGTTCTAAGAATAGTTTATGGAGGGGAGAGGAAAACCGAGCCATTTTTTAACAGAGATAAATTAACTTTGAGAAAAATAAAGTTTTTCCATGGTTAACTGCAACCTTGCAATAAAGTAATATAAGGGCTGTATTTGTTGACTTGTTTTTTAAGGCTCAGACCTCAGGGCCATCATGCTTATTCATCCTTTAATAACTGATAAATACATATCAGATGCCAGGACACCTAATACATACATGCTTGTTCTAGGGCAGTGGCTCACTAGTAGCAAAGAAAGAATACAAAACATGCACCTTCAAAACGATGTTGTCTCACATAGTTATCTTCCATATTACCATGTCTTTAACTATTTTATGCCCAACAACATAATTGGGTTAAAAGTGATATTAAAGTTTTTTTTTAAATTAAAATAATCATGTAATTTTTACCTGCTCTGTGCAATGGTTTTGCACAGAACAGCCTCGATCCTCCTCTTTTTGGGTCCCCCGCTAGTGCTTCTGGCTCCTCCCCCCTACTGAGAGCCCCCATAGGAAGCTGTTTCCCATGTGGGTCTATTCTGGCACACAGCCTGGCTCAGCCTCGCTCTCTGCTCACAGGTTTTGATTGACAGCAGCAGGAGCCAATGGCTCTCAGCTAAGCCTATGAGAGCTGGGAGAGGGGAGAAGAGTTGCTGCAGAGTGTACAGCGCTGGACCAAGATTGGGCTCAGGTGAGTATTTAGGGGGGCTGCATTTAAAAGTTTTTTTTACCTTAATGCATAAAATGCATTGGGGTAAAAAACCTTTTACCTTACCTTTACAACCACTATAATGAACTGAACATTGTGATGAGAAAATGACCATATGATAAAAAGAGCACAGCTAAAACAATTCATATATCTCAATGAATTGACCTTCCAGCCTCCTCAGATGTTTGGCGTTAGTATGGGTATACTGTATGTGAATTTGCATTGCACTTGTGTAGGGAAAAGCAGACTTTCTCTGTTTTTCTGTTGATGTCTGTACTCTCCTCTGCAATGCAGAAAGTTGTAAACCAGTCAATAGCTAGGTCACCATTGCCAAAGCTCTCACTATTTGCTATGAGCAAGCACTCAACAGAGAAATGGGTGCAAGTAACAGCACAATCAATTTCAGACTAAAGAGAGGGAGAAACTACACTTTTTTTATTTTAATTAATATGCATGGTAAATGTTTTTAGTTCACATTATACCAAAGCTATCCATTTCCCTGTTAAGAAAACAAATAAACCATATCAATAAGCACAAATGTACAGTATGAAGGCATCAATATCTGTATTCCTGAGCATTATTTTATTATTAAATTAACACATTGTTACATTTTTTTTCTTTTGGATGCATTCCTCTTTAAAATGTACTGATTTTGGTCCACCATAAGTCAATATAAACATAGAAGAAAATCATAGTTTACTTTACATGTTATGTGCGACACAATTCCAGTGACCAATTGCACCAGCTGTATTGAACACAAAATAAATTATATTCAATTTTTTTAATAAAAAAAAAGAAAAAAAAAGTTTTTTTTTCCAAGAAAATTTATTTAAAGATATATAAAACCAAAATAATTTAACTTACCATTAAATCTACATTTAAATACAGTGATATTTGTAATATGAAGTGTTCATGCTTTACATTTATCTAGTCAAAGCATGACCACAAAGGAAAAAAAAATAACCAAAAACCCTGCTGTAGAAATATAGTCTTAGTAACAACAGTGTCAGCCTACTCAGAAACAGTAGAGAAAACAGAACAAATGTTAAAAAATAAAAATGGCCCAGGGAATAAAAAAAAAATAATTGCCACCCCCCTGTCTGTATAATACGAAATGTTATATCTGGCAGAATCCCTCAGGTGTATAAAGTCCATAGAAATCATTGTCTCACGAGGATAAGTCCTGTCTTGAGGCTAATATATTACAGAGCCCCCAGGCCAGTAACTTCTGAGGAAAGCCTAAAATGTGAACACAAAATGGAAGGGGAGAAAAAAAAAAAGCAAGAAAAAAAAAATCTTCTCACCATTAAAAAAATAACACTTCTTTACAACCAGCATAGAAGAGCGTATCAATGCAGACAACATTTTGTTCTTACAATTTTGTTTACTTCAGTTAATAAAACATAAACACAATAATTCAGAACATTGCGCGGCAGTTACTTGAAGCTGTTAATAATTTGAGTAGCTGTGATAATAAATTCAGTTTTTCTTTCCTATTTTAGGTATGTAAATATATATATATATATATATATATATATATATATATATATATATATAGACAAAAAAAAACAAAACAAAAACACCTTAGTGAAGCACAACTGGTAAAAATAGTGACATTTAATAATGGTTACAATGTCATATATAGTGCACTAGTGAAAACACGTCTACAATATACAGAAATTATACATAATACAAAGTGGTAGCTGGCCCTGTACAGTAATACTGACTTTCTATATTAATAGGGGCAGTTACATTGAAATCCCCTGGCTAATAAACATAAATTAAACATTGAATTTCAAAAAATAGATATACTGTATATATTGCATTTATATGACAGTGTGATCTTAGCTGAGACTGATCGAACAGTATAAAGATTTGCCTTTAAAGCTATGATTTCTGAGGAGTGCAAAAGTGAATTACCATGGCAGGAGTGTGGTGTCAGGCCTTACAAATTGTGAGGCAAACAATATTGCATTAGGTAAGCATAAAGCAACACAGATCAAAAAAACACAGATGGTGAATGGAAATAAACATATAACATGATTCAAACTAGTTCCAACAGTGAGTAAGGAAGATAATAATTTTAAATATGTTCATATGTAAAATTGTAAATTATGTTCCTGCACTATTAATTGCATGTTGTGTTTTTATCATTATATGCAAAACTTAATTTTAATTTAATTAATTTTAATAATTTAAGTTGAATCTCTGTTATTATGTCTATCATAAATTTACACAGTTTAGACTAAAATAGAGACAGTTTCAAATGGGTTTGTGCAGGAATTTAAATGTTCGGTCTTAAATTATTATAATAATGCGGGCTTAGTTAGAAAAGAAGTATATTTTCACAATGATTAATGTTTGAGTGCTTCTGTGGAGAGAATTACAAGAGGATGATATCAAGACTAATTCAAGTATTTATGCTTGCTGAATGTAAAAAGATATTTAATGCTTTATTTAAATGGACACATGACTAAATTAAATTGTGTTCCTAAATCTACTTAGAGCTCAGCACTACTGCAAGTATGTTATTTGCTTCTGCTATACACATTAATTGGCTAGGGGAAAGCATATGTTAATTTTATAAGTTAACATGGCATCAACTGGGAGACATCAGGGGATTTTTTTGAATCTCAGCTTGGAGCGTTAGCCTTACATGCATTAAGTGAAGCTAAATAAATTAGCTTACATTCATCTTTCATAAGTAAGCCATCATAGTTATAATAGACCTTGAATGTTTTGCATTAGCCCAATCAAAACAGACAAAGGTCAAAGTGGAGGTATAACCCATGGATCTCAAATTATTTCCCTAGCCTGGGTTTAAAAATTAAAAAAGGAATCTAAATATTAAAGTCAGCAGCGTCACCATTAACTTCCCTCTATCGTCATAGAATTTGCATTTTAGAAATGAAAAACCCTGCAGAGGGAAAGCAAGGTAATTAATTAATTAATAACATTAACTAATAGTATTTTTACAAGAATGCATAATGTTGTTACGTTATTATATGTCTTTTGGCTTGGTAAAATTAATACAAGAAAATTATTATTACAAGGGAATATTTTGTATGAGACATGTATTTTGCCATATATAAGATATACTTGCCTAGTGGCAATTATAGAAGAACAAACCTCTAGGAATCGACTCCACATGCAGTTCACCATATTCACTCCTGCAATCCAAGTTGTGGGCTCAGGTTTGCTCTTTTATCATCCCAAAACTCCAGCCTAGTGTGCAAGGTGTTTTTCTCAGAGACCTCCCAAGCTTGAACAAGGTGTACAAATCCTGGTGTTAGGAGATTTATCTGCAACCTAACTACTTCCAGTGGAGACAGGTAAGTTGGTAAGTTCAATTAACTCATTAAGATTTTATTCCTTGTGTTTCTGTTTGTGACCACAAATCTTGCAAAGGTCCATTCAGCATGTAGCAAACTCCACGCATCCCTGACCATAACTGTGGCTTTTAGTAAAGCCAAAGCTGGTGTTGTCTGTTGGCGGACCTATTGGCCAGTCAAATTTAATCTGTGACATATTTATTTTTATGGACAAAGCAGGACTAGGAAGTAAGCAAAATGTAATTGTCTCTGGAACTAGGGCTACCTGGGTGATTTGTTAATGTGAGAGACTTAAAAATCTCGTGGCGCAAAAATCCCCTTTAGGATATACTTGAAATGTCCCTAAAAAATCCTAATTGACTAATTGTGTGATTAATCTCTTACTCCAATTGAAATTTTTGGAGGAGCAGGGAGGAGAATAATTGCTAAGAATTGTGCACTCATGGGAGATTGATCGCTCAGTCGTGCTACGAATACTCATGTATCATATCTCATGTAGCAGCCCACAATGAAAACAATATAACATCAACAAACAGAGCAATCCCAGGAGATTTTAGTAGTCTGATCACGTGACTGAAAAACATTCATTTAACCCAAGCCTAAAACTTTCTAGATTTTATTTTTAGTTAGTAAACAGTTGAATAGGTTGGGGATGTATTTTTAGTTCGAATTTATAGATAGTGTTCATTGCATCAGTTGCATGTTCTCTGAATTGGTAACAACTCCTTTATCAGTTAACACGGTGAAACTCCTGCACCTTCTATTGCTCAGTGAGGTCCAGAAGAGCAACTTCATCCACACCAGGTTACTGTTTTGGGATAGGAGGCCACACATTTTATTTTGGTCCCCCTACTTTTGAAACACTAGGCCAGTGCTAGTGGATATATAATATGATACCAGGCAAGTATCGTCTGGGAGTTAGATGGGTGTGGATGATGGGATACTTCTATTTCTTAAAAGAAAGAACTAAAAATACACAAAAAGAAAGCCAGGTTGGGCCAACTGAACAATATTCACAGATTACAAAGTGATCCTATCTGGATTGAATCTGAGGTAACCGATCTGGTTTCAATTGTAATGGTCATATCTATTATTAACATGTTTTCATGAAGTGATGGCCTTTTTTAATAGCGTGTGCTAATTTATAATTGCAGTAAACCAAAGCCACTAATTACAATTACAAGGGCCTAAACTAAAACGATCACACGGCAGACTGATGTAGCAAAGCTTGGGGAGATATACAGTATATATATATATATATATATATATATATATATATATATATATATAAATACACAGTTTAGATGTCTATTTACTCTCCATAATGTAACAGTGCAAGAAAAATTATGCATAGATGTCTGTAGGATTATTTTAGGCTTTCCCTTTTGGTTATTTAGAACAGATAAGTACGCTGCTTTATTCCGCTGAAGGATTTAATTAGTCGTATATTGTATATTTGCCACGGTTACCATATTTTGTAATTGTTGAAAGACAAAAAAAAAATTTTTGTCTGGTTTGGAAGAACAAAACACAGAATATGAAAAGCAGTCATGACATCTGAAAGCAAAGGATTATTTGGTTGAGTTTAATTTTATAGTTTACATTTTGATGTTTAACTTAACATACACAATGTTTTGTTTAATATATTAAAAGCCCGAAGCTAACAAAGTTTTGCCACAACTGATTTCTAAATGGTGAGTTAGGTGTCATATTGTGCATATGGATTTTAATATATTGCTCTATAATAAACTTTAAATATGTGAAATATTAGTGTACTATAAAAAATGTTCATTATGTGAAAAAGATCTGAGAACTTCTGCTTTTTTAACACTTCTTAAATGTTTTTCTGTTTGGGTCTGACCTTGAAGTGGACCTTGGAGCTGCTTATCATTTAGACCCCCACATGTAGAGGCATGGGAAGAAACATAACAAAAAAAAAGACACATTAGGAGGAAAGTAAAAATATATATATATGCAATGCTGGAGCATCTTCTAATACAATTTAGCATCTTCAGCTTTCACAGGATCTCGTAGCAAAACCCATGATTTCACCCTTGCCTACATGCTGCAGATGGAAGCCCAGGGTGCAAGGTTAGTATGTTTTTCACTTTTCTTCTAATGCATGTTTTTTTCAAATGTTTCATGCCATGTTTGTATGTAGAGGATCCAAATAAGCAGAGCTTGCATTTTGATGCCAGATCTACTTTAAAGGGAATCTGTCATGTACTAAAATACCTGTGTGAGAGGCTTCAGATAAAAGCTGACTCCATGAGCACTCAAATTGTAACCATGTAGGCTGCACATAAATCAAATGAGATGTTCAACTTTTAAGCCTACTGACACCTCTGATAAAAAAAAAATGCTTGAGATTTTTGCAATATAAAAAGACTATTAGACCGCCATCTTGTAAAAGCCAAGCATCTTTAGAGTTTGTACCTATTTCATCAGTGCTTATATAATAGCGGTTTCCCCCATAAAAATATTTGAAAAGGCAGAGCAAACCTGCTGATCACAGCTCATCTACCAAGGCTATTTAGATCAGACTGATGAAAAGGGTGCAAAACCCTTAAAACGACCTGATTTTACAAGATGCATGTCCAAAAAAGTATGTTTGTACCACAAAAAGGCAAAGCTTTCTTCTGATAACTAATGCAATAGTGTATACACATAGGCTCCTTTGAAGCAAGAACACAAATTTTTTACACATTTGCTTCAAAGAGATTTTTTGATGCATGGCTGCATACTGGCTCTGTGGCAGGTATGTCCCATACAGTGAAGCTATACTGGTTCCCTGAATGGAGGTCCGTGCCTGGAAATTACATATTATATGTAAATTGTAGGAATGGTAGGTATTTTGCTTTGCAGCAGATTCCCTTTAATATAAATGATGTGAATTTCCACTATCATTTGATTCATATATTTGTTTTAATTAGTAGTAGGAGTACACTATGTTATTTATTATATAATAATTACATGAAAAAAGCAGTGTAAAAAGCAATGTGTTATACTTTCAAATACTGTATAAGGCAAACATGCCAGGTCATTTTATCCATTGACCTCCAGTCCTGCCCTTTAAAAATACTGACAAACAAAGAAAAAAAATCATAAACTAAACTGAAACAAGAGTGATACATAACATCAACATAAATAAATAAATTATAGAAATGAAAAAAAAAAAAACATAGGCTGTTGGAACTAGTTACTATTTTGGGTTAATAGCCATGGAAAGAGGACAAATTGATCAGCAACAATAAACACTTTGCAATTCAACATAAAAAAAAAATGAAACATAAAATAAGAATGCCATATTGTTTCCTTTAGAATGATCTACCACACAATCTTGGTAGAGCTTTGCTTTCATGCCTTCAATATGGAGCAAACTTCTGTCGGTCTGATTTCTTAACCCCACTCGTCGATGGAATTTTGGCAGTATAAGCAGGTAAATTCCCAGTGGCCCCCGCAGTGGCCGCTGCATTTAATGCCAGGAGTGGGACAGTTTTCATGCCAAGCAGACTGGAGACAGGAACAGCATAGTGGGTGGTTGGTAAAGTTGGTAGGGGAGGAGGGGAATTGACGTTGACCGCGGAGGCAGCAGCAGCTGCCGCCAACACAGCCATAGAGGTGGGGGTGGAGGAAGGGGTGGTAGACTGAGAGAGGTTCATGTTGAGGTCAACAGGGGTCGTGACGGAAGCAGTCTGGGTGCTCAGTTTAGCCATCTCTAAGCTGCAAACGAAGAGAGGAACAGGAACAAATAGGTTGGGATGGTCAAGCAAGGATAAATTTGGGAAGAAAGGAATGGAATAGGAGGAGCAAACAAAGATGGGTTGGGTTAGATTGGTCAACAAAAGGAACAGACATATGGTAGGTGGGGAGAGAAAGAGAAAAAAGGGAAAATGAGGGTCAGAGGAGGAACATGTTATGTGTTAAAGAAGAGATATAACAAAAGGGTATTTCATGATTTGATGAGGAAAACATTACTAAGACTTTAAAGAATGCCTTAACATAGGTGTTTGTAATGTCAATGGAAGAAAGAAACCTAAGGACGCAGAATGATAAAAGATGATAAAGCAGAACTTAAAACAAAGGAAACAGAATTTTGATTTCTCCTCAGCACTGGTATGTTTGCCTTTTAGTTTTGCATTTTTAAATATTACATTTAACTTGCTTCCTCTATGATACATACATATCATTTATCTAATCACATTAACTATCTATCTATCTATCTATCTATCTATCTATCTATCTATCTATCTATCTATCTATCTATCATATTCAATATTTATATTAAGCAAAGTATACATATCAGATATAAAAATCTTTCTATGAAATATAATAATACAATGAATCAAAGCAACCGACTATAGTTATTTCATAAAAACTCAAAGTGGGATTGTCTGCCATTAGATACTGTACATTATTGCTGTTTTTTTTCTGTGCAATTTGAACAAATGGACACATCAGATCAGAAAATGTTCCCTCCTTTTCCTGTTTTAATTTGTTCACCGACTACTAGAGTAAAAAGGCTGGCTAGCCACTGAAAACCAAAATATGAAGCCAAGTCTCCATTACGTCATTATAACATATACTAGAAATAAATAACATAACCATTTTTTTTACATCAGTTTAACTTAATTCCATTTTCTTGTTGGATATGTGGTATACTTTCTTTTGTATAACACAATGACAAATGAGAGTCCTACCTACATACTGATCTTACCGTTATTAATTGTGTGCTACAAAAATAAAATAAACGACTGTTGCAAAGTTAAAGCTAAACTCCAGGCAGATATAAAAGACACAAATGAATGCAACTCGGAGTGGAAGATAGAGAAGCAGCACAAAGAGCTAAAAAGTTGTGCTGTAGTGCTCATTGGTTCACAAGGGAGGTGCTGATAAGAGGATAGGCCAGAGTGGCAAGGAGAGGAGCTCATCAGTGTGCTGCTTCTCTTCTCATTGTCAATTTACAGGCTGGGGTTGGGACAAGACCCGTAGGAACTGCGTAACTGCAGTTGTGTAAAATGTAAAAAAAATCAGGTCTCCTGCTCTACCAGACAGACACGTGCTGTGTAATTGTCAGAGAGGGATGGACAGATATACATCTCCTTTGGCAGGTAAAAAAGGGTATTATGCATGTCTTTTGTGTTTTTAGCTGTTTGCCTGTAGTTCAGGTTTAATGTCCCCAGTGAGATGAAGCAACAGATTTTCCTCACCCCAGTCATTTAAACAGAACTGCATTTTAGGAAAGTACTGTATATAGGTGCAATGGATTATAAAAATATGTTCCTGTACCTAAAGACTAATGCCGTGTACACATAGTTGGACTTGCCAACGGGATAACCTCCTTCGGCATTTACTACGGAAACATTTAGAACATGTTCTCTATCTAAGTCCGTCGGAAATGGCGACAGAAAAATTCCGATGGGGCATACACACGAATATCCGACCAAAAGCTCCCATCTGAGTTTTTCTGTCGGAAATTCTGTACGGGGCATTAGTCATCTAATACCAGTTTTAGGGTTAATTTACAAAGACATGAGGGAAAAAAAAAAGATATATATATATATATATACACATTTTTTTTATAATTTTCTTTGTGAAATTATAGTCTACATATTTGTGGGTATTTCTGCATTCTTTTTAAATTTTGAAAAAGTCAAAAAGTCTGTCCTTGAAATCTCCTGTTTTTAGTTATGCATTATTTGTGGGATCACAGTAAAAAGTGTACAATTCTTCCTACTTCTCCCTGCTTTAAATCAGACCAAATAAGATATAGTTTTAAAATTACAGACTCATTTTATACTTTTTCTATTTAAAATTAATTACTTTTAAACTATTCTGGCAATGTTCCCCCTGCTGACATGCTGATAGGAGCATCAATATGCCTATTAACAAAAGCTGCCATACCGTAAAAATGTTCAATACTTAAACATATAATGGGAGGAAAAACATAGGCCTAATGTCCTGTTATTGTCATAAATAATATATAAATAATTGTACCAAAACATTATTTTAGGAAACAATTTAAAATCTTAGTAGAGGAGAACTTTGCTCAACGGTGGGATATTAATTTACAATGTTGGGCTATTGAAATTACGATTAAATAAATCCATTTAACACTTTTATTTAAAGTATAACTAAAGGTAAAACATTTTTTTTTAGTTTTGGATAGAGGGGAGATGGATTAGAACACCTGACAATTTTTATTGCTGTTTGTGCCAGGAGATTCACCCTCTTTATTTATCTTGTTTACTATTATCACTGAAATTGAAAGTAAAAGAAAATAACACATTTTGGGTTGTCCCCAGAACAGGAATAGAGAGGAAATACTCCAATGGGGAATATGCAATTTAATTTACAGGGATACCCTCTCACTTCCTGTTTAGGCTATGGGACAGGTAAAGCTTCTCAATAGGACAAAGATAGCAAAAGTAAACCTTACAGAGGTTATAACCCTCCCTTACCCTATCCAAAATGAAAACAAATTTGCCTATAGTTCTACTTTAGACTGGGTTCACACCATGTACGGCCACGGGGCACAGCAGGGGATCCAGTGTGTCCGCGTTCACCTTTTCAGGTCAGAATTAAGTCCGAATTTATGCCTTAATTCAGACCTGAAACGGGGGCCAAAAACACACAGGACCCTTCTGCTGTGTGCTCTGTGGCTGCCCCGGAGATGTGTGAACCAGCTCTATTGAGATCCGGTCACACTCTACTGTCATGCAAATGGGATGCGGGGAAACCCACATCCCATTTGCATCAGTGTGAGCCCAGCCTTAAAGAGTAATTTTATCCCTCTGTGCATCCAGGATCCCCAGCAAATTACCATGTTCCAGATGGTGAAAATGATGCTCCATTCCCACCCACATATATAAACTGTGCACCACCTGTCAGTAAAAACTCTTGGTCTTGGGCTGGACATTGGAAGTGGCCTCTCAAGTTAGTTCCAACTACATGCATGTCCTCTCTAGCAGCAGTGGTTGAGCCACTGCTGCTAGAGGAGAAAGGAAGCACTGTTCATATGTGCAGTTTAAACAAGCTTAAACAGCCACTAGGGGCACACTTCTTATGTCCAGCCCATCCTACCTTAGGTAGGAGGTGGGGGATCAAGCACCAAGGAGTCAACAAAAGGAACTTTTTTTTACTTGTGCTGCTGACTCCTGCTTTGCATGAAATCTTTACCCTCTGACCTCTCCACCCACATAATCATAATGTTCTGATGCAATGGGGGTTAATAGAACTGAGCTGTGACAGGCATTCATCAAGAACGCTCAACTAAACCCACCCTTTCCACCCAGCTTATGCATTTATAGAGGCCGTACTATAGCTTCTATGAATACAACAGGATCTATGTATAGGGGATAGATGGATGATTGAAAGGTCCACCCACTCTATTCATAGATCACGTTTCATTCATAGGTGCTCTAGCACAGCCTCTATGAATTAAGGAGCTAAAAGGAAAGGGCAGGATAGTCAGAGACTCCTGATGACTAGCTATTACACCTCCTTCAGTTTTATTACCTGTGATGCACTGAAAGATTACAGTGGCAGATGTAGGGTCAAAGGATGAAGATTTCAAGGAAAGAACAAGCCAGTAGCACAAGGAACTTAGGCTTTAATATTAATTTGTGTCCATTTTTTTAATGTCCACTCTCCTTTCTTCTGATGTAACCTACAGACATAGCAATGCTGGATATCCAGCTTAATGAATGGACAGTCAGTTAAAATGATAGGGTACTCTGATTTTAAATGTGTGCACTGTAGCGCCAACTAAAAAGAATGTTCTGTTGTTAATATTGTTAATATATATATATTGTATATGCTGGCTTGATGATTAGAAGGTGCCATATTACCAAAATTTCACATAATACATCTTCATTATTTCTAGGATGGGATACACCATTCATGGAAACTTATATTAAACAAAATAATCCATTGTTGATCTCTCTTTAAAATGCTGGTTTGCCTGGTTGACATGTTAACCCTCTGGCTTTGAAGATTTCTAAATAAGTGGCCTGAAGCAGTATGAAAATTAGAGTTCTGATTTAACATCGACATCACCAGCTGCAAAATTGATCCAGGCCTTTGACTCAGAATGCACTGAAGCTAAAGAGTTGAATGAGAGCCAGACAGCTATCAGTTTCAGGAGATGGTCATTAAATGCTTAAAGGGTGTCTAACCCCAAGATTAGAATGTAATATTGCAGCTTTCCAGTCCTTAGATATGCTGGCTGCATTGTTTAATTTTTTCAAGCTTAGTACATCTTCTGCATAGACAAAAACATGCCTCTTGATCCTCCTGATAGAATTACAGTGTCCTTGTAACTTCCTGGGTCCTGAACTGATACCTCAAACAATGTTATTAGCGTTCCCAAATGTCTATTGTGGACTATATAACACTTGCTCTTATGTAACAGAGATGAGGGGAGGGGGAGAGGTTTGTAGTTTATAACAAGAGAGCAGTCTAGGGCAGTGATGGCGAACCTTGGCACCGCAGATGTTTTGGAACTACATTTCCCATGATGCTCATCTACACTGCAGAGTGCATGAGCATCATGGGAAATGTAGTTCCAAAACATCTGGGGTGCCAAGGTTTGCCATCACTGGTCTAGGGTAACAATGCTGCTCCTCTATAGATACAGTATGGCAAGTGAGTGTTGTCATCCTAGGACATGAAGTATGTGACTGGGAGGATCACCAGGGGAAAATTAAGAAAGAAACTTTGAAAAACAGAAATGAATGAAGCTACCACATCTAAGGATTAATAAGCTGCAATATATATATATTTTTATTTATATATGCTTTAAGGTAATCAATGGTTTAATTTTGAGGTTTATTTAACATTGTTGCTATTTTTGGCTTATTTTTTAATTTGCTGAAAAAAAATAATTATTTAATAATTAGTTAATGACAGGTTTGCAGAGCAGAATTTTGCTAATTATTCCAGCATTATGGTAACTAGCTGTGCATTTTGTTACTTATAATATAATTACATATATATAAAACAGTAGTACTAATAAAAGTAATGATGGTTAGACAGCAGATTTCCTCAGTAAAAATTAAAGTGGAGCTCCACCCAAAAGGGGAAGCTTCGTGTGTTTGCTTCCTCCCCCCCTCCGCTGCCACATCTGGCACCTTTCGGGGTGAGCGGGTACCTGTTTACTCTTCCTCCTTCCCCACCGCTGGGCCATTTAAAAAGCGCAGTGAAGTTTGCGCATTCGCAGCAGGGAGCCGGCTGTGCAGCCGCAAGGCTTCACTGCTGGTTTCCCTTACAAGAAATGGTGGCGACAGCACCTGAGAGCCGATTGAAAAAGTGACTGGGGTGAAAACACCACTGGATTCCAGGACAGGTAAGTGTCCTAATATTAAAAGTCAGCAGCTACAGTATTTGTCTACTTCTGTAGGAGCCCGGACCTCCTCTTTGATGTCTAAGTTATGTATTTCCTATTTTTTTGTCTTTTACATTTTTTTTGGTTTAGTTTACATCTGCAACAAAATCTTAAAACAAGCATTGCTTGCATCTTACTTAGGTCTCAGAAAAGAAATCTGTGCCTGTGATTCAGACAAATAAAAGCTAAAGTTGATATCCAGAGCACAGTGAAGTCAAGCTGTATGCTAGCACTTACTGCAGGCACATAGCTTTGAGGATTTCTTCATCAAAGGTGATATTATTGATAACACCAATATTTAACAAGAGTTCTGCTCTTCAAATCTGTACATAAACTGTTTGACATTGACAATGTCAAATTCAAATGTCCCCAAAATGTGACTTTGTGGAGAAAATTCATGGACAGAAAACCAAACAGAATAATACATGAGGGGTTGTGTTTTATACATAATAGGAAAAAATTATCAGTAACAAATGTTTTATTACAAAGACATATGATTAGTTGGTTCTATTTCTAGATTTAACATTTTTTGAATTTGAAGAAAGATGTGCATTTAATACCAAATTGCGCAACATGAAGAAAACATCCATTCTCTCATAGTAGTACACATGTGTGGGTGGCGTCATTAAAGTAGTATTAAACCCTCAGTGTTTTTAGCATTGAGCAGAATAAAATAAACTTTTCACAGTAAAGTATTTGTTAAAATTCCATCCCCAGCACTTGCAGTTTACAACTTTCAATGCCATTGGCTCCTGCTCTATCAGTACTGCTTCCCTGAGGTTCTGGTATTCAAAGGAAAGAGTTATCAGTGGACAGTGCAATCTCCAGCCAGTCCGTTAACTTGGAAAAAGGAGGAGGGGGAGATGCAGGGGAGTGCCTTGTCATTCTAGGCTACACTCTTGATGCACACAGTGTAGGAAGACAAAGCTACTATAGTACCTGCATGAAAGGGTGACACCATAGGATCCTGCAAGAGAATGCCACCATAAAACAGGAAACCTGCCACAAAGGGTAACTGCACTTTCGTGGGAAGAAATGGCAAATAAAAAAAAATAATATTCTAGAATATACATATCATAAAGATGACCATTTCCTTTTAATCTGCAGTGCTATAATTTTATGTAAAATGCAATGCATAATGGCAACCTGGAGGTGTTCTGTATACAGAGGGTGTACAGAATACCCCCCCCCCCAGAAATGGAATTTACTGCTTTTGTGATCGGCTTACTGATTTTTCCAGAGGTCTACACTAAGAAAAAAAGTCAGATTTTGGGCATCCCCTGCAACAAAAATTTAATTTTGGTGAGATTTTTCAAAGGGAAATCAAATCTAAAGGGATGCAGACCCTGTCATTTTCCAAGTGCAGCAACTAATTGAGAATTATAAAATCACTCCCATACAGATTCACTCTGTACATTGACACAGCCAAACAAAGAGCTATTTCTTATTCAAATCCCTGCAATGTACATGTATCCCATTTGGCATTTCATTTTGGAAGGGGGGGGGGGAAGCGGGTACCTAGTTTTGACTCGCTCCCACTTCCACTTGGATTGCCTAGACGATCCAAGCGGAAGTTCTCCTTTCCCCCTCCCACCCTGCAGTCTTCTGGGACAGGTCACAGAAGACTGTAGGAGAATTCACAAAGTGCGGCGGTGCTATCGCATGCACACCGGCTGCCGGCTGTCCAGTTAGAATGCCGGCTCCCGAAACCCAAAAGCTAGTGAAGAACTAGCCTGGGTGAGGACAGCACTGGATTCTTGGACAGGTAAGTGTCCTTTTGTTAAAAGTTATCAGCTGCATTATTTTACAAATTGAACCTCCTGTTTAAGCAGGAGCAAAGGCAAGGATTTAGGCTCCATGCACACTAGCCCACTGCCACGTCCTTAACACTAGATGAGTCATCAGCTGTCAGCGGGTTTAAACAATTGCCAGCAATAAAAACTCAGAAAATAAAAAAACAGCGTGGGGGACCTTCCCCCAATCCATACCAGGTTCTTTAGGGTCTGGTAAGGAATTTAAGGGAAACCCCATGCCAAAAAAAAAATGGCGTGGGGATTGCCTCCTAAAATCCATACCAGACCCTTATCCGAGCATTCACCCCGGCAGGCCAGGAAAAGGGGCAGGACAAGGGAGCCCCCCCTCCTGAACCATACCAGACCACATGTCCTCAACATTGGGGGGGTGCTTTGGGGCTGGTGTTGCTCCCCCATTAAAGAACCTTGTCCCCTTGTTGATGAGAACAAGAGCCTCTTCCCCACAAACCGGGCCCTGGCTTGTCAAAACCGCGTGTGTGTTTTTATTTACTTTTTGACACTTTTCCTGTGAATGAATACAATGTACTCCATACTAATTCACATGGGGGCGGGATCTGACGGCCTCCCTTGTTAAAGGGGCCTTTTAAATTATGATAAATCCCCAAAAAAATGTTTTATCCAATGTTTTTTCTTTCAATACGTTTTTATTATTATTAACAAACAAATCATTGTGTCACATTCCAATGTTTTTTTTTGTGCTTTTTGAGCATCTAATGTGCATGGAGCTCTAAAGATATAAAGCTGTCTGCTCAGTAAGTGATTAAATTAGCTTCTGAAAGAGCTTTAACAAACTGAGGGTTTAATATCACTTTAAATTAAAACTATTGTACTATTTGGAAAGTCACTGACCCAGAACAAACATACTGTACATGTATCAGATTTTCCAGGTCACTGTTTTATGAAAAAAATAAAGATGACAGCCACTAGTAACTTCCATATTTCTTTTTGGCATGCTCCTTTAAAAGTGTGAGATTTGGAATTCAGGCCATGAGAAGTTTTATGCACATTTGTGAGTAGCTGACTCATAAGCATTAGCTAACACACAGCAATGCATCATAGAGAGGTCATTCCACTCATGTAATTTGCATTGCATTGCTAGGAGATGAAAAAACTCCTTTACCTCTTTTTTTAATGTGTATGTCCTGCCAAAATGTATTTCCTTTTTTGGGGGGTAAAGTGGGGAAAGGTTAGAACCCCATTCAGGTTTTTGTTTTCTTTTATCACTTACCTCACTTCTTGTCCTGCTGACAACCTTTTATCAAACTGGGAGTAAATCAAACTTTCCAACAGCAACACAAATAGAAATAAAAAATGTCAGCAGGACAGGAAGCGAGGGGCAATCTCTCTGAGGGGTTTTTGCGATTGCAGCAGACACTGCCGATTCTTTGAAACAGGATCTGCACTCAGATAGTATGTCAGAGGCCTTTGACAGGTGGTGAGGAGGTGATTTGTTGTCTCATCACCACCTGTTTTAACCTCCTAAATGCTGCAATATCACACAGCAACTGCATGCTTGCACGCAGTTGCGTTGTGGTTGCAGCACCTCACTTGAATGAGTTGCATTCGCTGGGCAGTAGCATCCTCCAAACACAACAGGAGGATGCAGCTGAGATTCTTTGCTTGTGTGCACCCACCGCCACTGCCTTTGCAGCTTCAGGGGAATCCACTGGAGGGTGGTAAAAATGCTCAGCCAGGTGTTTTTAACGCCTTCCAACTGCAAGTGTAAACAAGCACTAACAGAGTCCCAGATAGCACTAAAAACCCACAAAGAATCCTTTCCAACTCTATCCAAAACTAGAAAATATTTTGGCTTAGCATACACTTTAAGGCTTCCTTCACACGGGCTTTCCAATCAGGTTCGTTTGTCAGTATTTCAGGTGGACCTGATCAGAAGCTCCATGCAGGTCTATGGGCAGACAGATGTAAATGGACTTGTGTCTGTATACTTCTGCCTACCTCAGAGTCCTTCCAGGTCTGGATCTAAACATGGAGGATCGGAGGTAGCCTGATGTAAAAGGATGCAGGTTCTTTTACATCTTGCTGCCAATAGAGCCATCACGAGGCCACCACGAGGCCACCACAGTCCTCTGTTAAAATGCAGACAAAAACTGAAATCCACCGCATTGGGCTCCGGTTTGGAATGGAGTGCTCGAATGTGAAAGGACCCTAACAGTGTCTGCACTTTAACAGCAAAGATAACATTATTGCCTTAGTAAACTCTTGTAGAATATGAGAGGCAGGTCCTTTTCAGACAATGACAAGCTGAATGTGCGAACCTCAGAACATCAAATAGTGCAGTTCGCATAAGCATGCACTTTAGTTTTTTCACTGGGTGCTCATCCCACAGTACCATTCATATCAAAGGGATTCTACTTATTATTAGATAACTTCTGTGTTAACATGTTTGATCATTAAAAAAAAAAACGTCCAAACAGCTGCTAATATAACTCTGGCTGCGATGGTTTCCAATTCCCCAAATGTCTTCTTTGCTAAATTGGTATTTTTGACATTGAGATATTCTTTCTTTATTCTTAACCTGCGGCAGGTGCTTAACATATTCATCTGATTCTGAACTAATATTTACTTGGTTTGTTTGTAACCCATTTGACTATTTCTTAAGTACCACCTGCCTACAGAATATATATATATATATATATATATATATATATATATATATATATAAATATATATATATATATATATATATAATCATATATATATATATAAATATATATATATATATTATCTATTATATAATATATATATATTATTATACATATACATATATATCAATCAATGGGTGGGTTACCTTCCTTTCTTTCAATCTGTTTATTAAAGCACGGTCAGGTTGGAGTCCCAATCCTCCACCGATTTGAATTAGAAGAAAAAGACGGGACCAATGCTTCAATGCAATTCTTCTTTACTTAGATTTCATTCAGAAATAAGTACAAAAAAGTGCAAGCCACTGTACAGTTTCAAGCATCACTGCTCTTCCTCAGGCTTGTTATCCCTGAGCCTGAGGAAGAGCAGTGATGCTTGAAACTGTACAGTGGCTTGCACTTTTTTGTACATAATACTGAATGAAATCTAAGTAAAGAAGAATTGCATTGATGCATTGGTCCCGTCTTTGATATATATATATATATATATATATATATATATATATATATATATATATATATATATATATATATATACACACACATATATATATATATATATATATATTTATTTATGTTTTTTATTCTTCCCTATTTATTTCTATGCTAGAGCTAATAAAAATATGGATCCCTAAATGTCATCCCAGAAGACACAGATTTCCAGACTGAAAAACAAAATTATTGTAAGCTTTGCTTTCAGCTTGGATATACCTTTTTGAGAACTATGCAATGCTGGCTAAACTGTCATGGGCTGGCATCACACAGTACAAATCCCCAAAAAAGAGGCATGAGTGAACCAAGATAAAGATTACAGGAGCAGGGGCTATTGGAGTGTGTTATTAAGAATTTTATAAAGGCATTAGGGGGGATGGGGAGAAGGGGAGGACATATGTTTTATTGGTTGAACTAGATGGACTTGTGTCTTTTTTCAACCTGACTTACTATGTAACTATGTTCATATTTACCCAGCTTGCCAGTCAATCATTTACAGGGTTTTCATGTACCAGGTACCCTTTGTAACCATGTACCTAGGCACCCCACTGGACTGGCAAGAAACTACTGTTCTTTTATGGAACCTCTCATATAACATGGCATCACCCTTTCCATTGGCAGTAGCACACTTGTAGAATCGTGTTGATACACTATTATTCTTTAAACTGGTATGCAGAATGACAGCTGGACTCCCACCAGATGGATAGCAAAATGCTGTGTATTTGGCAACATGATAATACTGCACTCCTGATTTTGCTAACATGGCATTGATTCTGACTCAGTTAGCAAGGCAATTTTTTTTGTTACATATGCAAATGTCTACACATCCATCATCGATGTGTATAATCAAAACTAAGATCTAAGTGGAAAAGCATGTTACATAACAGAAAAAAAAGATTCAAAGGGTTAAACCCTGGAATCCAATTTTATGCATATATATATATTTTCATTCATTATTGCATTTACTTTAGTGACTAAATGTATGGTTTCAATTTAAAGTGGGGAGATTCAGATCAGCTTTATAACTATTTCTAATTTCAGGAAATAATGAGTTTGTGTCAATAGGGTTTTATAGCAAATAAGTACAATTTGGATACACAAGAATGCATTATCTTTATAACACAATGCACATATATTTTAGAATAAAAATACTTTTTATAACAATGTAAATAACAGTACTCTATCAGTTCTTAAACTTATATTTGTTTAATATGCTGCATTATGGTGTAACACTATAAATTTATTTATTTCACTGTCCCTAATCCTCACAGCTTTTATAATGTTTCTAGTCATTGATGTATTTTACCTGGATGTCTCCTTATTTTAGCACTCTTTCCATACATGCCCTGTTAATGGTAGAAGCAAATGCCATGTCTTTTTTTTCAGGAGCAGTTTTTAATGTAACAGGTCTAGAATGTAATTTTCATTTCACAAATTAAATCAGTCTTGCCGTCTGTTTTTCTGTCATTGCATTAGAGGGCACACAGGCACAGTTCTTGCTCTCTTTTTAATCTGTAAACTGATTATTCTAATACATAGCTTTATAGAAATGCTCCAGGCTAAGTAATAATGTGGAGTGGTGCATGGGGGATGAAAAGCAAGTTTTACTTACCTTTGTCCCCCATTTCAACAGCTACTTCTTCTGAAGCTCTCACTTTTAGCAACTATTTGTCAAGGTAATGGCCAGCTAATATCTATATAATTCTAACACTGTGCTGTCGGAATCACAGGCTAATACATGTACTGTAATTGACAGCATCTCAGCAAGTTTTTATTTTTTTTTATTTTTTATTTAGTCTTAAGCTGGATACAGACTATACAATTTTCTGTAGATTTTTTCCTTTATATTTACCAAAACCATATAAAATGAGGTCAAACCTTAAGAGTTTCAATTTGTATGCATACAGGCAGGCCCTTGCACTACATGGTTTTGGTAAATCTAAAGGAAATCAGACAACAAAAGTTGTATAGTGTGTATGGGGTCTTAGAGTAGGATAGAAGTAAAACCCTTAAGGTTAATTTTGATGCCTGTGTCCCACTGGGAAGATTTCTGTTTACTTCCTGTCATGAAATTGCAACAGAAATTTAGAGCAAATCTCTTCAACGTGAATGAAATTTCCATCTTATAGAGTTGTTATAGGAACATGTGTTCCGACTGGAGGTGTTTCCTGGTGACAACCCCAAGATTTTGAATTTTCAATCACTTTTTGTCTCAGTGATAGTGGTCAGCAGGAGTACTATAGGCTAAAAATTTACCAGTGGGGACCCAGACGACAATAAAAACTATAATGAAAATTGACTTTACATACATGTTAAAGTGAAGCTTTAATAATAAAAAAAAAGCTTGGTGTACAATTTTGGCATCTGCCAAGATGAAGAAACTCCCAGGCATGCGTGGGATTGGTGTCATCTTGGCCTGACCATTCAAAACAGATGAAGATCAGAACCTAGAAAGAAGCCCAGGGAGATGGCGATCGGCCAGGAGGAGCTCTTGAATACCACATCGCTAGAGTGCATGTGTGACTTCCTCAATCCAAATTACTTCTCAACCTGGAATTCCCCTTTTGGTCACTCTGCCTAAGACTAAAATTACATTTTTTTTATTGATGCTGGAGCAGTTAAGTAGAACTAAAAGCCAAGCGTTTTCTTATGGATAGAGTAAGGGAGGGCTATAACCCCGTCACCAGAACTAGTGTCCCCATTGGAAGATTTCCCCTCTATAACTGTTCTAAGAACAACCCAAAATTCGGGGGCTTTCACTTTCAGTGATAATGGTAAACAGGACAAATAGAGAGGGTGAATGGGGGTCACAGACTGCAGTAAAAGGCTGACGGATGTTATAACACCTCTCCACTCTATCTAAAAATAGAAAAATGTCTCTAGTTATGCTTTTAACAACCTGACAGTTTATTATATCTTTTAAGGATTCTGTTGTAATCACTGTGCTTCATGTTGCCTGCACACCTCCTGTGGTCATTTATGAGGTGTTGGCACTACTGTTGGATTTATTTTTATTTAAATGACATTGTAGAGAATACAAAAAGATTTTCTAAAATGCTCAAAACCCCTAGGTGGACAGTAAGGCCTTGTTCACACTCGCTCAAAAAACTGACAATAAACAAACACGCCTATAGCTTTAATGCTCATTGTTCAACGTGTTTGACAAGCATTTAACACACGTTAATAACACTCCCCAATTGCCCTATACAAGTGAAAAACACCTTAAAGGGTCAGTCAACCTATCTGTGATATAGTTATAGATGGACCCTGCGGGGTTGCAGACTTTTTATATGTCTTTGATATTCCAAGGGCGAGATCTCCTTGCCATAATTTCTAACTAATAGGCTCTGTTCACACATTTAAAGTAGGTGTTTGAGGCATGTTTTTATTGCTTCTCCAATGCCTAGTAAAGCAGTCTACAATTGATAATATGGAGAGCGCACAGAGCTGTTCACATTGTCAAAACATGAAGCATTTGCATCATATCACATTGCCGAGCTTCAAAAATAAAGCTACATAATTAGTTTGGAAGAAGTTGAAGCATTTTAACTCCTTCCATTCAAGTCTATGGTAAAGCACCACAAACACACTTCCACACATGGCTTGTTCATGACAACAAAAAAAGGAGTGTAGGGTGCGCACACTATATTTTCTAACTTTACCAGACAAATGTCCCCTGAAAAGCTACAGACAAGGGGTTGATTAACTGAAGGCAAATAGACTGTTTAGTTTGCAAGGGAAGTTGCACTTTGCACTTGAATTTCCCCAGAGCTTAGTGAAAGAGGTGAAGCTCTGCTAACTTCCATCATCCAATCATGTGCAAGCAAAAATGCTGTATTTTTCCTGTGTGTGATTGGGTATTCCTTGCAAGTTCTTGGGAAAAGCCCTTTGTGAAGTAATTAGCCTATTTGCCTTTAATAATACAACCCCACGGTAATCTGAAGTTCACCTTCCACAGCTCTCTGCATAAGCTAAACATAAACAGTCCCCTGAAAGTGGTTGTAAACCCTTACAATCCACTTTTTGCTACAGGTAAGCCTATAATAAGGCTTACCTGTAGCTACTCCGGATAATCCACTTTTTGCTCCAGGTAAGCCTATAATAAGGCTTACCTGTAGCTACCCCGGATATCCCCTGTATCTACATATGCCGACATCATCGGCACATGTGCACTGAAGCAATGGCACTACGTACCGTTTGCTTCAGTGAGTGTGCCATTACCGGGGGCTGCCGCTCGCATGCACAGGAGTGACATCATCGCGGCTCCAACCAATCACAGTGCCAGAGCAGCGATACCCGGAAGTAACTCCAGGGAGAAATGTCGACGGCCGGTGCTGTGTATGGGCACTGCAGCGGGGGATTCGATCTCAAGTGAGTATTACATAATGAGCTAGTATGCTATGCATACTAGATCATTATGCCTTTGTCTTGCAGGTCTTTTTTTCTTTATTTTTTTTCATGTGGGTTTACAACCACTTTAAGTGACCATTGGTTTTTAGGTACCAAGCAACCATTACAAATTATGCACGTTTGACCACCCTTTACTGTATATGTTCAGTGGTAGTCCAGCAGCTCATAAGCTGCCTTCAGTGTCACTCTAAAATAGAATACATAGTTTGTTGCTAACAAACAGATAGTGCTGCACTGTTTAAAATACACAGTACACATGGAGTACCCTTTGTTTATAGTTCTGAATATAAAATGCCCTACTTCCATTTGAATTATCATCACTGAATCCTGTCAAGAGTACACATATTTACAGAAAAGTATTTCAGAGATATAGAGTTAATATTGAGGATTAAGAAAAGGGATTTATTAATAGAAGGGCTGTAGAATAACTTACCTGGCATTAATGAGGTACTGTGCTAAGCTGATATTTGCTGGAGATCCTGTGATTGTAACTTGCCTCTCGCCATTGCCTTCTGAAGCATTTGCGATCTTGATCTGTGCTCCTGACATCTGCCTGATTTCGTTAATCTTGCTACCTTGTCGGCCAATAATGCAGCCTATTAGCTGAAAGCCAGAAACATTGTTTGATTAGGATATTGCAGTACTGATCTGATTAATAAATAAATACACTAACATCCAAGAATATAACACCATCTAAATATAGTCTAAGCTAAAATATTTCTATAGTTTCTTATAGCAGGGTTGTTAACACCTTCACGCAAGGGTAAAACAAATCTTAATGCCTTATTAAAGGGGGCTCCCAGATTCCGATAAGCCCCCTCCCGCAGACCCCGACAGGGTTGTCGGGAAGAGGCCCTTGTCCTCATCAACATGGGGACAAGGTGCTTTGGGGTGGGGGGGCCGCACGGCCCCCCTTTCCCCAGGGCACCCCCCATGTTGAGGGCACGCGGCCTGGTACGGCTCCGGAGGGGGGGGGGGGCGCTCGTTCATCCCCACCCCTTTCCTGGCCTGCCAGGCTGCGTGCTCGGATAAGGGTCTGACATGGATTTGGGGGGAACCCCCACGCCGTTTTTCGGCGTGGGGAGTCCCTTTAAATCCATGCCAGCTTACGGAGCTAGCGCGGCGGCATTTACTGCCTACGCTAGCTACGTAACCTGAAGTCACGTGCTAAATGAACGGACTTGCCGACGAGCGGCAAGTCCGTTCATTTAAAAAGTCCGGCGGACTAGCCTACTAACGGCGGGATTGTCCGCCGGACTGCCAAGTCCAGCGGATAGTTTTAAAACAAAACTTAAAACTTTGGTCCGCCGGACTTTGGCGCCAAAAAGTCCGCCGACGCCCACACACGAGGGCATTGTCCGCTGGACTTGAGTCCAGAGGATAATCCCGCGGGATTGTCCCTTCGTGTGTATGCCGCATAAGGCACACCTGCGCAACAATCATGCTGTCTAATCAGCATCTGGCTATGCCACACCTGTGAGGTGGATAGATTATCTTGGCAAAGGAGGAGTGCTCACTAACACAGATTTAGACAGATTTGTGAACAATATTTGAGAGAAATAGGCCAGGTTCAGCTCATGATAAATAGGGGCAAACACAAAATTAATTTTCCACTTTAAATGTGCAGTGACTGTGCAATTTCACATTGGAGAACAAATGCTGGTGATTTTTTTTTTTTTTTTTACATTAAACCTTGCTAGTGAATGCTTGTTTGACAGCTAAACTTTAGATTCTTAATAAAGGACCAATACAATCTCTACTAACACTAACCCTAAACCTCATGTGAAATTTACACTATCATTCATGATGAGAAATACTGCATTGTAACAGCTATAAATACTGTCACAACTACCTTAATGGCAACAATACTATCACATTTATTATAGCTGTTTTATAGCTGGTCTAAATACACTTTTGATGTAAATGGACATTTTTTGGTTGCTATGGACAATCTCCAGTTTCCTGGCATAAAGAATAGTATTTATAATATAAAACTGCATGCAGGACACTGGAAAAAACACTAGGGACAAAGGGGATGTGTAATTATTTGATACAGTACTGTAATCTGTAAGATTACAGTATACTGTATCTATACTGTGTTTTTTACTTTTTGAATTTGGCACCGAACTCCTTCCCGGGGGTCGCAACGCTCGCAAGGAACGGAGCTCGGCACTGTGACAGATCGAGCGAGACACGGCAGCTCGCAGATCACAGCGGGAGACATCGCAGGATCCAGGGGACAAGGTAAGTAACCTCTACATGGATCCTGCGATGCAAACTCGAGTCTGGCTCGGGAATACTGCTTTTGGTACTGAAATCTCACCCCGAGCCAGACTCGGGAATACCGCCAGGGAGGTTAAAAGCTGTGAAATGAGAGAGAGTAATACAATAGCATAAAACAGCCTCTGTGTTCATCTACTCTGATGCCCCGTACACACGGTCGGAAATTCCGACAGAAAATGTCCAATTGGACCATGTTGTCGGAAAATCCGACCATGTGTGGGCTCCATCTGACTTTTTCCGTCGGAATTTCCTGCTCTCAAATTTTCCGACAAAAAAATCCGATCTGACTTTTTCCGATCGTGTGTAGAGAATTCCGACGGACAAAGTGCCACGCATGCTCAGATCAAATTAGGAGACCAAACCTATTGGTCTGCTAGCCTCTAAGTAGTTCCATTGTACACAACGAACGTCACCACGTTCAGAATGATCGGATTTTTCAACAACTTTGTCCGACCGTGTGTATGCAACACCAGTGTCGGACAAAAAAATCTGACGGATTTTGTGGTCGGAATTTCTGACCGTGTGTACGGGGCATGAGAGGGGATGTTGAAAAATATTGAATTACTTGAAACAATCCTATCAGGTTCTTACAAAAATTAAGTTGAGTTAAGGTCTTTGCAAGAGAAGAGGTAGTATACTCACCTTATATTGTCTCCATTCTGGCACTGCAGCGTCTGTTAGTGTGTTCCACATTTGACACTTCTAGGAGTGTCAGATACCTCTGTCTCCTGCCAAGTGATGTGGGTTGATCATACCAGTGGTTCTCAACCTTAGTACCTCAACGGGCAATGTTTTGGGAACTTCCCTTAACCACTTCCAGACTGATGCAAGCCAATATACGTCCTAACTTTGAAGAGGGATATATTTGTTATGGCAGCAGATAGCTGTCATAACCCTGGTATCCTCTTCTTCAGCAGGCGGTCTGGTTTCCGGTTTTACGATGATAGTGTTCTCTGGATTCGCCGCAAGATCACTTTTATTGGTGGCAGGAGAGGGGAGCCTCTGGAGATTTTTAAGGGTAACAGTTTGTCGCCATTCCACGAGTGGGCTCAATTTTGAAGCGTGACATGTTGGGTATCAATTTACTCAGTGTAACATTATCCTTCACAATATAAAAAAAAAATTGGGCTAACTTTACTGTTGTTTTATTTTTTAATTCAAAAAAGTGTATTTTTTCCAAAAAAAAGTGCGCTTGTAAGACCGCTGTGCAAATACGGTGTGACAGAAAGTATTGCAATGACCGCCATTTTATTCTCTAGGGTGTTAGAAAAAAATGTATAATGTTTTTAACTTGTAAACAACAAAACTCAGAAAGAGGCTTGGTCCTTAAGTGGTTAAATGAAATAGCGCTTATCAATACCATGTCATCGATATTGATTTAAAACAGCTGTGCAAAGTATAGGAAAACATGAAAACATAGCCTGATGGGGGTACTTGAGGACTGATGTTGAGAACCACTGCCACCACCATCATATGATCCTTATGTCACTGCTAAGTCCTATAGTCACCTAGGTTTCAGAATAGGGGACCACAACATATGGCAGGGGACACAGCCATCTGACACTGACAGAAGTGTCAAACTCTAAAGACACTAAGAGGTTGCAGTATCCACTGGGAGAAACTGACAAGATCTGTTTAACAAAACTGTGCCTTCAATCAGAATGAATTTAGATGTTGTGCTTAGATTAAACACCTATAATACAAAAAAATATGACTTTACTTACATCATTTGGAATGGTAAGTTCATGGGAACTGGTTGGAGAAGTGGCATCCAGTCCTATGAAGATTATAAGCAACAAGAAGTTATGGGCAAAGTTTACCAGAAGCATGCACATAAAACAGAAAATGTAAAGTACACACACATTGTACCACAGATGTAAAGAAAAATGAAAAAGATCATACTGCAGCAAAGAAAAGTACAGAACTTACAGCAATGTGAAAAAGTTATTATGGGGGAACAGTAGAAAGTCAGCATAGATTTGATCTATTATGCATTAAGAACTGTCAGTCTGACACCAAATGGCACCGGACAAAAATGTCACTTGATGCAATTAGGAAGCAGGATAGACAAAGGAATTAAACTGACTGGAACATGATTTAATTTAATAGTGATCAAACTAATACTTGCACTCCCTGTCTGCTTAAATAAGCAAAGTTACCTATTTCATAATAAAAAAAAATAAAAAAATGAAAGGATTGATTGTTGTTACTAAAGAAAAATATTGTGGGGTTTGGGCAGGATAAACAATGAAGGCAAGTGGAATTCAAATCAATAGGGTTAGTGGTATTTCAGACATCTCAGGAGGGAAGGTTTATTGGAGGAGGTAGGAAACAGAGAATACTGTAAGTTGCATACGTTTGTTTTATAGAGGAGTGAATAGAGTTACAGGAGGGAAAAAAAGAAGTTGAGGGATTGCTACATTCATCAAGATGCATTCTATTATTTTAATAAGGAAAACATTTAAGGAGCAAAGCAATAGCTATTAATATAAGGAAAAAGAATGGACAGTCCAAAGCAAGCAGAAATTAACAGAAGAATGTCTACTATTTCATCATGTACATCTTCGTAAGATCAAATTGTATGATGTTTATAGTCTTCTAAAATAATTTATAAAATATAGCATTTCTGCATTTTAAATATATGAACAAACTGAAAGATTTATTATAACTGTGGCACATGAATCTATGTATATAACACTTCTGTTTAAGGCCAAATTATATATTTTTCAGAATTGTTGTACATGATAAAAGCAATACCAGGGACATCATACTGCAAGCATGTACCAATGTAAAGGTCTCATGAGGGTAACAAGTGAAAATTGTTGTATTCATTTTATTTTCTCTTAAAAGATAGTTTGTGATTTTAAAGACATCTTAGAACAAGCTATTTTGTTTGAGAGCTATCCATCCTCAGTGAATCCAATTGCATTCATGACTAGTGACACCTCTAAAAAGTCAGGTATAGTAGAATTTCAGCTTTCTTTATACATCATAATGTAATATTGTCAATGTATATTAGTATATGCTTGAGTACACCAGTTCCTCTAATAGACAGCATAGGTATCTTAAGTTTATGTTAATGGAAGAAAACAAACTGAAGCAAATTAAGACTGACAAAGCATAGGTAAATGTGGCAGCAAAAACAAAAACAAAAAGCATCATATAATAAAGATTAAAAAGGATAATGGTCATTGACGGCATTTAGTAAAAGAAAATGATGTAATGACCATGGGAAAACAAAGGTGTTAAGAAGAAGGACATTCTCAGGGGGTCATGGGTACGTACCAGGGAAACCAGGGGTGGTCTGCCCAAGGGGAGTAAAAGGGGAATGCTGCATAGCCAACTGGTGAAGCTTGGTCAACTGCAGGGCAGGATGGGAAATTAGAACTAACCAATCAAATGTAATTATATCAGAATACAGAAAACCATCTATTGTTTAAAAAATAAAAACAAAACAACTGGATTATTAAAATTAACAGAAAGATAGGATGAAACATTCTTTTCTAAACTATGATAATAAATAATACAACAATTAGAAATACATTATATTTTAACTGTTATTGCATGTAATAACTACAGTTAATGTTAACATACAAAAATAATTCTACATGGGTAGAACTTAAGTGCATGCAAAATTAAAGTAATGACAAAAGTACAGATTACAGTTTGCATCTGGGCTGCTATACTTTCTACAAATTCAAATCACTTAATTCAGTTGCTACTTTCTATATGTGTTAGGACAAAGAAAAAACAATTCATCTCCTACAGAAAGTAAATGCTGCCCAGAGCAAATAAATAGGGTAAGTCTGATATTATTGACATGTGCTGGACTCACGTCTGGATGTGGAATAGCATACTGCCCCTGAATTGCAAATGCCTAGAAAACGACAAGTAAATAAAAATTACACTTGAGCTTTTATGTATTTATTTGTTTTTTGTTTTTCTTAGATGACTACAGACGAAATTCTACAAAAATGATTTAGTTAAGGATACTGTAGAGTATTGTAATTGACCAGGAATGACATGCTCAGTTCTGACATTGAATATCATTTCAAGAAGGTATACATATGATTAGGGTGAAAAATGGCAGATTTCATTTTTGGAGGTAGAAAATCCAACCACCGATGCCTGCATCTGTAGTTAAAATGACCAAGTCACCACCGGGGCACTTTTAGTCAATAGGTCACCTGTTAAACGGTTGAGAATATACTTTCCGCTCTAGCTGCTGGAATGGTAGCTGCCACATCTCTGCTCCCCAGCTGTTGAACACTTCTACACTTCTAGGCATGTAGAATTCTTGGTTGCTGAGGTTTCTTGCTTGTATATCACTATGTGAGCTGATGGGAGGAACCGTATAAACTGTCAGGGGAGCAAGTATTTGACTTATTGAATACTTGCATGGACTAGGATGCAGGTATGAGATGGCTTTTCAATACGTAGGCCATTGTAAGGTAAGTATATTCATGCTTATTTTACAGGTGACCCATTGGCTATAAGTGATGCGTCGGTGACAGGCTCACTTTAAAATGTAATCTATTGTATATGGTGTATATTTAATCGGAAGTGGACAATATTCCACGTTTCTGGTTTGAGCTGGTGTTTGGAGGAGGGAGGGATAGGACTGAGTATTTGTTAGGTTGTTAGTCAATCAGACTATGTTAGTTAACCTCCCTGGCAGTATGATTATTTCAGATTTTTGATGCTGAAAGCGGTACAGTTATTTTTCATGGAAATTTGGCGTTTTATATTGTAGGCCTGTAATTCTTAGGAATAACTCACTTAAATCTGTCCAAACAAGAGTCTAGTAGACATCCCGGGTATGATAAAGTTTTAAAAACGAAATCATAAATTATAATATAATAAATAACTATAAATAATTATAACAAATAATAATAATAAAAATTATTCAATAATGTAATCAGATCAAAAACACCTAAATTTGCTCAGTTGCAGAATTGTCGCTGTCGTTACTTTCAGTGTTTGATGACGGATTTCCCCACAAATCACTATAACTCAATTCTGCAAGTGATTCTAATTTACTATCGCTGTTTTCTAGCTGGTCTAAAACCACTTTTGATGTAAAGGGACGGTTTTGGTTCAATCTTCAGTTTCCAGGCAGAAAGAACAGTATTTATAATATAAGTGCATGCACGGCACTGGAGAACCCACTAGGGACAAAAGGGATGTGAAATAAATTGATACAGTAATGTAATCTGTAAGATAACAGTGTACTGTATATGTATTGTGTGTTTTACTTTTTGAATTTGGTGCCGTTCTCCGTCCCCGTGCGTCGCAATGCTCACAGGGAATGGAGCTCGGCTCCGTGATAGATCGAGCAGAGGACGGCTCACACACAGTGCGGGGAGACAGCGCAGGATCCTGGGGACAAGGTAAGTAAGCTGTACCTGGATCCTGCGATGCAATCCCGAGTGTGGCTCTGGGTTACCGCTTTTGGTGCTGAAAATCCACCCGAGCCACACTCAGGAATACCGTCAGGGGGGTTAAGCCAATTTTTTAATATGTACTATTATTGTTGGGCCCTGTGTGGTCACTGAGGCAGTTGGTGTCGTGCCAGCACAGCTTCAGGTGTTGTATTACATGCATAAAACTTAATAAAAAGAATAAAAAATGTTTTTATTCTATTGTAAGTCTATTTTTTAGCACAGCTGACATAATGCCAAATTGTTTACAGTTTTACAGTTTTCTTAAGTAAATTATTATTTGTGAATTTGTTGCAAATTTTCTTACTTGGAGATTCTGCCAGTAACAGCACTTTGTATTGCAGGTTGACAATGCTAAGCCACTGCCTTGAACCAAAAGCAGCTTAGTCCATATGCCATGTTTGCTCCTTCAGTTGTGCCATTAAACTACCTATCTCATCAGTGCATGCTTCCCTGGCTCCATGGACAACTGAGGGAGCGCTCACAACAGGCTGACAACGCTGTTGCTAATTGCAAGGCAGTAGCTTAGCATTGTCAGCCTGCAATAAGAAAGGATTGTCATTGACAAGATCTACAGATTAGAAACTTTGCAAATGCGTCACAAAAAATGATTTGCCTAACAAAACCATATATATAGAGAGGCATGACGTTAAACATACTTATACCCTAAGTGCAGTCATATTACAAATTATTTTATTTGTCTACTCCCCAAACTGCTAAATGTCCATACAATACAGTGAAAATAATATTTGTTCAAGAACTGTACACATGCTTCGACATATTTTCATATGACTGCACTATCCATCATGGCCATTTGATAGCCAATCTAATATTAGTTGATTTTGCATATTGAGGTTTCCCATACAAGGGTCATTATTGATAGAGTAGGTCTTGATAAATATTTAGCAATCTAAATATTTAGCAGTCTATTTGCCTTCAGTAAACCAACCCCTATGTGTTACTAAACAATACAAGTCTTATAGGCTACTATGGGAAAAATGGCTAGCTTGTTATTATTATATACTTTTTTCATCAATTACAAATTCATCACATAAGCACAGGACTGCCTATCCACCCCATTTGTATAAACTATTAAGCCTCATGTTAAATTCATCACTTTCTTTATTTTTCGTTTGCACACTGAGGTAATAGAAGAATACATCTGAGTTTGAAGATGAAATATGTATGCATTTTCTAAAAATTCTACATAAAGAGTTTACTTTGGGAGGTGATACACTGGCAAGTTTGCATTGTGTACAATATGCAAATGAAGATAAAAGCTGCACTTTTCTATGTTGCTTTTATACAAATTTCCAATGTTGTTTAAAAGGAAATTATAAACTATAAAAGTACTTGAAAAATAAATTGTGAATGTCTTCTCCAGGGTAATAGTTCCAGTGGCTTCACTAGGGGGGGGGGGGGCAGAGGGGGCCCTGACCCCCCAACATTATGCTGTTCCCCCTCATGTCCCCCCCAATTAAAACACCTTTTGTTGTAGTGGTTGCCACGCGGCCCTGCATCTCGCTCGGGCCGTCTCCAGAATAACACCGTTTCTCCCCCCTCCCTATCCTCGTTGACACTCTGCATAATGCAATATAGAGGATCTGGGATTACAGGAGGGAGATCATTATCATTACTGTCATCACAGCATTGCACTCCACACAAGTCCTCTGCATGCATGTATCATCCGGGGGGAAGGAGGGGGACACTCTATATTGTTACATTAAGCTTTATACCACCTGGGGGAGGGGTGACTGCTGTCATTTCTTTAAACTTGGTAATTTTTGTAAAGTCAGTACAGGTGCAGTATATGGGAGGGGGGGGGGTCAGTTGATAGAGGGTGCTATTTGAAGGGTGTCAGTATATTGGGGGGGGGGGTGTCAGTATATAGAAGGGGTGTCAGGCC
Organism: Lithobates sylvaticus; assembly: GCA_028564925.1. Taxonomy (NCBI): domain Eukaryota; kingdom Metazoa; phylum Chordata; class Amphibia; order Anura; family Ranidae; genus Lithobates; species Lithobates sylvaticus. The sequence goes on from CM053030.1 coordinate 281,598,355, forward strand.
AGTATATGGAAGGGGTGTCAGTGTATAAGGGGTGTCAGTGTATTGGGGAGTGTCAGTATATAGAAGAGGTGTTAGTGTATTGGGGTGTCAGTATATAGAAGGGGTGTCAGTGTATTGGGGAGTGTCAGTATATAGAAGGGGTATCAGGTCAGTATATTGAGGGGGTGTCAGTATATAGAAGAGGTGTCAGTATATAGAAGGGGAGTCAGTATATAGAAGGGGTGTCAGGTCAGAATATTGAGGGGGTGTCAGTATATCGAAGGGGTGTCAGTATATTGGGGTGTCAGTAGATAGGGGGGAGGTGTCAGTATATAGAAGAGGTGCAAGTATACATGGGTGAGCCAGATCTGCTCCCTCCCCCTGCATCCTCATTGCCAGCAAAGAGTGCGACTTGCAGGAAGAAAGGACTCCACAAGCAGCACAAGATTCTGGGACATGTAGTCCCCAACTAAAGTGGCCCCACACAGCCTTCTATGGGGCAGGGAACTACAGAGCCCAGCATGCTCTCTGGCAAGGGGATTCATAAAGCGGAAGCTGCCTGGGAAAAATTTGAGTTCTACCACGAGGCAGAGGAAGACGGACAGGAAGAGAGGGGCAGGCGAGCTTACACTACATTTATTTAAATAGGCAGAGGGATTTGGGATAGTGCACAGGTCATTTTTCCTTTGTTTTTTTATTGTATGTATAGGGGCATTGTTGCAGGAGTACAGGGCTTAATATTGTATATTTGTATGCATTTGATACCCATTGTCAGGATATATAAAAGTATATATATATATATATATTTGTGTTTTATAGTTGGCCCTCCTACATGTGTCCCTACCCCCCATGTCCCCCCACCCTAAATATGAAAGCTGGAGATGCCACTGCTGGCAAACAATTGATTGTAATCTACCCATCAATGCGACTATTTCGCAGAGAGATCGCAAGCCTCTCATATCAGAGTGTCAAAAACCCCATTACTGTATGTAAAGCAGAGCTGAGGGAAGTCCTAGTAAGGAGTTGGCCAGACAGGAATGAGAGAGCCAGTGTCAATTAATACATAAGGCCATGCCCAGCAAGCAGCCAACAGTGCCAAAGCACAAAATGTTTCTGTGTTAAATCAGCCACAGGAGGCTCTGGCAGACCAGGGGGAAAATGTGCTGTAGAATAGGTGACTGCAGGCTGGAACTGGGTGAAAGGGCAGCAGGGGTTTGGTGTTGGGGCAACAGGATGTACAAGGTTGCATGATGTAATAGAAAGTCCTCAGTGCTGGGCTGGTAGTGTTATATAAGGCTGCTACCTACAATGTAGATGCATGTGTGTGCCTGCCAGCAACATTAGCATTCCTTTACATCATAGTGGCAACTGCCTGAGAGGAAGACATTGTAAATGGCTTAGGCTGTCGCAACAAATTGGCAGTTGTGTATTGACCTCTGTTGACCTCTACACTGTGTCTTGCATACTATGGACTTCTGCACTGTCATCACATAATACTGACCCTTGCACTCTGTGTTACATACTACTCACCTCTGAACTCTGCATCACTAACTACTGACCCCTGCATGCTACATTAGTTGCTACTGCCTTCTGGACTCTGCATTGCTTACTCCTGACCCCTGCAACCTATGTTACTTACTCCTGAACTCTAAACGTTTCATTAAATACTACTGATGGCTGCACTGTGTGTTAAATACTACTGACCTTTGTACTGTGCATTATATACTAATGACTTCTGAATTCTGCATTACTTACTGCTGACCTCCTATACTGTGCTATACATACTACTGATCTCTGAACTCTGCGTTACATACTACTGACCCCTGAACACTGCTTTATTCCTAACTACTGCACTGTGCATTTAAATACTACTGACCTCTGGTCTCTTTAAAAAATAGAGCTGAGCTTGACCGCTTCCATGTTGTTCATGTAGATTTCCACCTCTCCAAGGTTGTCTACTGCCAAACTAAAATAACAGTAATACTTTGTATCAAGCACCATGATGTACCCTCTGAAAATCCTATGTAAATATAGACTATTCCTAAAAGTTGATAATTGCATATAGCTTGACATGCCCACTTCACCAATCTGACAGTTCTTGAACCTAGTGATAAAAAATGTAGTTGCCAAGTAATTTGTTTTGGAGATGTACCTGTGTACCTAAGGCCCCTTTCACAGGGGGCGGATCCACTCAGCGGACTTCGGCAGCTCAGCTGGAGATCGCTCCGTTGATCCCCGCAGAGCTGGCGGATGACAGGTCCATCTCTGCTCACTGTGCAAGGACGGACCTGTCAGAGACCTGCTGTCCTCTATATGAATTTTCATCCAATCCCATCTGATACAATTTACTGTACGCATGGCAAACCTATCGCCATATGTCTGTTTGGAGCGGATCTCATCGGATGGCAGGCAGGTGTCAGCAGACACATCTCCGCTGACATCCGCCTGCCCATACAAGTCAATGCCTCCACTCGGATCCGCCTTAAAGATGGACAGGTGGATCTGAGCGGGCCTATCGTGTGAAAGGGGCCTAATACTTAGAAGTAACAGGTCTTTTGACAGGGCTCCAGCAATGATTAATGGGCCGGACTGACAAGGTAGGAGCAGACACCCTCTGTTGCCTGTTTCAAAAAGCTTTTGAAGTGCAACAGCTCTACATAATCCAGGGTAGATACATGAAGATGATGGTTAATAATTATTTACGTTTTTTGCTTCAAAGTTTCAAATAAAGTGACTTTAGAGGTCTGCAGTCTGCACCTCAACACCAACAGGCTGCCAGCTCATAGAGGAGAAAGGCCGAGGCCTCATAAAGCAGCTAGTTTTTCTCCCTAACCGAAAAAAAAATATTTTATATTTTTTTATATATATTATTTTTCTTGCTGTACTAATCCTAAACCGGATTGCTTACCACATCTTATAAATACATTTTCTTTGGATGTTTGTCAGTTGGTTACATTTGTAGACAGAAAGAGTATGCCAAAACATATAGGAACCTATTTTTAAAAGAGTGAATAAAGGTTTCTTGTTCTTTTTCAGTTTTACCCTTTTAATCTACTTTTACATAGCCACAACTATAACATTTTCCTAAATGTGATGTTCTTTAATCACTGGATTGTTATCATACCAATATTTACTTCCTAAGTATATTAAACAGCACTATTCACCTGTTTTGAGCTTCAAACAACTCTAGACTGAGTGTAATCCAATATTATAAGTGTATATCTGCTTGGGTAGTTATTATGAATTCTGCTGAAATGCCTCACTTGTTTTTATTTGCTTACAATGCTAAAAATAAATAGAGGTTTGGATCCTTCCATTTCAGCTACCCCTTGAAACATCAGCCCTCCTGCGTAATAGCAGTGACCTGTAGTTTCCTGAAAGGTGGACTTGTTTATTACAGAACATTTGAGTTTAAAGAGGAACTGCAGTCTGCTCACATAATTTGTAATAAAAACATCACCATTCTGAAGCTTCCCTCCAACCACTTTGCATATTATTTAATATATACTGTGATTCTGTACTTGCCAAATATGCTGCAGAAATCTCCCTCCACTCTAAGTCTGGCTGCATCCATTTTAACTGTGGGCAGCTGAAGCTGCTGCCTGTTCACTTCCTGGATTTACACAAACTCACCCCCCTCCCTTGCTGGCAAACTCTCACAAGAGTGAGAGAGAGACCTGTGCATGATGTCATAAGCCTAGGCTTTTTACTAGACAAGAAGCAGGAAGTGGGCTGTATAAGTTATTTGCTGGCAGAAAAAAAAAATACTATCCAAAGTTAGAACAACAAGGACAGAAGATTTAATAGATGGAAAGTTGAAAAAATTATGGAAGTCCTGCTTTAAGTTTGTAAATGCAAGCAGTGCAAGAAACAGAAATAAACTTGGTATCAGCCTCTTGCAGCCCATGTACAGCAGAGCCCAGGCTAGGAGAGGGAGAGGCAGTTGTGCTACAGTGCTCATCTGCTTACAAGAAACTTGTGGGAGACCAGAGTGACAGAGCAATGAGCTTTTCAGTCTTCTGCTTCTCCTTCACTGCTCAGTTGACTGGGGACATGTGTCTGTGTCTCCTTCCCTGCCAGACAGGGCTGTGCTGTGGGGCAAGGCTGTGTAAATCTCAGAACTGAATGTGCAGAAATAAAAATCCTTTGAAAGGTAAAACAGCTCCCATATATTGTATTTTATTGTACTGTTTATTGAGCTGCTTGTCTGGAGGGAATAGTTAAAGGAGTTGTAAAGCCAGAAGGTTTTTTATCTTAATGCATTCTATGTATTTAGAAAAAAATCCTTCAGTATGTAGCAACCCCCCTTAGCCCCCTAATACTTACCTGAGCCCCCATCTCTGTCCAGCGATGTCCACGTGTGTCTCAACCATCCGGGACTCTCCATCCTGATTGGCTGAGACACAGTGGCGGTGCAATTGGCTCCCGCTGCTGTCAGTTAAAGTCAGTTAGCCAATCAGGAGAGAGAGGGGATGGGTCCAAACTGCAGCTTCATGTCTGAATGGACACATGGAGCTGCAGCTCGGCTCGGGTACCCCCATAGAAAGCTTCTTGCTGTGGGGGTACTCGACAGTGGGGAGGGGCTAGGAGCAGCGAGGAGGGACACGAGAAGAGGAGGATCTGGGCTGACATGTGCAAATCCACTACACAGAACAGATAAGTAGAACATGTTTGTTATTTTTATAGGAAAAATACATGAGCCTTTACAATCACTTTAAAATGATTGCAAAGGTACACATTTTTTTTTTAAATTAATAAACATGTCATATTTCCCTGCTCTGTGCAATGGTTTTGCACAGAACAGCCTCAATCCTCTTCTTCTGGGGTCCCCTGCCAGTTCTGCTGGCTACTATTCCCTTCCGAGTGCCCCCATAGCAAGCCGCTTGCTATGGGGGCACTCATGTGGGCTCGTTCCTAAATCAGGATGTGTGCATTTATTGACATACAGAGTGCTGCTCATCCCTGCCCACTGCTCCCTCCATTGGCTCCTGCTGCTGCCTCCATGTCTATTGAGGGGAGAGAGAGAGAGAGAGAGAGAGAGCAGTGCTGTTGTTCTCAGGCACAGCGCTAGACAGAGATCATAATCAGGTAAGTATTTAGGGTGCCTAGGAGGGAGCTGGTCACAGTAGGTTTTTTTACCTTAATGCATTTAGAAAAAAAAAACTTCTGTTTATACAACCAAAGTGAATAATTAATTGCTTTAGTGAATAAGTGAAGCTGCTTTGTGCTGAAATCTTATTTACACAATATGAGCATTTCGCTATTTATTTTTGTGGACTTTCACACAAAACAAATGCATGAATGCAAATTAAAATATTATCTGAAGAGTACGGAACAAGAACTTAGTCTGGCATGCCTGCTCAATTATCTTCTGTAATTCTTCCTTGATCATTTAAAAACTATACTTGACTTGTATAGTGGTTTGGTAAACCTATCACTTCAGTACCCTCTTAAATCAGATCTGTAGTAAATGAAGAATAAGAGACAGGCACTCAAAGTGTAAATTAATTTGCAAATTAATTAAAATGGGAAGACAGCATGCACAATGCTTTCTGAACCATTTAATGCATGGTAAACAGGAGGAATCGATAAAGTGATAATTGGGACTGCAGCGATTCTGAAATGACAAAGCAGTTGGGGTGAACTGGTTTACTATGTGCAAGCAATGTCTAAAAACAACATGTACTCTTATACTATACCAGGAAAAACAGAGTAAACTAACAGGTGCTGGTTGAGGTTGGGCCAGGACGGCGTGATTTCCAGCTGAGGCCAAAATGGTGTCCGCTCTTACCTGGCCTCCAGCAAAAATAATAGGTCCAGAGGCAGGCTTTGGGCGATAAGGAATAGTGGCACCTTTCGGCGGCGACTGTTGAGGGAATAAAGTGTGTAATAAATTATTTACATTTTGTTAATCTGAAATTATTGTACAGTTTCTGTAACTGCTGCATATGGTGATTGTCAAAACAATTTATACTTTGAGATTTTTTTTCTTATCAAAAATGGGGCTTACTCATCAATATGTCTGAGGAAAGAACACTCTTAGGTAGTCTTTGTTGCCCATAGCAATACTTTTTTTTCTAATCCTAACACTGTATACAATAATAGAGCCAACACAGGCAACACTGTCTCGTTTATTTCTTTTCTGAGACATTTTGATAAATAGTCCAGTCCCTGAGTCATGAAAAACAGCATCAGTAGCTAGGATAGCATACTCATCCAAATGAAAATTATTAATTTATTTAATCAAACATTGTTTGTAGTCCAATTTAGTAAACAAAATCAAAAATAATTAGGTACTTTAGACTCACCTCTAACATGACAACACAAATCTGTTTAACACACTGGATGATGGCATCAGGAGTGCCTGATATAGTAACTGCACGCTCTGTTGAATTGGGCAGCATGTCCCCTGCTACTTGAACTTGAGCACCTGTAGACTGAAATAATGATTCATGAACAGCTTGTTGAATACAGCATACACAAATACAAAACAAATTGCACAAGTAGTATTTTAGAATGCTCAATTATACCCAATTTTAGTGCCGCTCAAGCTAAAAAGTACTCAATTCACTTACTTTCTTATGTTTCAATGTCAAAATAAGATAAGTGACACATACGAGCCCATGGGAAAGATATAGGTTTCTTTTGATATCCAGAGGTGTAAAAGATAGACTTATTATAGACCAGAAATTTAACCACATCTTTTATCCTTATTGAAACCATTAATGTGCCAAGTTCATGTAGCACTTGGTCCCATTTTGATTACTTCAGTGGGATCCTTCTAAAAGCTGGAAATCTCTCTTTGATTGGATAAGGTGGAAAGCATGACATCCCTACCCTGCCTCTCCACCTCATCCAATCAGAGAACACTTTGCATTCATTGGGAAAATGCAAAGCAATCTCTGAATGGCACCTGTTCTGACTGGGTGACTTCCTGTGTTCACGATGCAGCAGGGCAGCTAGTGGAGATCACTGTAGAATTGGTGTCTATCACAGTGATTTCCAGCTTCTAGGGAGATCCCACAGGTATGGTATATGCATAGTTACATAGGTCCAAGCTGGACTAATGTGACTATGTAAAAAGCGGTAAGCCGCTTTGTGATCTTAAAATGAATATCTCTTAAACGTGCACTGTTTAGGAGATATTCACCCTGGATGCAACCTGTGACATCACTGGTGAATGTGCTCTGAAGGTACCATGCCTGACCTTCAGAGCTTTGTACCGGAACGATTGACACCATTGCAGTTTCGGCCAATCACATAGCTGGACCTGCAATCCCGGAAGAAAGACTGGGGGAAGATGTCAGCCCTCTCAGCTGTGACAGTGTGCTGCGGGAGGGCTTTGTTCTTAGTATTTCATAATGTGCTAATATGCAATGCATATTACAGTTTTTTTTTTTTTTTAATCACCTGCGGTTTACACCCACATTAACCGGTTCCCGACCGGCGCACGATGATGTATGTCGGCAGAATGGCACGGACAGGCATAAGGGCGTACAGGTACGTCCCTTCAAGAATGCCGCCATGCCATCGCGTGCGCGCCGCCAGCACGTGTGCACCGGTCGGGACCCCTGTGAGTCTGGTCGTGGGTCCCGTGGACTCGATCGCCACGGGGATACCCGCGATCGTCTCACGTGAAGGCTGAATGGGGAGATGTGGAAGTAAACAGCATCTCCCCGTTCTGTCTAGCAACAAGTGACACTGGTCTCTGTTCCCTGTGATTGGAGCAGAGATCAGTGTTCACTAACACACAGCCATGCCCCCCACAGTTAGTAACACACCCCTAGAAAAACTTAACCCCTACACTGCCACCCCCTGGTTAAACCCTTCACTGCCAGTGTCATTTACACTGACAGTGAAGGGTAAATAGCACTGATTGCTGTATAAATGACAATGGTCCCAAAAATGTTTTAAAAATGTCTGATGTGTCCACCATAATGTCGCAGTCACCATAAAAATCGCTGACCGCCGCCATTACTAGTAAAAAAAGAATTATTAATAAAAATGCCATAAAACTATCCCCTATTTTGTTAACTCTATAACTTTTGCGTAAACCAATCAATAATCGCATAGTGCGATTTTGTTTACCAAAAATATGTAGAAGAATACGTATGGCCTAAACTGAGGAAAAAATATGTTTTTTTATATATTTTTGGGGTATATTTATTATAGCAAAAAGTAAAAAATAATGCGTTTTTTTCAAAATTGTCGCTATTTTTTTGTTTATAGCGCAAAAAATAAAAACCGCAGAGGTGATCAAATACCACCAAAAGAAAGCTCTATTTGTGGAAAAAAAGGATGTCAATTTTGTTTCGGAGCCATGTCGCACGACCGTGCAATTGTCAGTTAAAGCGACGCAGTGCCAAATCGCAAAAAGTGGTCTGGTCTTAAGCCAGCAAAATGGTCCGGTCTGAAAGGGGTTAAATGTGAAGATGTTATTTACAACTGTCTATATAGCAGAATTGTCAAACTAAAGCTATACTATATGTTTAACCTCCAACAATATTGAGATATGTAATTTTGTACCTTAGTACATTTTTTTTATATATCAACTACCTTTATTCTATATACTTTTTATGTGACCTCTCTTTGTACCTGCCTTTTCTTCCTATATATATATATATATATATATATATATATATATATATAAAAACATGCTTGGGTAGGTTGAGTTGGGTAGATCATGTAGCTTTGTCTTTTTTAATTCTAGCCCCTTCCTCTGACCTTGTGCAGCTGTCTGATCAATCAATATTCTCACCATAAGCAAGCAAGCTCTAATGCTGCCAAAAGACAGAAGTTATGTGCAGCAGATCTGGACAACTGTGTCCTATTGACAGAGTTACAAATAATAATAAGTGGGTTCCCAGTTTGTAATCTATCTTATATCATCTTGTTTTAATTTATAAAAATTGTACACCATATTCTATAGTTTATATTATAACAGTGCAACATGTACGTATTGTTTGGTCACAACAGTGTTCAGCCCAGGATTCCCCCACTACAAGGCATATATTTTGCACTTGATTTATTTAACAATTTTCTTACTTAATTTAGCATTTGTTATGGAGTTCTCCATTAAGTACACATCCAAAACCAATAAGCAGACTAGAATAAAGCCATTTTAAGGCTTAATCATATTACAGTTTTTACCGAGATTTCACTGCATCTGTGGAAACATTTTATGTGAGTTATGTATGTAAAGTTTGGGCTATTTCTTAAAACTTTAGTCAAGACATATTATCGCACTGTAAAACATCTCTTTAATTTTTGGAAGGTTATGCAGAATAAATGCAACAGACAAAATTTTGTAAAATGATGGAAGGAAAGAAAGAAAAACATGGTACAACCCACAAGCTTAAAGTACTGTTACAACAGTGTCTTTTTACCTCCAGTGCCAAAATTCAAACTTAGAGTCAACAATTTGTGCATGGTTTTCCCATATATCTACTCTTTAAAAAAAGACTCTGGAACTCTCATCTTCTTTATTTATTCAGCAGTTAAAATTACAATAGCACGAGCATAGAAAACTCCAGTGGTCAGTCTTGCACTAGTAAAGAATAACATTTCTTGGATCATGGTCAATTAACAATTGACCAACATCCTCAAAGACAGACAGGCCAGATTTGACAGGGTGTGGTCCCCCTGGATTAAGTACCTCCAGGCCCCATAGTTTCTAGAACTGGACGGTTGGGGGCCCAGGCTGAGGGAAATCACTCCTACTTTGGATTCCTGACCTTTTACTTTTTTCCTTTTCCTCCCCTTCCCATCCTCCCCCCCCTCCTCTTCCTTATTTTATTTTAACTAAATTTACTTCTCTTCTTCTCCTCTTTATTTCTCTTTTTATGTTTAATGATTCAATTTATGGATACAAATGGAGAGTCCTGGAGCCTCTGTCTTCTCGACTCCGATGGAGGAGCAATGTTTACTAACTCTAAATACCTAACCTCCTTTGGTGTCAAGGACTCTGATCTGGAGGTATACTAAAGGTAGTACAGCTTGATCCAACATTACCAAGAAGTTATAAGTACTCCGCTCAGGTTCGAGTGGGCGGTAGCCTTATTTAACTATAATTAATGTTATCATTTACGTTGAAGACATATGGATTAGATATTTGATAACCTCTTAAGAGTGTAAAGATCTTTATGCAATGATATTCTATTTGTATCCCAACAAACTTTTGAATAAAAATACATTGGAATAAAAAAAAAAAACTCTGGCCTTTTACTGTCTAAGACATACATTTTTTTGTTCACGTTTCTAATGGAACTATTTGCTTCTTTCCTTTTGAAACACTGCTTTCTAAGGCAGCTTTTAAGTTTTCAAAAAAGAATTCTTCAAAGTAACCCTCATAGTCACACATATCCATTCAAAGCTCATTGTAATAATTATTCCTCAGACAGAAACTATTTAAAAATAAAAGACTGCACCTCAGAAATCAGCAACAGAATGTAGAAAGAAAGTATTTGCAGAAAAAACAATGAAGAGCCACTGCAAATATATATATATTAGAATGAGTCCCATGTATAATCTTGGAAAGCCCTAGCTCCAGTTTCTGTGGGCCATAAAGTGATGCATTGCCATTATCCCTTCCGTAACCCTCCATAGTGAGCAATAGGGTTAGCTATTCAGTCCCCATCATATGATTATATGTTTACAGCAAGTCTTTCTAGCTTTCTGCAACATAATAGAAAGTCTACATAAGAGCAGACTGGGTGCGAGTTTTCACTTTTTATGTAGAAAGTCTAGAAAAAATTGTTTACAATGATTTTAGGAAATGTGGTCCTAATACTAAGATTAATTAAGCAGGAATGGTTTCCCACAATAAATAGTAATATCCTTGGCAAGGAGCTTAAAATTGACGGGATGATTTTCCTATCAAATAATATTCAAACTTATAATTACTAAAGAATAATAAGAGAATATATTGGTCCAAGCATTTTCTAAGCTTTATTAGCCACCATCTCTGAGGCTATGTTCCTTATCATTGTTTTGCTACTTAGCATGCAGGTCAAATTCACTTGCTTCATACTTGTTCCAGATCAGTGATTTATTAGGTAGTGAGCACTAGGGTGCAGGAAGGATAAGAGTGTCACAACTGTTTGAACAGTCCAATAGAAGTGTTTATTCAACAGAGAAAAGCCAATGCATTTTGGGGGCTCAGCAAAATATATACAGACAGGCCTTCAGCCCTAATGAAGCGGGATTGTTGAGCTTGTGAAACACATCTGGGAATCCCTAGTGATACCCCCACTGCTGGAGAGCAACGTCTAGGGGCCCTGTCTTTGACCATGGATTGTATAATATATTTAAATTCAGCACTCCTACACTACACACTTACTAAAAAATCAGCAATGGTAACTTTCATATTTCAGTCTTGGCAGCTTCCATTTTGCAAAGTGGGTTGTATGGCCCAGTTTTACTGTTAAATCTTCAGCCAGTGTCTTACTGTGTACGGCCAACTTATGACAGGACATGGCACATTCTACAAAGAATGAAAAGTACTGAATCTGTTATGTACGCACAGCGATGGCTACCATCTTTTGTACCAAACCAATGTTCATGAATACACACCCTATTACTGTCATTAAGACTAGAGATATGGCCTACTAAATCATATACACAAAATTTACTGAGGCAGTTGGTTTACAGGGAATTAATAATGTTCATGAATACAATATTACTTTTTGCGATACGGTGGGTTTGCAAACAGCTTTTTAAACAAGTGCCAACCAAAATGCACAAGCCGATTTAATACTATTTGTAAAATACTCTTTGTCTTACCTCTCTGATTTCTTTAATTTTAGATCCCCCTTTTCCTATAAGAGATCCGCACTGGCTTGCAGGCACAACTAGCCGTAGAGTTACAGGTGGTTTGCTTGTTACTGTGCTGTTTGTCATGGAAGCATTGATATCCTGTAAAACATAGAAAAAAAATTATGTATATTTTATCTATCAGTTTACTCAGTGAAATCTATAATCCATCTTCAAGATAAAATCTAAATGGGTAAGTAAGGAATGCAAGATTTACACTAACGCATCCAAATAAGAAGTGTTTTGTTAAAATGTTGCAGTCTTTGCATACAATATTCCAACTGGATGGGGCCTTATAACATCCTGTGGGAACAGGTGGCACACTAAGGTCTTTAAATTACATTACTTGTTAATATTAAAACAAAGTAAGAACAGATTTGCTGGGATGATTAAATATAACTCTATAATTTTTAAAATATGCTTAAAGGAAAACTCTAATACCTGGGATCTATTTTATTAAATTTTTTTAAGCTTAAATGTTTTAATCTAATGTTTAATATTTTTTTCAATTTGAAATACATTTATTCACCACTGACAGCTAAACAGAATAGCATGGGAGAGAAGGAAAAGTAAAGCCTTGTACACGCGATCGGATTTTCCGCAGACAAAACCTCAGACTTTTGTCCGAAGGTGTGTGCCTGGATTTTGTCTTGCATACAAACGGCAAGGAATTGTCGGCCAACAAACACGAACGTAGTGATGTACTACATGGTCTTTCAGCTCTTTAGCGCCACCCTTTGGGCTCCTTCTGCTAATTTCGTGTTAGTAGAAGTTTGGTGAGTGTTGATCCGCGCTTCATTTAGCACTTTTCAGTTCGCGCTTTTCATTTCGTGCTTTTCAGTTTTTTTCTGAACGGCCGTTCGTCAACCAGCCATGTTGCGGAATCGGAGTAGATAACTTGTTATTTATTATTGGCCTTGGAGTGATTTCATTGATCCAAGTTCAGTCCAGAAACAGGAGGAGGAGTTCTTGGACCAAAAATTGGTTGCTTTAATAATCATGACCAATTATATTCCTTTTCTGCCGGAGCTCCAGGAGAATAATACAGATGATTTTCGGAATTATCTCCGGGTGACAGACCCCTGCTTTCACCAACTCTTGGCATTGTTGACCCCCTATATTAAGAAGCAGGACACATGCATGAGGTTTTTATTTTATTTTTCGGTTGAATATATATATATATATATATATATATATATATATATATATATATATATATTTGGATGCATTCACAGAATGCACTTTTTTGTTAAGTTCTATTGGCAGATAACATGTCTAATTTTATTTGTTTTCTTTGTTTAATTGCGTAGCATAATACTTGGCTATGTTTTTTACTTCAAATGACAGTTTTTGGGAGTAGGCAGTTACATTTACAAAAAAAATACAATGTAAAATTGACAAGGGACACCAACATAGTTGTATCTTTGATCTTAAAAACTATGGGATAATGGTGTTGTGGTAACTTGCCCAAAAAAAGAAAAAAAAAACCTTTGAAAATTTGTTTGCAATAACTCCATCAGTGTCACCAGCAAAGCAGCTTCATTATTATCCCATTAACCACTTCAGCCCCGGACCAATTGTCAGCTTAAGGACCAGAGGTCTTTTTTCAATTTCGCACTGCACTACTTTAACTGGTAATTGTGCGGTCATGCAATTTTGTAACGAAACGAAATTTGCGTCCTTTTCTTCCCACAAATAGAGCTTTCTTTTGATGGTATTTGATTGCCTCTGTGATTTTTATTTTTTGCGCTTTTAATTTATGACTGCCTATTTCATTTCTTGAGGTGCTAAAATGGCAGAGAAGTACAAAACCCCCCCAAATGACCCCATTTTGGAAAGTAGACACCCCAAGCTATTTGCTGAGAGGCATGTTGAGCCCATTGAATATTTTTTTTTTTAGTCCCAAGTGATTGAATAAAGACAAAAATAAAAAAATAATTTTTTTTTTCTTCAAAAAGTTGTCACTAAATGATATATTGCTCACACATGCCATAGTTATATGTGGAATTGCACCCCAAAATACATTTTGCTGCTTCTCCTGAGTATGGGGATACCACATGTGTGGGACTTTTTGGGAGCCTAGCCGCGTACGGGGCCCCGAAACCCAAGCACCGCCTTCAGGATTTCTAAGGGTGCAAATTTTTGATTTCACTCCTCACTACCTATCACAGTTTCGAAGGCCATAAAATGCCAAAATAGCACAAAACCCCCCCAAATGACCCCATTTTGGAAAGTAGACACCCCAAGCTATTTGTTGAGAGGCATGGTGAGTATTTTACAGCTCTCATTTGTTTTTGAAAATGAAGAAAGTAAAGAAAAAAAATTTTTTTTTTTCTTTTTTCAATTTTCAAAACTTTGTGACAAAAAGCGACATCTGCAAAATACTCACAATACCTCTCAGCAAATAGCTTGGGGTCATTTTGGGGGGGTTTTATGCCATCTGGGCATTCCATGGCCTCCGAAACTGTGATTGGCAGTGAGAAGTGAAATAAAAAAAATTACTCCCTTAGAAAGCCTGAAGGCGGTGCTTGGTTTTTGGGGTTCCGTACGCAGCTAGGCTCCCAAAAAGTCCCACACATGTGGTATCCCCGTACTCAGGAGAAGCAACAGAATGTATTTTGGGGTGTATTTCCAAATGCCCATGACATGTTTGAGCAATATATCATTTAGTGACAACTTTTTGTAAAAAAAATATATATATTTTTTTTTTTTTCATTATTCAATCTCTTGGGACAAAAAAAAAAAAATATTTAATGGGCTCAACATTGCTCTCAGCAAATAGCTTGGGGTGTCTACTTTCCAAAATGGGGTCATTTGGGGGGTTTGAACTGTCCTGGCATTTTATGCACAACATTTAGAAGCCTATGTCACACGTCACCCACTCTTCTACCACTTGAAGACAAAGCCTTTCTGACACTTTTTGTTTACATGAAAACATATTTTTTTTTTGCAAGAAAATTACGTTGAACCCCCAAACACTATATATATTGTTAAAGCAAAGGCCCTACAGATTAAAATGGTGGGTGTTGCATTTTTTTTTTCCACACAGTATTTGCGCAGCGATTTTTCAAACGCATTTTTTGTGGAAAAAATACACTTTTTTTTATTTTAATGCACTAAAACACACTATATTGCTCAAATTTTTGATGAAATAAAAAATATGATCTTAGGCCGAGTACATGGATACCAAACACGACATGCTTTTAAAATTGCGCACAAACACGCAGTGGCGACAAACTACATACATTTTTAAAAGCCTTTAAAAGCCTTTACATGATACCACATTAGATTCACGGAGGAGGTCTACTGCTAAAATTACTGCCCTCGATCTGACCTTCGCGGTGATACCTCACATGCATGCTGCAATTGCTGTTTACATATGACGCCAGACCAACGCTCGTGTACGCCTTTGCGCAAGAGAAGGGGGGGCAGGGGTGCTTTTTTTTTTTTTTTTTAGTTTTTTTTTTTATTTATTTAGCTTTTTTATTCTATTTTTAAACTGTTCCTTCCATTTTTTTTGTGTGTTATTATTTTTATTGTTATCTCAGGGAATGTAAATATCCCCTATGATAGCAATAGGCAGTGACAGGTACTCTTTTTTTGAAAAAATTGGGGTCTATTAGACCCTAGATCTTTCCTCTGCCCTCAAAGCATCTGACCACACCAAGATTGGTGTGATAAAATGCTTTCCCAATTTCCCAATGGCGCGGTTTATATCCGGGAGGGGGGACATTCCCTCCTACTGCTTGTAAAAGCAGTCTAGAGGCTAATTACCCGCTAGAATTGCTTTTACATGAAAGCCGATCACTGGCTGAAAAGAATGATACCAAGATGATACCTAAACCTGCAGGCAACATTCTGGTATAACCATTCAAAGTCCATCAACATACTGGACATATATTGTAATCCTTTTTTTTTTTCATGCAGCCTCTTGGCTGAACGAAAAAAAGAGATTGATTGGTGGGTATGCCCGCCATTAGAATACCTCCCTTCATCCACCCACTTCTAATGATGGGCATACATGCACCATTTATATATGCCGATGCATGGGGGCATCCTCCCGCAAAAGTTATGCCGTGTACACACGGTCGGAATTTCGACCGTATGTACGTGGCATTAGGATCCAATCGCTCCTCCCCGCCCCCTGCTGCCCCCATGATTCGGCATATATGCTCTTATTTTTTAACTGTGGTGGTGAAATCACCTCCTACAGCGTTGGAGTCGCGGCTTTATGTATCGTGGGAGCAAACGCTGTTGCTGTCAAGATAAATAAATCCGCGCTGCAACTGAATGGCGCACCTGAAAAAAATGCTTAACACTGACGAGCGGGACATCACTTCCGCCTTCCTGTCTAAAGAAGAAGAGAATTGTGCGCTGCATTTCAAGATTTCATAATTTGCCACGTCACGAATGTTAATTCTCCATTACGACGCTAGTTTACAAGACCGACCGCTAAAGAAATGATCACTGCAATTAGTGACACTGTGACTGGGGGGGGAGGGGTTCTGAGCATGCGTGTTTGTACTTTGGACTTTTGTCTGACGGACTTGCGTACACACGTTAATTCTCAGAAAATCCGACAACAGACATTTGTCTGAGCATGCGTGTTTGTACTTTGGACTTTTGTCTGACGGACTTGCGTACACACGCTCAGAAAATCCGACAACAGACATTTGACCGCGAAAAATTTTAAAACCTGCCATCTAACATTTGTCCGTGGGAAAATCCGACGACAATTGTCCGATGGAGCGTACAAATGGTCGTATTTTCCGCCAACAGCCTGTCATCACACAATTCCCATCAGAAAATGTGTAGGAGGCTTAAGTGTGTTGCTGTAGATGGGCATTATATCAAAGCAGTTGCTTTGCCTTGCATGCAAAAGCATTGGTTTGATTAAAACCTGCCATTACAAAAGCCACTACAACAGAAATTTTAGAGGTCTAAAAGTAGTCAAATTTATATTTATAAATAAAAAGCACTAACGATATAATTGACATTGTTGCTTGTCTATTTTATTCTTCTGTAATATATGCATGGAGACAATAGCATGTTTTCTCAGTGTTCCATAAAATGCCTTGTTTTGACTAGATTAAAACACCACGGGAATAACAAGACAGAACAGTATTATTTCACTCGTTTAAATAATAAAAATGACACCTGTTGAGAAATGAGCTTAGGGATTAGCATAAATCCTTCAATAATTTAGAAAACCCCACTACAATTGGCAGTTGTCCTTTCCCTAACCTTATAAATGCATCTACAGTACTTAAACAGTGTATATTTTCTCTTTATTTTGTCCTGTGCTCTATTTGGCTCACATTCACTTAAAGACAATGCTGCTATAGTTGCAATGATGTCTTAACCACTTCAGCCCCGGAAGGATTTGCCCCCTTCCTGACCACTTTTTGCGATTCGGCACTGCGTTGCTTTAACTGACAATTTCAGTCGTGCAACGTTGTACCCAAACAAAATTGATGTCCTTTTTTTCCCACAAATAGAGCTTTCTTTTGGTGGTATTGGATCACCTCTGTGGTTTTTATTTTTTGCGCTATAAACAAAAAAAGAGCGTAAATTTTGAAAAAAAACGCAACATTTTTTACTTTTTGCTATAATAAATATCCCCCAAAAATATATAAAAAATATTTTTTTTTCCTCAGTTTAGGCCAATGTGTATTCTGCATATTTTTGGTAAAAAAAAATCACAATAAGCGTATATATTGATTGGTTTGCGCAAAATTTATAGCGTCTACAAAATAGGGGACAGTTTTATGGCATTTTTATTATTAATTTTATTTATTAGTAATGGCGGCGATCTGTGATTTTTATCATGACTGTGACATTATGGCAGACACTTTTGACACTATTTTGGACCATTGTCATTTATACAGCGATCAGTGCTATAAAAATGCACTGATTACTGTGTAAATGACACTGGCAGTGAAGGGGTTAACCACTAGGGGCGATGAAGGGGTTAAGTGTGTCCTGGGGAGTGATTCTAACTGTGGGGGGATGGGCTTCAACACACATGACAGCGATCACTGCTCTCGATGACAGAGAGCAATGATCTCTGTCATGTCACTAGGCAGAATGGAGAAATGCCCCGTTCTACCTCTCCCTGACACGATCGCAGCACCAGGCGGACATGGAGGTCTGCGGGACCCCCAGTCGCGGTCACGGATAACGCTGCCCATGCGCCTGCAGCACTGCTTCTTAAAGGGGACGTACCTGTACGCCCTTTTGCCCACCCATGCCATTCTGCTGACGTATATCGTTGTGCAGTGGTCGGGAAGCAGTTAAACAGGAACTTCAGCCACAACATGTATTAGTTGCATGGGAACTGGAAATCACTATGGTTGATCCAGGCTGTACTTGGGGCCTCAACTTGTCCCTGGTACTGGAGGGTCAAACTGAGGTGCCAACTAAAGAATGCACGGTGTTCCATCATATTTTTCCATACAGGGATCCCATCTGCTCTTATAGGTACATTTTGTCACAAGTTCTGGGAATGCCAATTATATTGTCCTATTGGTCAGCGTTGTTCAACTAAATGAATCTGAGGTTGCAACTGTCACTCCCGGTTTTGCCGGAAATGGCCTTGTTCATGAGGATGCTCAGTGCTCTCATCATTCTACATTATAAATTTCCTACCTTTTATTTTATGCAAAAAAGGAGATTCTCCGAAATGGATCTCACCATCCCCTCCAGCCCTCTCTTCCTGGGAGGCACTGATAGATGCAGCCCTGCCTATGTATAGGATCACATACATAAATAGGGGTTGCCAGTGGAAATATGACAAAGTATGGTCCCCTTGGACCTCTACCCAAGCTTCCATTTGGTGACTCGATTTTATTATATTTCACTTTGTATTCTCTGACTCAAATGTCTTTCCCCTCTATACTTGTGACAATGGTATTTGTCAAGTTACAAAAGGAATGTATTGGGCAGATTAGGTAGAAATACAATTGGTCTATCGCATCCCAAAATTGAATATGATAATTTTCAGTAGGCTAAAGTGTGCATGAACACTGGCCAATACCCCTGGGGGATGCTTAGGGTAAGGATAGACACTGAGAAAGTGTATGCTTTTGATAAGGTAAATATATTTATTCAAAGGAAAAAATATGTGCAAATATATAAATGCTGGAATAAGTTCAGTATGTTTACATACAAAAATAGGTAGATGTATACAGTTTTTAACATGTCAACAGCATGAACATACAAAAAAATGATGTGACAATCATAAGAACTTGCTTGATACATGTATGATAAGGAGGATGCCAACATGTTTCGGACTTTGGTCCTTTGTCAAGGCAACTAGATATCCTTTTGATTCACATCTAAATGTATGTGAGAATCAAAAAATTAGTACATATTAAATATAACATAGAATACAGTCATTTTTTACCATTGCCATAGGGAACCAGTACAGTATATAAGTAGTGAATAGACAGGTACTCACATGTAATGCCAGTATTAACAATTGCCACAGGGAGAACCACTGGGAGTGGTATATGGAGTTTGCATAGGGTGAAGGTTATAAAAACAAGATAAGGGTGGCCACAAATGTGGAAAGCTTGCTGACGTAACTTCAGGTGGATACAAGGTCCTATACAGGACTTGGGCCAGAGCCCATGTCATGTAACAGTCAAACTAGTCCAAGCAGTGTATGGCTGTAAAGATAGAGTATAAGAAATGTAAGTACTTTAAGAGGTATGTTGTAGTAAGGATGCAACTGCAGCCTTTTGAACAAAGTGCTGTTTTTACCTGAATAGAGTGTCGCCTGGTATAGGAGATCAGTCAGCTCCGGATCAGTCCGTCAGCAGCATGTAATGAAGCAGTCTGACAAGTGAATTTATAACTAGTCATCTAATGGCAATCAGCTGGGTAAGAATGTGAGTATTCTGCTGAGGGAAGCTGATTGGCTAGTTGTCTGTGAGGAAAAAAGGCGCCAAAGCGCCATTGGTGTATTTCCAAAGGGGACCTCTGACGGGGCGGCGCCGGGCGTGAGCGCGTCATGGAAATACACCAATGGCGCTTTGGCGCCTTTTTTCCTCACAGACAACTAGCCAATCAGCTTCCCTCAGCAGAATACTCACATTCTTACCCAGCTGATTGCCATTAGATGACTAGTTATAAATTCACTTGTCAGACTGCTTCATTACATGCTGCTGACGATCCGGAGCTGACTGATCTCCTATACCAGGCGACACTCTATTCAGGTAAAAACAGCACTTTGTTCAAAAGGCTGCAGTTGCATCCTTACTACAACATACCTCTTAGAGTACTTACATTTCTTATACTCTATCTTTACAGCCATACACTGCTTGGACTAGTTTGACTGTTACATGACATGGGCTCTGGCCCAAGTCCTGTATAGGACCTTGTATCCACCTGAAGTTACGTCAGCAAGCTTTCCACATTTGTGGCCACCCTTATCTTGTTTTTATAACCTTCACCCTATGCAAACTCCATATACCACTCCCAGTGGTTCTCCCTGTGGCAATTGTTAATACTGGCATTACATGTGAGTACCTGTCTATTCACTACTTATATACTGTACTGGTTCCCTATGGCAATGGTAAAAAATGACTGTATTCTATGTTATATTTAATATGTACTAATTTTTTGATTCTCACATACATTTAGATGTGAATCAAAAGGATATCTAGTTGCCTTGACAAAGGACCAAAGTCCGAAACATGTTGGCATCCTCCTTATCATACATGTATCAAGCAAGTTCTTATGATTGTCACATCATTTTTTGTATGTTCATGCTGTTGACATGTTAAAAACTGTATACATCTACCTATTTTTGTATGTAAACATACTGAACTTATTCCAGCATTTATATATTTGCACATATTTTTTCCTTTGAATAAATATATTTACCTTATCAAAAGCATACACTTTCTCAGTGTCTATCCTTACCCTAAGCATCCCCCAGGGGTATTGGCCAGTGTTCATGCACACTTTAGCCTACTGAAAATTATCTTTGTCAAGTTACAGTATGGTATGTCCACGATACCTCTATTCACTTACCTAAATGTATTTACTTAAAATGTTCTGTTCTGTTCTATGTCAATTGGTATACAGTGTTTACCCTGTATAACAATAAAACACCTTTGATTGGGTAAAAAAAAAAAACAGTGTGGAAAATAGCATTATGAAAGGGTGGAGCTTAAAATGTATGTATAGTTAAAACCTTTTGGGAAGGGTTAAAATGCCTGTCAGGTTTTTATTGTTATCAGTATCCCCACTGAGAAGATTCACTCTCTAGTTGTCACTGGAACAGAAATAGAGGGAAGATCCTCTGAAGACACCTGCTCAGGTAACACCTGTAGAATTTTGTTTGAATGAGAAAGTGTAAAAATTGATTAGACCGTTCAATGCATGAGCTCCACTAATTTTGAATGACTTTTCAGTTGAGTACCATGTCAATGTCTTGAAATGTCATGTTGGTGTGTGCAGAAGTGATGTAATGTATGCTCGGCCAGAAGAAAATTCAACGATTAGAAGTTTGTTCTTTCCCATTAGATTCAACAAAAAATTTCCTTTGCCCTTCAATGTTTTCAGTTGCTCTGGTCAAAACAGATCATCGAACTTTTAAACAAAATTCTACAGATGTAAGACCAACTTAAAAGGGGGAATCCTCTAATAATGGAGATACTTCCTTTCACTTCCTGTTGCATCTCTAAGATGGAAAGTAAAAAGAAATCTCCTCAATGGGACACAGACAGCAAAAAATAAATTGTCTGAGGCTTAAAGTAGAAGGAAAGGCTAAAATAAAACGATCCCCCCTATGCTTATTTACACGTTTTAAAACTTCTTTACAGTGGTCACATGATCAGAAGCAATGAATGCCAGTGAGTGGCGTCATAGCTCTCTGTATATCAGCCCTGTCGTCAAGCAGCTCATGAAGTAAGTAAATAATACAACGTTTTATAAATGGCTTGCTAACTGCACAAATTTTGAGAGAAAGGAACAAATAGGTAGTGATAATGTAAGTGTTGCTGAACTGTACAGGAGTCTATTCCCAAGAGATCTGGGATCCTCAGATTTGTCAGTATTTCAGAGATGGCTGAATGATCTCAGGGCACTTAGGTGGATGGTGCAGAGGCTGGGTTTCTGAGGTAAATTTTTTACTCATACTTGTTGCGCAGTAATTTTAGATGGTGGAGGGACTAAAAATGAGGGTTAGATGTTTTTATGGCAAAGTCCACTTTAACCACTTCCTGACCAGGCCATTTTTTGCAATACGGCACTGCGTCACTTTAACTGACAATTGCACTGCTGTGCGTTGCTGTACCCAAACAATATTTATGTCCTTTTTCCCCCCACAAATAGAGCTTTCTTTTGGTGGTATTTGATCACCTCTGCGGTTTTTTTTTTTTTTTTTGCTCAAGGAAAAAAAAAGAGAGCGACAATTTAAAAAAAAAACACAACATTTTTTACTTTCTGCTATAATATATATCCAAAAAAAAAAATGTCTTCATCAGTTTAGGCCAATATGTATTCTTCTACATATTCTTGGTAAAAGAATCGCAATCATATCTGGATTGGTTTGCACAAACGTTATAGTGTCTACAAAATTGGGGATAGATTTATGGCATTTTTATTTATTTAAATTTTTTGCTAGTAATGGCGGTGATCTGTGATTTTTAGCTGGACTGCGACATTGCAGCAGACCGATCGGACACTTTTGACACTTTTTTGGGACCATTGACATTTATACAGCGATCAGAGCTAAAAATAGCCACTGATTACTCTATAAATGTCACTGGCAGGGAAGGGGGTTAACACTAGGTGGCAATCAATGGGTTAAATGTGTTCCCTCAGAGTGTGTTCTAACTGTGGGGGGATGGGACTGACTGGGGAAGGAGACCGATTGCTGTTCCTAATTACTAGGAACAGACGATCACTCTCTACTCCCCTGACAGAACGAAGACCTGTCTGTTTACATTGACAGATCTCCATTCTTTCACTCTCAGGAGTGAACGCGGGTGCTGGGAGGACACTGCGGCTGCCGGGCACGTCCATCAGCTCCTACGTCACAGTTCCTCCGGCGGTTTGTGCGCACCCTCTATACCCCTCAGAGTGCCTGCCGTACAGCTACGCAATTTGGGCAGGGGAGCCAACCTGCCGCCGTATTTTGATGGCAGCTGGTTGGCAAGTAGCTAAACACCATTCGAGAACGGAAAAAAAATGCAAAGGATGATGTTCATAATAACATATTCTACTACCCATTCCTGTAAACTTTATTCTTTTTAAGAGCTATGGCCTCCAGCAGAATCACTTTCCAAGTGTGTATGTTAAGATTTTAATGGAGGCCATGAGGCTGATTTACTAAAACTGGAGAGTGCAAAATCTGGTGCAGCTCTGCATAGAAACCAATCAGCTTCCAGTTTGTTTTTTCTGTTTTTTGTCAAAGATTAATTGAACAAGCTATAGTTAGAAGCTGATTAGATACCATGCACATCTTCACCAGATTTTTTACTCACCGGTGTTAGTAAATTAACCCCCATAGCTCTTAAATAGAGGGAAATTTGAAGGAAGAGACAACAGTACAACACACAGTAAAGTCAGTTCCCAATGTGTTGAAAATTTTTATCTTTCACTAAATAATGTTAAGCATCAGTTTCTAGAATTGTTGTGAAGATGAAGGTGTGATACTCACACCCCTCTGTCACTACAGGGTTTTCTCTAGCTGGCACTACAAAAGCTTGGAGGTGCACAAGGGAACTGGCTCTTGGCATATGCGCTTATTGGAACTTGGAGCTTAAATGTATCCAAAAATACAAACAGGTTAATTTGTTACAAACACATATAAGCTTTCTGATCTCAAGTTGTTTTAGTAAAAGCATGTTGGAATGTGTAAATATGCTTCTATGCTGATGTATGGAGTGAAGTGTGGAATGTCATTTCATTTGGTACTAAGAAATGAGTGACATGAGGTCAAAGTCAAGAAACAAACTTGTTCCTAACAGCAAAGGGGGTATAATGTTCAGATCTGGACTTCTAATTATAGCAGGAAGATAATAGCAATTCATAAGTGTGATGGGAATGTAAAGACAGACACCGGCCTTGCAGCTGAAGCTGTGATATGCAACTGTAAAAACTCCCAAAATTTAGACATCATTATATCATGCTGCACTATAGGCCAGTAAAGACTATGGATGGTATTACTTAAGAGGCCACAGAACACTATTTTACTTTAAGTCTATTATTACATGATAAAGACTGATAATCTTAGTTATGCCTGTTGTCTGTTAAAGCCTGTTATGCCCCGTACACACGGTCGAAAATTCCGACCACAAAATTCGTTGGATTATTTCCGACGGATTTTGTCCGACACTGGTGTTGCATACACACGGTCTGACAAAGTTGTCGGAAAATCCAATCATTATGAACGTGGTGACGTTCGTTGCATATGACGGGACTACGTAGAGGCTAGTAGCCAATAGCTTTGGTCTTGTAATGTGATCTGAGCATGCATGGCACTTTGTCCGTCGGAATTCGCTACACACGATCAGAAAAAGTCTGATAGGACTTTGTTGTCGGAAAATTTGAGAGCATGATCTCAAACTTTTTCCGTCGGAAATTCCGACGGAAAAAGTCCGATGGAGCCCACACACGGTCGGAATTTCCGACAACATGGTCCAATAGGACATTTTCCGTCGGAAAATCAAACCGTGTGTATGGGGCATTATTCAGCTCAATAAAATGGCTTCACGTACCTTCATCTGCTGCTTTCAACACTCATATTAGCCAGGAATGTTGCCCATCATATTAATGGGCTAATAGCAAAATGAAGAAGGTCAGCTCTTGGCATTACAAAAAATTACCATGGTGTGGGATTCCAGGTTCAGTTCCTTTAATCAAATATGTGTATTGTTGATTGTTATGCAAAAGTTATGCAAAAGTACAAACAATACTATTTCCTTTAGGCCCCTTTCACACTGGGGCGTTTTTCATGCGGTGCAGCGCTAAAAATAGCGCCTGTTCACCGCATGAAAAAATCCTGCCCCTTTAACTCCAGTGTGAAAGCCGGCGGGCTTTCACACTGGAGCGGTGCGCTAGCAGGATGAAAAAAAAAGTCCTGCTAGCAGCATCTTTGGAGCGGGATAGGAGCGGTGTGTTCACCGCTCCTATACCGCTCCTTCCCATTGAAAAGAATGGGAGACCGCGGTAAAACCGCGGCAATACCGCCGCAAAGCGCCGTTACGGCGGCGCTCTGCGGGGGGTGTTTAACCCTTTTTCGGCGCTCGCGGGGGGTAAAACCGCACCGCGAGCGGCCGAAAACCGCGGTAAAAACGACGGTAAAGCAGCGCTAAATATAGCGCTGCTTTACCGTCACCGCGGCTCACCGCCCCAGTGTGAAAGGGGCCTTAGTAACAATGCAGTATCTTTTTTGATTTTCAGGAGATAGTTATTAGACTACTGTATATAGAATAAATTTAGCAATGAGTCTCAAAAATAACTATCCAAAACATCATATATTTTAGTTTTTGTGGGAATGCCTAATGGTTAGTCAGTTATTTGCACAGAGTTCAGAGTTGACCTAGCTACTTGATGTTTTATCAACTTTTTTGGGATGGCTTCTGGTCCGATACATGTGTTTATGCATTGGTAAATTTGTATTACCAAGTCTAGTGCTTTGATTTTAAAATAATACACGTCCACTCCATTCCTAGAGTATTCCCAGGAAGAACTGATTTATGGATAGAGGATACTGGAGAAAGTAAAATAATGTGCAAGAAACTCATTAACAGTGAACAGAAAATTTTCATTTGTGCTCAACTCCAAATTATTTGAAAGGAGCAATAACTAAGTATCCACTTAAGTATGGATACTTAACAGTGATAAAAAATGTCCTGTCCTGTTTGTGCATGGGGGCATAATAGATTGGTTGGAAGCTTTTTTTGGGGTTAACCTATCTTCAGAAAAATATCCATAGTCATATATGTGACTTGCAACTGTGACCATTCATTCAATATTATGTTGAGGATATGTGAAGGCCACATACTCCTGAAGGTAAGATATATAGAACCCTTAACAGACGTTAAGGTATAATTGGTAATGAATCAATATTAACTAATGTATTATCCTTATGAAGAATACATTTTTGAGTGCTGTATATGTTAAACTAGATTTAGACACCCAACTGAGGATGCAAGTTTTAAATGTTTACAGAACACAGCTCTTTGAATAGAACTCCATAAACTACTATAATGTTTTGAAGATGTAAAGAGTTGATGGACATATTTATCCATATGTAATTATTTAGTATGGTTACGAATACTGTTAACATAGAGTTTAGCCAAAATGGGTTATTGGGGGAGTATGTCCAAAAAGGATTTAGAAAGAGCTGGATTATTAGCGGTTTGGGAGATGTTCCTTCATGTATATATGATTTATTTCAAATGAAAAGGTTGCTATCAGTTTAGGACATTTTAAAAGGTGATGTTACTCTATCACCTATTCTATCACCTTTTTAAAGTTAATTGATCATCTTTTTAGCTAAATACATTCTAGGTACTTCAAAACAAAAGGTTTGTTTTCTTAAACAATCAGCTGCAGCCTAAATAGAAAAGCCTGTCCCCTGCCAGCATGTTGCAGAGTGGGTGCCTTGCTCTCTAGGGAAGCCGAGATCTGTTAGCTGAGGTCTTACACCCCTCTGGTGAATCATGACTCTCCAATCATTGGGGAGCATAAGCTTTGCTAGTTGCACAGCTACAGTATAAGTCTAGCTCAGTAGGGGACATATCAGACCTCTGCAATGAGAGAGAGAGAGGGGGTGAGAGAGGGGGGATCAAAAAGAGAGCTAGAGGTGGGTGCAACAAGGGTGAGAGAGAGAGAGAGAGAGAGAGAGAGAGAGGGGAGTGAAAGAGAGAGAGAGAGAGGGCATGAGAGAGAGGGAGGTGAAAGAGAGGGTGTGAGCAAGAAAGAGAGAGAGGGATGAGAGAGAGATGGGGCTAGAGGGGGGTTAGAGAGAGGGGGTGAGAGAGAGAAAGGGGGGTTTAATATGCTATTCACAATCATGGTCCCAGGAAGTGACAGAGAGAAAGGGATGTTCAATATCCTACTGACAATTAAGGCCCCAGGCTCTACAGCTACTGTGTTCTCTACATTTAAATTTTCCACCTTCACAAGCACTTTCAGAGAAGCGTGTGCAAGTCAGGAGGTAGAGTGTCGGGCAGGGCAGACTCAGTGGAGATAGAATGGGAAGCGGAGCAGATTTAGCCTCCTCCATCCTTTTTCTTTTACATACTGTATTAGGCACTGCCGATTGGATCGGTACTGCGGTGTACCTGTTCCCCC
Source organism: Lithobates sylvaticus (assembly GCA_028564925.1). Classification (NCBI taxonomy): domain Eukaryota; kingdom Metazoa; phylum Chordata; class Amphibia; order Anura; family Ranidae; genus Lithobates; species Lithobates sylvaticus. The sequence goes on from CM053030.1 coordinate 281,625,463, forward strand.
TTGCTGACTGGCAAGGTAGATGATGCAACGGATCCAATGCTGCAGATAAAATACAATGGATTACTCTGGGTGTGTAGTGCATTACAGTGCACAGTGGGTCCACCTTCCCTCTCGGGCCCGTATGCCCTGTACACTTCTGTACACTGGATGATACACTGGATGGCACCTGCACACTGGGTGATTAGGGTGTGTATCTGGCACCCCCCAGTGCGCATGCCTATGCTCAGTTATAAGAATAATGTAAAGGTCGAAGGTCACGCTGTGTATGTGATCCTGATATGTTAAATAGAAGAAAGGCCTATTAAATGGCAAACAGGCTTATACATACACAATTGAAGAAGCAAATAATACAACATTTAAAATATTACTTTAATCAAACAAGTTCAGAGCACAATGGATTCAGATTGGTTGCTGTGGGTACTGCCCTACCAAAGATTGGTTTTGTTGAAAAAAAAGCGTTTGGGCATGTTTAAAGTTGCAAAACACAAAAAAAATAAAAATAAAAAACATACAAATCAATACTGTGCTTTGCCACTCTGAATGTCTACTACATAAATTGCACTGATGCCTGGAATTCCTCTAGGCAGTGTCTATGTAACCTTAGCTTCACGGGTTCAAATCTCTGCTAAGATAATCTTACATAGTTTACATTGTGAAAAAGCAGCCAGCCATACTTTTGTTTTGTAATTCTTTGAAGATTTGAAGTGTAAAGGGCACATTTATTCTGATACAAACAGAGCTAAAATAAATCCTATGCTAATTTACCAGCCGAAGTTATATTAATATATGTGATAACATGTTGCAATGAATAAAAATTGTATTTCCAAAATATATGGCTGCAAGCAAGACAGCATATTTGAGCGTGTGCATCCCATAGCAACTGAGCTTTTTGCTTTCAGTTTAAAACCAATATTACAAAAACCCAACCACAATTAGATTTTTTATTTTTTTTGCTGTACCATTTCTTTGACATGTTTTAATGAATGCCAAAATTATTATTGAAGTAAGTCTAACCCCTTGAGGATTCCTCCAATAACTGATACATGCACATGATAAATGAATGATGATTACACCCCAGAGATCCTAAACAAAATGAACTCACATGATACGATTCATGTCTATTGGATGAAAGTGGATATTTAGGCTAACTGGAAAATAGACCCAAACTAATGCCGCTGGGTCTCTTAGAATATTCCAGTTTTTCCAACTTCCAGAAACCTCTCATAACCTAGGCTATAATATGGGCTCAGGGGCAGAACTTGAAATTAACACTGTCTTTTTACGGTATATAAATGATTATATATTCGCAGATACTGTCAAACTAAATTTGATAAAAAAAAGGCTGCAATGGATTACTGATGTGTCTTTGCATTTAGCAGAAAAATGTTTGTATACTTAAATGGATTTTGCTAAATTTGTTGATGATCACTATCTATATATTCTACCCTGACAAGTTTAAAAGGAATGTATAATCTTTTAAAGGAACATGTAAGAGATTGATTTGATTCAAATGACCTTGTCATTATGTGTTAAAGTTTTAGAATATATGGTTATATATTTGTAATTATGTAAATCAAATATGCAGACTCTGCTTCCTGCTCTTTAGTGCAATCCAATGCTCCCAAAGTAAGTCTAGGAGTCAGCCAGCTAGCTGAGCATCAGCCTCTTGCCATCCCTGTAAGATCCCATTCACACTTGCAAATGAGGCTGTTAGCGATTAAATCCGGGATACCGGGGGGTTCTCAGCAGTTAGCTGTGGGTGGAAGCCATTCACATGAAGATCTACCTGTGAAGAATCATCCCTGGACACAGACTGGCAACAATTATCTGCGGGAGCTGTCAAGCTTCCCATTGCTTTCAATGGGATATCTGCCCACAGCTAAATGTCAGGAACCACTGCTAAGTCTCCTACATCAATGTATTTAGCTGTGTGTGCATGACATGTGAAATTCCATGTTAGTCAATGAGAGCTGTCTTATTTAGCACTATTGAAGTTGCTCCATCTTTAGAAAAGGTACTACTTCAAGGCGACTTCTACCCAACTTGTGCCCATAGACTTTAATGGAAGCGGCCTCCAAGTCGGATCCTCATCTATATTGATGTGATTTGGATCAAACATAAGAGGAAAAATACCCAGGTATTCCCTGCAATGTAGCCCCTCCCTCACTTCAAAATCACATCAAGGTAGTACTCAAGTCTCCAGCAAATCACAGGAAGTCACCTGGCAAAGTCGCACTGTAAGTTGTGCGACTTTCAAGTCACAGTAGTGTGAACCAAGCCTCAGCTATTTTCCTGGAGTTCAGATTTACAGTAAACTATAGTATCACTTTAACAAATGTAAGGCTTTGGCATGATGCTAGAATCCACTGTTATTATTGTATTGTATCCCTAAAGTACTGTTTGTACATTCTTCTCAAATCTATTAAAGAAAATAAATCATAAGAAAAACTAAAAGACAAAAAAAAAATAAACTGTAAAGAAACATTAACTGCTTAAGAAAAACAAATTAATATAAAAGCAGTTTAACGGATTGTAATAGAATGATGATTCTATTATAATATGTTAAACAGCTTTTTCATTAATTGGCCATTTTAATTTCTAAGTGAAACAAGAAAAAAAAATCGACTTTTAACTATTAAACTGATATAGAACAAGCATGCCTATCTGTTTGATTAGATTTAGGCTGAAGCCTTGCATTTGCATCACATTAAAATTTATGAGGGGTAAACAGCTGGTCACTAGCATAATAAATAATAAAACAACTACATAATGTCAATACTTAATAAGAAATATTACACCCTTTTGCTTCATTACACTTTGCAAATATTTAATTTTCTAATTAATGCAATTCATAATATAAAACCACTTAGATGAAGCAAAAAGAGAAAGGAAAAACCTTAGGTGAATGAAATGTATACCCTCTGAAATGTAAAACATTGACATCAATACATAATTGAATCATACAGTTACGGAGTTGAAAGTGTGCAATTATTCTTTCAATCTCAATCCGCTTTGGGACCAGACTGTAAGGGCTTTTCTTTTTTTCTCGCCATTAATGTGCATTACTGGAAGCAATAGCTTCTCCCTAAAGTCTACAGAAAGGCAAAAGAAAAGGATCAAACAGCTTGCAAATTGACCCATTATTCCTGTTCCAGCACTGTTACAGCTAAAAGCGTTTTAAGTGAATGAAGCCGCCTTTTGCCATTAAACTGTGCATTAGGTAATTTGTGTAGGGTTTTAAAACAAACAAACTAGAAATATCCCCAAAAATAATGTATGCTTTGACAAGTTCAGTATTTAAGTGAAAAGGCAGATCTTTTTTTAAAGTTCACAAAGATTTCACAATGTGGTAGAATTGGTAAAATGCAAATTACCAAAACCTTTAATAAAAATAAAGTAATAAAGAAAGTAGAAAGATAAAAAAAAAAAATGCATCCATGAAAAAACATTTACACAATTTTCGGCTTATGGCTGCACTTCTAGACCATGGCTGTACCTATTTTATAGCCTCATTATGACTGTTCCTTCTGAGCTTGGCTGCACCTCTAGACCATGGGCCCGTAGCTCATGTCTTGCACATTATTATTACCTCATTGCAGCTGTATTTCATAGTACATGAATCTGGTTTTATTATCAGAAATATGGTGGTCTAGTAAAGCAAGTAAGGGTTTTGGAAAAACAAAGGCAACATTAAATTAATTATTGGCATGAAATGTCATAATAATGACCCAAAATACTTAAAATTTCTAGTGATACAGGTCAAATGGAAGTGTGGGGACTTCACTGATCTCTTGGATTGCATATAGGGCCAGTAGGTGTTCAGGTGGGGGACATTACACCCAAAAGTTCAGAATATTATTTATGATTTTAGTGTTGTCCCTTAATTTGTAAGCATTTCATCTTTTGAATAAGTTTATGCTTCACTCGTCATCTTCATCATATCTATGCAAATCTATTTATGGCTGCTTTGTTAGATGCAATTTTAGTTTGATCTACAGCAGCCTTTTCAACAAAGAAGAACCCTTGAAATCAGTGGGAAGAATACTCCTTGCACTTGTGGTCGTTGGGAAAAATTACCCCCTTACAGAAGATCAAGGGTGTTAGTGGGTACCCCTAGCAATCTCTGAAGGAACCCTTGGGTTACTTGAAAGCCCGATTGAGAAACCCTGTTTTACAGAGTTGGGATTAAGTTAGATTAGGTAATATGTCCCCAGCAAAGCCAAGGAAGACAGATCAGCATAGTGTGTCTTAACATATTGATTTGGTCATTATAAATTCTTTAGCGGGGAGCATCGATAGTTTCAAAAAACTATTAGATAAGCACCTGTACGACCACAACATACAGGGATATACAATGTAATACTGACATATAATAACACATAGGTTGGACTTGATGGACTTGTGTCTTTTTTCAACCTCACCTACTATGCAACTATGTAAATATATATATATATATATATATATATATATATATATATATATATATATTGTGGTAGTGTGGTACCCCACCAGCAGAATGATGCAGGATTCTCAACCAGGCAGGTCGAGGGGCTCCAGGGTATTTGCTTGTTTGGGAGGAAACTGGCTTTTCAGTTTCCTCATTGTTTATTAAAATCCACTTTGGGACCTGGAGCCCGGGGATTTCGTAGCGATCTGGGTGGGATGAAATCCCCAGTCCTGGATCCGGGTTTTTGAGATCCACCAGCACACTGACTGGTCAGGTGTGTTCTGGGCTATTTGTAGACACCTGACCATGGTTCTGGGCTCCACCCTCCCGAGGAGTCCAGGCTTGCAAGGGAGAACCCAGAGAGGGCAGGTGTGCATGGAAATAGCCAGAGACCTGAGTCTGAGGTTGCTGACAGTAGTCAGGAGAGCTCCATGTAGGAGCCTGAGCAGTGATGCATCTGCTGCTGAAGAGAGCCAGGTGGCTTGGTATTTTTGCAATGCTGCATGTGGAAGCTGATGAAGGTGGACTAAAAATCTTTTATATCCAGGACATGAACATAAAATTGGACTGGACTGTGTCTTTTTAATAATCCTTTGATCTACATATTTCTTTAAAATGAGAGTGTTTTATACACTGTATAAAAAATAAAGCTACTTTTATCTGAATAAGTTATACTTTCTGTTGTTATGTATTTTATAAGATTATGGGGATAGGATTGTAATTGTTCAATTAATTTAATGTGGTGATCTGAGAGTTGAAGTAAGGAGAAAGAGAGCACTTAAAACATTGATCGCTAATATATGACCAATACATTGTTATTGTTGTGTAGTGAGATGCTCTTTTATCAGAGTAGAGCAGTGTTATTTCCTTTTCTGTAAATATTGGTTGCACTGGGAGTGAGACATAATCTGGTTGTATTTCTAAACACTGAAATTTATAAAGCTGACAATACAAATGTGCCCCTGCTGTGCCCCTGCTGAAAACCTGCTTTGCCTGGTATAATTTGTTTGGCCTGGGTGTAAGTTTTACAGCTCGGTGTCTTAGAAGCATTGACAGGAACTCCTGTATGAAGGAAGTCTACAAGCAATATTTACAGATTTCATGCATTGCAAAGCTGTTACCATAGGCGTACGCATGAGCTGTGCCAGGTGTGCACACCCTAATCACCCTGTGCAATGCAGATTTCCCCTGCTGAACGCAGAAAGGGGCTGGGAAAATTCTCTGTCCTCAATCCCTTTCTCTGCTATTTCACCAAAGCCCCCAATGTGGCTACTAACAAATTGTAAAAAAAAAAAAATAATAAAAAAATGTAAAAAGATAATTAAAAAAATAAGATTGTAAAAAAAACAAAAAAACAAAATAAAATAATAAAAATAAAAAACTACTCACACCAATATCTGCCCTACTGACACCAATCTCTGCCCTACTGACACCATCCATCCTCTGCTCTACTGACACCATCCTCTGCCCACCACTGACACCATAATTGGCCCACTACTGACACCAATCTCTGCCCTACTGACACCATCCATCCACTGCTCTACTGACACCATCCTCTGCCCTATTGACAAAGTCCACTGCCCTACTGACACTGTCCACTGCTTTACTGACTGACACCATCCACTGTCCTACTGACACCATCCTCCACCCTACTGACACCAATCTCTGTCATACTGACAAAGTCCACTACCCTACTGACACGTCCACTGCTCTACTGACACCATCCACTGCCCTACTGATACCATCCACTGTACTACTGCGCATGTGTTTATGAGCTTTGGGGTGCACGCCCTAATGCAATAGGCTGTACACACCTATGGTAACTTGTTACAAACTATTGTGTTTAGTGTTTTTTTTTCCAAAACTTTTTTATTTGCGTAGTTGAACAAACAGGTTAACATATGTTATTGCACAGAATAACTGAACATACACAGTAAGTGAAATATCCAGAGTAATAGATTAAGATACAGGTAATGATCCTAAGCGTCTATATAGACTTGATTTACAGTACTTTACTAATCAATTACTATTTCAATTATCATGGTTCTGTTGTCTAGATCAAGTCTACAACTTGTGGTAACTCTTAGTAACCGTTGTGTCATCCCAATGTAGGGTCTGTAGAAGTGGGTGCATCACCCGAATTTATAAACTGATTTTAATATTGTGAGAGTTCTGTCAGATGGTTTCTTTCTTGACCATCTAGGTAATCTCTATGAGTGCGTAGGTGATCTCAGAGTATAGAGAGGGGATCGAGTAAGATGAGTGTGTGGTATGTGGTTACTGGTAACCTGTTATGGTATTAGTTGTGGAGAGGATAGAGAAAAAAAGGGGAGGGGGTAGGGCGTATGTAACCTAGCCGAGAGAGTGGTGGGGGTAAGTGTGCCCCTGCTTAGGGTTTTTTGATATTAAAAGAGAGGAGCTGTCCATGGGTGTGGGGGGAGGGGCCTATAGGAGAGGGTGGATGATATGTGGGACAGGGCTACTGTCTCTGGGAATAAGGTTGTACCGTCTCCTGCTTCCCTCCTCGTGGGGTTATGCCCTGGAGATCTGTAGGTTTCTATGTAGTTGTGAGGAGAGGACAGTGCTATTAAATCATAGGAAGTCTAGATTCCTGATTTCGGCATGTTTTAGATTCATTTTTGGTTGGTAGGAGAGTTTAAGAGGGCGTATTCTGTTGTGGTTTGGAAATGTTTCCAGCATGCCCATTTCATGTCAAATTTGCTGGGGGAGTCTCGTGCTATGTGAATTAATTCTTCTAACTCTGCAATTCTTTTGATTCTACAAAACCATTCTTTCAATGACAGAATGGTTTGGGATTTCCAATGTATCGGTATGCACTGTTTTGCGGCATTTACCATGTGCATCGCCAGGGATTTGTGGTAGGTGCGATGAGATAGATTTGAATGGAGTAGGAGAAATTGAGCAGGTGCCCATTCCAAATCATATGTAGTGACAAGTGAGGTTATGTGATGTACTTTTTTCCAAAATGATTGGATTTGTGGGCATTCCCACCAAATGTGCAACAATGTGCCCGGTTATGTGTTGCATCTCCAGCAGAAATCCGTGATTGCTGGGTTGAATTTGTGTAATAATTCAGGTGTGCGATACCAGCGGGATTGGATTTTGTAACCATTTTCCTGAATGGAAACGTTAATGGGCCCTTTGTGGATGTTGAGGTAAATGTTACCCCAATCTACTGGTGTTAGAGATAGTGACAGGTTTTTTTCCCAAACTTTGCACATCGCTGGGTTGTTGGGATGACGGTCTGCAAAAAGAAAGGAGTGTGTGGCCAAAATCAAGTGTGTTTGGGGGGACGACTGAGAACAGATGTGTTCAAAAGGTGTAAGCTGTCTAGAGCATGAGGATTTCTTGTCCGTGTTTAGTGTTTACATGCAGAATAGAGTATTATTAAATTATTTAAAATCTAAAGTTTGGTTAAAAGGGATTACACAGTTTATTTTGAAAAAGCACATCAGTAAAAAAGATGACAGTGCCCAGGACACTCTGTTCTTTTAGCCTTACAGGCTATCTTAACTACTTAACTACTGTGCTGCTTGCTGTTGCTGGAGGCTTGACATGAGAAGGAAAGCCTCTATCAAGAGGCTGCCTCCACACACAGACATGGTAATAAGAAAGTATAAGCTGCAGGGAGACCCCAGGCAATATTAGTCATTAGTGATTCCCTATCTGCTTTTTTGGGGCACAGCTTCTAGAAATCAGCCCCTTTTTTTGGGGGTGTGTAATAAAACAAACATACAGTACATACTCACCTCTATGCTGCAGCATTGGTGTGATGCTGCAGCTGTCCCCCACTGGCTCTAAGCCTGAGAACTGAGGGATAGCATGACCATGATCTCTCAGTTCTCACTCTGCTTTGAGTTTTTATAATAATATTCTTGATATTACAATTTTAAATTACGGCTACAAACCAGTAATGAGTAATGTGTTCTCTGTTTAGCAAACAAATTCAGATGAAAGTGCTAACCCTTCCTTATTCTATTTAAATGTAAAAAAAAAAAAAAACAAGGTACAGTATGTACAAAAATATTGATAGTGAAAATGTAGAAGTCAGCGCTGCACCTGCTATTATATAGATGTGTGTCAACAGTCATCACACATTAGTATATGTGCTATACAGATATGTGCTATACAGATAACCAATTAAAGTGCTGTGCAAATAAGATATGACCGATTGGCCAATTAAAGTGCTATGTGCCAAACTACAACATAGTGCATTCAATAAATCATAATCAACAATACATATAAATATAAAGTTCGTGCTTAAATATCCTGTGCAGTCAGAGGAAGTTCATCCAAATGTATCCTATGCATATGTAATATGGATAGATGCATATATCAATACTGTGCTTCATCAAACATGCGGTATATTATAGATGCAAATATCAGGTGTGATTCAGATGGCTTCCTGTGCTCCTCTCCTGGTTCCCCACTCACCAGATAAAGCAGACCGTGACCGTGTAAAGCGTGTAGGACCTGCAATATAGTGGAGAAGGATGGGGGAAACCTTTCCGTGAAAGAAGGATACACCAACCTACACGGTGGACGGAAGCCATCTGTGACATACAGGCTTTTTTATCTGCTTTATCTGGTGAGTGGAGAACCAGGAGGGGAGCACAGGAAGCCATCTGAATCACACCTAATATTTGCGTCTATAATATACCGCATGTTTGATGAACTCTTTCAAACACAGTATTGATATATGCTTCTATCCATATTACATATGCATAGGATACATTTGGATGAACTTCCTCTGACTGCACAGGATATTTATGCACAGACTTTATATTTATATGTATTGTTGATTATGATTTATTGAATGCACTTGTTGTAGTTTGGCACATAGCACTTTAATTGGCCAATCGGTCATATCTTATTTGCACAGCACTTTAATTGGTTATCTGTATAGCACATATCTGTATAGCACATATACTAATGTGTGATGACTGTTGACACACATCTATATAATAGCAGGTGCAGCGCTGACTTCTAAATTTTCACTATCATTATTTTGGGGTATTTACCCTTCCATTTTATTGTTTATATTTCCACAGCGCGGGTTCATAATTATTATTTTTTCATGTACAAAAAAATATGACTGACACCCTATAAAACATAGTTTTGAAAGGAAAATATAAACAGAAACAATGAAACCTATAAAAATGTATTACAAGTAAGTGAAAGCTAGGGTAATCTAAATATGAGCTGCTGACATACTTGCAGTGCAGTGCAGAGGTGGGCTGATGACGTCATGGTCTCCAACTTTCCAATTCATTCACAGAATACAAAGCTGCCTCTGAATGACTCAGCCCGACTCTGTTCTGTTTCAGGTGTGAGATGGGAAGTCTCTGTCTCACATCCGGAACCCATCACTGTTTACTGTTTGTACTTTAAGCTACATACAGCTCATGTAGCATTTAGAGCCAGTGCAGCACTTAGTGAAGGAAATATTTTGTTTGGACCAGCTTGATCCAAATGACCAAATTACCAATTACCAATTTAAAGTGACAGGAAACCTGGAGATCATCTTTAAGGATTGGTAAGCTCCAATATATTACATTTTTGTTTTTGGATTTATACTGATAATCTACGTAGGTATATAAGATATAAGGTATAAGATATGTAGCTATATTTCTGTATGTAAATAACAGAAATAAAAATAAAATGATTCTTTTGATTCTACAAAACCATTCTTTCAATGACGGAATTGTTTGGGACTTACAATGTATCGGTATGCAATGTCTTGCCGCATTTACCATGTGCATCGCCAGGGATTTGTGGTAGGTGCGATCCACAATGGTTGGTTTCAATCATAATATACAATGTGAATATGGTAAGAAGATGTTGAAGTTCAGTGGTAGATTTTTTTTAATATTGCTTATTCTGGATAAAAAAAAAATAATAATAATGAAGCAAGTCATGTAATTATTGCTTACCTCTTCAAATTTTAGTGCAATCATTGAAAATGCTTTAAAAATGGCATCTGTTGGTCCTGTTATTGTTACAATTCGTTCAGGGCAGGACCCCTCTGATATGTTGATTCGTGCACCACTCTGTAATACAAAGTAAAATTAAAACCCAATATTAAATGTACATTATGGGTACTTAGTTCATCTGAAAGAACTGAAATATCAGTTCATTAAAAAAGGAAATTCTCCACGTAGGAAATTTCTCTTTTCATCATTAAGTGTACTTTGCTATCGAGCACACTGGCAGACTGGCCTCCCTAATGTGTGATATCAGGTTAGCCTGTCTTAGAAGCAAGGCTGTTTGTTGACTTGGTTTTATCCATATATGCCTAAACTATGTATAATCTAAACTAAGGTTACCATAGGTTTCTGTGGAAGATGTTTGTCCCACTGGGCATCTTTTTTTTTTTTTTATTACAGTATAGAATGTGACTAGTGAGCTCTTACTCAACAGCACTCACTAAGCTTTGGGTGGCATAGAAAGTTACAAGATTTAAGCCATATTAAAACCAAATCCAAAAATGTAATATATTGCAGATATATTACAAAACCAAAACCAAAAATGTAATATAAATTAGAATTTGATTTCTCACCACTTTCTACCACCCCAGACCTCAACTGGCTTTCTATAATATAAATTCTAGCCCAGAAAAATGGCAACTGATCACATACAGGATGGCGACTCACTGCAACCAAGTTTAAACCAGGTAATGTAAGATGGCTTCAGCTCTGCTCTCCACCTGCAGGAGAGGTCTCTCAGATGTATTTTGCCCCCTAATGGGCTTAATCATTGAGGCCTCATCAATAAAGCCCAAAGGAGCGAAATGCATCTGAGGGACCTCTCCTGTGTGTGGAGAGCAGAGCTGAAGCCATCTTACATTACCTGGTTTAGTTTTGGTTGCAATGAGTCGGTGTCCCTTTGAGCGATTGGTTGCCATTTTTCTGTAGCTTATTGTAGCCTGACAAGTTGTTTTTATTATCTACACCAGGTCATGTCATGCATGTCATGTTGGCTGATATCAGTGATAAAAGCATTAGAAAAGTACTTTTTTTGTTTGTCTAAATAAATTTTACCACATCACAAAAAGACTGACATTGTCAAGTAGGTGGGATAAGGGCAAGCTGTGATGTGTTAATTTCTTCTGGTATGCTTTAGAGGAGTTTGGTGAACTCTCACTTCTTTATGTCAATCCAGAAGCAGGAGTTAAGGCAGCACTCCCCATTACTGAAAGGAAAGCAGGTTGGAGGTATGTAAAGCTGGGATAAATTTATGAGACGTTACCTCAGGGGTGTATCATGAAATCAGTGGGCCCGTGTGCAAGATAAAAAGTAGGCCCTAGGCATTAATAAAAAAGGGCGTGCGCCTTTAAATGGGGTGTGGTTTAATAGAGTCTGAGATGACTTACATAGTGCAGAATGTGGTAATGTTAAATTTGTAATGTACAGTGTGGAGTGTACAGCGGTGGGTAGTATGTGCAGGAGAGGAGTGTGGAGTGTATAGAGAAGGGGCGGATCCAGGGGGCAACGGGGCAAGTGCCCCCCCCCCAGAAAATAGTGAGCGGGTCGTGTTGCCGGCAGATGAAGGGGCGGGCAGTCAGGTCAGTAAGCGGCCAGCAAGTGAGTGGAGCAGGTCAGTGAGCAGGCCAGCGGGTGAGCAGATCGGACAGGCAGTCATGCAGGGGACGTGGTAAGTGACAAGCTGCATCTGGTGGCAGGTAACGGTGGAAGGTGACAAGCTGCATCTGGTGGCAGGTGACCTGGCAAATGACAAGCTGCATCTGGTGGCAAGTGACAAGCTACATCAGGTGGCAGGCGATGGTGACAAGTGACACGCAGCATCTGGTGGCAGGCAACGGAGGCAAGTGACACACAGCATTTAGTGGCAGGCGACGGTGGCAAGTGACACACACTGATTCTGCATTATGGCAAGTTGAACTATTTCATTTTATATTACAATGTAATAGGGGTGCAACGGATCAAAAAACTCACGGATCGGATCGATCCTCGGATCAGGAGTCACGGATCGGATTATTTTTCGGATCAGCAAATAATAATTGAATTTGCAAAAACCTGTGAAAATTCCGCCACCATATAGTCCCCACTGTAATATCCACATCCTCTCCCCGCTGTAGTATTGGCTGGGTATCGCAGAGTATTGGCTGGGTATCGCAGAGTATTGGCTGGGTATCGCAGAGTATATGCAGGGTTAATGCAGAGTATCGCAGAGTATTGGCTGGGTAATGCAGAGTATATGCAGGGTTAATGCAGAGTATCGCAGAGTATTGGCTGGGTAATGCAGAGTATTGGCTGGTTAATGCAGAGTATCACAGAGTATTGGCAGGGTATCGCAGAGTATTGGCAGGGTATCGCAGAGCATTGGCTGGTTAATGCAGAGTATCGCAGAGTATTGGCTGGGTAATGCAGAGTATCGCAGAGTATTGGCTGGGTAATGCAGAGTATCGCAGAGTATTGGCTGGGTAATGCAGAGTATCGCAAAGTATTGGCTGGGTAATGCAGAGTATCGCAGAGTATTGGCTGGGTAATGCAGAGTATATGCAGGGTTAATGCAGAGTATATGCAGGGTTAATGCAGAGTATATGCAGGGTTAATGCAGAGTATATGCAGGGTTAATGCAGGATATTGGCTGGGTAATGCAGGGTATGTTTACAAGTGATCGCTCCGTCAAATTTGACGGAGCGATCACATTGTAAACAGTGGCCGGGTGTACCAAGATGGCCGCCGCTCCGGAGCTAGGCCGAAGCCGCGGCCTTTCCTAAGGCCGCCGGGTGTACAAAGATGGCCGCCGCCGCTCCGGAGCTAGGCCGAAGCCGCGGCCTTTCCTAAGGCCGAGGCCGCGGAGCGCTCCGCGGATCGCGGGGTGTGCCGATCCGAACGGGGTGGCCCGTTCGGATCACGGATCGGCGACGATCCGTTGCACCCCTACAATGTAATAATAGAAATAATGCTCTTCAATCATCCTGACACCATATCAACCATGGTGCCATGATGATTGAAGTGCCTACACCAGCCATTGGCCTGACAAATTGCCCACGAAAAAACGTATTTTCTGACAGTGCCCCACCTGAGACTAGACTCTGGATCCGCCCCTTGGTATGGAGGTGGGTGGTATGTGCAGGAGTGGAATGTGGAGTGTATAGAGGTGGGTGGTATGTGCAGGAGAGGGGTGTGGAGTTTACAGCAGTGGATAGTATGTGCAGGAGAGGGGTGCAGAGTGCATGGTGGTGGGTAGCATATGCAGGATAGGAGTGCAGAATGTATGAAAGCGGTAGTATGTGCAGAAGAGAAGTATGGGGTGTATCGTGGTGGGTAGCATGTGCTGGAGAGGAGTGCTGAGTGTATTGTGGTGGGTAGTATGTGTAGGAGAGGACTATGGAGTGTATGGTGATGGGTATTATGTGTAGGAGAGGAGTGCGGTAGGGCAGTGGACGGTATCAGCTATTTTTTAGTTTTTATTATTTTATTATCTATTATTTAAAAAAAAAAAAGATTTGTATTTATTTTTTTAAACAATTTTTTTAATTTGGGGGTTGGGGCAGTGGATAGTGTAGGTAGGGCGGGGGGATGGTGTCAGTAGTTTTTTATTTTATTTTTTACAATTTTATTTTTTATTTTTATTGTAAAACAATAAAATGTTGTAATATTTATTGCATTTTTTTTTCTATCAGCCCCATTGGTGGCATATCAGGGGTCTAAACAGAACCCTGACATCTCCCCTTTGAGATAGAAAAAGGGAATTCCCCAGTCCCTTTCTCAGCATTCTCAGCATTAAAGATGAATGAACAGAGGCACAGTGGCTCCTGTTCATTAATAAACTGAAGCAGAGTAACACAGTTTACTCAGCTGAGTTATCAGAGGACACTAGAGTGATCGGTAGCGATCGCTCTGTGTCCAATTCAGAACAGGAAGGGGCTGGTAAATGACATATTTACCGGCCCCCTTCCTCCGATCTCCATCCTGACATATCCCCCGCAGCTGGCAGGAGAGGAGGGAAGACCACTGCGGGCGGCGATGGGGGGGGGCAGAGGAGGAGCACACAGCAAGGCGGAGGTTGACACCGGGCCAGAGGAAGACATGAGGCGGAGGACACCGGGGCAGAGTAAGACACGGGGCGGAGGAGGACACTGGGGAAGAGGAAGACATGGGGCGGAGGAGGACACCGGGGCAGAGGAAGACACAGGGTTGAGGAAGACACAGCGAACAGTTGGGATAATCGGTGCGGTGGGAGGGACAGCTGTGAGCACCGATTTCCCTGTATGACCTTTCCACTGACAGCCGTGGGAGGGAGAGGAGGTGAAACGGCTGTCAGCTCAGCTTAAAAAGCTATACAGGGATATCGGTGCTCAAGGAACAATCATCCATGTGTGCAGGGTGGGTCACAGTGGGCCCCCCTTTTGCATGGATGATATGCCACTGCTCTGCCTATTACCTGGATGTCCTGCTACCTCCTCTATTTTATGAAATATGTCATAAGGCAGTGTAGCTGATTTTATATTGCAGACCACCAGAAGAGGTTTGGGTATTGGTGGGTGGGGTCCTGTGCAGACAATATACCACTACCATTGTTGCCTAAGGTTCAGGCCTAGTCAACCTTCCAAAAACTCTGCTCATTTTCCTAACTTATATCTTTGAGTATAAAATCTGAACTCTCAATAAAAATAAGAGAAAAGAATGACGCGTTTCGTCATTTCCGACTTCTTCTCGAGGGCGTAGGTCACCAGGTAGGAAGTGAGGTTTATATACACTGACGGACAGCGCTGACGCCCAATCAGGGGGATTATGATGATGATGTTGATCTGATATGTTATTTAAAAAATCATGTTATTAAAAAAGGATCCCTCTGATTATCGAGGATCCCTAACCCTCAAGAAAATGTTCAACTGGTTCATAAATTTCAGAAAAATGTAAAGTTAGCACAACCCTCAAGAAAATGTAACTGGTTCTAAATTAGAAATTAAAGTTAGCACCATAAAATTGTGTGTATATTGATAGAATGTGTATTATATGTGTAGAGAAATAAGACACAGAGACATTTCTGTTCTACAGAGCTATGCCAGGTTTGTGTCTTCCATTTATTTTCCATCCTCTGTTTAAATAATTAAAAAGGTATTTAATAGCCCATCTTGTTTCTATCCACTTTAAAACAAACCAGTAGAACTATTGGAGGTCGTGTTCTGAGTTATTCTGTTTTACAATGCTGTTTCCCAAAAAATGTAATTACCCTCGTGGAGCTTTTTAAGTCATTACACTTGATGTACTTTCTGTAGGTTTTATAATTGAAACTAGTGGAGTTTTCCTTGCGGCCACTGTTTTTTTTCCCCCTACTCTGATTACAGCGAATTTGATTAAATATAAACGAACTTGTTCAAATTGCAATTTACTTTGTGAAGACATGTTTTGATTATTCCATTATTAGACACAGGCCATTATTGCCTCCATGGGAAACAGACTTCATGTGAATTACAGAGCAGTGGCCATTTAACGCTCTACAGGTTTCGTTTGTGGCACACCAAAGAAAATCATGTGCTGGGAAAATTATACTTGTATACTATAGAACACAACATAGATGTGATTACAGTCTTTTTAAAGGAAATCTGTACTAAAAAAAATTCAGAGGATGCCATTGCTGACCACCTAACAATACTGAATACTTTTATTGGTAAAGAGACTTGGAAAGTACTAAAGCCCCAGATAAAAATAAACAGTATTTTCAAAAGACAATCTTAGCATTTTTCTCAGTACAGATTTTCTTTAAACCAATAGGTTAATAATCGCCTTGTGTCCAATGTCTGCACATATACTTAACTTTACCCTTCTTCCTCTCTCAGCTCAATTCAGCTCTTTTCTGAAGCTTAGACAAAATATCTAGTACTTTCGGGTATGGAGCAGCATGTGACTCACTCTATGTGACAGTGCTGGACCAATCAGCACCGTCATGCAAGAGTCCATAGTCAATGCTTACACAGGACTTTCCTTTGCTCCCAATAGCTGAATGAGAAGCAGTGGAGAGTGAAAAGAAAATTAGTATATGCTGTTGGGGAAGGCTGACATATCCCCGCAGCTGGTGGGAGAGGAGAGGAGGGAAGACGATTGCGGGTCGGCGAGGGGGGGGGGGCGGAGGAGGAGCACACATCCGGGCGGAGGAGGACACCAGGACAGAGAAAGACATGGGGGCGGAGGAGGACACCGGGGCAGAGGAAGACACGGGGGGCGGGGGAGGACACCAGGGCAGAGGAAGACACGGGGGGTGAAGGAGGACATCGGGGCAGAGGAAGACAAGGGGGCGGAGGAGGACACCGGGGCAGAGGAAGACACGGAGCGGAGGACACCAGGGCAGAGGAAGACACGGGGGGCGGAGGAGGACACCGGGGCAGAAGAAGACATGGGGCCGAGGAGGACACCGGGGCAGAGGAAGACACGGGGCGGAGCAAGACACCGGGGCAGAGGAAGACATGGGGCGGAGGAAGACACCGGGGCAGAGGAAGACACGGGGGGCAGAGGAGGACATCGGGGCAGAGGAAGACATGGGGCGGAGGAGGACACTGGGGCAGCGGAAGACACAGGGGTGGAGGAAAACACAGTGAATCTGTTTGCTTTGCCCAATGTAGAAGAAAAGCTAACATAACTCTAATAAAATAATAGTTTAGTTATTTAAACCCATTTTGTCTGAGTTTATAAAGCTCATGAGTCTATACATATTCTAATCAACTCATTCCCTTGAAAAGACACCCACCAGTGCATCGTCAGGACAGGCAAATAAAGCAAAGTGAGAAAAGATCCTGTTGTTTCATAGAAGAAGATGTATTTTTTTGCTTCTGATTCAGATTCTCTGAGCTATCATATACCAAGTTATACACAAAGGTGATCTTCACTATTTTAAACTTTTTCTCATGAGACATAAATAGTATGTTTTTTTCACATGAAAGGTTATTATACTTTTGCTTTTTCACTGAGGTTTTAAGTGGTCCATTTAGATTTATTCAATTTATTGTTTAGCAGAGTAATTCTTTCAACTTTTATTTTACCCGTACTAAAAAAGCAGAATCTTCTCCACCAAAATATACAGTAGTATATATTAAAATGAAAACACAACCATTACTAATTGCACAATATCATTGTTAACCTTTAAGTGAACGGTGGGATGAATGATACTTTTGGTGCCAGCTGCACAAATAAAAACCCTTTCACAGCTAACAGCTGAAATAATATTTGCAGCCACTGAGTGACACTCTTACACCTTTCCAGCACAGCATAAAATATTCGGAAGAAATGTAAACATTGTCTTCTGACAGAAATTGAGAAGGATGCACTGACATTTCTTATTCTTACCTCCTCTCTCATCTTCTTAACCGTCTCACCTTTCTGTTTTGGAAACAAAATCAGAATAAAAAAGGAGCAATGGTTAGGGCCGGGAAAGCTTGGAATTGTACAGAACAATCACAAAAATAATTTATACTGCACTGACCTTCCCAATGATGCTTCCAACCTCCTGTAAGAAGCAAAGAAAGGAGTGATTTTGGATGAAAATAATGAAACATACAATACCCCTTTATGTTTAATTGAAATATTTTTTTTCGCTGTTTTGAATATTTCTTAAAGCTGAAGTTAAGCAAAAAAATAAATCCTCACCATTTTATTTGCATTACTTATTGATTTTTTAAGTTTAAGGTTATTAATGGTGTGCCCTAAGGTTCAGTGTTGGGAACCTTACTATATATAATTAATATGTTTATAAATTATATATATATATATAATGGATGTTATACAGTATATATAAATGAATGATAGTACCATATCAGTCTTTGCTTATGACAACAAGCTATGCAGTGGAATAATTTTGGGATGTCTCCAGTTTACAAGCCAACCTCAATGCACTGTTTAATTGGGCAACTATGTGGCAAATGAGGTTTAGTGTTAATAAATGTAAAGTTATGCACTTAGGGGCTATATGCATATCATACATACATATCATAAATATGCATATATCATACATACTAAGGGGAGTACAACTGGGAAAATCAATGGTGGAGAAGGATCTGGGTGTTCTGGTAGATCATAAGCCTATAATAGCATGCAATGCCAAGTTGCAGTTTCCAAAGCCAGCACAGTCCTTTCTTGTATTAAAAGAGGTATGGACTCCAGAGAGAGAGATCTAATTTTGCCCCTGTACAAATAATTAGTAGGATCTTATCTGGAATATGCAGTTCAGTTTTGGGCACCAGTTCTCAAAAATGATATCGGGGAAACTGGAGAAAGTACAGAGAAGGGCAACCAAACTAATAAGGGTCATGGAATTATGTGACTCTGGAAAACTTGTAAGAGATTTAATATTAAGACAGGAGCATATTCATTGAAATACATTTACTTCTAAGAGTGCCTTATATCCAAGTATACAGGTATACTTCCCTCACCTCAATTTTTTTTTATTAAAGTGCTGGCCTGCTACAGTGTGGCTAAAGTGTCCAGTGCAGTAAGCATCTCATGTCCAATAGTCAATTAGACCAGGACAGGTAATTTTAAGAAGTCAATCCACTATGCAATACCGTACTTGCGTAAAAAAGGAAAACATTCATTACAGTGCCTTGCAAAAGTATTCACCCCCGTGGCTTTTTATCTATTTTGTTACATTACAGCGTTTAGTTCAATGTTTTTTTTTAATCTGAATTATATGTGATGGATCAGAACACAATCCTCTAAGTTGGTGAAGTAAAATTAGAAAAATATATACATAAAACAATTTTTCAGAAATTAAAAACTGATAATTGGCATGTGCGTTTGTATTCACCCCCTTTGTTATGAAGCCCATAAAAAGCTCTGGTGCAACCAACTACCTTCAGAAGTCACATAATTAGTGAAATTATGTCCACCTGTGTGCAATCTAAGTGTCACAATGATCTGTCATTACATATACACACCTTTTTGAAGGGCTCCAGAGGCTGCAACACATAAACAAGAGGCACCACTAACCAAACACTGCCATGAAGACCAAGGAACTCTCCAAACAAGTAAGGGACAATGTTGTTGAGAAGTATAAGTCAGGGTTAGGTTATAAATAAATATCCAAATCTTTGATTATCCCTAGGAGCACCATCAAATCTATCATAACCAAATGGAAATAACATGGCACAACAGCAAACCTGCCAAGAGACAGCTGCACACCAAAACTCACAGACCGGGCAAGAAGGGCATTAATCAGAGAGGCAGCACAGACACCTTAGGTAACCCACAGCAGAGCCTGGAGTATCTGTACATAGGACGACAATAAGCCGTACGCTCCATAGAGTTGGGCTTAATGGCAGAGTGGCCAGAAGAAAGCCATTACTTTCAGCAAAAAACAAAATTACACATTTTGAGTTTGCGAAAAGGCATGTGAGAGACTTCCAAAATGTATGGAGGAAAGTGCTCTGGTCTGATGAGACTAAAATTGCTGTGGGGATGTTTTTTAGAAGTTGGGACTGGGAAACTGGTCAGAGTTGAGGGAAAGATGGATGGTGCCAAATACAGGGATATTCTTGAGCAAAACCTGTACCACTCTGTGTGTGATTTGAGGATAGGATGGAGGTTCACCTTCCAGCAGGACAATGACCCCAAACACTGCTAAAGCAACACTTGAGTGGTTTAAGGGGAAACATGTAAATATGTTGGAATGGCTTAGTCAAAGCCCAGACCTCAATCCAAAAAAAAATCTGTGGTCAGACTTAAAGATTGCTGTTCAGAAGCGCAAACAACCCAACTTGAAGGAGCTGGAGCAGTTTTGCAAGGAGGAATGGGCAAAAATACCAGTGGTAAGATGTGGCAAGCCCATTACTTTCAGCAAAAAACAAAATTACACATTTTGAGTTTGCGAAAAGGCATGTGAGAGACTTCCAAAATGTATGGAGGAAAGTGCTCTGGTCTGATGAGACTAAAATTGCTGTGGGGATGTTTTTTAGAAGTTGGGACTGGGAAACTGGTCAGAGTTGAGGGAAAGATGGATGGTGCCAAATACAGGGATATTCTTGAGCAAAACCTGTACCACTCTGTGTGTGATTTGAGGATAGGATGGAGGTTCACCTTCCAGCAGGACAATGACCCCAAACACTGCTAAAGCAACACTTGAGTGGTTTAAGGGGAAACATGTAAATATGTTGGAATGGCTTAGTCAAAGACCAGACCTCAATCCAAAAAAAATCTGTGGTCTGACTTAAAGATTGTTGTTCACAAGCGCAAACAACTCAACTTGAAGGAGCTGGAGCAGTTTTGCAAGGAGGAATGAGCAAAAATACCAGTGGTAAGATGTGGCAAGCTCATAGAGACTTATCCAAAGCGACTTGGAGCTGTGATAGTCGCAAAAGGTGGCTCTACAAAGTATTGACTTTAGGGGGGTGAATAGTTATGCACATTGACTTTTTCTGTTATTTTTTATAGTTGTTGATTGCTTCACAATAAAAAAAAACTTCTTCAAAGTTGTGGGCATGTTCTGTAAATTAAATTATGCAAATCCTTAAACAATCCATGTTAATTCCAGGTTGTGAGGCAACAAAACATGAAAAATGCCAAGGGGGGGGGGGGGGGATACTTTTGCAAGGGACTGTAGCTACATACAGCCACACAGCATGATGGTAATTTACAGAAAAACTAGGAGAGGAAAGCTAGCTTCTGAAACAGGCAATCATCACATCAGTTTTGTTTGTTGGTGTGATAAGTTTTGTTTGTAGGCCCAATAGTGTACCAATGCTTAGTAATAATTCCAGAAAGCATATATAAGTAACTAAATCTGTGCTAGGTTTAATTTATCTTTCATGTTTGCCTACTTTCACTCTGCTGTTAAATTAAGAAAAAAAGTTTTTCTTGGCTGCAGATGTTTCGTTCACTAAAATGTCATCTTGGATTATTGGTGCCGATGAAAAGTAATTGAAAGATGTAAGCCAGTGTCAATTAACACTTACTGGCAGATGCTCATTATGTTTAAGTCTAAACTGATTGATGGATTAGCATGGAAACTATGAAGGTAGTGAATAATCACATCATGACTTCCTCTACCACTCTTCTTTATTGAAGCAAACAAAATGTGACAGATTCATCAATCACAACAGACACATCAATATAACTGCAAATCCACCAAACTGTTATTGTGCAAGAGGCCTGAGCTGTATCATATTGCTCACCCTTCATTCTTTTAAAATTAATTTTTTTGTGTGCTGATACCTATTTTTAAAATTGTATTGATGTCAAAGAAATGGGTACATGAAGTATAGTTCTTGAAAAAAATCTCAATATACACAATATACCGTATATATGGAACAAAAAGGGAATATTGTAACCTATAAAGTATAACATTTTTGCAATCTCTGCTTCACTGTTCTGCTGGTTTGCATTTCCCAATATCTTAAAATATATAAATAATAGGATTTTTTGCAAAGTTTATTTTTAGCAGTAGAGCATGATTTTTTGGGGAATATATGGTAAGATTAATTAGTCTAAATAAGTGCATATTTGTCTGCATGACAGGGAAAATCTTGCTCATAGCTTTAACCAATTTTTGGCCTGATAAGGCAGATTAAAACAATAGACAAAATTCACAGAGCTTTAACACCAGCCTAAAGCACTCTATTTTCAGCCATGTGACTGTAATTTTCAGAATTTATTGGACTCAGCTAAAAATAACTTGTCATAATTATCACAGTTGGCAGTGTGCTTATATCAGCTCTAAAGCAAACATTATGCCCAGAAATATGTTAAAATGATAGGAGGGTTTATTTCCTCTTTAACATCAACAATCAACATATTAACATGGCAAGAAACATATGTAATTTTCAACAAACAAAAGATGATATATATATGCATTGAACATCAATTTAATAACTGAATCATGTTAGGTTTTGAAAATTACAGAGCATTATATGTAAATGAAGATGGGGGGAGATCCTGCAACAAATACTGTTATAACACTATTTTTAGAAGAAACATTTGAAATTTGGAAACTGGTCTGATTACTCACTAATTGGTGCAGTCATAATAGCTGAGTGATGCGTTATCAATGCACAGATGATTTGACTATAATCATACGTTTCTTTAATTTGTGGAAAGGTAATATATTAAGTAGGTTTTTACTGGGTCTTAAACTAAACTATCACATTTTCACTGCATGATTGAATTGTTAAATCCTCTAATAGTATTCACTTATTTTTTTGGACAATTTTTACATCAATCTCCTAAGTTTCACAAATGCACATGTAAATAAAGATTTATTAAATACAAAATAAATATGCTAATAACTGCCTGGCTTGTTCAAGCCTATGAAGGCAATTGTGGATAGTTTGCCATCACATCCTATGCCATAGGAAACCCCACACTAATTTCACTTACTTTACCATGTTCACACAATACACAAAACAGGCTATGCTTGTCAGATACATAAAAAAATGGCCAGATCATTTGCCGGTGTTAATACTTGTTTAAAAACATATTGCTATTATATAAATGCCTCATTTTAATAATATAATGCTTATAATTGCTTGAAAATTGTTAACTCAGTAAATACTTCACTACTTTTCAGTGCCTCAGGAAGCAGATTATTATCTGCACAAGGTATGGGTCATAAGGATTCATTTGAAAGCAATAATCTCTTTGATTACCTGAAATTATAATGGCAAATGAAGACAGCAAAATTAACCTGCTCTCTCAAACATGACAATTTCCATCAAGCTGCAATTATCTGTCTAATCTCATTTGGTAAATGGATTTGAATACAGGAGCATTTGTTTATGAGCACAGAGCAGAAGAGTCTAAACAGTAATGCAGTTCTGTGTAATATAAACAGTTGTATTCACTGGAATATGTTATATACTGTAGCAAGGTCTGCTTATTGAGATTGACAACTAGGTCTCTCCCAATTACTGAATAACACAATAATGTCCCTTATCTCTACAACTCCATCAACACTGGCAGCCAATCGAAAGCCTGCTTTAAGCAATCATACCACACTTGAGAGAGGACTCAGTATGTATGGGGATGAGGCTTGGGTTTGTGGCTACCATAGGTTTGAGATGAGCACTGCATGTTCAAGGTTGTGGTTCCATCAAATTTATATTGAAATTTACTAGACCAAATTCTTTATATATTCTTTATATCCTTTTCTATAAAAGGGTGGGTCTTTTGACATTGTGTGTGAGAGAGCTGACAGTCTATGTAGGAAAGTTAGTTGTTATACTGTGGACTCCCTCCCCTCACAATGTTCACAATTCTGAAACCCAACAGTAATTTTTAGGACTACCTCTGGGTGTGTGTCAGCAAAACTGCAGCTGCTGTTTTGCTGCTGCCTCTAGCAGTCTTATATGTTTCATTGAGTGTTTGTTTTTTATTTTCTTCTATTTCACATGTATCCATATTTTTAAAAAACATTTCTGCTAGGAAAAAATATGCTATAGTTTAGTGTTTTGGGTTTTCTTTCTTGGGCACATACAGTATTCTATTTTATTATCTGTTGCTATGTCACGTCACATGTTGTGGACACAGGCAAAGCTGATTTTTGTTTTCAGCATGTCGCTGCATATTTGTGCAGTAAAGTACTGTGCACCAAAGCAACACATATTGTTCCCCTATTGCCATAGCTATCATTACATTTATGCAATAAATGTATGCAATTATGCAAAAAACGTCAGGTGGCAATGGCTGCATATAGATGTAGTAGGATGGAGGTTCGTTCTACAGGACAAAGTGTGGCACAGGCCACGTCCTCTAATGTCTGAAAACAACTGTATTTTATATCTCAGATGTGGCTGTGCTATACAGCCGCAACAGGTGCAGGAGGTAGGTGATTGACAAGTCTTCCTCTTCAACCATTTTCTCAGTACAGCACAGCCAGTTGTGTTCAACTGATGCTCATGTGCCCTCTTCTTTCTCCTTCTCCTCTAATCTTGCCATAGACTGGCAAACTGGCAATGAGAAGTCAGTGGAATTATTTGATCACAAATTGCAACTAGCCAATTTACACATGGGCTTTACCTTTTTTTAAGAGTAAACTTCCCTATGCTTTTATTTCTATTGTAGCTGCTAATTCCACTGATCAATTCAGGCTTATTACTGCTTGATAAAAAAATCAGTTGATTATGTCTGTGAAAATTTGTATCACATTAAAAGGACCTTCTCTCCAATGTATTTTATTTTTTATATATTTTTATTTGCATTGTTAAATGTGCCCCAGCCCCCTATTAGCACCCAACAATTTACAGAATTTAAAATCTGCATTTGCCACCATAAATCAGTGGGATTCACTTTTAAGTTAGATTTTTGCAAATTTCAGACAGGATTCACCCAATGGATTACAGGAGAACAACTTCTGTCCCTGCAGTAGAAACTCTTGTAAGTGGTGAGCTGCTTTTAAAAATAGTACTGAGTTCAGCGATGTGGGGATGGATCAGAGGTAGGGGAACATTTAAAAAAATGTACCCACCATACATGGAGCCTGAAGGAGTTGCTTTATTGGGGTACTAAGTCAGAGCTGGACTAAATCTTGTAGAGATTAAGATACCCCCAAGCCACCCTTCTATTTATTAAATGTACTGTAACATAGACATTAAGTTTTCTTACAAACATCTGTACATCTAACCTATATCCTTTTCTTTTTTATTAGACTAAGCCCCCATACACACGGTCGGAAATTCAGACAGAAAAAGTCTGATGGAGCCCACACACGGCCGGATTTTCTGACAACATGGTCCGATCGGACATTTTCCATCGGAATTTCCGACCATGTGTACGGGGCATAAGACTATAATGACTAATTTTTGATCATTTGAAAAAAAAAAAACATTTTAATTGAATTTTTGGAATTAATGGCTTACAGTAGCTCCACCATATTATTTCTTGTACTGAAAGGGAGGATAAATAGCGGAAAATGTTTTTACTAGTCATGCAACTAATCTGGAGCATTGTGCTATGCTTGAATACATATGCTATTAGAAAACACCCGTGACTAAACACTGCCTATTCAATTATAGCCTAAAAATATTAATAATAAAATAAAAAAAGAGAAGTCCAAAGAGTTTAAGTGGAGGGCTTAGAAAATGCTTACTTTCATGCCTTATTTAGATCAAATTTTCAGTGCACTCCCAGGTTCTACCATCCTTTGTTTCCTTTTGACCATCTTCCTACCATCCATTTCCTTGTTTGGCTGTCAGAGATTTCTCATAAACATAACACATGAAGCAAAAGTAACTCCAACCTGGCTGCATCCAGCAGTGAACACAGACATATCTTACAAATACATCCCTTGTCTCTACTCAAATCTATTGAATAGAGTTACTTTTTAAAGAGCCTAACTTTCAGGGGATAGAATAAATCTTTACTGCTATCTGAATTTTGGCCATTCCTAATATAGAAATTCTAAAACCTTTTTCATCAAAGTCTAAAATAATTGATAACACTCCATGTTATCATAAAACCTATGTCAGATATGAGAGATGCTTTTAAATGTAACTGTTCTGTCTAGCTTTGCACTGTAATATAACGTAATCAATACTTAAGAATTTGAAACAAAGACGAGCTTGACATAAAAGTTTTTTTCTGTATGCGCTTATCTTTAGAAGCAATTTTTTTATCTGACTCATTACATTGTGTGAAGAATTCCCTCCCTTCAGCCTGCAGGAAGACTGTCAATGTGCACGACCACTCCTAGCCCATACAGAAGGAAAGCTGTCACTGTGATTGGCACCTCACACTGCTACTTTAATTGGCTTCTCTTAGTGTGGCTGTAAATCGTAGCCAACCTTTACCTGCTAAAGAAGACACAGCAAACTAGTCTCGACTGCTCAATAAATGGAGCAACGTGCAAAAGGCTACTAGTTAGCTTCACTGATTTCGAAGCCAAGGTGAGGCCCAGGTTACAGCCTGGAGAACAAAGTAAAAATTTACAGTTCCAGCTAAGGTATTGCACTAACTTCTAGAATGAATCTAGTATGTATTTAATTTCAAGTACAGTACAGTATACTTTATTTCCTATGTGCCATATTTTCAAGATAACAACAAAATGTGTTAAAAATAACACAAAAATACAGTCCGGTAACTTTAAAGCCTAAAGAATTATATTTACAGTATTTTCTATGCTCAAGCTACGAAGCACATTTGTTTCTTCAAAAATATCCTGTCATAATTATGATTTTTTTTTTTTAGAAAAGTGGTATTAAGCTATAGGCCTATGGAAAAACACAGTTTGTCACGTGTTTTATAGCATTTCACATCAGAATGGTCTACATAGAATATTAACTAGGAGATGAAGAGGGACAGGTGTCTCATGAAGTGAATGTATATGAAGTGACATTGCTTGCCAGTAATATCTTCCTGCATAAACAAAACATTGACAGAACCTGCCATTAAAGAATCCTCCCATGGAGGATAGGGGAACGGTGTAAATTCTGCTTATTTGGAGAGCAGTATTAAAACCACTTAGATGGATAATGTACATTTTCTATTTTGTTTAGCGAGAGGTTGGTCTTATCCACATTCTCCTTCAAAGAGTACTGATTTTAATAAAATAAAGACTAAATGTTTTACCAATTAGTTAGATATCTATGCTCTCAGGACTGGCTATGAACCTAGAAAATGGCAATATATGTAGACTAGAAATACGCTCCACAGGAATGGGGCCTTATTGATACAGCTTTCAAGATCAACCAGTATCTCAAAAGACAGATACTTTTTTAAGGATAATTAGACATGTATGGTAGACAAACTCTATTTATACAGTTGAATAAATCAATAATTCAAAACCTCATCTAGTATTTTGGATAAGTAGCTCAAACTATCGGAGAAGTTGATATGCTACAGTATAGCCCCATACACACGGTCGGACTTTTTCATGGATTCTGTCCGATCGGACAATGTTGTTGAAAAATCAGACCGTGTGTATGCACCATCGGACAGTGTACGTCGGATTGTCCGACGGACAAAGTCTTATCTCCTGCTGGAAAGATTTGCCGACAACACGGTCCGATCACACCAAATCCGATCGTGTGTACGGTTGTCCGACCGGACAAAGTGCTACGCATGCTCACATCACATTACAAGACCAAAGCTATTGGCTACGTAGTCCCGTCGTAGGCAACAAACGTCACCACGTTCAGAATGATCGGATTTTCCGACAACTTTGTCCGACCGTGTGTACGCAAAACCAACATCAGACAAAGTATGACGGACAGGATCCGACCGACCTGGTCCAGGGTTGTCCGACCGTGTGTATGGGGCTAAAGTATGTTCCAACTTTAGCGGAAGACTGAGTTGTGTAGTTTGCATAATTACCTTGATTACGTATGCATCCTTAAAGTGGTTGTAAACCCTGTTACACCACTTTTACCTACAGGTAAGCCTATAACAAGGCTTACCTGTAGGTGCCTTGATTATCTCCTAAACATGCACAGTTTAGGAGATATTCAGTATATGTGCTGCTGCCGAAGTCATCAGTGCATGCGCACTGAAGAAACGGGTCACTGGTGCCATTTCTTCAGAAGTTGTGCCATGACCGGCAGCTCCCGTGTGCATGAATGGGAGTGACATCATTGGGGCTCCAGACAATCACAGCGCCAGAGTCGCGAACCCGGAAGTAACTCCGGGGAAAGATGTCTGCTCTGTACTCGGAGGACCAACGCCGATCCAGGGCATCGTTCTAAGGTAAGTATTTCATAATGAGCTAGTATGCAATGCATACTAGAAGTTAGGCATACTAGTTCAGGGTTGCAGGTTTTTTTTCCCGAGGTTTACAACCTCTTTAAGGCACCAGACTATGTCAAATGACCACAAAATTGTCTGACATGGTATTGGTGTATTTCGAAAATCTTATCTAAGAATTTAGCTTACCCTCCTTAGATGTGATGGCTGCATTTTTTTTACTAAGCAAAGTACATTTTGAGCAAATACAGAAAATACCTGTTGATCTTGCCAGAAATGCAGTATTCTTATCACTTCTTATCACTTCCTCTGAGCTGCACCAAAAAATATTTTCTTTCTAGCTATCTACTGTAAGCTAGCAAGTTCCCTGCCTCCCATATAATGAAGATGGAGATCAAAAGATACAAACAGGTTTGTAGTCCATATCAGGAGAGCAGCCTAGGGCGACAACCATGGCTCCCTTCATAGATACAGCAGAGGGTTAGAGTAACCACACGTAAAAAATACTGCCTCTCAAACTCCTCCTGTTCATCCTTCCTTTGGGTCCCCTTCCACAGTAGGTGACAGCCTCTCAGGAGCATATATCACTCCATGAAGCAATCACAATAGCAACATTAGGGGGCACACACTACATAGATCAACCACATCTGCTCATGAGCTAACATAGGCTTCAGCTACAGTCCCCACATTTTGGCCACGCCCCTCTTATTCATGGCAAAGATGTAGGGACTGTAGCTGAAGCCTCTGTTAGCTCATCAGCAGATGTGGTTGATCTATGTGGTGTGCACTCCCTAATGTTGCTAGAGGGGTGACAGAGCCACCCATGATCGGAAGTGTTATTGTTAGCAGGAGTGCCAGGTGTAAATGAAGCAATAACCGCTTGGAATAGAAAGAGAAAATTAATGCAGCCACCAAACCAAAGACCAGTAAGCGGCAATATACTTCATTTTTGGTTTGAGGTTTAGATACACTTTAAAGATTTTATCTGTCAATTAAATTAGAAATGAGGGTGCTTCTCAAAATTAAAAGTACAGCAGTATTGTTAAATCCGAGTTCCACCCAATAGTTGAACTTTCACCTATACGCCCTCCCCACTCCGGTGCCACATTTGGCACCTTTCAGGGGGGAGGGGGGAACGGGGGGACCTGTTTTTGGCAGGTCCCCTTTCCAACTTCTCCTGCCTTGGGGCCAATTAGAAAACGCAGCGCGCTTCGCGCATGCGCAGTAGGGAACCAGGTGTGAAGCTGAAAGGCTTCACTGCCTGGTTCCCTTACCAGGAATGGTAGCTGCAATACCTGAGAGTCGATCCGAAGATCGGCTGGGGTGCCAACATTGCGGGCTCTCTGGACAGGTAAGTGTCCTAATATTAAAAGTCAGCAGCTAAAGTATTTGTAGCTGCTGACTTTTATTTTTTTTCACCCAGGCTGGACCTCCTCTTTAATTACATATAGGCATGATCCACAAAGTTTAACATGTAAAGAATGTTAGTTTAAAGTTAGGCAAATATCAATATTAATATAGTAATAATCTGCTATAAAGTAAGTCAAGCATAAACATACAAAAAAAAAATAGAGTTTGACAGAACTGTCAAAAACCAAGTGACTTTACCTTTCCATGCATTAATAACCGTATGGTCAGTGTGACATTAAGACCCCCCTCTGGCGCATTTGCATCGTTGGCATTCATTTTGGGCACGTCTCTTAGAGTCTTGGCAACAGACTGCTCTTTTCTTGTTTAATCTGCTGGGACAAAATATCACAGTCAATGAAGCAGCATGACAAGAACAAGAAGTAATCTAATGACCTGTATAAATACTTGTGAACAGAGAAGTATACACTCAATGTATGTAAATGTACTGTCTCTTTTGCTTTATTGTAAGATGTCACAGGAAGTAAGATAACACAGGTTTAGAGTTTATGGTGGTGCTTAAATAGTTTTAGAGCTGATTTCTGAAGTGTTTTGCAGTTTTCGGTTTAGATTGAATGTGGAAATGTTGCAGCGACAACAAATAAATTCATGTCAGCATATTATATCCTTCACAGCACCTATCAGATGCCCAGATGATTCTTGGCAACTCTTGGAACCATAGTTCAGAATACCAACAAGATCAGATCCCTGCTTTCATGCTCACCAAATGAAAAAGAAGATGCTTTGTTGATAATATTCAATGAAGATGGTGTGCAGGGTATTCCAAATCACACACCACAGGAATGAGAGCATTAAAGCATGATTACACTTGAATACAACACAGAAGGACAGAGCACAGCTCCTAGAAGACGTGTTATGAAATACTTATTTTTCTTTTATTGAAAGTCAGCCCTTGTGACTTAACGATGTCATCTCTTTCAAGCAGATGATCCCATCTAAAGATGACAGGATTTCTTGTAACATTCCACAAATTGTGTTTCTAAGACCTAAGGACCACTTCTAAATTCAATGACAAATTGTTTTGCTCTTTGCCCATGGGGCAATCTAAAAATAAAATGAATGCTTAAAAGCTCATATTTCTGAGAAGTCATACATGAACATAGCCCTAAAACTAAAATGTCACAATACAGAAGCAAAAACATACCATGGTAATTAAATATTTATGTTCATGTTATTAGAATACATGGACAACTGCTATATACTGTAGCTACTAGTTCTTTAGTGCCTCTGGATTGGAAAACAAAAATCACAATTTAAAATCAACACAATTTGAATTTATTATTTAGGAAAGGGTGGGGACATAGTTGAGTTCAGCAGGTTTATATTATTCATTTGTATGTCTCTGATCTTTTATTCAACTGCTCTTAATGCTATCTGTATGTCATATTTGTTCAAAGCTCTTTTCATTTGAACCTTCCTCAAGACTTCACTATGTGGTTTATTTATTAAAAAAAATTGCTGTGCGAATGCTGGGGCCTGTAAGGTGTCTAATATGGGCATTTCTTTTTTTTTTTTTTTTCCAATAAAATTTTTACTGAGAAGAGTAACATAACAATGGATACAGTAAATCCAGAATGAATACAAAACAGTATACATAAACAGATTACTCCTATAAAGGACCTCTAAATAAATGGTAACAGGTAGCAGAGGTAACAATAGGTTAGACTGTACAGCTGATACAGTGTGAATGGAGCAAGGGAGATATGTGTTAAACAGCATGTGGTCAAAACTCAGAACAAGGGATTTGGACAGTAAGACATACACAAGGCAGAGCCGTGGACTAAGTCTGAAAAGTATGTAGGCAATCGCGATTCATCATTAATCAGAATCTGTAGTGGCCCAAGGTGTGCACAGTTATATGTCAGTCGTGGAACAGAACCGGGGCAATTCCCTCTCAACCCCTGCACCCCAACTGGGGACATGCTGTGCTGAGGGAGCGGATCATAAAGTATAAGAAGGGTGGTGGACCACAAAGGGCATGTCGAGCCTGGGTGCATATGGGCATTTCTTATGATCGTCAGCTTTATCTAGCGGACTTAATGTGGTGTCTTCCTGAAATACAGCAAACAGGAAAATACTGCATTATGACTACAATGTGGATCCGATGATCATAGGAAATAGCCATATTAGACACATGACAAAAATTATTCATGTAGGAAATACTTATATTACATACAGTGCATGAATTATTTGCAGTAGCAGTGTGAATACTGAGGTATTCTCCCATCAAATTATTTATTAGTAGACCCCAAAGTGTCAGACTTTAGACATTTATGGGAGCATAATTTAATCCACTAGACTGGGGACATCTTGTGGCAGAGATGAGAAATTGTGATTGACAGCTTAGAGTTGAAGGTGAATATTGCAGCCAGAGCTTCTTTCTTTTTTTTTACCTGGGGAGGGGGGGGCATAAAATAAAGAATTTAGTCCAGAATTGGGTTTTGAATGAACTTGTTCGAATTTGCTTTAATGCTGATCCCATTTGCAGCTTATATTTATCTTTCTCTTCACTACACTGCTGCCCCATTCACTCGCAGAAGCAAGAAGCAAGAAGTAGAAGTCCTGTTTAATCTCCAGGTTGAACCTTGGAACTTGACATGGCTGTGGACTCTCTACTTGTCCACATATGACAGTGCTGAATAGTTAAGTGGCCAGTCACCAATAACCAGTGTCACAGGCAAGTCACGTGTTCCCCTATATTCAGAAATACAGTACGTAACTTCTCTTCCAAGAGAAAAAGAGAGGCTGGGGAGTAAAGGAAATGGAAGTATAAGAGCTGTTACCCAAAATAGGCAAATCATGGGTTCACATTGCTGAATTGTTGAATTGTATGTAGTGCATACTGCTGTCACACATACATTTCCAATAAAATGTCACATGAAACATTCTCCTCTTCACCACAGCGAAATGACATGACACTACATATAAATCTCACAGCATTTCTCCATTTAGGGTGAATGGTTGGTCATTTTACTAGTGCTCATGCCAAATTATTAGAATCACAGTGAGCATCTTCTGAGTTAATTAACAGATTGGTTTATTACCAAGTATACCTCTATAGATGCAGCTTCTTTCAAATATGAATCAGTGAGCAAAGACAGATCTATGCAGCAATAGTCAGTTGTCACCTTTATATAAACACTGAATTTGCATTAAACCTGTTTGAAGAAGACTGAAGCACTTTGGCCAATGGCTCAAAGGATATTTTGGTCTCAGTGCAAAGCCTGCATTTGCTACAAATGAACCAAGAACTGCGTGCTGAATTGTGCAATGAAGAGTACATTTGTGTCTGTGCCTTCCATTCCCTCTAAGGACAAGGACCTGCCAGTTTTAGCTATTGTTGGAGAGAGATTTCATAATCCCCTATGGCGGATAAACCTTTCTGTGAATCTTTCATCCCTTTGCCATTGAGGTTCAACAAAATGCCCAGCACAGTGGGGGTTAATAGCATACATTGAAATGTAACCTCTTTAAGGTATATGACCTTGAATCAACCTATATATTTAATAAATAAAGATCTTCCTGGTAACAAGTAATAGCAGTAACGTATTATCACAAAGCACTTAGAGATTATCTGATTATTATTCAGATGAGACTGCATTTTTAATTAAACTAGTGTTGTCATTAAAGTTTGAATCCCCTGGTGCAAAGTATTACTCTTCCAAACTATTAAAACATTTGCGCAATTATCACAATGATTAGCAACATTCTTTGTACTGGTAAAGCAAATCGAAATGAAACCAATGGGCACTGCTCACAGAAGGAGCTTGCACTCTTATAATATAGATTTTCATAGCTCTGCTAATATAAAAAGACAACTATACGTAGCTATCTTTGGCAGTAAATTTGGTGAGATCATATTTGGCGTTCCCAATCTCTAAGCCAACCAAAAGACACCATGCAGAGCCTCTCTAGTGCAAAAGGCTGTTCTAAATTTACTCTGTAATAACTAGGTAGTACTGGTAAATGGGAATCCCCCTAGATCATAATGAGCATGTCTGCCTGCATTAAGTCTTGTTCTCCTGGTTATTCTTGGAGAGGTGCTTTACTAAAAACTGTTAGGATCAAAATCGTGTAAATCAACTTCAGGTGACCAATTCTTCAGAAAACTTTAGAAAACTGGCAGGAAATGGAATGGAAAAAAAATGGAAAACTGGCCAAAATTTGAAGACATAATGGCAAAGACTTTAAAGAATTTAAAGACTTGGGAAGGACTTTTAAAGAATTTACCAGTGTTATAGTGGTGTACTCAGTTAGAGAAAATTTTTACCTTGATATAAATTTTTTAGCTTTAAAAATGTGGTGACATGAAATCAAACATGGAAAATGGCCAAAGCCCCCAGTGAAATAAATAGTAGAAAAATAATAAAAGGGTTAGTATGACCCTCCAAACCAGATAGCAAGGATACCTTGCCACACATTGGTGGCAGTGTTGAACTGTAAGTCTGTTAACTTGCTGCGCATTTTCACTAGCAAGATGTACACTTGCAGAGCACTTTAAGCACAAGTTCTAGTTTACACTTTTCCAGTTTGTAGTAAATTCGTGTGGCAAGTCTCTAGCAAGAGCAAAGTTGCAGTAGTGAGTCCACAGCGAGAGCTCTGCAAGTCTACAGCATGAAAATTGAGCCACAGTGACCTCTGTGGTGGGATGACTATTGCACAACATAACTGAACCAGAACTACAGTAACAGCAGGCTTGCAGAATGTTTGCAAAGAAAGTTTATCTGGAGTCATGGAATGTGGACTTGCTGCAATTGTGCAATAAACTTGTGAAGCCTGGCAAGTCTAGCAAAAGCTTAGCAAGTAATGTTAAAACTTGCAGCGCAATTGTTTGCTATCTGGGAATAAGCCTTTAAAATTTGAATAAGCTGTGAATTGCAAAAATCCAACTGTTTAGGATATACCTTCTAACAGACAGATACACAGAGATACTCATTATTTTCCTTCCTCGTGTCAAATTTGAGTATACCTGAACCAGGTAAAAACAGCGCTGTAATGCAACAGGAGCTACACCTCTTCTGTTGTGTGCAATATCAGATTATTGACCATTACATGTACACATAAATATTTCAAAATGTTGGAAAATATTTTTCTGTGATACCAAATGCTTTTGATGGTTGGATCACAGCCTGATTCTTACCTGCTCACCCTAAGCAATATCAAAATCTGACCACTTGGAAAAAAATAGCCTATATTTTGCCACATTTGATAGTGTTCTGGTTTTATTTTATTTTATTATTTATTTATTTGTTTGCAGTCTTTATTGATACGTCTTTAATACATATACAAAGGGAAGAACATAAGAGAAATCATCTGAAAAAAAAATTGGTCAAATAAACCAATTAAACCAATCTATACATAACAGGTAATCTGGAGTTTAGCATAAATTGCTAGGCTAAGCAAGAAGGCCTCAAAAGGCAGTAGACATTAGACTGCCAAACAAGAATGTATGTGAGACTGAACAGAATTTGACGTATATAACTTAACCTAAGTCATAATAGTGGACAGTACAATCTTGAAAAGGGAGACGAGGGAGAGGGCTAGGGGTCTATCTCAGTAAGGGGGACCTCATGAACCCATTGTGGTTCACACCTTTCAGGTTTTAGGGAGGCCCCACAGTCTCCAGGCAGTAATTATAGGAGACGGCCTGCCCCTAAGACATCATGGATGACGAAACACGTCAGAATGGGCCTGTTACTGACGACATCACGCACACTGTGCCGACACTTACGGCGTTCTTTGTCTACGAGCCAACAGTCTCTTTGAATCTTTTTTGCCTTGTACGCTTACAAGTTGTTGTAAAGGTACTTTTTATCACTTTTAATAAAAGAGCAAACGTTTAAATGGCTTCACTATGTTGGCTTGTTTTATTATTCCTCGCTACATTTGGAGCTAATACTGAGTGGCCATCGCCTGCTTCTGATGCTGGTTTCGCATGATGTATCACATGCATTTATGACTTTTATAATTTTTGGGCCATCATATTTGGTAAGAGGCGTATGCTGATTATGTATGGTGGTGGATTTCATCATTCAACTTAATTTGCACTTATGCACTTTTTGGATACTTCATACTTTTACATATATTGGAAGGACTTTCTCACATATGTTTTGCATATATCCTTAATGTCTTGGGTTTTGTTTTCACTTTTTTCACTTTTGTATTATGTGTAAATATATGAATTTGCATATTTAATATTTTTTATATAGATATTTTCCATATATTTTTGCACTCTGCACTTTATGTATTTATATTAAGTTTATGTTTATATTAGCGCTGCTTTGCATTTTTGTTTTTTACTGTTCACAGCTAGTATCACAGTTTATTGAGTGGCTGCTTGTTTTATATTATTCCTTAACCCAGTGCAGATTTTTTTGAGATAAGCCACATAGGGAGGCCTCAGCCGTATTCATTGTATGAATATTGCACAGATATTCAAGGACCTCAATGACCCACACCAATCCTGCAGTGACACCAGCTCAGTTAGACTGCCAGTAATGGTTTGAATTCATCAGTGCAGGTAAGCTCAATCCAGTATAAACACATATTGTGGAATCTATTATGCATGTGTTTTTTTGAGCCTGTAAGACTTTTCTATCTTCCTGAAATCTTCAACCCTTCTGATCCATTGTTGAACTGTGGGGGGGGATTCCACAAAACCAGTATGCATAACCGTGCCTCATTCACCAGGTAGCATAACACAGATCTTTTGTATACTGACGCTGGTATCTGATTATGATGCTGTTTAACGGCGTTGCATTTTCCTAACCAGGAAAGGTTTTTGGAAGACCAAGCTTGCAAGTCTGTCCTTTTCATGGAGATTAAAGAGGCAATATTGAGAACATATAATTTGGTCAGGTCATTAGGATGTCCAATAATCGAAAATGAGAAGAGGTCCACCTAAAAGCAAATGTTATTCATAGCTGTTGGCATAGCACTCTGGGCATAGTTAGATTTAGATTTTGAATCAGTGATAAGATTAGGCAGAGTAACTGTTGGGTTGCTAAGAAAAAGCAACAGATCATCTGCATATGCTGACATTTTGTGGGACTCTACGTAATGCTACCAATGTTCAGATTGAATGGTTCCAAAATTAATGGTGAGAGTGGGCACCCTTGGCGTGTCCTGTTGCCAATGTAGAAGGGTACTAAAAGGATCCTGCTCACCCTGGCACAGGCAGGAAGCGAGGTATATAAAAAGTTTATCCAAAGATGCATATGAGAACCCAAACCAATATGAGGACCCAACCCAACCCAAAAAAGATTTGAGGATTTTGAGAATAGGACTTTTAAATAGCGATAACTGTGTTTAAATATTTCTGGGCAGAATAAAGTTGGAATACACTGTTAAATTTAAAACTCATGATTTAATCAGGAGAAGCATTACTCCATTCGTTTTTTACCCAGTCCCATGTACATGTTTTTGGTCCACTGTACATAATTGGATTTTCAAAATGAGTGTCGCACTGACTTTGCTAAGTGAACAGTCTCTACTAAATTAATCCCAGTCTGTTGTACTGAGAGCCTATCAAGTTTTGGAGAGGCCATGGAAGGTTTACAATATATAAGCCCAATAAACACCACCTATTATGACCATTATAAGTTTACTGAAAAAGCTAAAGCGTATAATTAAATAAATATTTTTCATCATCAGATGTCATGAGAGGCACACATGTTCTGCCTCTGGAAGAAGTTGCAACAAAAAGCTTATTTTATTTCTGTAGCCATCTTCAGTCAGTGAAAAAAGAGCTTCTAAGAGAACAAAGTATATGCAAACTCCCAGTGCTGTACAATCACACCAGCTGCACATAAAAAGCTCTTTTATGCAGGTTTCATCAAAGGAATATTGTGCCAAGATATTGAGAGTTATGTGTCTGAATTCTTACTGATCATAACCTTTGCTTTAAATGATGCTCCACTGCTGATATTTCTCAATACGCCAGCCGTTCTTGCAGGGCTATTTATCAAACATTCTGGTGTGTGGAGCATAATTTTTGTTTTGTTGATATGCTTATAATCACAGACCATTGCTACAGATGGCTAGCAATTTTTCCAGCCTGCCAACCTATAATCCCAGAAAAACAGTGAGCACACTCATAGGACATTGGAGTATTGTGTTTGGTTCCTAGTACTGACAGATTACATTTGTGGTTCCATGAAATTACACAACACCGTTCACCCCCCTGCGTACGTGCACACATACACACGTTAGTATTATAATTTGCTTCTTATACTATTCTATTAATTCTATTAATACACTAAACCTACATTAAGCTTATTACTATACTGTCTTTTTAGTGTTTTAAGCACAAGACAGAATTTATGATGTGAGACTGATGTACCATTTGTTTACATTTGATTGCTATAGAGGGTTAAATAGGAACCTCTGATACCTTAATATTCATAGGCAAAGGTCGAAAGGGTTTCACTTCTTTAGCAGATACTTAGAAGCATATCTTGGGTTGCAGACCCCCTGCATAATTACAAATTGTGCACAGTGATGCCATCATGCTTTTAGGAAAAACATAATTGCGCATTTGCAGTATTTGCTAACTTTTCCCTATTCTATCGATCAGGAACTCTACATACGCTATCCAAAGTCTATCAGACTATTGGCATATTTCTATTGAAGTGAACAGAGTCCATAGTGTTTATACATTGGTGGTGCAATGCATAACTCAGGTTTCAGGATAGAAATTATGTACCATAAGGCAGAGTACCCAGTGAATATCCCAAAGGAATGAGGTTACAATTGTGTATGATCTGTCGCAAAAGTTATGGGGAGGAAGGAGGGGGGAGAAAAGGATAAGTGTATTGAAAATATGTTTAACATTTAACAGTTCTTCCTTTCCTTTAATGTAGTCTGGTTTAAGTTGACCATAGATGTTTGACTCTGCATATCCAACTGCCTTCAAAGATTTCCAATAAATTCTAAATTCTAAAATAAAGAAATGTGATGCAAGAAGGGATTGTAATGCATGTGAAAAGCTTCATGATCTACTTAGCTTTGACTTCTGTGCACTTCTACCCAATCTAATGTGTATAGTTATATTAACTCATGTGGCCAAATTAAAGGGAACACATCTAGTTTTTATATCTATTTGTATATATTTTATTAAAGACTAACTTTAATAAATACATTTTTCACTTACTGTATTTAGTATATATGAACTATTGCATTAGAATATTTCCTATTTAATATTTACAGCCAGCAGGTGGAGTTCTCTTCACATGTTTACTGCATTTTATTGCAGGGAATCCTATACCAAGAGAAACATGCACGCGTCCATTGTTGAGCTCCTTTTGAGAATGCTAGTGATTTTATCACTTTATAATTCAATGATCCAGAACAAGTATGCAGCAAGTAAAGTAGGGTGAAGTCAGAACTCCAGATTTGCATGCTTGTTTATGGTTAGTGTTGAAGTTAAGCCCCATACACACGCTCGGACAATCCGCGGACCAGGTCAGTCGGACTTTGTCCGACGTACTTTGTCCGATGTTGGCGTTGCGTACACACGGTCGGACTACGTTGTCGGAATATCCGGTCCGGAAGAACGTCGTGACGTAAGTCGTCGTCCACGAGATTACAAAAGGGAAGTTCAGCACCACGTCAGGCACCCGTTGGGCTCCTTCTGCTGATCCCGTGTTTATCGAGAGTTAGTGGAAGTTTGGTGACTTAAGATTCGCGCTTCTCAGTTTTCTGACTCAGATCGTTACTGCTCTTCAGTTTGTGCTTGTCGTGCGTATCTGTTTCTTAGTGCGTGTAGTCAGTTCGCATTTGTTGGTCATT
This sequence comes from Lithobates sylvaticus, assembly GCA_028564925.1. Classification (NCBI taxonomy): domain Eukaryota; kingdom Metazoa; phylum Chordata; class Amphibia; order Anura; family Ranidae; genus Lithobates; species Lithobates sylvaticus. Next base: position 281,664,775 of record CM053030.1, read on the forward strand.
GCGGCCTATATCTTGATATAGGACGCTTTGATTTGCACTGCTTATTGTCTGCTCGTTGCTGGTATTCACTTCGTTCTTTCAGGCCTTGCTGTTTATCGGTGCTTTCTGTTTGTCCGTTCTGACCAGCCGACCTTTTGTGACCTTCTGAGCGATGTTTCCCGTGCGTACTCGTCGCCGAGTTCGTGCTGTACGCGGAATTGGTGTCGGGCTTTTAGCTTTGACCCAAGACCCGTCCATGAACAGAGTGACGAGGAGTATGTGGACCAAGAATTGGTTGCTTCAGCGTGACCAGTTCTCGCACATGCCTTTGCTTCGTGAGATCCGGGAGAATAATCCTGATGATTTCAGGAACTTTCTCAGGATGACGGACCCCGATTTTCACCGTCTTTTGGCTTTGCTGACCCCCTTTATCAGCCGGCAGGATACCTGCATGAGACAAGCCATTACTCCGGAGCAGAGGCTTGTTGCCACGTTGAGGTACTTGGCGACAGGGAGAAGTCTTCAGGATTTGAAGTTCTCTTCAGGTATCTCTCCCCAGGCCCTGGGAATCATTATTCCAGAGACCTGTTCTGCCATCATTCAGGTCCTGCAGGAGGACTATATTAAGGTAACATTTCTACTTTACTATTCCCTTCTATGTATGCTCTGTTTGCTAATGACTTGTATTTTTGACCTCCTTCCCTAATTACCATGATTGCAATATGTTCTAATATGCTGTGCCCCTTTTCTCCTTCATGCATTTTTCCCTTCACTTACCTCACCAGCATGCTCTTCTGCCCCAATAGACACCTATGGCCTAGTCACTTAAGCAATGTCTTTTGTCTGCTGCATAGTATTGTTTGCCCCAAAACACCCCCTAAAATATGCACAAATGTTTGCTGTGTGGTTTACTTCATGTAGAGCCCCCTTTTTTTGTTCTTTTGGTGGGGGGGGGGGGGCAAACTCATTAGGAACCCCCTCCCCCAACTGCTCTGTCAGATGGTACCAATCCTCTATCTGCTGGCTTTCCCAAGGTCCATACACACTATATACCTACCTCTTTATAGTGCGCATCTTTAGGGATGAATTCAGCAAAGCATGTAGTGCAAGGGACTGCCTCCATACATTCCATTTCCTATTTTTTTGTCTTCTTTCCCTCCTATTAGCTTGCTTGGTAATTTAATAATGTCACACTGTGCCTGCCTTTTTTGGGGGGGGGGGGGGGGGGGGGGGGGCCTGAAATGTTATTTGATCTTTCCTGTGGCCTGCCAATAGTGTTAAGTACAGAGGGTCTGGCCAAACTAGCCCACATTATTGAGCCATTTGCCAATCAATGAAGTGCAGAGGGTTAGCTGTCCACCACCCCCCCCCCAAAACCCCTAGTTATTGCCAATGGCCCATCAGAAGTGGGGGGATTGATGGGGGGGTGAGTAATCTGTGAAGGGGAGCCTCTACTTTTCTGTGCAAATACTTTCCAGCCTCCAATTTTAGACAATGCTCTTGTTCCAAGATGTTGATTGTCTAATCTGCTTGCAATGTTTAGGTGCAAAGTGACTAATTTTTTTTTTCTTGTTTCACTCCACAGTTCCCTTCCACGCCACAGGAATGGCAGACTGTGGCCTCCCACTTTGCCAGCCGTTGGGACTTTCCTAACTGCGGAGGGGCAATTGATGGAAACACGTCCGCATCGTCCCACCGCCCAACTCGGGGTCCTACTATTATAATTATAAAGGGTTTAATAGTGTAGTGATGTTGGCGGTGGTGTCGGCAACATACGAGTTTATGTATGTGGACGTGGGGATGAACGGCCGGATATCGGATGGTGGGGCCATTACGCACACGGAGTTCTACTGGCGTCTCCAAAGTGGCAGTCTGTGCTTGCCACCTCCAGAGGAGAATGCCGAAGGACTCCCCTTCGTCTTTGTCGCAGATGAAGCGTTTGCGTTGACTCCCCATGTGATGAGGCCGTTCCCGATGAGGACCCTCACCCCGGACCAGAGGGTCTTCAACTACAGGCTGTCCAGAGCCAGAAGAGTTGTGGAGAACGCTTTTGGCATCCTGGCCAGCCGCTTCCGCCTGTTCCTGACGGCATTTAACTTGGCGGAATACAAACTGAACCACATAGTTCTTGCCTGTTGCATATTGCACAACTTCCTCAAAAGACATAACAGGAACTATGTGGTGCCCGTTGGCCCAGATGTGGAGGGCCCTCCAAATGCCGAACTCACAGCCCTTCGAGTGGCACGTCCAGGCTTGCCCCCTCTAAATGCCCGTGTGGTCCGGGACCAATATATGCAGTACTTTGTGGGTAGGGGGGCCATTGCTCTGCCTGACGATGTGTGAGAGGCATTTTTTAATAAATCTGATATTTTAACCAACCTATGATTTCATGTCATTTCAGTCTTCTTTTTAGCTTATTTTACTTTGACATTTTTTCCCTTTGCCTTCGACAGTGGGAATGCACTTTCTGGGCAAAAGGAGGTAACAGTCTCTTCTTCCCAAAAAGATTATTCTCATGTTGTGTGTTTGCTACCTAATCTTTGGTCTAGAGAAGGTTTGTACTGCATAACTGACACCCAAAATACTCCTTTTCATCACCAGGTCTGACATGTGTGTATTCTCCAAAATGCTGTGCTCCGTGTTTTCGTACAAAGCACTGTGGGTGTCATTTACATAAGTCAAATCCGCTATGCTCTACAAGTGCATTGAAAAAGTTCCCCGGGAAAGAAAATTGGAGTGCAAAGTGGATTTGCCTTTAGTAAATAACACCCATTGCCCCCCATATCCTTTTCATTTTACATACATAATGCATTGTGTTTTTTAAATAAGGAAGCCACACATTTAGAAAAATAAAAGTTTACTAGGAAAACATTCCCAAGTGCGTTTACAATCTTCACGCCAAAACTGACAACATCTTGGTTATTTACAACATTGTTTACAAACATTCCGCAATTGGTAAAACCAGGCATGGAGCAAAACAGAACCTCGGAACTTGGAAAGTTCAACTTTGTAAAGTGAAGACAAGATCAGACATGACTATATGTTCAAAGTGTGTTTGATCTTGCCTTCATCACATGGGGGGGTCACCCCCGAAAAGTGGAAATTTGGAACATGCACACAATTTGGGACTGAAAATGGTCATTAGATGGGAAAACACATGCCTAGAAGCTTCAAAAGTGCCATTTTCCATCATGGGGATGAATGGACGTTTTTTGGGGGTGCAACCCCTTCACCACAACCACTTTCGTAGTTCGTAAAGTGTTTGCACCCCCAAAAAAACGTTGCCATTCATCCACCATGGTGGGAGCTAGCACATGTGGACACAATGTGTGCATGTTCCAAATTTCAGACAGTTTTTAAGTTGCAAATGTGTTCTGAAGCTGGCACAAATGTGTGTTAATTACTTGGTGCGTTTTCATATTTTTCCTAAAATATCAATGATGTTCTTCAATTTTTGTTGAACATCATTGATGTTTTGCTTTATGTAATCTAGATCTCTATTGCAGACCATTATCTCTCCGATGAGTACGTGGGCACTCTCTGTGGTAAAGTGCGATTTTTCTTCCACAACATCCACGTCACCTAAAAACCACAAACAAACAAAAATGGGGTGTTGGAAATGAGGCAGCCATACATGGATTAGCTTACCAGTAGCTGTGTTCTCCCACACTCACCTGTTGTGGTGACAATTTCTCCAAGTTCGATGATCTCTCCTTCCTCCTCCTCCTCCTCCTCTGCTTCTGCTCTTTCCCCTTTTTTGGTAGGTGTTGGTTTGGGGGTTTCCTCAGACGGCCCAAGTTTTCGCTCCCCTATGAGAATGTCCAAAAGGAAGATTTAGCAACACAAGCTATTGAGGGCAGAAATAGGAAATGACAAACATTGCTTGAAAGTGACGGACACTATTTTAGTTTGGCCAGTTACAAATGTCAACTACATGAATGAAGTCACTTTGTAAAGGTGCTAAACTGACTAGCTTTTTGGTAGAAGTTTGTGTGATGGAGACCCCCCTCTAGTATCCACTGGAGCACATGTGTGGAAAAGCATAATAAAAAGGGGGTTTGGGTGTCCCAGCACTAGTGCTCTAGAGTCCAGATGGGTAAACAGCTACTGAGTGACCTCTCCTTTACATTGAATAAATTGGCTTTACATTCTTGATGACATTTCTAGTGAGAACAAACTTCCTTTCCCCAAAAAAACACCAAACATCGTATTATAAGTGGCCGAACGATCGAGGTTGCGTACGATCGAATGCACACACACACGACCATGACAGTGGCAGAAAGATCGAGGCTGAGTACGATCGAATGCACAGACGAACCTGAAAGTGGCCATTTTGGAATGTACAACTTGGTAAAAATCAAAACACAATGGAGCAGTATGCAAGCAAGAAATCAAACACAAAACACAACTACTTACTTTTTTGAAGAATTCTCTTGATCTTTCTGTACTGATCGGCCTCCCTCAGTTTCAGGTCTGACCAGCGTTTCCTGAGTTGCTCCTTGGATCGTTGTACCCCAAAATTATTGTACAGCCTTCTCACAACTTTAGACATGATCTTGGCCTTGCGGACATTGGGGTTGAGGTAAGGCCCATACTTCCCATCATAGTCGCTCCTCTTTAATATGTCCACCATCTCCAACATTTCTCCAAATGACATATTGGAGGCCTTGAATTTCAGGTTCCGGGATCGGGACGTTTCTGCCTCCGGACTTTCCCTCGTCCTCCTCCTCGTTGGTGGGATATTTGTGGCGCACCTGCTGTGTCCCCGCCATGTGCTCTCCCCACTACGCCGTAAAGAGAAGGGGTGGGGAATAGACGAGAAAGATCGTCAGGGGCGGGCGGAGTTTGAAGCATGCGCAGTGTATATAAAACGTCACACGCCTGTGTCGTAGCCACGATCTGGGAGACGAGGGGAGAGAAAACTCACACGAGACGATCGCTACAAACGAAGGTACAATTTAACGTTGGTACATAACTAGCCTAGACTGATTTGAACTTGAGGCTTCTTTATGGAGAAGATTAGGAGAGTTTAGCCTGACATAATTTATAGGGTTTGGTGTGTTGTTGTGTCTTGCAGAGATTGATATGAAGGGATTCAACGACATGAGTTTTCTCCCCCTCTTCATTGCCAAATACAGGGATTTTCCCATATTGTGGCAGGGTATACACCCACATTACACCAACAAACCAAAGAGGCACGCAGCCCTGGAGGAACTTGTGGAATTTGTCAAGCCAAGGTTCCCCACGGCAACTGTTGATGATATTAGAAAGAAAATTGGCAGCCTGAGGAGTGCGTATATCAGGGAGAGGAAGAAGGTCGTGAAGTCTGAGGAAACTGCAACTTCAGCAGATGAGGTCTATGTCCCCAAGCTCTGGTACTATCAGAGTCTCCATTTTCTGAAGGACCAGGCTGATGTCACGGAGCCAACCTCAACTCCTCCTTCCACGCTTCCTTGCGCACAGCCCACCCCTGATGAGGCTTCCGAGGAGCAACCTGGGCCTTCCAGTCTGGAAGAGGTGGAGGAGCCCAGCTTGTTCCAGGTATAGTAGTTTTGTTACCATTTATGGGAATAATGAATGATGTTCACTTAATTCAGGATCGCCAATTGCTTAGTTCCTAACGTGTTTGACATATCAACAGACAGTGGTGTGGGAGACATTTGGGGCCAGAATCTAAACTGCTGGGCTGAGAATTGTATGGTTTTCTATTTGTAAACATTTTGCACCAGTCACTAGATGAGAATTGTGTGTGTTTGATGAACAAATAACTGAAACTATGTCCCTTTTTCCTACACAGGAAGACCTCAGCCAGGAGGTGGCTGTGGAAGGTGGCAGTCAGGAGGAGGCAGGGGTTAGTGGCAGCCACCAGCTGGGTAGTGGCAGCCAAGAGGGGGCTAGGCCTCGGAGCCTGACTGACACCCAAACCCCTCCCCTCCGCCCTCCGTACAAAAGGGCGAGAAGGGGGGGTTATGCGGCACAGTCAGCGCTCCGGATGATCAGAGAGGCTTCAGACTCCCTACATGCCACACCCGCCGACGAGGAGACCTTTGGCTCGGTGGTTGTCACAAAAATGATGGGTATGGAGGTGGGGCAACGCAACATGTGTGAGGGGCTCATCCTCCATGTCCTAAATAAGGGTAGGGCTGGGGAGATGACCCCAGTCACACATGTTTGCCATAGTTACCATGCTCCGCCTCCTCCTCCTCCTCCTCCTCCTTCTGCCACCCCACCAGCACGACAGCCACAGCGTGGAAGGAAGCGTGGAAGGAAGACCTGAGAGTGACGACCTGCAATCAGTCTGGTGTGAGAGAAGATGGAGCCTCTTGTAGTACCAGAGCCTGGGGACCTAGATGGCATCTGCTGCAGTTCCGGATACTTTGGACTTCACGACCAGATTGCACTCCCCTTAATATACGTACTCCTCAGGCCCCCAATTTTCTACGCTTGGACAATGATGGTTGCCGTGGGGGGCCAAGACTTTGCAAATTCCCCAAGTTTCACCATGGCTGCGTTCCTCTTTGGTTTGTTGGTGTGACCTAAATAAAGGTTTTTTTGATTTGAAATAATCATTGACTATTGTGTTTTACTTTGCTACAATGACAGTTTTTCTTTGAGTAGGCTGGTACATTTCACTAATCCTAAAGTAGAATTAACAAGGGGCAACAACAACAAACAACCTCCTAGTAAATTTAAGCAAGAAATACAAATGTAAATAATGTGTTTTTGGTAATTTGAGACACACAACCCCCCTCCAAAAAAAAAAAAAAAAAACATTCAAATATGTATTCCCCAAAAAAAAAAAAAAAAGACAAATCATGGTAAAAAAATAACAAAGATTCTTTTCCGTTCAGAGTAAAAATAAACATGTAGTGTATAAATGCTGCAAAGTAATAAAGAAGTAAGTTTGTGAGAAGTGCGGGTGAATAGGAGCAGCTAAAACATGTCATTCTTGTTGCATTGTAAAGAAAAAGAGAATGCGCTGCATTAAAGACATTTTAACATTGCAGCGTGACGAATGTGCTGTGTCGATTAGGAAAGGTAGTTTTACCTGACCGAGCGCTTCCGTCACAGAATTTCTTCTGAGCATGCGTAGCACTTTGTCCGTCGGACAAGCGTACACACGCTCGGATTTGGTGTGATCGGACCGGGTTGACGGGAAATCTTTCCAGCAGGAGATAAGACTTTGTCCGACGGACAAACCGACGAACACTGTCCGATGGTGCATACACACGGTCTGATTTTTCAACAACCTTGTCCGATCGGACCAAATTGATGAAAAAGTCCGACCGTGTGTATGGGGCTTTACTGTACCAGCATGACAGCCAGAAACCTAGGATTTTCTGAAAGTAAGGTTAGCAACGACAGCCTTAGTACAGGTTTCTTGTAACTGCTTTGCTGTTGTATATTTAACTGTATAGCTGAAATTAAAATTACACACACAGCTGAAAAAGGAGTAACCCCTCTTGCTTTTGTAGCACCCTTTAGTGTGTGTTAGAAGTAGTTGTTAGTGTAGGAAAACTTGGCTTGGCTGAAAGCCAGGCTTGGGTTGTGAATCTGGGTGAGGGTTTAGTGACTTATGGGCTGGATGACTCATCTGGTAGCTCTCTCTGACACTTCCCCCTGGTCTGGAAGTTGGTAGAAACTTCCAGAGCTGGAGGATGAGATAAGGGGGGCTGCCATGCATATTTATTAGGTCCTCGACCAATCTCTAGCAAGAAGGGGCTGCAAGGGGGCAGGCCACCTCATAAATGGACATGGGCCATGCCAGCTAGTGCAGTTGGGTTAAAGATGGAGATGGAGTGCTGAGGAGGCTGTCAAGGGCCTTTGAGGGTGCCCCCTAGTCAGGGGGGGTGACCTTGGGCCTGGGGCTTGGGTGCTGGAAGATTTGCCCTAAAACACACGAAGGAAACCCAGGGTGGGGAGGTGCGCTACACTTTGTTCATACCAGGCCACATGGGGGATTCAATTATATGCAGAGATATTCAGCACATGAGCAGCTAATTTTAACCTCCCTGGCGGTATGATTATGTCAGATCTTTGATGCTCAAAGAGGTACAATGTTTTGCATGGAAATTTGGCATTTTATATTGTAGGCCTGTAATTATTAGGAATAACTCACTTAAATCTGTCCAAACAAGAGTCTAGTAGGCATCCCGGGTATGATAAAGTTTGAAACACGAAATAATAAATTATAATATAATAAATAACTATAAATAATTATAACACATAATAATATAATAATAATACAAATTATTCAATAATGTAATCAAATCAAAAACACTGAAATTTGCTTAGTTGCAGAATTTTCGCTGTCATTACTTTCAGTTTTTGATGACGGATTTCCCCACAAATCACTATCGCTCAATTCTGCAAGTGATTCTAATTTATTATCACTGTTTTCTAGCTGGTCTAAAACCGCTTTTTATGTAAAGGAACACTTTTTGTTTGCTATGGACAATCTTCAGTTTCCAGGCAGAAAGAACAGTATATATAATATAAAACTGCATGCAGGGCACTGGACAAACCACTAGGGACAAAAGGGATGTTAAATAATTCAATACAGTTATGTAATCTATAAGATTACAGTGTACTGTATGTATTGTGTGTTTTTCACTTTTTGAATTTGGCGCGGTGCTCCATCCAAGTGCGTCTCAGCGCTTGCAGGGAACAGAGCCCAGCACTGTGATGAATCGAGCAGAGACACGGCTTGCACACACAGCGGGGAGACATCACAGGATCCTGGGGACAAGGTAAGTAACTTTGCCTGGATCCTGCGATGCGATCCTGAGTGTGGCTCGGGGTTACCGCTTTTGGTACTGTAAATTTCCCCCCGAGCCACACTCGGGAATAATACCGCTAAGGGGGTTAAACTAAGGTTTCTAAGAGAAGTATAACTAAAGCTTTTTTGGCCATACTTCTCTTCTGGGGCAACGGATTGCACTTTCCTTTGTACCCCTGTGACCCAGAGTCAGCCGCCAATGGGCTTTAGCAGAACTGCTCCAGGCTCCGGAAGGATTTCAACCAAATTGTTGAGATCCACCCAGCTGCCTGATTGACAGTTGGATCCTGCTCTCAGCATGTGACAGAGAGCCCCCTCCCCAGCCTGGCACTCCAGTGAGCACTGGCAGGGCACAGCAGAGAGCAGGGACTGATAACCACCACTATCTGCTCTGGGAAGTACAGGAACTGAGCAATAAGTGGTCATGTGATCACTCCGTTCTCAGTCTTAGAGCTGGCAGGGAACAGCTGCAGTCTCAGACCAGTGCTGCAGCATGGAGGTGAGTATGTATGTTTATTTTCTTTAAACTTCTCCTTTAAGATTTGATATGTCTCTGTATGTCTTATGACAGCTTACTATTATGGTCTGTAGTGTTCCATTTATATGACTGCATGATACTGTTAGTATCAATACTAGGCTGGTGGCTCACTGGTTCCTGGGAAGCTGTCAAATTTAGCAGAGGTAGTAAAATGGCTGCTAAATTTTTCACTTCTCACTGCAGCTGGAGGCTTAGTGGGCAAACACCCCATTAAGTTTGCCCATTTGCCAAAAGCCAAACAGGCAAAAGGCAGACCAAATTCAGTCTGAAGCTCATCCAAATTGTACATTTGCCGAAAGCCAAACAGGCAAAAGGCAGACCAAATTCAGTCCGAAGCTCATCCAAATTGTACATAGTTTTTTACAGATTGCCCCCAAATTGTAAAGCTTTATTACCAGTGTTTGTATCCATTTCACATCTTCAAAAAATTTTTAGAACTCTACCACTCCATATTAGAATAATGTAACAGAAAATAACCACAGATGAGCACCTTTCAATTGGTCGACGAGACCACTTGTTGCACTGATGAGTGAACCAGGAGGTTCAGGAACGGGGGGGGGGGGGGGGGGGGTTGGGGGGTCAAATGGTGACTTACACGTTGAAGTTAGTATTTGAATATTATAGTTCTCTGAGTTAGGAAAGTGAAGAAACATAATATGACCAGCAAACACCTGTGAATGTCTGCTATTACTTTTAGGTGGCAGATTACAAAGCTGTATTTCACTACAGGCTTCTTTAGGAAAGCATGTACCAGTGTGATTTATGTAGATTTCCTCAAAATTTTGGGTGATTTCCTCTAATACGAGCTGTTGGATCTGTCATAAGCATTCCTCAAGAGTGCTATATATGCCTGCCCCTTCCACTCCCCTCCTTCATTCATAGAAGTTGTTGTTTCCTATGAAAAGCTGTTATGGCAAGCCTTTCTGAAAAAAAACCATAATGAGTATGTTCCAATAGCAAAGGCTTAAGCCGGGTACACACTAATAAAACTGAAAGCTCTTGTCGGAACTGCTGTACTAACAGTCCAACTTTAGTACAGCGATCTCCCCCCAATGAGTTGCTGTGTTCTGACAGGGGGATGTCCCCCCCCACCAGAATACTCCGGTCAGCATTCTCAGCCATTGGCTGAGAGCACTGATCGGGAGTCGGTTGGCTGCTGGTTTTCCAGCATGCTCATCTGACAGAAGCCAGCCAAAATGGCTGGCTTCTGTCGGACCAGCTGACATAGGCACGGTCGGTCATTCTTTTATAGAACCGGCCAATGTCGCTCCACATTCGGCCTGTGTGTACTAGGCATAGGGAAAAGCTTAGGTTTCTCTCATTAACATACAATGGATAAGCTCAGCTTTTATGTTTAGTTTCGAAATGATAAGAGAGATCTGCCAGCACAATACAGTCAGGATTAATTATGGTAAACACAGGTCACCAGCCTATTCCCCTATTAAAAAAAAAGTAGAATAAAGTTGGATTGTTCAATGCTGGGCTATTATAAAAGATCATCTAAAAATAAGTAAGCTGCATTTTTTTTTAATATTTCTAAAAATTATGCTATGTGAAGGGAAACAAATACAAAATACCTTCCCAATTTGGCAGCAAGAGTGGAAATACACTATAAAGTATATGATAGGAAAGTTTGCTTGGGATAAAAAAAAAAACCTTTACAGCAGACAGGAGTCTAATAAACGTTGTGAATATGCTAAACGCTACATAAGGTATGACTTAACATTTGTTTTTGTGTGTGATAATAATTGCAAGTTTATTGTTTTAATCTATATATGAAATAAAATAATCTATTATATATACTGTATATTATATACATCTTTACAAATATAACAATGGTTAAACCTGCTGTAAACTAAATTCAAGCTAAAAACCATAAACCTATACACCATCTGCTCAGTAGAATGGGTTTTACTCCTCTATAAATAAGGATTATTTATATATTATTTCATAAATATATACAATTCTTAATATAAAAGAATAATTTTACAACATTGAATAATAATCTGCGAGAAACAGAGGCCTGTACTGTCTCATGTCCGATATTTACATAGCAAAATAACAAGAAAACAAGAAACCTTTGTTGTGTGTGTTGATTGCCTATAAAAGCGGTTCTGTTCTCAGACATAACATGACTTGTCAGCACTGCTGGGATGCGTTGACCTTTCATGTAAATGAACACTTAATAAACCTCTGTCTTCGAGTGTAGAAATGGACATGGTGTTACTAAAGAAATAAACTTTACCACCAGAACATAAAACCCTTCTCAACTGGCAGACAATAAAATTACCAGTACATTCAATTCTCTGCTGAAAAACATAGCCCAAATTGGTGTTATCATTTAAAAACCATATAATGTTACTAAAACCCAGATCAATCCTATTAATACAAAATTCTCACTTGCTGGGCATGCAGTTACCAAGCAGAAAAAATAACTTATTTAAGCAACAGTTAGCTTTATATTGGTTTACCCAAAGCAGGACTGCCGATGATTAACAGTAATTGTTTTGTATTTGGTAGCAAGCAAGCAGTTGTTTATATTCATTCTAAAATTATTTTATAACTGTGCCCAATTTAATGTTTCTGCAGTATATTTTTCTTTACTATGTTTCTCCACTTGTGATAAACAAATGTCACGGACCTGTAATAACAGTGTAACTGAGTCAACACAGTACATTCCTACTCATTAGCTGAAATGGACAAGATAAATAACAAGTGTTATGCCCTTATTTATTTTATCGACTGTAATTTAAAAACTGTTATAAAATCATCTAGTTTCCACACAATCAACTTAACAGAAGGTATTGTAAGCCAGTTAATTTACACTTTCAAAGATGAAGAATAGAACTTTTGGGACTACAATATTCACAGAAATTGGACTCCATATATTAATTATTAAATTAACCTATGTTTTTAAATAAGTGTGGTTAACCATTGTTAATTTGTATTTTTTCAGGAATTAATCCTACCGTTCTTGAAACAATGTACTGTATCTGCTAGACCTAGTTCCTGTTGTGGGGCTGTTGCTCATTACAGTTAAAGTAGATATAATTCCTAACTGGATGGCATTTAGTTTGCTTAATCAGTGTATATCATAAACAACTGCCATTGGTATATGTTTGTTCCATTATCTCTGACCTCATGCAGCTTCTTTACAGCCAGTTCCTATTTGCACTCCTGTATGGCATGGCCGCACAGAAATTCTCAGATTGGCTTTCCTGATGGTAACAATTGTAGACTGTGCTTGTATAATGAAATGATAACTGGAAATAATAAGCCACTTCTATGTTCCATTTGATGACCTGTTACACAGTGACAATGCAGAAGCTCAACTGGGATACAGGGACAAAGATTTATCACCCTATAACAGGAGGCACCTGACCAAGGATCTTCATGACAGAACCACAAGGTATTATTTTAATAAAATCTGCAGATTAAAACATATTGAACATTTCTTTTGAAACTACATTGACATTTTATCTTATTTGAGAGTTTAATGATTTATGAAACCTAGTTAAAAATTTAGGCTTTGCTTCCAACCACAAGGGCCGTCCTTGTGTCTTTCGTGGTGACCTTAAAGTGAACTTCCTTGGACTACTGTGTATTGTGAGAGGTAAAACGGTATGGACATCAGTTTTTCCAAGCTATGAAGACTAATGCCCCATACACACGGTCGGACATTCCGATGACAAAATCCGTCTGATTTTTTCTGACGGATTTTGTCCGAAACTCGCACAAAGTTGTCGGAAAGTCTGATCGTTCGGAACGAGGTCACGTACAAAACATATGACAAGACTACGAAGGGGCCAGTAGCCAATAGCTTTCATCTTCAAATTTATTCTTATGCGTGGCACTTTGTGTGTTGGAATTCTGTACACACGATCAGAAAAAGTCAGATCGGATTTTGTTTTCGGAAAATTTTGGATCCAACACTCAAACTTTTTCCGTCCTAAATTCCGACGGAAAAAGTCCGATAGAGCCCACACACGATTGGATTTTCCGACAACATAATCCGATCAGACTTATTCCGCAGGAATGTCTGACCGTGTGTATGGGGCATTCCACTGAATTCTCCATAGCCATCTATTGGTTTAAATAATGTGATTGTATCCCCCTTTTAATGGACCCTTTGAGAGTGTATTAATCCAGCTCATAAATCTAATGCATAGTTTTTTTTCTGTACATTTATTTATTAACCACTTGCTTACTGGGCACTTAAACTCCCCTCCTGCCCAGACCAATTTTCAGCTTTCAGCGCTGTCACACTTTGAATGACAATTGTGCAGCCATACAACACTGTACTCAAATTACATTTTTATCATGTTTTTTTCACACAAATAGAGCTTTCTTTTGGTGGTATTTAATCACCATTTGGGTTTTTATTTTTTGCTAAATGGGTAATTTTTCTCCTTCATTGATATTCGCTGGTACGGCTGCACTGATGGGCACTGATGGGCCCTGATAGGTGGCACTGATGAGTACCACTGATGGGTGGCATTGATGGGTGGCAGCACTGATGGGTGGCACTGACAGATGGTGCTGATGGGCACTGATGAGCACTGATGGGAAATGATAGGTGGCACTGATGGGCACTGGTAGGTGGCACTGGTAGGTGGTATTGATAGGCAGCACTGGTAATACCGCACTGATTCATTTATTAATTTATAGGCGGCTCTGTGAGCACTGATAGGCTGCACTGTGGGCACTGATAGGTGGCACTGTGAGGTGGCACTGAGGGCACTGATAGGTGGCACTGTGAGGTGACACTGTGGGCACTGATGGGTGGTACTATGGGCACTGGTAGGTGGCACTGGTGGGCACTGGTAGGTGGCGCTAGTGGGCGCTGGTGGGCACTGCTAGGTACCTTCATGATTCGGACCTATGCCCCTCTTGCTGCCGCCGGTGATCGTCTTTTTTTTCCTCCTCGCGCTATTATCGCGAGGAGGAAAAATAGCCGATTACCCACTCTGTTTACATCACATGATCAGTTGTCATTGGCTGACAGCTGATCACGTGATAAGGGGTTGGGATCGACCCCTTACTCCTATCTGTGATCAGATGAGTTTCATAGATGCAGGGGGAGCACAGGCCGCTCGAGCATGGGAGGACATCCAGGGACGCCCTCCCGGCAAATGAAGTCCGCGCTGTAGCCGTCTTTCGGCTATAGCGCAGACGGCAGGTGGTTAATTATAATCAGAACCAAGTATTGTACATAAATACTGTGTAACACATTTTTAGCTAGCAGCTGGAACTTTGTGCTCCTTTTTACAATGGCCTAACTGCTCTCACCTGCTTTGCAGAGAAATGCCTGTGGACAATAGCTCAAGCTCTAGTTTACACATAAAACCAAATGGGTCACATCAGTGTCTAACCCCTTTCCTTCCTGCTCTCTATAGACAGTTTTGGCATAGAGTTCACTCAGAGACAGGGAGCCTGATAAAAAAAAAAAACATTTTTTGCTGTGCTCTCTATTTAGAAAGTTGATAGTGCTTGGTGAATCCAGATTGTATATACATAGTTAAATAAGATATAAAATACCAATGTAAAAATATATACACTATATATACACTAGCTAAAAGTCTTCTAAACTCCTAATTAATTTAGCTGTCCTTTTCTAAACTCTTTTCCAAACTCTATAACGTTTCTAAACAATTAAAATAGTAATGCTCCCAAAAGGAAACCCCTGGGGTATACCAAGCTTGCTACCTACAACCCTTCACAGTATAATTAATTGCTCCCAAGTATCTTTATGCATGGCAATTACCTACCTATTTAAATGATCTATTTTTTAAACCAATATAGATATAATTTAAGGTTTACAGATCTGTGAGGTGGTGTGGCAAACACTTTTGCAAAGTCCAAGTATACTGCTTTTGCAGCCACCACTCTAACCAAATTTCTACCTACGGAAAAAAAAAAGCTAATTTGTTTAATAACATCTGTATTTTTCTTATAAAACCATACTGACTGCAATTTTATGTTTGTATGTGGTCTTTTAAAGGTTGAGACCCCCACCTCACCCTTCCTATCCCATAAATACCCCCTAATACCGACCTCAAATTAGTCAGCCACCTCCTTTGGGGCCACTGGTCAATGCACAATCCTGTAACTGATGGATATTATTGGGGAAGGTGAAGGTGAAGGATGGTAAAGGAGGTTCAGGGGGATGTTGGAATTAGTTCCCAACTTAATTAAAACACAATTATTGTTTTAGCCTTCAATTATTCGTTTGTTATCAATAAAAGGCAAGCTAAGTTACTGGGTGAACCCCTTTTTAAATACAGAGATAATATTTTTCGATTAGTACTGATTACTCTCTATGGTTGTGTAAAACTCAGAAACTATGGCTTGGAAATATCTGAGCTCTGTCAGGACTTTTGGGTATAAGCCATCTGGTCCAGGAGCTTTATTCATATTTATTTTTTTACCACTGGCTTAGAACTCCTCTGGACAGCCTAAGCAAATTTAAAGGAAACCTCTTTCTGAAAATGTTAGTTGCCTGGATGGCAAGCATTTCATATTAATGTATTACTTTCTGAATACTGAAGGCAGACAGCTAGGTAGAATTTTGATAATGAGGTCAGCAGTGGCAACTCTTGTATTTCTCTCATGTGGAATAGCCTTTTTTTTTTTTTTTTTTGTTATAGCACACAAAGCTCTGTGCAGTGGTTTGATGATATGACTGGATTGTTGTGACCAAGCAAGCAATTTTTTCTATGTATTTAAACAATGTTTAGACCTTTTTGGCTGAATAACTTTGCTCAGGTTCTATAGTCTTTATGTGACAATGTTTATTGTCACTGGAATTGCATTCATAACATTCCATAAATATATATTTGTGTTCATCATATTGTGAAATGTTATTACCTGAATTTAACAGATGCTCACTACTGTAACATATCATGCCTGGGCTGGTAAATGTGCATCTGTATAAGCTTGTTAGCAGATGAGTTAATGTAGCGAGCGCGTTGTACATATAGCCATTGTTGTCTATTGATTCAGTTTGTAATGTGAATTGCAATAAAACAACCTGCAGTGGTAAGAATAGCGTATGTTTGGCACTTGCATCACTGACCCCATGACAATATCGATAGGTGTAGCTGAAGTAGCTGGCTTAGAAACTTCCTGCGAAAGAAATGTGATATAAGAAAGAAATGTCTGACTTTTAGTCAACCACAGATGGCAATACCAGTTATTTATTGACCAAATATTTGGTAATAATAATTGGTCAGACACTTTTTTATAAGGTAAGGGATGTTTCACACAGTATAATACTGTAAGGTGAACAAAAGTAAATGCATTTTCCATGTGCTTGAGCCATCTATTTTACTAGTACCTGTTTCTCAGGGCCCTGTAATTTCCCTCCCCAATTAAGGCTTTTTCTATATGCTCCAGGTACCACCATCACGGCTGCCTGCTCCTCAGGGCCCTGCAATCTCCCGCCAAAATCTAGGATCTTGTCCATGTGCTCCAGCCACCTAATCAGGGATCCTGCAATCTCCCTGCATGCCAACTTTGCTACATAATGGATTTCTACATCATGTCTCTGTTCTTATTTCACCACCACCCACAGCTGGCATGTTTACTATTCACTCACTGCATTAATTTTCAATAATCTGGGCACTGTCCTGTAATTTTTCTACTTACAGAATTTTAATTTCAATTTCATGCATAGTAACTTGGCCATTTATATACCCAATCACCATTTAGTAAACTGGGATCTTACTTGAGTCACAAACCCTTACATTCTTTGGCACAATGTCAATCAGGTGGTTGGTTTTGCGTTAAAGACTCTCTGCAACCTCTTTGGATAATTCCACAGGTTTTCTGCAGTGTTATGTAGACACCAGGGCTTTTGACAGGCTGAGGACCTACTGCCTTTTATTCAGGGCCTTCGTTTTACCTATATGATTGAATAAAGTGGAACTGACATTTATTATGACATGGTCCTAAATCTGAAGATTCTTTATGGGAATGATTATGAACTTATGACGGACATAGTTCCTCTCCTCTTGTTCACCTGTGTGTGCTACTTTTATTGACTTGGCTATTTACCACACGGCTCTATTGGCTAGGTTAGCTGCACCGCTGTTTTGGACCACTATCCACTCCAACAGGGGTGTTTTTTAAGAGCAGGGGTATTCAGTGTGTCAGTTTTCACAAACAGCCATAATGCCTGCAGGATGCAAGAACTTATTTTTTAGGCTTTTGCTATTGCTTTCCTGAAAAATTTCTTGTTATGATTGTCTTCCTGCCCAGATGCCTTTCTCCTTCATAGCCATGAATATATACAGTGGTGTATCCAGGCATGTTTATGAAAAAGTCTTGGTGTAGAAAGATATTTTAGCAGTTGCATTGTGCCATCACAGTTGATGTCCCTCCATAAATGTATATAAATGACCGAATTTAAAGTGTAGGTACATTGACGTTAATGGCTCATGTTATGTGAAGTGTTAAGTTTGCTGCACAGTAGAACAAATGCTTAATTTAAGTGCTTTTTTCATTTTTTCTCTTTCAATATGTTTATTGAGATTTTTGCAATAAAGGTACAGAAGATAATATTACAAATGTTAGTTCAGAACTAGGGCCAACATGGCCCTATCAGAAAGGACAAAAGCATACGCAATGTACCATCAACCTTAAATGTCTCCACAGAACAGAGTATGAACTTTATTGTTGATATAGATGCATCAGAAGCCTCCAAATAAAAATAGTGAGTCCAACCGAAATAAACCCGGACAAAAAAGAGAAATATTATCCAGAGGACCAGGGTTTGGATCAGTAAAGAGATGGTTCTGTAGAGAGCGGAAGAGACGTTCCCATACCATGGTGGCTCCAGAGGGCCTTGCAGGTCACACCAATGGGATCACGCTGCAATCTGCACGGCTCGTACTGGGCCAGATGGGCATCTCGTTACCCCCCTCTCATTTTATATACAGAAATTTAACATGACCCTGTCCTCTTAGGAGGCTTTTATTCCACGTGTCGTGGCTTTTTAAATTTTTTATTTGAAGCAATGAATAGTGTTCTGGGACAAAGGCCTTTCACCAAACTGGGCTTTGATTCAAAGACAGGGGTCATCATCTTTCTTGATTTTAAAATGTTGCTATAAACAGGCACTACTTTGTATTATGCTAAAATTAGCTGTAAAATCAGTTTCAGAAGGCTTGGTTTTTAGGGCCAATGCACTTAACAGCTATGTAATAAGTAGTTTGCTTTTATCAGTATAAATAGTAACACCAGCGTGTGTAATCTTTTTCACTGGTGGTGAATCGGAAATGTGAAATAGATTTTTCCTTTTTCTGCTGAAAATATAATTTCATGCTTTACAGTTTTTTGCAATCCTCAGCCCTATTACTGTAATTCTCTAGCAGTTTAGATAAACATCAATGCTCCAATTGCTTTAATAGTCAAACTGTGTACCATGTGTGCCACATAGTCATTGAAGCTTGTCATGTTTGACAAATCCAGTAATTGAGATTAACTCTTCTAGGGTTTTGACATGAAACCAGTAATTTCCTATTACAGTGACTTTCTGTCTATTCTTTGTATCAAAAAAAAAAAACAGATGAGTATTCAGTATCAAGCTTCTAGACCTCCTTTTTTATATATTCTCAATGTTTTACTTTATATTGAATATGTTGGTGAAATTATTTGTTGTAATAACAGGTAATATAGTATTCACAAGCATTTCAATTTAAATTTCCACTCTATGCTTTTATCTTTACTGTCACTTACAGGATATGTACGGGGTACGTAAAAGCACAAGCACACATACTCACCTCCATGCTGCAGCATATGCTTGATGCTTCAGCTGTTAGATGTTGACTCTAAGCCTGAAGACTAAGCAATTGCATAATCACTGATCACTTATCTCTTGATCGTCTCGGGGGGAGAGCAGTGACTGTCAGTCATCGCTCTCTACTCTGCCCCTCCAGCACTGCACGCTGAAAGCCAGAGCCAGCGGCCAATCAGGTAGCTGAGTGGATCCTGAAAGGAGCGCAACTGTGACATCAGCTGACAGTGAGTTTAGTCTTAGAAGAGAGCAAACATAAGTGCAGAGGAATATAAAACAAAAAATAAAATAAAATAAAATTGAAAAAAACAAACAATAGTGATCGATTGTTTTTATAAAGTTAAATGTGATTTGTGAAAAACACACAATAAGCGTATGAGAAGTTCCAGAGACTCCACAGTGCTCTCATTCAATAGACAGCAGTTCAAAAGTGTGATCCAGATAAGAACAAGAAAACACCTCCACCGTCCAGTCACACTGACCCTTACCGGATTGTGCGACCCCCTGTCACAGAGGTCACACTAGCTTGTGGCTTTAATCCCGGCCAGGGAAATCCAGAGACTTTACCAGGTTACTTCAGAATGGATGGTGTGGGCTCAGATAGGGTCAAACAGGGAGCATGGAACGAAAGAGACAATCCATAGTGTACCTCAGAAACCCTTGTTGCTAGGCAGTCTTCCTAATCTGCCTCTTCCTCTTCGGCGAGCTGCCCCGTTGTGTTCTGGGACTTGTGTGTGTCCTTATTAAAAGTCAGCAGCTAGAGTGTTTGTAGCTGCTGAAGTTTCACAGACTTGTATCTTTCTGTTGAGCAGTCGGCTTACTTACTTCAGTCTGAGGAAAAGTAAGTGGCCTTGAAGGGTGCAGAGGAGGAGTATAGCCAAAAAACCTTTGACCATACTTCTCTTTTAATGATGCACAATAAACTGTAGAAGAAAACAAGGAAATATCAGGGAGGGTGCCCATCTGATGATCCCAATGGCTCCTGCTGCTGCTTCTCCATTGCTGTATAAAGAGGAAAAGAGGGGAGAATAGATGCAGCCATGCACAGCGCTGATCTCTTCTCCCCTCTCTTCCCCTTCACACAGGGGAAGGGGGGCACAGAGAAACTGAAAACGTTTTTTAAAATGCATTAAGGTAAAATACATTTTTAGGTTTAGTAACACTTTAAGACTGGTAACTGCCGCTCTTTTTTTCCTGTGCAGGCGGACTGGCCTTTATCAGCCCCATCCTGTTATTTGCAGCACAGCAGCACATCAGTTCAATACGTCATTTGTAAAAGATAAACGTGTTGTGCGGCTTATGGGACAGTCATTCTCCAGTTAATGTGCCAATCAGTTTGTAAGGTTAGCCATACATGGTGTGAATTTCTTTCCTGCAACCATGGGTTGCAGGAAAGAAATTAGCACAATTCCCCCATCAACACAGACAGTGCTGACAGGGAGAAGACAATTGCTTCTGTGTGCAAAGACAGAAAACAGCGATTACTGCTAGCGGCTATAGCACCCGCTAGCGATAATCTCAAGAGAATCCGGTAGGCTGGTTGTACCCATGTTGATCGATCGATCAACTTTGTATATTCATCCTGCCCATTAATGGTTTGAATCGTGTATGACTGGCCAAAGACTGTAATTTACTGGATAGGGTCCTTATCTATCACCCTGTAACAAACTTACATTGCCTAAAATGTTATATTTGTGTCCCAGCTATGCATTTGACATTGCTCCAGAGTGATGTAAACTTCAGCAGCAAGGCTTCACAATGCCAAAGCTGTTGTCCATGAGTGATTTCTTTGTTAAAGGGCACCAATTATGGTCATTAAGTTTGGTAGTGGGGGTGTCCATGCTTTTTTCAGCTGCAGGAACCTAACCATTATACATTATACTAACTATAAAGCTGTACTTCAAGCCTGCAATACACTGTCATATTGGAAAGTAGTGGAAAGTCTAAGTTCTAGGTGGTTCTAGATAGATCTTCATATTTTTTAAGTATAAGTATAAGTAAATAGTCACTGAAAAAGCAATGGTTTACTTGAAAACAAGATATTTGCTATTACATTCCAAACTCATCTTCCAAAGGAATATAACATACTAGCACACTAATAATGCTTTCAAGTGTAGTTTGAAATCCAGCTGTTTCTGTAATGACACAAGGAAAATTATCTTTTTTGTTTAGATCTTTTTTGTCATAGAGGTATAGAGTTATTGGATTCAATACAAGGCAGGGATGAGATAGTACTTCTATAGCAAGAAGAGCCATCAGTAATATGCCCCCCCCCCCCCCATAAGCAACATTTCCCACAGGGATATCAGTCTCAACACCCTCAGTGATAAATTGGTGCCTTTCTTAAAGGAAGTTGGGACCTAGGACTACTATAGACTTGATTACACCTCAGCTTCATGCTGTAGGAGCTGTCAATAGGAAATTTTGATCTTATTTTCACGAAGTTGTCTGGACTGTGAATAACACACTGACTTCACAAACATTAGGTTTTTCTGAGATTGATGAAAATGTAATTATGTGTACATCAATGCTAATTTGCCATTTACACCAGTGGCAATTTAAAACAGGGCAGGGAAGAGGAAAAGCATGGTAAATGTTATTAAAAATTAAATTTTTGGGAGCGGTGTTGCGTGATCCTGGTGTACACTTTGTGCTCCAGAGGATTTCAGCAATTTACTGAAATTAGGCTGTATGCATGGTAACACACAAAGTATGGCCAAAGGCATTTATACCCATTCGGATCTGCCCCATACAATTCATGTGCAAGGGAAGCTACGTGCAGAAAAGAGAGAGACTAAAGGAGAGACTATTCATAATTGTGTTTGAAAATAATTATTTTAACATTTATTTATTTTTGATTTCTTTCAGGGAATCAAAGAATATTTTTGCTCTAGATCATAGCAGGCATAAATGTTGCCTAAATAAATGACCCTTTTGTGAAGGTCTCATCTGTTCTGCTTGGAGTATTTGGATGAACTAAAGCAATAGCAAACATTGTTAAACTGGGACATATATCAGTATTGTTCCAGCTACATTAAGAGATAAACTCATATGATAATGCACTCACATTTTCAGAGAGTACGGTAATCCTTTTTATTTCTCGACAAGTAATAGTTTAAGTACGTCTTTTGAGATTATATGGTTTCACCGAGTTCTTGTAAGTAATTATAAACTAGCGTCAAAATGTTAGATTCGGTAATCTGAGTTAAAATAAGCAGCATGTCTACAATAGAGGAATGAAGGAGTATGAAACGGTAGACAATGCTACACTGACAAAAGAGAAATCTACCATTGTTAAGTGATTTCGTGTTTCACCATGTGGTTATCTTTTGGCTTGTGACTCAGTTTAAATAATATTACAGATTCTTCATTTTTTGCAATTAAAATAACGGAATTCAATTTTGTTTATTCCACTAAACATTTTTTTTTTACATATTGAATAAAGTAGGGAAGCAAGATAGTCTCTTTTTTATGGTCTGAGTTTTTGTTGAAGAAAATTACCCTCACTTCCTTTTGGGACACAGACTTTAATACATTTTTTACTGGTAAAATGGGAGAGGGCGAAAACCTTTTTCATGTGTTTATTGCTATCCATGGGGTTATTTTACTAAAGGCAAATATACTGTGCACTGCAAGTGCACTTGCTCCAGAGCTTAGTAAAGGAGGTAAAGCTTCATTTTGCAAAGAATACCCAATCACATGCAAGGAACATAAAAAAACAGCATTTTTGCTTGGACATGATTGGATGATAGAAACCAGCAGAGCTTCCCCTCAGATCTAGAGCAACTGCACTTGAAGTGCACAATATATTTGCCTTTAGTAAATGAGCCTCAAAGTCTTCATGCCCAGGTAACAAATGCTCTCCTTGTTTGTTATCCTGCTGTCACAGGAATAGGAAGTTCTCCCCTATGGTGCTGTAGGGGACATGGAAAAACTGTTCATTCTATTTACAAAAGACCTGGCTAAGCATTCTAGACCATGTTTGCTGTTTCCTTGGCATTAAAAGGAAAAAAGAAGATATTTAAGTTGAATTAACTGTATCAAGGCAGTTATAATAAGATGGTTTCTCTTTATGCATATTTTTGTTAGCCTTTGAAATGAGTGATCAAATATGCTAGGTTTCGATCATTTTTTTGGTTTATACGATTTGCACATTTTAAAATAATATTTTCAACATTTTTTTTCATTGTTTGCTTAAAATCTTTATTTTACATTTGGCACTTTGTTTGCAAAGCATTGCCTCCTCGGTTGCTAACTGCTTCAAAGGTAGTATGTCCCTGGCATAACCATTTTGTGGTGTATATTGCGAATTGTGAATTGTGTAGTTTGTTTTGTTGCGAATTGAAATTCGGACAAATCTTTTGTTTTTTTGGAAATTCAGATGTATCCGAATTTCCAAATTACAATAGTTACGAATTGAAATGAATCCGAAATAACAAAAAACAAAAAAATTTCGGATGAAATTTGAATTCAAATTGATTCAAATAGGTTTCAAATGAGTTTCGAATAGTTTTTGAATTCAAATAGGTTTCGAATGATTTTCGAATAGTTTTCAAATTCAAATAGTTTTCGAATTTGAAAAGTTTTCAAATTCAAATAGTTTTTGATTAGTTTTCCAATTTCCAAAGAGAATAAAATCTAATAGAAAATAAAGGAATAGAATAGAAAAAGATATAAAGTGTATTGTATTTGTACTATCTACCCCATATAAAGAAAATAAAAGAATAGAATATAATAGAGTAAAACACAAAAAAATAGAATAGAAAATAGAAGAACATAACAGAATAGAATAGAAACAAATAGGATAGAATAGCATAAAAACAAAAAGCTTAAAATAGAAAAAAATATAACCATCTTCTGAAATTCAAATTTAAAATAGAATAAATTTGAATTTGAACACATATCAAATCCTTCTCTGCAGCTATTACCTTTTGTACCACCACCCCGTCCCTTTAGAATGTAAGCTCTACGAGCAGGGCCCTCCTGTACCTTTTGTATTGAACTGTACTGTAATTGTGTTGTCCCCCCTATACATTGTAAAGCGCTGCGTAAACTGTTGGCGCTATATAAATCATGTATATTAATAATAATAAGAAATGAATAGGATAGAATAGAAAAAAAGTATACTGTAGAATAGAATAGAAAAGAATAGAATTAAAAAAAACAATAGAATAAAATACAATAAAAAGAACCATTTACCAAAATGCAAATAGAATCAATTACAATTTGAGTAGAATAGAAAAGGATGGAATAGAAAATAACAGAATAGTATAGAAAAAACCAACAGAATAGAATAGAAAGAATATAACCATCTTCTGAAATTCGAATTGAAATTGAACAATTTGAATTTGAATAGAAAATAATAGAATAAAAAAGAATAGAATAGAATAGAAAATAATAGAAAATAATAGAAAGTATATAACAATATAACCAATTTCTGAAACTCAAATTTTTAATAGAATAAATTAGAATAGAATAGAATAGAATAGAATAGAAAAGAAAAGAACATACTAGAACATACTATAAAAGAAAAGAATAGAAAATAAAAGAATAGAAAATAAATAGAATAGAATAGAAAAAGACATGGCCTTTTCCTTATGAGGGCATTCAATCACTCTGAGCAGTAACATTTTTCACTGATTCACTGTTATCACTCGATTCTAAATCGAATTGTTCTGTAAGCCTTCCAATGGAAAACGTTTAATGTTTGCCTGTGCTTGTGTTTGCCACTGGCAAATAAATATAAAATAACAAACTGCATACATCTAGTTAACATTTTTCTTTATTAGACATAAATGCAGTGTGTGTGTGTGTGTGTGTGTGTAGTGACATATGAATTGAGAGATGCCTAATCCTCTACTTAGGCAGCTTACTGTACCAGCAGAGTGTCAGATGGTGCTGTCTGGATGAAGGAGTATATTTCTGTTTAATTAGGATATAGACCTGCATTTAAAGTGGTCATGTACAATTTTGCAATGGGTATTAAAAGGGAACTCAAAGTGTGTTTTCACTATAAAACTAATCACTAAAGTTAATTTCATTTTAAATGTTGATTTCAATTGCTTTTTCAATTTGCTGCTGTAACTAAAATAAAATGGCTACATTTGACAGTAATGCCCGGGCAATCTTGGTGCTCATCACCCTATTTTGTATTAGGCCAATTTATGTTTAGAGTCATGTACATGCATTGATATAGCCTTTAAATTGTTCAATAGTTATAGTATAGTATTGCATTGCATGATCTGCAAACTGATAACTACCATTTGGGAAAGATGTGTCTTCCATAAGAGATTTCACCCACTTTTATGTAAAAAAATAAAAACTTAAAATGCTCAATCATTCAGCATCTTAAGTAATGTTTTTGTGACTGCTTAAAAATCAATCAATCAAAACCAATCAATCAATTATGTTTAATAATTCAGTAAATTATTCTTTCGAAGAAAACAAAAACACAGCCATACAAAAAAAGGTAAAAAGTCCTAATAAAAAAAAAGCAAAGTAGTATATTTCTTCACATTTCCATTTTAATAGTGAAATGCACATAAACTATTATAACCCTTTGGAATAATATGGATTTATTAAAATGTGGTCTGAGCACACAAAGAATTTTACATTATCATTAGATAATAACTGGAGAGATGCATAGAGTTGGAAATAGCTATACAAAGCTTTTCTAAAGGCCTGGGTTTTCCTTTGTCAACAGCAAGTCAAACTATCTACAAATGGAAAAAAAAACGTCTTGAGCAAAAAGTAATTGTAACAAAAAAGGATCTACAGAAATGTCTTGAGCAAAAAGTAATTGTTCTTGATTCTACCTAAAAAATAAATTTTAACAAAAATTCTCTGGGGGACATCTAGGAGAAAACCACTGTTTTCCAAAACAATAGCTTCACTCATCTCAAATTTTCAAAAGACTACCTAGATGTGCTACAATACTTCCAGGATAGTGTTCTTTGGAGAGATGACCAAAAGTTGAACCCAGGAAAACTGAAATACCAAACCTCCTCCCAACCATGAAGCATGGTGGATGAAGTACATTGTTTTACGGGGGCTTTGTTAGCTTAGGGCCGGCACAGCTTGCTCATGTAGAGCATCAAATTAAAAACTTGATGAATTTAATTTACTGAAGAATGCCAGGTGCCCATCACTTACATTTAATACACATTCGTTAATGCAACAAGGCATTTACCAGACACATAGGAGCAAATCAACAAACAAATGTATTAGGAAAAGTCATATTTTCCAACAATCAAGTCAGAATTCAGTCCTCAACCCAACTCTGGTGTAACTGAAGGGAAGTTGTTTATACAAAGAATCTTAAAATATGAATATTAGTAATATGAGTTTTGTTGACAAGAATGATGTACAATTCTTCCAAGAAAATTTTGGTTAAGTTATTGCTGCTAATGGAGATTTTGCCAGTTAGGCCCCATGCACACGAGACGCAGTTAAACGCGCGTTCAGAGGCAGTTGGACACTTTTTTCAACTGCACCTGAACGCATGCAATGTTATCCTATGTGTCCATGCACACAGTCTATTTTTTTCCCGTTTTTATGCAGTTGCGTTTAACCTCGTTTTTCCAGAAGCAAAAAAAATGCGTTCAGACACTTTGCTTTTCCACGTTTCAGACGCAAAACGCGTCTAAACGCGTCTAAACGCAGGCACCTGCGTTTAGCCGCGTTTGCGTTTATAAGCCTTTTTAAAGGAACCCAATTTTTTTGACCAGAAAACTCAGAAATATGATGGTAAACCATAAAAAATACTAGAAAAAATTGTTTAAAATGTCGTAATTAGTTTAGATAGTTCATAGAGCATATATACTCACTGATGTATACATGTTTGTGAAATGCATACATGTTTGTGAAATATCCAACGGACATTCGCTGTGCCATCAACGGATGGGTCCAATATCGACAAGCTCTGATTCTGGACCTCTCATACAAATTTGCGATGACATTGCTGCCTCATGAATAGAACATCAGGAGCATTTCCTGACATATAATCAATATGGGATCCATTTAAAAAAAAAAAAAAAAACACAGAAAGAGAGGCAAATGCAAGTGTACAACTGCTCTCTCTGCTGCTCACTCTGATCAGAATGGCAGAAATAGTTAATAATACATGCTTTCTGAGCTTGGGGAGGGTCTGTATGATGTTATCTTTACAAATGCTTATAGACGCAAACGCGTCTAAACGCGTCTAAACGCGTCTAAACGCGGCATGAAAACACAGCCAAACGCGCGTTTTTAAACGCAGGTTTCTGCTTTTTAAAACACGCGTTCAGCAGAGTTTGCATCTGCGTCTCGTGTGCATGGGGCCTTACTAAACACAAGGCATCACATGCATTTCGCAGTCCAGTCTGTGGATGTTTAAAATGTTATTGTGTTATTAATTTAATAAGATTGTGTGTGTCTAACATTGTGACTTTTTATTTTACAAAATATTAGAAGGTAATCATGGAACTATCTAGATAATATCAAATGATTCACAACCTTTTTTTTTTATATATAACTGTAAAATCAGAATTGTTCTTCCTGACAAATAATTTGAATATTAGTTTAGCCAGTCTTGTGATTCAGTCTTGTGATTCATCCTCCTTTACACCTCTGCATGGTTAGGCTGGTGACTCCAATTTTTCCTGGTTCAGCCTTACAGTTTCTTGTGTCAACTGACCCCTCATTAACAGTGTGATGATGCAAATTGTTTGTCCAATGAACACCTTGAGAGTGACTGAAGAATAAAACACAAGAAAAGGAAAACCTGGACCAGGAAATAGGCCCATTACCTCTGTGGCTATAATATGCAATGTGGCAGATGTGTGTGAACCACAAGACTGTCTGAATAGGATTAGGTATTACGTAACTGTGTGTGTATTACATTGTGTATTTAGCTGCTTAACTAAAGTGCTTTGAAGTGCTTTGATTGCAATGCTGTCAGAGGATATCTAATTTCATCAAATTTTAGAGCAACTATTATTTCTCGGCAAGTGTTATGTTTGTTTATCTGATTTTTCATTTTAACCGATTGGTGACCTTCCGCCACATTTTTACTGCGGCAGAATGGCACGGCTGGGTGAAACAACGTTATCTGGCCACTAGGGGCGCGTGTGCCCGACCCAATGCGAGTGCCTGGTGGGTGCGATGAACGACGGACTACCACGATAGCTCGTGACAGAGCGAGAATCGGGATCTGTGTGTGTAAACACAGAGATCCCGAGTCTTTCAGGGCTGAGGAGACAGATAGTGTGTTCATACTATGTATGAACACCGATCTCTCTCTCCTCCTAGACAGTCCTCTCCCCACAGTTAGAAACACACATAGGGAACATAGTTAACCCCTTGATTGCCCCCTAGTATTAACCCCTTCCTTGCCAGTGACATTTACACAGTAATCAGTGATTTTTATAGCACTGATTGCTGTATAATTGTCAGTGGTTTCAAAAATGTGTCAAAAAGTGTCCGATGTGTCCGCCATAATGTTGAAGTCCCGATAAAAATCGCAGATCCTCCCCATTACTAGTAAAAAAAAATAATAATAATAAAAATGCCATAAATCTATCCCCTATTTTGTATAACTTTTGCGCAAACCAATCAATATACGCTTATTGCATTTTTTTTTTACCAAAAATATGTAGAAGAATACATATCGGCCTAAACTTAGGAAAAATTATTTTTGATAAAAAATGTGGGATATTTATATTATAGAAAAAAGTAAAAGATATTAGGGGTTATTTACGAAAGGCAGATCCACTTTGCACTGCAAGTGCACTTGAAAGTTCACTGAAAGTGCACTTGGAAGTGCATTTGTTGTAGATCCGAGGGGGACATGCAAGGAAAATAAAAAACAGCATTTTAGCTTGCACATGATTGGATGATAAAATCAGCAGAGCTTCCACTCATTTCAGATCTACCCCTTAGATTTAGAGCGACTGCACTTCCAAGTGCACTTCCAGTGCGAAGTGGATTTGCCTTTCGTAAATAACCCCCATTGTGTTTTTTTCTAAATTGTCTTCTTTTGTTTATAGCGCAAAAAATAAAAAAACGCAGAGGCGATCAAATACCAGTAAAATAAAGCTCTATTTGTGTGAAAACAGGATGTCAATTTAAGTTGGGTACAGTACCGCACGACCGCGCAATTGTCAGTTAAAGCGACCCAGTGCCGAATCGCAAAAAATGGCCTGGTCATTGAGCAGCCAAATCTTCCGGGGCTGAAGCGGTTAAACATAGGATGTATTGTGCATAGATGTCTACTCTGCTTTAGGATTGCTGACCAGGTTATAATTCTTTAACAATCTTATCCATAAATAAACAGTCCTGAGATGTTCCTATATGAATACTGTAAATGATTATGTCTGTTTGACTTCCTGCTGCTACTGTACTCATCTATTTAGCACTGGGCCACAGACCAAGCGGAAACTGCATCCTGCTATTGCAGACCTATGACACTGATTAATTATATATCTGTGCTTCATTCAGCTACCGTTTTAAAATATGTATTCAATGGATGATAAGGTATGCACTAAATAATGTCCGAGGGCTGTGGACGAAAGTAGGCCATTACTAAAATAAACGAAAACCTTTTTAAATAAACATGAGGTGCAGAATATAAAATGCATATCTCTGCTCCCATTGTTTGTGTAGGCTATGCAGAATGTTACGGTCTTGGCTGTAGCCTATGAGCATAACAAAGTCAGCCAGCATGGTAAATATACAAAATTGACACTACTTATTCTAGAAAAAAAGCAGCAATGTGCTTTTTCTCATTTTTGACATGAATGTAATTTATAAAGCTAAACAATATACAACTTGCCTGCTTTAGCTTTAATAAAGTTAATCAGAAAAACATTCTTAGGACAAGCAGAGGTGATTAAAGTAAAACTGCCTGAGAAGAAATTAGATATACTCTAGTGGATGTGTTAAAGAGATCACTGGGTTTACATTGTGACACTGTTAGGGGAGTCAACGGTGGCAGCAGCCAACCGTAGTGACAGTGTACTGTGCGGCTCCCCTAAGGCCCTGCACTCTAGTTAAATCAATTTGTCAAAGGATTCTTTGCTTGCCCATCCCCCACGATCCTCTCATGGATAGGTCTTGACGAAACACAGACAGCTGGAGCACACAGCTGCTTCTTGTCTGGATATCAATTAGCACATCAAAATTCATCTGCTAATTAGTAGGCAGGAACAGAGAAATGCAAAAAATGCAAATGAATGACTTCCAGTGTATATACCTAAATATTCCTGCAACCAATCAGTAGAATTGGATTTGGCATCATATAAGTAGCAAACAACAAACAAACTATTGTTACAGTCAAGCTTTTCACCGTTTCTTTATGACACCATGATGCAAGGTTGTATACATACCCAAATGATCAGTCAAAGTAAACCTGTAGTAAGAGAAATATATAAGCTGGTGTAACAGCGCTCTCCTTCTAAAAATGCTAGCTGTCTGTCTGTCATGCTATTTGTTTTACCTCAATACTTTCCAGCCCACTGACTCAGAACAACAACAGGAGTTCTGACTTAACTTGGATTTCACTGGCTTCATGCTTGTTCCAGACTATAGATCCAGAAAATACTTAGAAGGAGATCACCAATAACTATATTCATTATTCTCTGTGAATAATTATTTTTTGTTGCATCATCATAATTAACTTTCAGTGTCGACCCTACACTTGACGGTTCTTATTCTTACAGCCTTTTCAGTAAAAAAATTAACAGCAAATCTAATATAGTGGTGGTCCCACTGGGTTTCATTGTCTGTCTTTCTGGTTTGTTATATACACATGATTGTGTTTTAACTACTTTTGTAAAGTATTTGTGTAGGGATCCTGCCCTAAGCGATAGTGTACCTAGCCTAAAGCCTAAAGCCGAAAAAAAAATGAACTGATTCCCCCATCCACACATTGGAGGTGAATGGGGGAATCCACTTTGCTGTGCTATTGTATTATGCCAGTGGCCACCACTGTCGGAATACACAAAGCAGTGGTGAAGCCAGCATACTTTTAAACCTTTTAAATCTTGACATGTTTGGTATTTATTTAGCCAAAATCCATCATCCGAAAATGGAAAGAGTATGGCACAACTCAAACCTACCAAGACATGGCCGTCCGCCTTAACTGACAGGCCGGGGCAGCCAAGAAGAAGCAGCCAAGAGGCACATGGTAACTCTGGAGGAGCTGCAGAGATCCACAGCTCAGGTTGGAGAATCTGTCCACAGGACAACTATTATGCACTCCACAAATCTGGCCTTTATGGAAGATTGGTTAGAAGAAAGCCATTGTTGAAAAAAAGCCATAAAAAGCCATAAGAAATCATGTTTGCAGTTTGCGAGAAGCCATGTGGGGGACACAGCAAACATGTGGAAGAAGGTGCTCTGGTCAGATGAGACCAAAATGTTACTTTTTGGCCTAAAAACAGAACGCTATGTGTGGTGGAAAACTAACACTGCACATCACCCTGAGCACACCATCCCAACCATGAAACATGGTGGTGAAAGCATCATGTTGTGGGGATGCTTTTCTTTAGCAGGGAAGCTGGTCAGAGTTGATGGGAAGATGGAGGAAGATGGATGGAGGGCAATCTTAGAAGAAAACCTGTTAGAGTCTGCAAAAGACTTGAGACTGGAGCTGGGGCGCAAATACACCTTCCAGCAGGACAACGACCCTAAACATACAGCCAGAGCTACAATGGAATGGTTTGCATATTCAAGTGTTAGAATGGCCCAGTCAAAGTGAAGCCCTAAATAAAATTAAGAATCTGTGGCAAGACTTGAAAATTGCTGTTCACAGATGCAAGGAAGAATGGACAAACAGTTCACTCTCTAGATGTGCAAAGCTGGTAGAGACATACCCAAAAAAACTTGGTGGTTCTACAAAGTATTGGCTTGGGGGGCTGAACACAAATGCACGCCACACTTTTCACATATTTATTTCACATATTTATTTGTAAAAAATTTGGAAAACCATTTATCATTTTCCTCCCACTTCACAATTATGTGCCACTTTGTGTTGGTCTATCACATAAAATCCCAATAAAATACATTTAAGTTGTTGGTTGTAACATGACAAAATGTGAAAAAATGTCAAGGGGTATGAATACTTTTTCAAGGCACTGTATATGTGAATTGACACCTTAAAGTCCCAAAATTAGAAAGTTTATCCTTTAAAATTATTTGTGCCCTGTCCTGTTTCTAGGGCACTGTAGCTCGCCTCCAGCATCATTTAAATAGGCACGCTTCAACAAAGATTCCAAATGTTTGTGTATTTAGCTTGTTACAAAATTTCTAATTTCAAAATGCTTATTTACAAAATATTAGACCATCATAATAGCATACACACTAACCATTCTTGAAATATGTCACATTAAATGTGAACACCCATGCAAAAGAACACCATCGATTAGAAGTGCATATTTGATGCGTGACATTTTGAGATTACTAAAGTTCCCTGTACTGACAAGCATAGATAATGAAATATAAAGAAAAATGAAAAACACGTCCTGTTAATATATGAATAATGTTTATCAAAAAGCTGTAATAATCATACACATGTTTTAAGTTTCCTATATCATATAATTTAGATCAGATTTATATATTGGTGGTCATGTGTTTCAAGCCATACAGGACAAAAGATTAACTTTAATGCAGAATTCCACAGGCACATATTTATGCCTTACTTTTAAGGCCTGTACACACGATACGAAAATCGGAAGTAAACTCTTGTCCGACTTGACGATTTTCGGATCGCTATTATGGTGCTTTCGACAGCCGATTCCGTTTTTTCGCCTGGATGTGCAGACTATAAAATTTTTGTCGTACATGAACTCAACATCTGATTTTCCTTTAATTAGTATGGTTTTCATCAGAAAAAAAAAGTAAGAGCAAAACTAGGCAAGCTCAGAAACTAAACAACACATACAAAACTATTCAACACATTATGTCACTTCTGAAGTTGTATTCTGTCATACAAGAGTTTTCGTATAGTTAGTAACCACTTCACTTTCGACATGAGACTAGCATGCAACAAAAAACGGACAAACGGTCATCCGAAAATCTGATTGTGTGTATGAGGTTTTACTCTCACACCCCTCCATTCAACTGCCTGGGACTGAAAGGAAAGCCCTATGAAAGTTTAAGTTTCATTATAGTCAAAGCTTACACAGGGCTACGGTCACATATTACTCCATACCTAGACGTACAAAACATTTTGTTTGGCTTCTGGTTTTCAACAGAGGAGTGAGAAATGAGAAAATCACCCCAGTGTTGATAGGGGAATCCCTCCACAGAGCTATTGTGCCACTAGGGGAGGGGGTAGGGTTGGGTTGGGACAGTTGCAGGCAGCACACAGTGGTTACTGCTTTGTAACAGTGGCTAAAGCCACTGTCAATACTTGCATGTAAAAATTTACAATGCTGATTGTACCCAAGTCCATTGTGGATCGCCTTGGGTACAATCAGCCTGCCCATAGATTATTTTGAATTTCATCTAGCCCATGATGAACCATCTATGGCCAGCTTAAGTCTATGCTTATGGGATATGGAGTTTAAAGCAAACCTGCTGCTTTGCACGAAATGAACAAAGCACAGGTTTTCTATAAAGACTAACTCTATCTTTTGCAACATATAATGCATTTAGGGTGTAACATGTTGCTGAGCAAATACCCCGTACCCACAGAATACCCCGTGACAGCCTTTAAGGGGTTCTTCTGCC
This sequence comes from Lithobates sylvaticus, assembly GCA_028564925.1. Lineage (NCBI taxonomy): Eukaryota > Metazoa > Chordata > Amphibia > Anura > Ranidae > Lithobates > Lithobates sylvaticus. The sequence continues at coordinate 281,698,576 of CM053030.1, forward strand.
CCACAGCTGCTATCACTTTTGAAATGGGTGCTGCTGTGCAAGGCTGCACCAGGACAGTTCCATCTTCAACTGCAGAAGGGAGATTTGTAGTTCTCAATGGATTACAAGTGCGGTAATGCCCTTTGACACTTCCTCCAGCTCTCCAACTGAAAGCCTGTACCGAGGTATGGGCTTTTAGTTGGATGGCTGGGGGGATAGCTGGGGGAAGGGTCTTCAAGAGCCTGGAATTGTATCTGCCATCCACTGATTATGTGTGCAATAGTTTGCAAGTTTCTGTGAAAAAAATTATAAATGTGCATTTTTTTCTAAAAATAGGTGCATTTTTTAGGTGAACTACTTCTTTAACCAAAACAAAGCTCATAACTGCAGTAGCATGTTATATATCATATTTTATATATCACCACCATGAATTTTAGAGTGAGAGCAATTTTTCTAGGGCCGTCATTTACAGTTTACTCTGAAATGATGAGCTGTAAAGGCATTTGAAGTGCCACCTATTGATACTTTGGGGTACTGTAATTTTTTTGCAATTTTTCGGGCACACATAGTTTTTGGACTTGACATATTTGGTATCTATTTACTTGACACCACCTCATTTTTTATTGTGTACACAAATTTGGGGAATAAACTGTGTTTGTGTACAATAAAATTTATTTTAGTGTTTTTTTCCTCGAAAGATTTGATAAAGAGTTGCACAAATAATGTGTGAGAAAAAATGCAACTAATGGTACTAATGGTACTAATGGCATCTACAGGGCCTCTGCGTTCAAAAATAATATAATGTTCTGGGCATTTTAAGTAATTTTATAGTCAATGATTCAGATCATATCACGTGTGTGAAAAAAAATAAAGCTTTAGAGGTGAATTGGTTAATAATCCAGTTGTCTGCATATATTGACTGTGTCTACAAACACTGAGCCATATGATCTTCATCTTAAATTGCAAGCAATCTATTTTTGCAAGTCAAATAAAAAAAGAAGCAATTGGACATGCTGAATATAAAACATAAATCTGGATAATTTAAAATGGTGTAAAATAAAATAGTTTTTCTGGTTCAATCTTGTATGGCATGCAGAAGGATGAAAAAATAAAGAAAGATCTTTTAAAAAGCATCATAATTTAGATCGCGAATATTTCCATAAAACAGGAAACGTGTTGTACGTGAAAGAAAATTCTTCTACATAAAATAAGAAAATCCAATCAAATCATCCTAAATCAATGACTGTATGCGTATAGTCTGTTTAAACCACATACCATGCATTTAATGATTATGTGTATAGATTGTAAGCTCTAACGAGCGGGGCCCTCTGATCCCTCCTGTATTGATTTGTATTGTAAGTGTACTGTCTGCTCTCATGTTGTAAAGCGCTGCGCAAACTGTTGGCGCTATATAAATCCTGTATTATAATAATAATAATATGTCTAAATTTGGCTTGTAAATGATTGCCGATGCATATTATCTAATAAGTATTCAAAAGAATCATTAGATGGAAACATTTATAAACTTGCATAGGCACTGATAAGTGTATAAAGCATACTCTTTTCTCTTTGTCAGATACATAATAAGCAAAACTGAACAAATTGTTAGGTAAAAAGGTATGTCTGATTTTCAGCTTGAGTACACTTAAAGATCTAGGCACTTAAAAATGAACTCCAGGAAATGTTATTTACATTATCTCCAATTAAGACTCTCCTATGTCCGAATGGCTGTCAGGGGAAATTCTGTCATTTATCTACACATCCCCTCCCCGAGTTCTCACAGAATGCAAGGTGTTCTGTGAATAGATAATGAGAGAGGAGTGGTTGCTGCAGTAGAACGACTTTGCCCATGTTTCCTTCTTAGTCAATGCTAGTCCTGCTGACACAATGTTCACAAACAACTTTAGAGGCACAGTTGTGTGTTTCTTGATACATTGCTATCGTCAGTCTATGAAACAATACATTCCTCTATAAAAATAGTACAATCTTCTTCTGAAATCTGTTCCCTTTTCACCTTGAGAAGTGACAATGAGAAGCTGTGGCATTAAAATTCCCCTCCTTACGTTTTACAAATCTAGATATGGGCACTGCCATGGCCACCATAAGCTTTGTAGTGCCAAATCCATTGGCATGCTTCTTTGTAGATGAAATAGGACATCTGTAAAAGTTTGGGCACCTTGCCAGTCAGTAGTTAACAAACACCTTTAGGCTAAATCAAAGTCTCTATCTATTTCTTGTTTTCTTATGTTTAGGTTTTTTTTTTATCACAGTATTCCTCAACTCTGCATGCTGACTGGGAATGGTTTCCTCATGTATTCTGTGCCACAGCTCATGTATGGCACTTGAAGGATTTCTTCCTCCTCTAAATGCACCACAGTCACTCCACAGGCCTCTAAAGATGTAACAAAACTATTACTGAAAATTACCAAACTGTATCCTGTAAGGGCATCCAAAGTCACTAAAGCTGCATAGCATGGAATGCTTTAGAATGAGATAGTCAAATGCTACATCATGCTATAAAAAAAGATATGTATGGTGTATTTTTTATTTTCTAAATTTATTAGGTCATCAAATCTTCTGGTAACTGAAGATAGCACTTGAAGTGCAAGGCCACTAAGTGAACCAATGCCATTTAGATAATTTAATAATATATAATAATAATAATTTAATAATTTATTTAAAGTACATATTTTTAATTTTAAGAATATGTATACTGAAAGGTGGAGCCTGGCAGGCATTTTCAAGCACACGGTAGGAATGGCCCAGTACACAATTGCATTAGTCAGACATCATATGCAATGTTGGGGCTGCACTAGAAAATAATTGAAATGGCCTATTGTTCATTTCATTGGAACAGCTGTTCCTTTTGCTCTGCTTCTTTTTGAAACATACCTAAATAGCTGCCCATCTTGCCCAAGTACCTGAAACATGTTACGATAGAGCCTACTTACAGTACTATTACCCGCCACCTGATTTCTTATGGGGATGAGGTTCTGGTGACAGTTGCCCCTTATGCCCCGTACACACGGTCAGACATTCCGATGACAAAATCCGTCGGATCCATCGATTTTTTCTGACGGATTTTGGCCGAAACTTGTCTTGCATACACACGGTTGCACAAAGTTGTCGGAAAATCCGATCGTTCTGAACGAGGTGACTTACAAAACATATGACGGGACTACGTAGAGGCCAGTAGCCAATAGCTTTTGTCTACAATTTTTTTCTGAGCATGCGTGGCACTTTGTGCGTCGGAATTCTCTACACATTATCGGAAAAAGTCTGATCAGATTTTGTTGTCGGAATATTTTAAATCCAGCTCTCAAACTTTTTCCGTCGGAGATTCAGATGGAAAAAGTCCGATAGAGCCCACACACAATCGGATTTTCCGACAGCATAATCCAGACTTTTTCCGTCAGAATTTCCAACCGTGTGAACAGGGCATAAGAGGGGAATTTAATTTACTATGAAGAAATTTCCTTTCACTTCCTGTCATGTATTGAGGATAGAAAGTGAAGAGGAATGGCCCAAAGGAATAAATACAGGGGGTTTTAACCCTACTCTATTCACAGCTAAAAACAATATTTGGATTTTCCACTTTATTGACTTACCAATATTTTTTTTTTTTTTATATCTGGCTGAAGCTTGACCTTAACTTTTATTACTACATTGGATACTTTGCTTACTTGGATGGTTAGATGATATGTCATTACATAAATTTGACACACACATATGTATTAATATAATGGTGATTCAATGGGTATTTCTTTGTACTCTTTCAGTTTAGCAGCGGTAAAAAGAGCACAATGTTAACTACATTTGGCCTGATTTCTGCTCCTGAAGTTTTAATCAGACTAGGGTAAATCTAGTCTCATCAAAAGTCCCTGAATTGGACACTCCAACTTATCAATCATCTCAATCACCTCAGCCTCTAGAAACCAACACAGTGGTCGACTCCCTCACAGTGTTTTAGCCATCCACACTTATGTTATTGATCATTAGCACTTGTTAGTTATATTTGCTTCACCCCATCGTGCCCGCGCTGTAGCCGCCTTCTGCCTAAATTACTGGGAGGGCATCCTTGCACCCCCTCCCGTGCATGAGCTGCCTGTGCGCCCCGTGGGGCACGCGCGCATTGCGCTCTGTGATCAGCGAGTCTACGAGATCGGCTGACCATAGATCACAGTAAGGGGCCGGTCCCGACCCCTTACCACGTGATCAGATGTCAACCAATGATTGTTGATCACGTGATGTAAACAGAGTCGGTAATCGGCAATTTTTTTTTCTCATGCTGATATTGTGAGGAGAAAAAAAAAAGCAGATCAGAGGGACATTGGTCCTGAACACGGAGAGCCACTGCCGCCTCATCTGTGCCCACCAGGGCCACCTGGCAGTGCCTACCAGTGTTGATTAGTGCTGCCAATCAGTGCCCATCAGTGCTTCGTCATTAGTGCTGCCTATCAGTGTCACCTACCAGCGCCTATCAGTGCCCATCAGTGCCGCCTATCAGTGCCCATCAGTACCACCTATCAGTGCCACTTATTAGTGCCCTTCAGTGCCACCTATGAGTGCCCTTCAGTGCTGCCCATCAGTGCCCATCAGGGCCACCTATCAGTGCCACCTATTAATGCCACCTATCAGTGCCCACCAGTGCTGCCTCTTCAGTGCCTATCAGTGCCGCCTTATTAGTGCCCATCAGTGCCACCTTATCAGTGCCTATCAGTGCAGTCTATCCGTGCCCATCAGTGCAGCTTCATCAGTGCACATCAATGAAGGAGAAAATTACCTGTTTGCAAAATTTTATAACAAAGTATGAAAACTGTTTTTGTTTTTTTTTCAAATTTATTTTTTTTTTTTTGCTTGTTTAGCAAAAAATAAAAACCCCAGTAATGATTAAATACCACCAAAAGAAAGCTCTATTTCTGTGAAAGAAATGATAAAAATTTCATTTGGGTACAGTGTAGCATGATCACGCAATTGTTATTCAAAATGCGACAGCTCTGAAAGCTGCAAATTGGCCTGGTCAGGAAGGGGGGTTTAAGTGCCCAATAGGCAAGTGGTTAACCTCCCTGGCTGTATGATTCTTTCTGATTTTAGGTGCTGAAAGCGGTACAATTATTTTTGCATAGAAATTTGGCGTTTTATATTGTAGGCCTGCAATTCTTAGGAATAACTCGCTTAAATCTGTCCAAACCAGAGTCTAGTAGACATCCCGGGTATGATAAGCACAAAATCATAAATTAAAATATAATAAATAACTATAAAAATTATTAAATAATGTAATCAAATCAAAAACACTGAAATTTGCTCAGTTGCAGAATTGTCGCTGTCATTAGATTTAGTGTTTGATGACGAATTTCCCCACAAAACGCTATCGCTCAATTCTGCAAGTGATTCTAATTTATTATCGCAGTTTTCTAGCAGGTCTAAAATCACTTTTGACATAAAGGGACATTTTATGGTTGCTATGGACAATCTCCAAATTCCAGGCAGAAAAAACGACATGCAGGGCACTGGACAGATCACTAGGGACAAAGGGGATGTGTAATTTTTTTCTACAGTACTGTAATCTGTAAGATTTGTGTGTTTTTACTTTTTTAAATTTGGCGCCGATCTCTGCTCCCGTGTGTCATAACGTTGCAGGGAACGGAGCTCATCGGCACTCGGCACTGTGTGAATCGAGCAAGGAGACGGCTCGCTCACACAGCGGGAGGACATCGCAGGATCCAGGGGACAAGGTAAGTAAGTCTCCCTGTATCCTGCAATGCGATCCCGAGTCTGGCTCGGGGTTACCGCTTATGGTACTGATGTTCCACTCCGAGCCAGACTCGGGAATACCGCCAGGGGGGTTAATTAAGCACAGGGCTATATGGCTAGAAAGAGTGCACAATTATTTTTTACTTTAAATTGTATTGTTTTTCTTCAGTTTTACAAAAGGTCAGTTTACAGTACTTTAGTACACATGCTTTTTTCTCATTGCCTTATTATTTTTATTTAAAGTGTATGTTCACTTTTTCAGAAAAAATAAAAATGTGAACCAACACTGTCCACCCTCCCCACTGTATAGCTGGTGCAGTGGTCTGAAGATTAGAAATCCTGCTCTCTATGCAGGGCTTTCAGGATGGATCAGAGTGATTGTGATTGGTCAGTGTCCTGGAAGCCACCCCCTAGAATGCTGCACCCAAACAAAATATTTCAGTGAAATATCAAATGTGCCTACACACACAGCATTTACACAACTTTCACCCAGGATTAATTTTTTTTCAACTCAATCCAATTAAAAAAATTATGAATCTTGTGTGAAACTGGGCTAATCTTGTGTGAAAACATTTATTAGATAGATGTTTATTATGGTATTGATTTATGCCATACTTATTTTGCCTAGTCTATAAGTTATCATTATTTTTAACTGTAATAAAATGTTTTTACTAAAACATTTTGGATTACAAACTTCTCAATTTGTGGTGAGTCCCTTTACAATCTACAAGCACAGGCATAGCCATACATTTGCCTACTGTAATCCTTGATCCTATATCACTGGATCTACTCTATGCTACGGTGGGTTTAGAACCCATTATATACTGTGCAATACTTGAAACTGTGTTTAAGGAATTGTGACAGACACCTATACTCAAGGTGAGTCTGCCCGCTGTAAATGCTTCCTCTGTCGGGTACCACGCGATCCAAGATCCCACGAGCACCCAGTCATTAGTCGTTACTCAATGTAGGGTGACTCTTTATTCAAATACATGTATCAACAGATATACAACTCAGGGACAACCCCCCTCCCTTTGATTCAGCGTTGAGTAAACTGTCCAATCAGCAATCAGGGACACACAAGCATTGAAACATTTGAACGATTGAGCAGCTTATCAGCAGAGAGGGCTGTTGGAGGGATTCACCCTCCCCTCTCTGCCCTGCCCCTGGTTTACATGCCAGGAACACCAATACAAACATCCATCCCATAATACACTTCTCCTAAGGCAGACAGACACAACAGAACACTGCGACACAGCCACACCCCAAATGATCCCAGCAAGGAGTTCACAACAGCATGAGACAACACACAATATATACAATATTCCAGTGTGGCTTTATAGCGAGTACGACTAGCACAGATCAGAATGGGGTTCTCGGTCACCCTGTGCCCCTAATGGACACAGGGTGATTTACACATAGGAGGGGCCAGGGGAGCTGGCCAAGGAGTTTCCAGAGCTCTCCAAGGTAAGCTGGGTTCCACAAGCCCCCCACCCCAAAGTGACTCCTGTCACACATCTCCCATTTTGGCAGGGAACTAACAGGGAACTAACACAGGAGGAGACCCCAGATGGGTTGGCATCAGTTAGTTAGTCATTCCAGTCCCCCAAGGCCTGTACCCAAACACATTGTCTCAAACAGAGCATTACTCACCCAGCCAACCTCTGCCTCTCTCATAGAACATACACACCACTGGGGAGGAGTGTGGACTCAAACTTCTCCCTGGAGTCCTTTCAGCCACTGGAGAGAAGACAGGGGGGCTGGGCTCACTTTATCAGGCTTTTGGGGATCTGGCCCGACTGCCCAGCATCCCTGGAGACTGTAGTCCCATCCACTTTTACAGGAACTCCCCCTTCTCTTAGTTGAGGGCAGAGGCCAGCAGCACTCTGTCCTGTTTCAAGCCCTTCTGCTGGGTTGCTGTCAGTGGAGACCGCAGTCCCATCCACCGATATCAGCTCAAGCTGCAGTTGTGTGCAGAGGCCAGTAGCATTCTGCCCTGTTAGCACTTCAGCTGAGTACCCCACATTATCCACTCAGGCTAACTGCTGGGGAGCGACCATCACCTTCTCACCATGGGCCCCTGGAACTGCCGCAGGTGTAGGGCAGAGGCCTTGGACCCTCTGTCTGGTGGCCAGTGCTTAAGCTGGAGAAGTCTCTTGTAACTCCACAGATGCTGCTGTTGGTGCTGGGCAGAGCTCAGTGAAGTTTGGACCTGAAACCAGATTTTCTGCTGGAGGCTCACCGGGTTGTTCTTCCTCAGCAAAACAGTCTATAAAATCCCCAATCTCTATAACTGGTGTCTGGGGATAGAGGTTCACCATCTCCTGTCCGTGGAACCCAGAAGATGCTATCGGTGCAGTTGTCAGCACTTCTGCTTTGGGGATGGCAATCTCCAGAGTTTCCATTGCCAATTCTCTGGCATGCTGCTGGACAGGCACATTCCTTCATCCAACCTCGTCTTGTGCAGGTTCGTCAGGGTCAGTTAGCACTTGCTGCATCTGCCATAAGACCTCCGCGTCCATAGCTGCGGGGGAAGGTGGGCAAAGCACACTGTTACTATGCCACATTGCTGACTCTTCAGCCAGGATTTTAGAGCTGTTGGCTGGTACTTCTGGATAGTCCTAGGCAAAGGGAGCCCCACCCTGCTGCTGAGCAGAGTCCAGCAGCTGTCTGTAAATGATCTTTAGCTCCCATTCCTGAATGACCAGAAACTCCAAATATTCCTGTGCCCAGAGCACTTCCGAGACATTCAGTCTTCGCTCTCTGTAATCCATTATTTCTTCCAAAGGCCACTCCAGATAACTCCCAAAGTCAGAGTCCTTGGACAACCTCCAGTACAACAGTCGCAGGCCACCATAGTCAAAGCCTTCCATGGGGCTGTCATCCACTGTCCACGGGTACACTTGGGCTACATATCACTGGAGGACACTGTAGCTCTCGCCCAACCGCATCTCTGTCTGGATCAGACTGCTCAACTCAGCTGTCCACTCCTGGTTGTTCCCCCAATAACAGCACTCTCACTACATACTGCGACCAGTAGCTTACATGGATGGAGTGGAGACTTTTTCCCTGGTGGTGCTGCTCATGAGCTAGCACTTTCTTCCAGAGTTGTAGGCGAACAGAATTAGACCATCCCAGCAGGACCTGCACTGATACTGGTCCCACAACTGGTCCCCTGTGCTGTATCTCTCGCAACCTCCTTTGGAATTCCTCTTCCATGGTGGCTGGTATCTGTACCTCTGCTCTCCTACTATCCGGACCTTGGATCCAGGTGGTGGTTTGGATGTGTTCACAGCAATGAAGCACGATCCCACCGCTGCCAACCAATTGTGACAGACCCCTGTCCTCAACAGGACTATGTCTGCCGTAAATGCTTGCTTTGTCCAGAACCAGTACTATCCAAGACCCCTTAGCTCACCCATTCATTAGCCGTAACTCAATGTAGGGTGATAAACATCAAACTCTTTAGTCAAACATATGTAACAACAGATATATAAAAAAAGGAACAGTCCCCCCTCCCTTTGATTCAGGGCAGGGTAAACTGTCCAATCAGCAATCAGGGACACACAGGCATTGAAACATTTGAACAATAGAGCAGCTTATCAGCAGGGAGGGCTGTTGGAGGGATTCCCCCTTCCCTCTTTGCCCTGCCTCCAGTTTACATGCCAGGAACACCAATACAAACATTCATCCCATAATACACTTCTAAGGCAGAAATACACAACAGAACACTGGGACACAGCCACACCCCAAACGATCCCAGCTAGAAGTTCACAACAGCATGAGACAACCCACAATATATACATATATACAACATTCCAGTGTGGCTGTATAGTGAGTCCGACTAGCACAGATCAGACTGGGGCTCTCGGTCACCCTGTGCCCCTAATGCACACAGGGTGATTTACACATAGGAGTGCCAAGGAGTTTACAAAGCTCTCCAAGGTAAGCTGGGTACCACAAGCCCCCCACCCAAAGTGAATCCTGTCACAGAAATCATACTTGTTATATTGTTAAGAGAGCAGTTTAAAATTCATACCGTACTTTCAGATTCAGTTACAAAAAAGTCCCACTCTACATAAACAAGTAATATATGAATGCTTGAAAGAATTTTTTTTTTATCAGAACTGTAAAAACAGCACTTAAATAATAAAAAGGAGTTAAATATTGCGACTGAAAGGTTGACCTTGGCTAAAGATTTTTTCTTTAGCTGAAAAAAATACCTGAGCACTCTCTGCTTCAGTAATATATCCCTTTTTAATTATTATAACTGAGAATGCGCCATGTAGAAATACATCAGATAACACAGACTACATTGTTAATTTTTGTTGGCAAAATTAATGAATATATACCTTGTATTGTTTAATTTATCCATACGTTCTAATACAAGTACTGAACTTCTCTTGCATTTGATCAGTTTAATAGCTTTTAGGGACTTGCATTTCCACTCATTGCTACTTTGATCCCTAAGCTTTACACAAGACACATTCATGGCACTAAGCACTGCTACACAGATATTCTATGCTGTTTCCTTTCATCCTTTTAAGCCACTCTTCTCCAGTTTCTTTTCTTAGTGACTGTCAGTACCAGCACAATAATAAACACATTATAGATTGTGGGGGTTCAGAGGTATATAGGACAGGCAAGAAGCATGTCCCTGAATATTTACATTTTGTTGGAGCCATACCAGTGCTCCTTATATTATCCCATGCAACCCAGGATATGAATGCCTGCCTAATATGTACATTGTTAGCATCTCATAATAAAACAGGTGCTGGCTTTTATAGTCCATTGCTGACATTAGACCAAAAAAAATAATCAGACTAGAGGATCATGTCCTGTTTTATAGACTGTTTTACAGATGCCAAATAGCATTCAATTTAAATTAGAGTGAATAAGGAGTTAATCAAGTAATGTAAAGTAGTAAACAGTCAAGCATATAGTTATACAGTACACATAAGACATGGAAAAGTTGTATTACTTAAAAAATGTAAACGCACCCAATACTTTATTGTTTAAGCATCCATAATAGTATCTAAAATAGAGTTCTGTAGTAATTTACACTTTTAACATATTTGACATGTGATGACACTGACAAACTGTATGTAAGGTCAGGCAGTCGCATTCAGTAAATTAAGCTAAATGTGGGGCAAATATAAATAATTCATAACTAAACCTCCATAGCTATAGTAACCTAGGGTGGAATATTCAGATTCCTCCTTTCAAATACATTCTGCCTGGTTCCCTTTAATATGAAACCAATTGCAAAGGTTAATTCACTACATACCCTTGTGCAAACTGACCCAATATTCCAATGTAAACAGAAAAAGATGTATACAGCCGGCCATGAATGGAGCAATTTTATTTTCTGCAACCATGGGTTGCAGGAAAGAAAGTGTCTAGATTCCTCCATCAACACAGTCAGTGTTGATTTTGGGATCCCTCCTGTGAAGCTATTGTGTTCTCCCGATGGTGGGGAGGGGAGCTGTACCCACCGGTGGAACACAGTAATTACTGCTAGCAGCTATAACAGCTGCTAGAAATAATCACATGTAAAAATCTGAGAGGCTGGTTGTACCCAAGCTGATCGATCAATCAACTTGGGTACATTCAGCCTGCCCATACATGGTTTGAATCTCAGCCGGTCCCTGCTGAACTGGCTGAGATTAGAACTATCTATGGCCTAGTTATAACTGCAAGTGGCAACAAAACAAAGTTCTTTTTCTTTATTATACATTAGAAACACTTGTTCTGGAATGTGGACTGACATGGTGACTGCAAAGGTACTTAAAAAAATGAGGAAGTCAAAGTTCTGCGAAAACTCTTTAAGAAAAACACTACATTCACAAATTCATATAACCCCAAGACACTTCAGTTATCCAAAAGTGTTCTTTTTGACATTAAGGATAAACTCAGCATGCACTGGAGTTTCGTCATCCCAGCCCGGCCAATTAAAACAGACAAAGACTCCTGAACCACTATGCTGTGCACGTTTGCACATTATGTCAAAAATTCCTGTGAGGCTTAATAGCTTAATTCTACTTAAATGAAGTAGCTGCTTGAAGCTCTTAAGCATGATGACAACTGGAAATATAAGAAGATTCAAAGATGACTTTGTGACATGGAAGAAGAAAAATCCCTGCTTTATGCTTTGGGAGGGGGGAATATTATGCAGATGTAAAAAAAATCTTTAAGAATTACTTCATCAATGTATTAAAAAAGCAAGTGTATAAATGTACTCTGACCATAAACCATTACTGTATATTCAGCCAAGACTGTCTGTTCAATTTACTGCATTTACAAAAATATTACTTGATTATGTATACACCTAGAAAGTACTGTATATGGCTATTTGAGCCACACTCTCTTCAGCAGTTGACAAGAAATGCATGTATGATGGAGAGGACAATGGTGGTCTGATGCATGTATTTACATGAAATGTAGCAAATAAAAAAAGAAGAAAACACAAAAGGATATCAATTTGAATTCAGTTATGAAGCTGCATAAGATAGGAAACCTGAAAAAGAAAATTGCTTCCCAGCACGCAGGAACCTTACCCGCTGCATCATTCACTCTCAAATGCCAATGCCCTACTTATGTCAAGTTGCAGATCTAATATGATTAAGAAGCTACATACAGGTTATCACGGCATACAGTACTCACAACCAAGGGCAATGGGGATAACATGTTGACCTGGTATCAGTGGTGTACCGAAGAAAAGGCAATATGGGAAAGTACTGTGTATGCCTTAAAACGATAGAATGTGAAATATTTTTATGTCTTACATGGGGGAGCAAAAGCACAGAACACACAGCAAGGGCCCTACCCTACATTTGGAAAGGCATCAATGCTCTTAGAAGGAAAGAAAACCTTACATATCACATTCAATTATTATACTGCTATAGAAAAGCAGTATCATTACTGTTGTGATATGGAGTAAGTGCAGAAAACAGAAAACCGTACATGAGACTGAATTTGCACTTATATGTTGCACAGTGCAGACAGTTAGATACCTGCATTAACTTTCTAAAAGTGGCATCCAGAATCGGGTTGGTAGAAGACCTTGGGGTTGATTTACTAAATGGCAACTAAAATGTTCACTTTGCAAAGTGCAGTTACATTCTGCAAGAGCAGTTGCTCCAGAGCTTAGTAATTGAGCAGAAGCTCTGCTGACTTCCATCATCCAATCATGTGGAAGCAAAAAATTATAGTTTTTTTTTTTTTTTTATTCCCTTCCATATGATTGGATATTCTTTGCAAAGTGAAGCTTTACCTCATTTACTAAGCTCTGTAGCAACTTCACCTGCAGAGTGCAACTGCACTTTACAAAGTGCACAGTCTATTTGTCTTTAGTAAATCGACCCCTTGTCTTTCTTCCACTGTGTATACAGTAGCATTGGGGTGGCAGTGACGCTTTTATTGAGACTCTAGGAATTGCCAAACAGAGTACTACATAATTCTTATTATTCATACACTAAAGCCATATATTTAATTTCTTTGAATAATTATTCTAAAAGTTTTGAATCTGTATAAAATGTATCCCCCTATAATTTTCTTCAGCGTGAACCCATCGCTGGTAAAAGCTGATTTTCTAATAATGATGTGACAAGAAGGAGGTGAGCAGAAATGCTTTTGCTCAGTCATGTATTTTAGTCCACACATTATCTCAATAACCTGTTCAATTGCATAATTAGAGGCTGTCCTGAACATCCCCTGCAATGAATCAAACAGGTTTTCATTTAGGTGAATAAGATCTTTTGAGCAGCGGAACAAGTTCTTGCATTGGCTGCTCACCCCTCTTCATTTGCTATGACATTGGAGGAGGGCTGGGGTATTGTACACCTCTTTCTGCACAGTGATTGCAGAGCATGCTGTTCCATTCAGCTCTGGCACCAGGATGTTTAACTAGGAATTAAGAGAGGTATCAATGTCACTGTGTTATTGTTGAGCGCTCTATGACTCCAAAAGCAACTGCTGCTTCTTTTTACAGCCATTTTAAATAAAAGTTACAAAACTGCACAAAATATTTCCAAAGGGAAAAATGTCATAGCTAGTAGCTGGAGTGATCATGTTAGATTGCATATTCTTGTTTGCACTTAAATGGCATACTGTATAATATTATGGAATCCACTTATTTACAATCCCCCTATGTGGTATGCATATTATAGAGGGTACGCATGTCATTTATGGTTTATATGCAATCTTTCCAGGGAGCCTCCATATTTCATTCATTACATTTTGAAGACCTTGTGACCATTTGTCTCCCTCTTTTTCCTCTTCTCATTTTTTTTTCTTTCTCACCCTTTCCCCCATTAAACAAATGCGTTTCTTCACTTTTAATAATAATATCCTTTGCAAAGTGATTTTTACCAAATTCACTAAGTTAAGAGAAAATCTTTTTGCAAAATGAACACCCTGTTAGTCGTTGGTAAATCAACCCCAATTTGTTTGCACCTACTAGGTAAAATGAATTGCAGTAAGAAGAGAAAATACAGTGGCAACAAAAGATTTGTTGATTTGCATTAGTAGTAATCTGTATTTTTTTTCTTCCCTCTAAAAGGGCAGTGTAGGCATAATATGGAAATAGGTGCCATAGATTGCTAACATTATGATAAGGGATATGAGTTATACTCATTAATTGAAAAAACGTCATTGATTATACAAATACAACTCCTAACAACTGCCAACAATCTGCCAGCCCTGCTACTTATACAGATATACTGTAACCTAATCCAAGGTGAGAGAAGGCCTAAATTACAGTGTGCCATTGTTCTCTATGGGGAGAAATGAGGCACACAGAGCCAGACATGTGAGCTGAAGGTAGAATGTCAGCCTTTTCAGTCTTTGTTTAATCTTACTGAGATAACCTTCCCAAGCAGAATAATTCTGTATAGAAAATCTAGTTTTGCTCAATAAATGGTTGTCTATAGGTACCCTTGACCATATGCTTGGGCACATGTGCAATATTTGTCCATGGTACTTGCCAATATTACTCAGATTTTAATAAAGAGATATATGATGGCACCAAGTTTCAGGGTACAGTTTGTGAAAAGTGCATTTATCAGTAGGTATATTGAGTGTCTCTGACCTGTTTTTTTATGTTAATAGTATAGATGTAGAACACCAAGTAAATGTATAAAAATATAAATTTATCTGCAATGAATAGGACCTGTCATGAGATATTTGGACCTAAATCAAAATGTTGCAAGAAATAAATTAAATATGTCAGCTGTGAGGTGCAGAAGCCATACATCTATAACAAGTTAGATGTACATTTAATAAACAACCTTTCCTGCCTTTACACATTGTGGCCCTTCACTGCTTATAAAGCTGTCAGAGGAGAGTTTGTTTATTAACATTTGAAGTTCTTTTCTCTGGCTGAGAAGAGAAGTGAATGAAATATGCGGTGAATGGCCACCATGTGTATTTTAGGTGAGATTAGTGATGATCTTGCGTGATCACGGCTCAGATACTCCTGAATGAACAGTAAAGTTTAAAAGTTGACAAACTAACAGTTAAATAATAACTTAAAAATTAATATAGGATCTATGTGAGAGGAACAATTTATAATTAACTATGTTTTTATTTACAGTATGTTATGATATTCCTGTGGCACTTGTGAGAAAATGTATTAATAAATAAACTCAGTTAAAAGTGCCATGGACATGGGCTGATATAAATAAAAACACAGTTACAGTAATTATGAATGGTCCCATATGTAACACTACCCCCATAGAAGTTGCTGATGTCAGGGTTCCCCCTTGCTGCACAGCTAGTCACACAGCAGTTCCTTATTGCATCCAAACACAGAAGTCAGTCCTCTGGCTTGTTTTTTTGTTTTTTTATTAGGGGATGATAACTTGGATGGGATAAGGGATTATGGGATGCTCAACTTGAAAACGTCCAACAATCAAAACCAGGGACAATTTCCTCCCTATTTACAGATTCCTCTTCCTTACACCTGCACAAACTTAGTTCCCTTGTACAGCTCCCGGTGGTTCACTCCTGGGGGAGCTAACCATCTCTAGTTAGTTCAGTTAGTGCAGGAAGCTAGCCCACCTGGCTGCCACCAGCCCACCTGGCTGCTTTCTCTTCCCAGTCCTCCTGACTGACACACACGTGGAGACTCACCAGGGCATGGTTGGAGGAAGACTTGGCATACTGCTTTCTTCAAGAGAGCACTGTTACAGCTGTCAGTCTCTCCCCTGCTCACCGTCTCTACTTGCTCTCTCTGCTGCCTCTCCAGCTAAGGTCCCTCCAACAGACTCTTCTTAGCACTGCTTTTCCATCTTCCATCTGACTCCTGGACTGGCATTGCTCATTCCTATTTAAGGGCTCCTTAGTCCCCTGCCAGACCCACTTCTGGGGATTGGCTAAGGGCCCCTAAACATTTAGGGCAACCTCTCCTAGCCTTCACCCACTATCTTCTAGAATGCTCTCCAACATTCTAGGAACAGGGGGAGGCACCAGCGAGCTGCCAGGATGAGTCACCCAGTCCTAACCTCTGGTAACCCTGGCCTAATTACAGACTCACAGGCTAAACATGAGTCATAGTATAGTTTGCCTGCTCTCACTTCTAGTAGGACACACTAGAGGGTGCTACACTTTTAAATATATAAAGGAGAACAAGCTGATAAACGTGTCCCCTCTAAAAGTCTACAGTGAAATGGTAAGAGAAAGGGGTCAGGCAGGACCCTGAATGGACCTCATGATTTTTCAACATGGCCTGCTGCCATTGCACTAGATTCGACATACACTGTTTTCTATATATTTATTTTCTGTTTGCCCTAATTATAGAATGTTTGTGTATTAGCACTCTGAACATACACATGAATATTTGAGATGCTTTTAGGTTTAGGATGCATCACTGATAGATAGGGTTACATTGAAATCACAATAGTTATAATGTACTCTGTCTTTTGCACATTTGGGTAATAATAAATGCATTGAAATGAAAAATATAGTAGGCATGCAGATTTTTTTTTCATGAGAGACTATTGGATGATTGTGGATAAGCTCAGAAAAGCACATCATAATCAAGCACTATCACTGTAGCAAAACAATTGCTTGAATTTTCCCAACCCCTAAAAGAAATACTGTGTACATCAATACTCCAGTAGTGTTAGTAAACCCATTGCTGGTGGTTTCACTGTTACACTTTTACTGGGATATGATACCTCAAAGAGGGTTAGAAATGATACATAATAAAACTAAAACAATACCCTATTTCCTATTGATAAGTACAACTGGAACTAACAGTATGTTTAGCTGTTGAGAAGAGTTAGGCCCCTTTCACACTGATCCGCTGCAGTTTCCTTGCAGCGCAGCGTGCCCACAGTATTTGTGTGGGTTACTTCTGCTTTGCCATAGACGTCCATTAGATTGGACAAGATATGCTTTCAGAAAATGCACCAAAACCACCCAATCTAATTGAAACCTTTGGCAAAGCACGGATAACCTGCATGAATACTGTGGGTTCACTGTGCTGAGGGGAAGCTACAGTGGATCAGTGCGAAAGGGGCCTAAGGCCTTTATTTGAGGCCTGCAAAATCTTGTCACCCTCAACTGCCCTGGTCATGCCTACAAGGCCCTCTTGTACACCTACGGGCAATATTTACTAAAGGATAAGTAATGAGAGGGGATGTAAAGGTAATTCACTTCAAACATCTGATTACATGCAAGGGAACTTTAAAAACAAGAGCATCTTTTCCACATGACTGGTTGTTTATTACAAAAGTTACATTATCTCTCTCTTTACTTGACTTTACTTTGTTACAGTGGTACTAAAGCCTAAAGCCTAGTACACACAGGCTGAATGTCAGGTGGCATCTTTTTGTATTCATGTGTATTAAGACTGCTGAAAGGCAAGAATCAATGCAGTGACTGCCAGTTAGACACTTTTACATGACTGGATGGCTGAAATGTTGACTCAATTGCAATTCCTCTCCCATCACATTATAGTGAATGGGTCCCCAAAAAGCCCCGGGTCTCGGGTGGGCATTGTTCTATTATTTGCCCCGAGCGCCGCCGCCGAGCGGGGACCTCTCTGATCCCGAGCTCCTCCGAGTGCGTCCGAGTCACATAACAGGTCCTGCCTTGTGGAGCCTGCAGCGCCTATGATGGACGTCCCACTGGTCCAATGGTGGGACTGCGGGAGGTGTGACGTCCATCATAGGCGCTGCAGGCTCCAGAAGGCGGGAATTACAATGCGACCGCCGTGCCACATCAATCCCCGCTCGGCGCTTAGACAGCCGCTCTCCTCCTCTCCTCTGGCTGCCTCGCAAACCACGGCTGAGCTGAGCTGAGCTGCTGCTGCAGGACAAGTGAAGTCTGTCTCCTGGTCAGGTAGGTCAGTGTGTGTATGTCAGTTAGGTAGGTCAGTGTATTTCAGGTAGGTCAGTGTGTGTCAGGTAGGTAGGTCAGTGTATGTCAGGTAGGTAGGTCAGTGCATGTCAGTGTATGTCAGGTAGGTAGGTCAGTGTATGTCAGGTAGGTAGGTCAGTGCATGTCAGTGTATGTCAGGTAGGTAGGTCAGTGTATGTCAGGTAGGTAGGTCAGTGTGTGTAAGGGCACTGGTAAGCCAGGCAGCGACCAGCAAGTGAGCTTACCCCCGCCACACAACCCCACGCCCAGCCAAAAAAAACTTGCGCCACTACCACCAGCCTTGGACTTCGGGCTGAAGCCCCTGGTCTTTTTGCCACCTAGCAACTCCCCTGCCTAGTGGTTCCAGGCTTGTAGAAACATGATGCTGAGGGAGACGGGCACACAAAAAGTGACCAAAATGTACAATCACAAAGAAAGCAATTTACTACACCACATATGTAAGCATACAGTCTGAGAAAACTTTCAAAAGATTTCAATGGGGCTGAGGTTTAAGAACAAGTAAATGAGGAATGATAAAGTAGAGAAGTGCCTATAGCAAGCAGTGTGATTTAGGCTTCCATTTCTGGCACAGTTGGCAAACATCTGTCTACCTGGTGGTTCTAAGCACAAATAAACTCTTTCTTTACCTTTTACCATTTATTTTTTAGATATTATGAACTACAGACAGCCTTTTCGTGTAAGATTTAAAACAAATGTCTGTAGGATAATATTTCACAGTATAAATCTGTTGCATTAAAGCCCATTATTTGTTTTAGTTCATTTTATCACATGTGACATATTTATTTTACAGCAGCACCACAAATTTGAACAACACAATTCTTCGTTTTGATTTAATGTCACATTATTCAATCTATCTTGATTAACACAACCATTATCCAAGCTGTAAATTATGCCTGATCCCATCATGCTCAGCTTATTTAATATTGTTTGCTTACGTTGAACTGAATAAAATGACTCTACTAATTCAAGAAATAGCTCATACAATGCTGTTATGTGACTTGCTAATGAACCTGGAAATGAATGCCTTTGAAACCAACAGCCATATTGTCAACATGAAACTAGAACTCTAGGTTATAAATCTTCATAGCAGACTATGGAAAAAGAAGGTCAGAACTTTGAATTGGTCAGGACTGTCTTTCTTTGTATAGTGTTGTCAATCTAACACATTACAAAACTATTTAAGGTAAGAAGAAAATGGGGATGACTTCACTGGTATGCTGCTGCTACGTTACTGTCCAATCACAGACTGAGGTGGGTCATGAATCAGACTGTACTTCTACCCTGTTTCCCCGAAAATAAGACCTAGCATGATTGTCGGTGATGGCTGCAATATAAGCACCACCCCCAAATAAGCCCAAGTTGTAGGTCTTATTTTCAGGGTAGGGCTTATTTTTGGGGGAAACGGGGTAGGGCTTATTTGGGGGGTAGGGCTTATATTGCAGCCATCATCGACAATCACGATAGGTCTTATTTTCGGGGAAACAGGGTAGAATGCTCTGTAGTCGGAAGAGAGGTCCGTTATCATATATTTTTTAGCTGTGTATGTAACCTACCAGTGCAGTTGCTGGATTAATTTCTTTTATTTTCCCCTTATGTTTTATCTCGTGATCCTGCCAGCAACACACTTTCTGTCTTAGGGTGACAACACTCACTCCCTATACTGTATACATGGGGAAGCAAATTGGCCACCCTAGGCCAGGACTACAATATCCTCTCCCTCTCCTCTCCTCCATAACATCGAGTGAAGGGGTTCTATAGTTTTCAAGAGATAGCAGAAAACAATGTAACCGACAAGAGTGAAGCATAGGCAAAGAACACAGGAAGTTATCAGCTGACAAAGTTTCTGAAACTTTTTTTGCACTTCTAGAATGGATCTACAAGTACATTTAACATACCAAATAAAAGAAGTTCGTTGTTAGGGTTTACATGCCCTTCAACTTCAGAATTTGGCCTTTGTGGCTTTTATGACCATGATAGAGATGTCAGTTTGTAAGTTCCCTTGGGGTTAAGGACTGATCAGAAAGGCTTCGTGGATTTTTTTTAAGTGAAACTTGCACATATATATTAGTGCATACAAAACGGATAAATCGATTCTCAGTTCTCAAGCATTACTCTTAAAGACTATGAGCATAAATAAGGACGCAAAACAAAAAGCAGAAGCTTTTTACGCCACATTAGATATTGTCTAATACATTACATAAGTAAACATAGTACATACCAGTCTGCAACAGCAATTCAAAATTACACCTCTAGGACAACAGGGCAAGGCCTCTCTAAAATCCAGGTGCTGTACTTTCCCCTGCAACAAAAAGCAAAAACAAAAAAAGAATTATAAATGTGTAAAATCAGTTTATTATGTTATAATTAGAAACCCTGCTGGGTAGATACACTCTCTTGGAGAAATGTGTGATAGCGACAACTGTGTCTGTCTCAGTTGAATTGCATTGCTCTGCATAGATCAATGCCAGCTTAACAAAAGGACATGTAGAAAACAATGGTGCCCTGTTCACACCACACTGTGCAAATCACCGCACTGCAGGTAACCACACCACAGTGCATCACAGTGAGTTGTGGTACATAGATATGCAAGTAGCATCTTGTGATATTTCAACAAAGTAAAAAAAAATGCTTAATAGTACTTTGTGTCGTAATAACATGAAGCACCTCTCCTACACAATGGACACCGGTTGGTGTGATCCATGTGCAGGCAAGCTGATTGTACCAAAGTCGATACATCGATCAATCAAATTGGGTACAACCAACGTGTCAGATTCCTAGCATGCGATTAACGGCTATAGATGCTAGCAATAATGACTATGTTCTCCCAGTAGGGACAGCTCCCTGTGCCCCCCCTCCCCAAGAGCACACAATAATTCAGCGGGAGGGATTCCCTCATCAACACTGACTGTGTTGATGGGGCAATTGAGTGATCTTCTTTTCTGCAACTCTCTGTAATCATCTATGGCAGGGGTAGGCAACCTTTGAGAGATGGAGACCTACTTGAACAACAATAATGAATTCAAAGATCACCGCCCCCACAAACATATTACAAAAGAGTGCAGGGTGCGTTATACAGAGAATGCAAGGTTCACCAGTGCATTATGCTCAGAATGCAGGGCACATGCTCAGAATGCAGGGTTAAGGAGTACATTATGCTCAGAATGCACGGTTAAGGAGTTCTTTGCGCTCAGAATGCAGGGTTAAGGAGTGCATTGCGCTTATAATGCAGGGTTCAGGAGTGCGTTGCACACAGAATGCAGGGTCCAGGAGTGTATTAAGCTCAGAATGCTGGGTTTAGGAGAGGTGGGGGGTGATGGGAAGGATGGTAGAGGACACTGCTATGGGGGTGACTCTGCCCATAACAGTGTCCTCTGCCCCTTCACATCACCCCCCCCCACACACAGGGGTGTCTTCTGCCCCCATCAACCAACAATAGCAGTAACTTCTGCCCCCTTACCTCCCATAGCAATGTCTTACCGGTTTCTACAGGAGACTGGGAGGCAGGACAGTTCTGGACAGAGGTCGGGAGCTGGCAGAGTCAATTTTCATATTAGCAAGCTGGTGATTGGTTTCTTAGGACCACCCTGTGTCCTAGCAACCAATCAACAGCGGTTTACCTTAAAAATTTAATTCAGCCGGCTTTTCCCCCCGCCCTAAGTCCTGAGTTGTGATTCCACCCAGTCTCTGCTGTTCATTGATAACAGCGGCATAGGAGGCTGAAGGCGGGATTGAGAGAGAGACCGGGACATAGAAGACGCGGTGGAGCCACGGCAGAGGCTTGAGGCAGGAGGGAGAGAGAGCCTGGGACCGAGACATAATAAGTGTGGTGGAGCCACGGAGGAGGCTGGGAGGAAATCAAGGACCGGCACCTAGAATGCAGGGGTCAGCGGGGCTGGAACCTGTTTGCGGTCTACCTGTCACCTGCAGATGGGCGACAGGTGGACCGCGATCTATTGGGTGCCGACCCCCGATCTATGGCCTGCCTAATAGGAGATATTGCCCTGGACAATTGCCCTTACTTCCTGCTGTGTATGTGGAACAGGAAGTAATAAGGTAGATCCCAACTCCAAAACTAAAATAAAATGTTTTGCATTTGCATACACTTTAAGGTCTTTATCTGTTTAACAACTACAAAAGGAACAGGCAAGATTTATTTGTGTTTTTATGCCTTCTCAAATACTTTATTATGGCTTTCTGCCAAAGCACATGCACAATTTACAAGGGATAAGAAGCTTTCCAGTTCATTCTGTACTTGTATTATTTTCTTGATCTATAAAAGGCTTACCATAGTTGAAAAGAGGTAACAATATTGTGCTGAAAACCAGAAGATTGTAATGTGAAGGACCTCTAAAGATAAATACATGAAGGATGATTTACTAAAGAAGCCAGGGTTTTTTTACTTCGCAATGTGATCGTTCACTTTGAAAAATGCATGTTTGCTAGTGAATGAGAGAAAATAGAGTGAAACCTTTTCACTTTAAATAACCAATAATGTGTGAGGGAAATTTAAAAAGCAGGATTTTTTGATAGTGTGTGATTGGTTGTCACAGATTCATCTTATTTACTAAACTCAGTGAACATTCACTTTGCTAAGTGAACAATCTCTTTAACTTTGGAAAATCAAACTGAAAGTCTGGATGTATACTCTACAACACTTTAAAGTGAAATGCACTTTTTATGTAAATTCATTTTATGTTTATGCTGGAGTTCAGGATTGTAGCTTAAACATAAAATTGCAGCAATGGAAAAGCAATGCAAAGCAATAAATTCTCTAACATTGTTCTGCACCTGACTGCTGGAGATAAATATGTAACATGGCCACAGATAGAGCAAAGGCTACATTAGACGGCAGTATAACTTGGGACAGAAACATAACAATTTAATTAGTGAATTACTGCATGTACAATTGTTATATTCTTGAAGAAACTGTGTCTAATACATATATGATCATATAGACAAAAATATGGAACTAGAATATTATTTCTTATTCTCATTCATCAATATCGCTTCCTGTAAACTGTGGATGGGTGACATTTTATTATAGTTTTTACACTTTAAAACAGATGTAGCGTTTACATTTTCAAACAGATAAATACACTCATACATTCCATAAGCAATGTGCTCAGAAGAATTTTCAATATACAATTTACTGAAATTTTTTTTTATTAAATAAAAAACATGTCATACCTGCTCTGTGCAATGGTTTTGCACAAAGCAGCCCCACCCTTCCTCTTCTGGAATCCCCTGCCGGTGCTCCAGGCTCCTCCTCTTCTCTGAGTGCCCTTATAGCAAAACACTTGCTATGTGGGCATTCATGCAGGCTTGATCCTTGACACACACACAGTGCTGCTCAGACCTGTCCCCCACTCTCTGCTCACAGGATTTGAATGACAGCAGCAGGAGCCAATGGCTCCCTCTGCTGCTTACATGTCCTTTGAGGAGAGAGTGAGAGGGCAGTTCCTCCGTTTTTACCTTATTGCAGAGAATGAATTAGAGTACAACAACTTTAGCCTTTACAAACATTTTAATGTTAATGGAACTTTTTTGTCGTGGCTAGTTTTAAAAGGCATGCTAGTTAAACATTCTCTAAATAAGGTTTAGTAAAAGGAAACATGTACAGAAAGTAACATGGGGGCATCCAGTAGTGTCCCGTCCATAAGGGCCACAGGGGCACCGCCCCCCCTAATTTCTATGCACCTGGCCTCTAATCTCCATGCAGGGCGCCGGACGCATAGAGTTCTACAGTTTTTTTTTAAAGCAAAGCACATGATTAGAGCACTGTGCCCTGAGCCCACCCACTTGTGACAATAGCGAATCAACATTCACTGATGTTTACCTGCCTCTCCTCCCAGTCAATCAGGACAGGAAGCGGGTCCTGAGACCAGATTGGCTGGGAGGAGAATCGACTGGATTGAGCAGGAGAAGAAGAAGGTGAAGCCGCTGAAGCCGCAACCTGGATGGGGTAAGTTCGGGGCTGACGGGCTTGTGAGCATGGCTGGCGGAGGGGTTGTTTGCAATCCCCTCAAAAAAATGGAGCACCAGCCGCTACTGGGGGCATCCATTGCTAGCCTCCTGAAACTGCTAGTTGCTTAGTTACCACTAGCTTTGATACTTTCTAAGTTAGTGACACTGAACGAGAATTTAATCAGATACTGGTATACTTCTATATAATTCTGTAAGAGTTAACATGCACATAATGAAAAAAAACATAATTCATACAATGACAAAGAAAGCAATCTTTAATTCATAATAGTTAGTTCATAGAATGTTTGTTCCCTTTATAGAAGAACTTCAGGAAAAAAAATAGTTAAATGAAGGCAGGTGCATTCATCTCTCTCTTTTGTTAGCAACTTACTGGTTCACTGCGTGCTGAGAGTACAGTTTTCTCTATACTCCAGCTCTCTAAAACCTAGTACACACGGGGCAAATTTCGGGTGGCATCGGCTAGTTCAATAGACCCAGCCGACATTCGGCCTGTGTATACTGAAGCCGTTCCGACAAAGTTCGGCTGGCTTCTTCGAAGGGACATGACCGAAAAAGGTCTGCCGATAGGCTCCCAATCAGCGCTCTCAGCCGATGACTGAGAGGGCTGACCGCAGTGTTCTGGCAGCTGACCCTCCCCAGTCAGAACACAATAGGACAGCAGGGGAGGTTGCTGTATTAACATTGGATAGTTAGTACAGCGACTCATCCTGAGCTGTCAGTTTTTTTTTCATACAGCCCTGCTAAATGAAACTAGTAGGTTGTTCCAGGCTTTAGAGGAGGGATATGGCTCTCCTACACAGCAGCTGCTCTTCCTGCCCCTCCTTGTCTGCCTTTTTTACCCTCTGCTTCTGTCTTCTGTTCTCTGTTGTCTGGTTTTTTTTTATTCCAGAGTTCAGTTCCTTTTTAAGTCAGAACTCTCCCTGATCATCTCTTGTAACATGTCTTTGACACTTTAGTAGAGCATCTCTCTATGCTGGTGATATCAAAGGCCCCACTAGTTCATTGGTGTTCTGGAAGGGGTACCAATAACCATTTTTTTTTGGGGGGGGTGTTATATTTTCAATAAAGTAGACATTTACAGATGTAAAAGTAGGAGTAGAGAAGAAGAAGAATTTCTGTTCTCTTCCTGCTTGGTGCTTCACCCATCATCTAGACACAAACAGAGAACAAATATCTCCCATAAAGACAAGGGTAGCAATAAAATCCTGACAGAGGCTATAAACCTTCTCCTCTCCTTTTGTATTTTAGCTTCCTTTGAAGGGATATCCCCTCACAAATAGGAAGAAAGTGGGGACCTCCCTCAAACTGACAGGAAGTATGGAAGACACAGCATATAAGAAAAAACTTTTTTTTCATGCTATCCTAAAAGAAAAAAAATATTTGGCTTTAGTTGTTATTTAAGTTTTAACGTTAAATATAAGCAAGGATGACTATTTCAGTCACTGCACCATGAGATATAGGGTTCTAACTTATTTTTATTTTATTTTTTTAAACGAGTAAGTGTCCATTAAAATGTTTGGTTAATTTATTTAATTTTATGTGGCTCAAATTTCAGATCTTAGTAGATTGATAAACGTATGTTTATAGCAATTGGCTATGCAACTAACTTGATGTTTTTATTTTGGTGACGGTATCATATAAGCAAAGATGGGAGTAGCATTGTTGAAATCAAATCAAAGCTCTATTGAGAAGACCCTTCTCAATTTTCATATGGAGAAAGAATCTAGAGCTGGCAGGTCAATGAGTAGATTATACCATGAGGACAGGGGCTTCCTGTAAGTAATCTCTGTTTAGCTGTGCTTACTTATATAAAAATGTAAAACATGCCCTGCTCAAACTTTCTTCCCATTTTTAGCACAGTTCCCAATGTGGTGAAAACATAAAGTGACTGGTTTATGTAATGATAATGGTGCATTACAGTAAACAAATTATACAAAAATCCTTATTTCAATGCAGAATTATGGGCAGGTCTAAAATCCTCAGATTAATCCATGAATTCATCGAAAAATCGTTACATGGTAAGTCCACCCTAAAATGATGTTTCATTTTTTGGTACATACTGGAAAGGTAAACAACTTCACAATATATTTTATTGCTTGTGGTCTGTGTTGGTAGAATGTCTGCCATTGAGTTCCTGGGTCTCCACACCTGCTGTAGCCATTATAAGGGAGTCACACTGTTCATGATGGATTTTTTATTTTATATTACAGGGATTACAACAGGAGGAACAAGCAAAGGTGGACCCAAAGCTCCCAGGTGCACAGTAAGAGGAGTTGGTAATGTTGGATGGAGATCGCACTGCTAGAGTGTCAAAAACATATAAGCACACCAAGCGCCACCAGTAGATCCAATCTCACTTTTGACATGACTGACCCTTATGCAGGTGCAAAACGGGATTCCCACTATGTGTAATAAATCCAATCTGAATGCTGATATATGCAATCTGGAGTCTTCTGAAGCTATTTGGTCCATTTTTAATAAAGAAGAATTCCATATCGGTAGATTTATACATGGTCTAGCTTGGACTAATGTAACTATGCATACGTATACCTTAGCAGGCCGATGGCTCTAGAAGTTGGAAATCCCTGAAGTAGACACCCCTATTCCAGTGATTTCCACTTGCTTCCAGCTCCCATTCTGAGTGGCTGTCCTGCTGCATTCTGAACACAGAAGGTCGGCCACCAAACACGAAGAATGCTTTGCATTTTCTCAATGAATGAATGCAAAACATTCTCTGACTGGGCTAAATGGAGATTGAGACATCACAGCCCTGCCCTTCCACCTCGTCCAATCAGAGAATGCTTTGCATACCTGGAATTCTTTTTTAAATGCAATTTTTAAATGTAAATAGTGCATCAGGCTGTATTTACATCAGCCTCCTGTAATTCCCTGCACAATTGAAGCCTAGGAAAGGAAAGAGCAGCACTATATGCCAGCCTGGCTCCACTGCACTGCACAGTGCTGTCAACCTGATAATGAGAACTTACTAATAGGGGGAGATAGGATAACATCATCAAAATTCTGCTAATTTTTCACTATCCAGCTGCTTGCTTTTAGTTCTGATTTAATAACATTGTTGAAAGGTGTGAATATACATAAACACTAGCAACTAGCTTTTGTCTGCTCAATTCAAAAATAAGCAACGTGAAACCTAAACTCTGCCAAGCAACTAGGCATCCATGTAATTTGCCATAGGCTCTTTATAGCATTACATTTGTATGGAGATGTGTGTGAAAAAATACACAAGTTTATTAAGTTTAGTAACTTAAGTTTAGTAAGTTTATTGTTTGCCCTTTTAGTCCTCTGCTTCCTGTAATCAGGTCTCATTTTGTACATATTGAGGGTTAAAAGGATATCTGTAGTTTAATAAAACCTCAGCACCATCTGCACCCCTCTGTGCTTCCCATGTAACATACTTTATAACACAGATTTCAGATCACAATGCTGCACATGCTCAACCTTTGTTCCCATAGACTCGCTAATCCATGTCTTTATGGACCTTGTCATAGTGGAACAGGTAGGGGCCATCCCCAAACTGTTCCCACAAAGTTGGGAGCATGAAATTGTCCAAAATGTCTTGGTATGCTGACGCCTTAAGTGTTCCCTCCACTAAGGGGCCAAGCCCAACGCCTGAAAAACAACCCCACACCATAATCCCCTCCTCCACAAAATAATGTGGACCAGTGCACAAATCAAGGTCCATAAAGACATGGATGAGCGAGTTTGGGGTGGAGGAACTTTACTGGCCTGACCTTAACCCAATAAAACACCTTTGGGATGAATTAGAGTGGAGACTGCAAGCCAGGCCTTCTTGTCCAACATCAGTGCCTGACCTCACAAATGTGCTTCTGGAAGAATGGCCAAACATTCCCATGGACACACTCCTAAACCTTGTGGACAGCCTTCCCAGAAGAGTTGAAGCTGTTATAGCTGCAAAGGGTAGGCCAAATCAATATTGAACCCTTTGGACTAAGACTGGGATACCATTAAAGTTCATGTGCGTGTAAAGGCAGGTGTCCCAAAATGTTTCACAATATAGTGTATCTATCTATGGAGGAGCAGCCTCTTCTTTTCTTTCATAACATGGGAATGGGGGGTTGTAGTCCCTGGATAGAGCTTGGTACAATGCTAACTGACTGTAGTGCAGCTCAGGCAAAGAGTAAATGGAATTTTAGGCTCACAGAGGTTTTGGCTGAATCATCTGATATATTTTTGAAATTATGGGACATAACAAAACAGTATTTTCACCAGATCAAAAGTGAACAAATCTGAGAAGTTCATTGTTAGGCCCCTTTCACACTAATGGATGGTGCATTCAATCAAATGTTGTCTGCTAAAAATTGATGGATAGGGATCCCCCCATCCATCTGGTGGATCAGATGACAGTCAGATGGAAACAGATAGGTGATCCGTTTCTATCTGACTGCCCCATAGAGAACAGCAGGCTATGTCTGTGTCCACTCTGCATAGCAGAGAGGACACAGAAATGTCATTCGCCTGCTCAGTGGGGATGAGCGGAGAGACCCCCCACTTAGCAGGAGGATTTGCTTGATGGGGCCTGCGTTGTCTGAAAATGGCCTTAGGGTTTACATACCCTTTTAACCTTTTCAGAGATGTTGAAACCACATGGGGGCAGAATTTTTCCTTTATTCATTTATTTACATTTTACACTTTTAGAATTTTAGATGTTTGTTTATATACCAAGAGTGAGACTTTTCATATACAGTAGAGATAAGTTAATGACTAAATAGCACTGGTGGAAAACACACACAATTTGGAATCTTCTGCCATATCCTGCTGTATATAATAAGTAGATTACATGCTTTCTCTGCCAGTATTAAGACAGATATGGTAAAAAAGATATCGAAACAAAATTGTATTTCACCTATTGCTTTACAGATTTTCTAGTCCCAGCTTGTAATAGCTTGGCTGTCTGTACCTTTATAACTAGGACGTCTCTATTGACAAGAAAAAATGATTCGGAACAGATCTGCTTTTGGAGAATGGCAGGCTGACCCATTCCATTAGTAATACTAATCAGATAATCACTAATGGATGCTCTAGCATCTGCTTACTTCAAGCCTTGAGGTTAGCAGGTTCCTCCTTTTAGTTTCCATTGCATATTAACAGCAAAATGAATCAACATGTGGAGTGCTGTGGATGACAGTATTATTACATAAGAGTGCTTGTAAACAACTCATACTGCTAAAAATATGTTACATTTATTAGACACCTTGTTGGAGGTGAAACAAATGCTATTGGGCCTTAATTTAGAGTCCTTTTTGTTCTTCATGCAAGGACTTTTGGTTTTCATTAGCCTCTGAACTGCATAATGTTTATTACAAAATTTTCATTTTCTTTTATTTAATAAGCCTATGAAAGCTTTAAAAATCAGATAATAGCCCAAAAAAAGGATGTGAAGAAAAGATAAACAATGATTTTTGCTGTTCAGAATATATTGTGTGCACACAAAGGAGACTAGCAGTTATGCTTGGGTACTATGACCTCCTGGGGCCAGGAACAATTGGAGACTCTGCACTTTCACGGTTAGCGCTTACTAGAGAATTGACATGCATTCTACAGGAGCTGACTTACTGGAAAATGCAGGTTTAATGCATACTAACCTTTCCCAAACTCCTCAAGTTCACTGCAACATTGGCAAAAATTGCAAGTATCCAGCACAGTAAATCAATAAACGTCATACAGGCTCAGGTTTCTAAAAAGACTATATAAGCCCCACTCTATGGATGCAGATTTAAAAGGGTTGATAGGCAAACACAAAGCAAATTAATAATTGATTTCAATTAAAGTTTTATATAAATCATATGGAACTATGTGCCTACAGTGACTACTGTCGCAGGCTAGACAGCGTAAAAATAGTCACATAACTCAGATCCTCTCTGTGGTAGTGAGTAAACTCTTTTATCTTGATTCAATGCTGAAAACACAATTTCCATAAATTACATTTCCAAAGAAATGTATTATTGGCAGTTAATTTACGCTATATTCATAGTTTGGATGTCTTTACTGTTTGTGGTAAGACTTTATGCAATATTAATGCATTTTTGGATTATTAATGGTACGTGGTTTAGACCAGTGGTCTCCAACCTTTTGGACCTTACAGACCACTAAACTCAAAATTTTTAATCCAGTGGACCACTGACATGAATTTTACATGCCTTATACACAATGCTCTGACTCCCCTCAGCACTCTGCATCACACTGCTGCCTTACATAGACTCATCATTGGATCTCACCTCCTTATCCAGCCATGTGCTTGAGCTCCGTGCTCCTTCCCACAGTCTTTGATTAGCGCAGCCATTGTAAAATCTCCTCCTTCTTAACCTCCCACACTTTCACTACTCCCGGCGCCTGCCTCTGGGTGCACAGGAGCCGGAACTACAGAGGAGGCATCGGATATCAATGTGCTCTGACAGTATTGACTGTCAGTGCGCATTGAGAACAACACCAGAAACAACATTTGGTGGTATACATCCACCACAATGCTGATTTGCAGCAAAACCCCTGGGAACCACCAACATTTTCTCGTGGACCACCAGTGGTCCACAGAATACTGGTTGGTGACCGGTTTAGACTACTTGTGGTCAGCTGTTGTCACATTGCAGGACTGTGCCTTAAATAGCAATGTTCAGGCTACAGAACACCATGTAGTTTAACAGATTCTCCTTCACCCTTCTGATTTCAACCTGCACACTGCTATAAAAACAAAGGCACTTCGTGTTCTTCTGCATTCAGCCCTATAGTATTAGCAGAATATATGCCAATCTACCACCTACACCTCTCTTTATAAATGTCATATACAGTAAAACCTTGGTTTGAAAGTAACTTGGTCTGAGAGCGTTTTGCAAGACAAGCAAAATATTTTCATAAATTTTGACTTGATATACAAGCGATGCTTTGATATACAAGTAGCATCAAGTCTCAACTGAGTATAAAAGAGAAGAGAGACTCCTCTAAATGTGGCAATTTGGTTACATTTAATGAAGGTACAACATTTATCATCTCATATCCTCCCAGCTCATCATCCTCCTCACCGCCATCAATGTTATCCCTTCTATGCTGCACTCCACAAGCTCTTCAAGCCTCACTTTCAGATCGCTCTACTGCAGGGTAGTCTTTCCAGTCACGATTGCAGATTGACATAGTTGAGAGCCGGTGGTGCGGAGGATGGTCTATGTGGACAGCTTTACCCCAGATGCCTGCATACTTAGATGTGCCAGTTTTAATCATCAACCATGTGAGTTGCTAAATGTTTTACCTTCATTAAATGTAACCATATTGCTAGACTTAGAGGGGCCTCTCTTCTCTTTTATACTCTGTAGCTCCTGCTGGATTTTGCTTCTTATCCCCTTGTGGAAGCATTCCATTTTTTTAATGGACATTTTGTTGTTACACAAACTATCACATTGCTATAATCTTTTTATATGGACTATAAACTGAAAGACCTATGAATAAATGGTTGTGGAACGAATCATCTGAGTTTCCATTATTTCTTATGGGAAAATTTGCTTTGATATACAAGTGCTTTGGATTACAAGCATGTATCCAGAACAATTTATGCTTGCAATCCAAGGTTTTACTGTATACAGTATTGTCCTACTATCCAAAGGTGTATTACCCTAGCATGACCAAGGAGATTTTTATTTGTATAAGCGACCTGGCATTACTGTAAATAATATTATCCCAGACATATTTACCCATTTTTTCTTATGTAATGTTTTTAGGTTTTGAGAATGTGACAGTTTGCCATTTGTTGTTTAGATTTTGAGACTATTTAATTGAGCATCATAATACTACAGCAAATATCACATTGTGCAGGTAAAACTGATGTAAAAGAAAGAAAAGCAAGACTAGAGAAAAGTTTTATTTACAATGAACATAATAATCACTGTTCCTTTGATTGTGAAAAAAAAAAGAAATAATCACTGTGAGCTCATTGTCTACCACAGTGATAACATAATAAGAAACAATATTAACTAGGGCCTAGTCTATTAATAACATGAGCTCAACCCTTAGGGGGCTTAGAGTTTTAGCAAAACACAAAAACAACGTGATATATACATTAAAAAAAATCTGCAATATGCACCTTCATTTTGAGCTGTCCTTCAAAGTAAACTCTTTTTTGCCACAAGTTGTCCATAGTCATTCAACTCAACAGCCAGTATCATTCAACTTCAAAGACAGAGGACATACTGTGGTGTATCACCACAATGCCATTGATATTATCAATTCAGCACTGCTCTCAGAATCATTTAATATGGACAGGGTTCAAGGCAAAGAGGAAGAGGAGCCCGTGGCAAGTAAGTATAAAAAAAGCATAGATTGCAGGGTGAGCGCAGGAACTGTCGGTTAAAATTAAGAGCCTAGAGTTGACCTTTAAAATATTTAAAGAAGCAAGGTGTATGAGACAGTTCACATAAGGTGTTATTAAACTTTCCCTGTAAAAGTGTATCATTGTTTGCATATCTCAAGTATTTGTGTTGTTGCTATTCCCATTTTCTTTCTAGCATCCTTTGCAGGACAAACTATTATCAAAAACTGTATCCCAATAATTATTGCCCAGGCTCAGTTGCCTTGCAGGGGTTCCCTGGAATTTGCCCCCATGTGCTTGTTCCTGGCCTGGACTCTAACACGGGTACCTCTGAAGCAACCAGCAGAAGCTGAATAACATGATGCAGTAGACCACCTAACTGCTGCATTGCACATTCCCTGACCAGAGGAGTGGGAAACGCTATAATAGGACGTGGAACCATAGGAATGGAAGAGTGAGTCTTTGGGGTAAACAAAAGGTAAAAGAATTGGCAAAAATTCATAGTAATGTGCTGCTGAAAGTAAAAGTGATTTTTTTTCTCCTAGGATTTATTACTACTTTAATAGATTGTTTTTACAAGCATTAAACCTTGTGTTTGGCCATGTCTCGGTGCTCTAGTTTTAGCTACTTGCTGATTACTGGATGTACCCTAAATGAGTGATTAACAAGTCAAACATTCTGACAAACTGACTATTTTTTTAGACATCCCTAGACACTAAGGGCCACGCAAGCCAAAATTGGCATGTCAATACAAGGCCTTTGAAAAAGCTTCTGTCTAAAAAAAATACTGGTTCATATGTGATCATTTTTTTTTTCAAATAACAGTGTTCAATAGCTAGTAACTACTGAGAATAGCTCATAAGTATCCTCCATGGGCTGCAGTTGTAGATAATAGTCCAATCAGGACAGCTTTCACGTGGAGCCACAAACCACCAAAAGCTAAAACATCAAGTATACAGGCATATCCCACTTTTAAGTACACAATGGGGTTTATTTACTAAAGCTGGAAAGTGCAAAATCAGGCTCCCTTCTGCATAGAAACCAATGAGCTTCCTGTTTTATTACCAAAGCTTAATTGAACAAGCTGGCATTAGAAGCTCATTGGTTTCTATGCAGAAGTGAGGCTGATTTTGCACTTTCCAGCTTTAGTAAATAAACCCCATTGTGTACTTAAAAGTGGGATATGCCTGTGCCTATATTAGTATGCTACACATTATGACAGGTACAGTGTATCTGTATTCTGCTGGTAGATATAGGTAGTCTAAAGGAAGGAAGAATAAACATATCAATGCCAATTAAGTTTTCCATATTAAAAAAGTGTTTTTTTGTTTTTTTTTTACCTTTTTACAAATACATTTTATTTTACAAAAAATATATACATTTCAGGTCCTTGCATACATGTGGGGGAGATTTACCAAAATCTCAAATTTAGTACAGTTGTGCATGGTAGCCAATCAACTTCTAACTTCAATATGTTTGATTAAATTTTGACAATAAAACCTAGAAGCTGATTGGTATACAGCTATATAGGGAGATCGGTATTCACAGCTGTCCCTCCTGCTGCACCGATGATCCCTGACTGTGAACCAGGGGACCATCCAGGATTAGCCCCACAGCCGGGATATCAGGCAGCACTTGCAGGTGTCTGGGAGCTGTCCCCGTAATGTGGAAGATTTGAGATGTCTGAATCACTGTCTTCTTCCCCGCCCCCCAGCTGGGAGAAGAAAATTGCTGATTTCCCTATCAACACGGTCTGTGTTCATGGGGAAATTGTGCAAATTTCTTTCCTGCAACCAGTAGTTGCAAGAAAGGAATTTGCACCATGTATGGCTGGCCTAACTGCTTAGTAATGAGTGTGTATTATATAAACAAGGATGTAACTGTTCTTAAACTGGCTATGCTTGGTTAACTTTTTTTGTGTTTTGTTTTGCCAGCAGGCTGAATAAAAATAAAAAAACAAACAGGTTCCTCCATCCACACAAACAAGATAAATGGAGCAATCCCCCCACCCCACTGACGGGACATTGTATTCTGACAGCGGGACCCATTACTGTCAGAAAACACTGATCAGCGACTGCAGACACTGATCCATTCAACAGAGGTTTATCGACTGACTTCTGTCAAACAGGAATGGCCACACACTGATCAAAATTCAGGCAGTCCCTGCTGAACTGGCTGAATTTCAGTCCATCCATGACCAGCTGCAATTTTTCAAGTCATCCAAGCCTAGAATTTGCTTGAAACTACTCACTCCTACTTCCTACATACCTCAAAGATCATAAGAATTATAATACCTATATTTTTATCAGCAAGTTTCTTTAAAATGGTTGTAAACCTTAACATATACCCACTAAAGTGACATGCCTCAGGTGACACACAGAGAGGAAACAAATTTTCCTACATAGGTTGTACTTGTTTATCTTCAGCACTCTCTCCTCCAAAGCCTCCTAAAACACACATTTTACCCAGCATTTCTGAGCTTTGGAAAGCGGGAGGGGGTCTGAGGTCACACACTGCACAGCATAGAGCAGGGAGCCAAGTCAAATTTGAGACCTGAGTATGAATGGACACTATCCCATCTACACAGTCTCACAGGGAAACATGCACAGCTGAGGCTGTCATTCACCTACTGTGTTCTGGGGAGATGTGTCTCCCTGGATTGTCTGGTGTCAGCAAGTGACTCATTCAGATAGTATAACAGACAGAAATCACACTTGGTGCTTTAGGTTAAGGGAAATACATGTTATAGAATTATATGCTTTGTTAATTTTTCATTTCAGAGATTTGCAACCACTTTAAGTGCCTGGTACATAGCGAGCAGATCAGTCTATTCACGCCAGTAAAAGTGTTTAAAGGTTCTGGTTTCACAGGTGTTGTACAAAGTAGTTGACGAATGACTATTTACATTGTCAGATGTCGTTAAAGGAGAAGTACAGCTAAAGCTTGTTTGGCTGTACTTCTCCTGTGGATCACAGGAGTGCAGTACGTTCTGCACTCCTGTGACACATTTTAAGCCGACAGCAGGCTGAAGCCCGCTGTCGGCTGATGTCACAGAGTCGGCAAGATTGCGACAATATGGTTGGGATCCGCCCACAACCCTGAAACGGAACCTGGCTCAGCCTTTCAGTGAGCTGCTGAGAGGCTGAGCAAGCTGCCCTCATCCCCTCCACAGCCCAGCGCTCCAGTGAGTGCAGCGGAGAGGGTAGAGCAGAAAGCCAGTGACTGACAGTCACTAGCTCTCTGCTCACAAAGCTCTGAGAACCGAGCAATCAGCACTATTTGATAGCTCGGTTTTCAGTCTTTGAGAGGGCGATAGATGCAGCATCAGACTGATGCTGCATCCACCTGGGTAAGTGTAATTATTAAAACAAATAAATAAAATGCTGGACTTCTCTTTTAACTGAGTAGATATTTGGCTTCACCTCATACAAGTGCCAATTATCACAGGAGTAGTTCTAATAATAAATACATTAGCCAGTAAAAGCTTTGTGACATTTAGGGTGCCCAATCATTAGATAAAGATCCTACCCTTGGAAGGTCACTCTTCCTCATGGCATGCATGGCATGTTGCATGTCAGTAGTCTGAAAAGTGAGCTTTTATCTATTAGAAAACATCTCCCTCCACATGTGGTCACCTCACTCTGTACCACTAGCATTCAGATTATTCAGCATTTTATCTATGTGCATGAATACCCCGAGAAATAAAATGACCTGAATAAGGGTTACCTTATCATACTTGTTGCAGTAGAGATAATGTTGTTAGCTCAACAAAAATCCTCTAAAACACCCCCTGAACATCAAACAGATAAAATCCACCTACACAGAGAAATAACTAAGGCTGTGCATTGTTTTCATGCTGTGATAATTACTGCTTTTCCTCTACACCTTTTGTAATCAGCCGTATAGACTAAAGCATTAACAACCTCAGTATGGGTTTGATATCACAAGTGAGCAGATAACAGGGTAAAGCAGCGGTGTAGCAACACAGTCACTTGCTAGTTTGTATGCCTCAAATAAAAAAAAGAAATATATTGTTTTGAGATAAAGAAACTATGGCCCTTAAAATACTTTTAAGAAAGTTGGACGGGAACATGCAATACATTACTACAGTTGACGGAAGTCAACATAAATATTAATATATCATATATTCTATTGCTTGAATTCCAATTATTCTGCAAAATAATATAGAAGGCATGAAGGACTAATGCTCCAGTCGCAATGTCTGTTATTAATTCAGATAGGAAAATATTATGTGCTTTAATGCTGAATAATATCTAGCTGGAAACAATGGAAATGCTAGGATCACCAGTTTGAACACAGGCGAAGTATATTAAATAAGAATTGAATATAACTTTGACCACACACATGGAATCTCAAAGGAATTGAAGTTGCAGAGCTAGGCAGCATTTCTGACAAAAAAATACTGACATAACATACAATCACAAAAGTAAGTACACCCCTCACATTTTTGTAAATATTTTATTATATCCTTTCATGTGACAACACTGAAGAAATTGCACTTTGTTACAATGTAAAGTAGTGAGTGTAAAGCTTATATAACAGTGTAAATTTGCTGTCCCCTCAAAATAACTCAACACACAGCCATCAATGTCTAAACCGCTGGCAACAAAAGGGAGTACACCCCTAAGTGAAAATTTCCAAATTGGGCCCAAAGTGGCAATATTTTGTGTGGCCACCATTTTTTCCAGGACTGACTTAACCCTCTTGGGCATGGCGTTCACCAGAGCTTCACAGGTTGCCACTGGAGTCCTCTTCCACTCCTCCATGACGACATCACAGAGCTGGTGGATGTTAGAGACCTTGCGCTCCTCCACCTTTTGTTTGAGGATGCCCCAGAGATGCTCAATAGAGTTTAGTTCTGGAGACATGCTTGGCCAGTCCATCACCTTTACCCTCAGCTTCTTTAGCAAGGCAGTGGTCGTCTTTGAGGTGTGTTTGGGGTCGTTATGTTGGAATACTGCCCTGCCGCCCAGTCTCTGAAGGGAGGGGATCATGCTCTGCTTCAGCATGTCACAGTATATGTTGGCATTCATGGTTCCCTCAATGAAACGTAGCTCCCGAGAGCTGGCAGCACTCATGCAGCCCCAGACCATGACACTCCCACCACCATGCTTGACAGTAGGCAAGACACAATTTTCTATGTACTCCTCCCCTGGTTGCCACCACACACGCTTGACACCATCTGAACAAAATAAGTTTATCTTGGTCTCATCAGACCACATGACATGGTTCCAGTAATCCATGTCCTTAGTCTGCTTGTCTTCAGAAAACTGTTTGCGGGCTTTCTTGTGCATCATCTTTAGAAGAGGCTTCTTTCTGGGACAACAGCCATGCAGACCAATTTGATGCAATGTGCGGCATATGGTCTAAGCACTGACAGGCTGACCCCCCACCCCTTAAACCTCTTCAGCAATGCTGGCAGCACTCATACGTCTATTTCCCAAAGACAACCTCTGCATATGACACTGAGCACATGCATTCAACTTCTTTGGTCGACCATGGCAAAGCATGTTCTGAGTGGAACCTGTCCTGTTAAACTGCTGTATGGTCTTGGCCACCGTGCTGCAGTTCAGTTTCAGGGTCTTGACAATCTTCGTATAGCCTAGGCCATCTTTATATAGAGCAACAATTATTTTTTTCAGATCTTTAGAGAGTTCTTTGTCATGAGGTGACATGTTGAACTTCCAGTGACCAGTTTGAGAGACTAAGAGCGATAACACCAAATTTAACATACCTGCTCCCCATTCACACCTGAGACCTTGTAACACTAACGAATCACATGACACCGGGGAGGGAAAATTACAAATTTCCCAATTTGGACATTTTCACTTAGGGGTGTACTCACTTTTGTTTTCAGCGGTTTAGACATTAATGGCTGTGTGTTGAGTTATTTTGAGGGGACAGAAAATTTACACTGTTATACAAGCTGTACACTCACTACTACATTGAAGCAAAGTGTAATTTCTTCAGTGTTGTCACATGTAAAGATATAATAAAATATTTACAAAAATGTGAGGGGTGTACTCACTTTTGTGAAATACTGTATGTATATATATATATATATATATATATATATATATATATACACACACATAACTACAATCGCTACACAAAGATATAAAACAATCGCTACACATGTACACTTCAAGCAAGATCTAATCCTGCTCATTTAGTTCTGATAGATCATGTTCCTTTGTTGTTGTTAAAGCAAGGTATTTGTGTATAATTACATTCTGTTGGCATGATTTGTGAATGAGATAACAGGCTGAAGATATGTGACCTCTTCAAGTATTCTGTTACCTGAATAGATGAGAAAATTTAGCAACCACTCACAGTCTCCATTTAAATATATCACTGCGGATTGCAGGCATAATCCTCTCTTTTGTTTGAAGCACTATATGGTATTCTGTAACTATTATGCAGACGCACTAATGATACCTCAAAAGATGATACCATTAAACAGAAATATATATCTCCGAGGATTTTTCCTTATCCTTTTTTTTAAATCTCCTTTAGAGTATGGCCAACGGGATCATTCTTTCATTAGATTCTGTAGTTAGTATTTTGTTGATAGATTAATCAAACTTCAGCTATTACTAAATATATACAAGGGTTGGCAGTGGTCAATGCAGTATACATAATATACCCATTTGTTTCCTGAAATTATATATAAATTATAGTCAAGCCATTTTATTGCATCTCATCGTCATTTACATAACAAACACTACATAAGCAGCTCATTGTGTCAGTTTAATACAAAGGGTTCAAAAATGGATCGGATTTTTAAAGGCATCACATAGAAACAAAAGATATGTAAAGTGTAAAGTAAAATACATAGATTTTTATTGTGCAGACATTAAAATGATTCCATAGAACCAGTATATAAGATAAAATCAACCATCAAGAATTCATCAATTCTGGGGAATCTACAAGGTCCCTGATCGCTGAACGCTACCCAGCGATCAGGGACCTTGTGGATTCCAAAGAATTGATGATTTTTTGATGATTGATTTAATCTTATATACTGGTTCTATGAAATCTTTTTAAAGTTTGTACAATAAAAATCTATGTATCTTACTTTACACTTTACAAATCTTTGTGGTGCCTTTAAAAGTCCCATTCATTTTGGAATACTTTGTACTATACTTGCTTGGGGATGTGGCACCTATCTAATTTAGATGTATGGCACTGACATATGTTTTTTATGTCAGTTTAATTCTGACACCAATTTTTAGTTCAACACAGTAAAGAAAAAGAAAGGTCCACATGATCCCATATCAACTAACACACATAGGTTCATTCAGCAATAGCAGAAAGCAATGGTGTAATTTAACCGCTGGCTTAGAGTGAAAAAAATGAGGGAACACTAGGTTCTAGATTACTACTCCCAAATGCTCCTAATGTGTTCCTTCTACCAACTTGCTCTAAATGCTATTCACTTATCTCTTTATCACTGCCAAAGCAATTTTCTGCAGACATGCCAGTCTTTTCCTTTTTCTAATTACATCCTAAACCTTCTTTCCTCACTTTCTTACATAGCTCCAATCTTCTCACACATCTCATTCTTACACTTTTCTCAGATAAGTGCTGTTCCTGAAGGTACACTGAATAACAAAGTCAAGTTAGGAACTCGTTTACACTTCATGGACATAATAAAAAATTTAGAAACTGATTTAGCCCTGTAATATTCTGAAGAAAAATTAGTGCAAGGCTTATATATACAGCTAGAACATATAAAACATGTGAAATGTAATCACCAATAATTCTCTAAACATCAACGAAAGTCCAATATATGTGAAAAAAGGGGTCCCACTTATCCACCACCCAACTGAATTCATTCAATTATAAAACAGTGGTCATCAACCCTGTCCTCAGGGCCCACTAGCAGGCCAGGTTTGCAAGATAACTGAAATACATCACAGGTGATATCATTTGCTGCTCAGTGATTGCAGTATTCTAATCTGCATCTCCCCAAGGTAATACATAAATCCTGGCCTGTTAGTGGGCCCTGAGGACAGGGTTGATGGCCACTGTTATAAAATACATGAGTCATGTGAGGAATTAAAAAAAATGACCACGTGAACATCAACTGGTGCTATATCTCTGCCACCATATATGTACTCACCAGAAATACAATATATATGCGTGTGTCACAATCCTCATAATAATGAAAGATCCATTAGGTCTTCACATAATTCGATTGGTAACTTCCCCATATAATGTGAAGTGCTGGAAACAACCAAAGTGACACCAGCATGTAGGTTCTCCCCAATGTGTTTCGTTCTAGGAGGCGTTGTGAGGAGCCTACGTGCTGACGTCACACTGCCATTTACGGTTTTCGGTTCGGCGGTCATCTTACTTATTCATTGCAACACTTCACATTATATCGGGAAGTCACCAATCAGATTACATGGAGACCTAGTGGATCTTTTGTTAATATGAGGAGTGTGACATGTGCATATCATGTATTTCTGGTGAGTGCATATATGGTGGCGGAGATATAGCACCAGTTGATCTTCACGTTGTGGATTTTGAAGACTCCTCACAGGACTATTGTATTTGTATATATATTGTATGTATTTTATAATTTAAAGAACTCAGATGGATGGTGAATAAGTGGCACCAATTTTTTCACCTATTGGGCTTTCGTTAAACTTTAGAGAATTATCAGTGATTACATTTTACATGTTTTATATGTTCTAGCTGTATAGCCTTGCACTATATTTTCCTCAGACTATTACTGGGAGTCATTTATCATACTTTAACACTGCACTTTGTTTTTATCATTGATTTACAAGGTTTGTGGAATCACCTTACATGTTAGTTGCTGAGACTTTGGTGCGTTCACTCATTTTATTATTTTTGATTTAGATTTAGACCTGTGTCGATGGACTTTGAGCTTGCATTGATGACAGTAGTTTGGCATTAGTCTGAGATCAGTTGAGAGGCTTCTGAGATCATTCAGATTTTGTTGACAGATTAATTTGAACCCTTACTGAACTGCAGTTGACCTGCTTCAAGAGAATTTTGTACTTCATAGGCACAGCTCCTCGATAACATTAAGTGCGATACAGCCAATGCTATAAATCCTTTAACCGAATGTAAAACTCAAGGGGAGATTTACTAAAACTGGAGCAGGCAAAACCGGGTGAAGCTCTGTACAGAAACCAATCAGCTTCCAGGTTTTATTGTCAAAGCTTAATTGAACAAGCTATAGTTAGAATCTGATCGGCTACTATGCACAGCTGCACCAGATTCTGAGTGAGTTATGAGTTTAATGCATCGATAAAACACAATACTCCATAGAGAGTTTCATGTTAATGGCAACAATTTTTTGTTTATAATTTTTGCATATATTATATGGTATTTAGTACTATAATATACTTAAATATAGAAAAAAAAAGTCTATTGCTTATTTTTTATGAATATTTAACTAGATTGATCTTCTTTTTTATATTCATGTCCTTTCAGGGCATATGAACTGTATAGTGTATAGTCAGACAGTACTGTATATGACTTTCAAAAGTTTCCTTGTTAATTTGCTGTTTTTTTTTTTTTCATATAGCTGCACAGGCGACAGCAGTAGTTGTTTTTTGCTATCATTTAAAGCTAAACTGAAATTAAAAATCAAAATTTTTAACCACTCCCCATATTGCATTTACCAATAATAATGTTGGTTAACTGCTAATCTCAGCTTGGACAAGTCATTCCTGTAGATTCTATGGGATACTTGTACATTAGCTAGGTATTAATATACAGGTAGCCCGGAGAAGTCATGCAGCTTACCAGTCCAGGCCCAGTACAGTTCTCAGCCAGCTCAAAAGAAGCAATGTAAACAGAGGCTCTGCAATAGACTGCTGACAATTGCAGCCAGAACTTATCTTGTGTGAAGCCTGCATTGTGATGCAGTTGCTGATTGCTTACTTAATACATTACTCATTACATTACTCGTTGCAAATGTTGGGAAGGGCAATGAATAGGGTTAGCAATTTTGATTTGTAATTTCCATTTTATGTTATAGTTTCTGTATTTACTTTTCATTTCTATTGATGTTACATGTGTTACACATGGACAACTAAACCAAGTTTAAATTGATTTCTGTAAACTTGCAGAGCCAAAGATCAATTGTATAATTAATGAGAAATAAATCAACAATC
This sequence comes from Lithobates sylvaticus, assembly GCA_028564925.1. Taxonomy (NCBI): domain Eukaryota; kingdom Metazoa; phylum Chordata; class Amphibia; order Anura; family Ranidae; genus Lithobates; species Lithobates sylvaticus. Next base: position 281,741,188 of record CM053030.1, read on the forward strand.
CCTCTTTCTCCAAGTGATTACAGGCATATAATGTAGTATTAGTTATTTTCTGGCCTATCATCGATAAACATTGCCAATTCTTTTTACAAATTATAGGGCAAAAACCTGCACTTACTGTATATTCTTAGCTTTATTTATTTTTTCCAAGAATATTTTCTATCATTTGAAACACTGCCCTAAATTACATATCTCCTGGAGGCTTTCTTTTTTTAACACATGGTCAAGGCTATAGCGCTGTCCATCTCAAAGCCTTTGCACTTACTTATCCTTACCATATATCTAGAATATTTGGCCTCTGAAAACCAGTTAACCTTCAAGACTAAGCATAGAGCACCACAGCAAAGCCAGTATATTTGGCCAACATTAGCAGGCAATGCCATCCCCAACAAACTTCTGCCCACCTCTCCCACTCCTACTTGAAACCGCTTCTATTTATTGGTCATTAAGTGTTGTGTATTATATCCTTAAGCATCACCCACACAAAATCTTCACCTACAGTAAGTGACCCCTGGGGACAAAATGGGGAATCTAGTTACATACATTGCCGAACATCTTTCATGATATCAGATATCACTGTATTGGCTGCCTAGTTAATGCTTTATGCTTTCCTCTGATTTCCTAGATAGGTCCTCCTTAGAGTGCAACATGTGCATTACATGCGGTTATGCCACAATCCTATTCACCTGAATGGTCACATTTAGCGGCACGTTTGCTTGCCAAATGCCACATGCTGTACAATTTTTTGCCATGCTGCGAAGCAAAGTTTCATGGCTGTGGCAATATATACTACCCTGTCTGGCCCTATTTACACTGTTTAGATGGGCAGTTGGGTGGCAGGAAAACTGTGGCTTAATCACCTTGTTTTACCACCCCTGGCTGCATGTGTAAATGATGCCCAACAGCAAACAAACTGATTCTATCTATTGAATTTTGCTGGAGTGCACTTGGTTCATCTAGCTGGGTATGAAAAATATGCAAATGTTGGGTGTGATGGCAAAATATATGACGGAACATTAAAAGGTTAAACATATATGATATAATATTATTAACTTAAGAATGAGGATCATAATTTTTTGTGCTATTCTGTGTAAGAAAATAACTTGAGGGAACCACAAAACTTGTGGCCACCACATTTGGGGATTTAAAGGAACTGGGATTGTACGACTATCTTACCTAGGATTGCCAATAGAAATTATGGGGCCACATATAACACTCCTGACCCCTTTGCCCTTCCTGTATATCCCTATCTACCTGCATTTTCATCTCAAGGGGGGTGGTTGTAAGATGGTAAAACTTATTTTTCCTGTACATCGACTGTAAGTGTAAATTAAGCCATATTACTCTTGAGAAGAGGAGAATAAGGGGGGATATGATCAACATGTACAAATATATAAGGGGTCCATATAGTGAACTTGGTGTTGAGCTATTCACTTTACAGCCAACACAGAGGACAAGGGGGCACTCTTTACGTCTGGAGGAAAAGAGATTTCATCTCCAAATACGGAAAGGTTTCTTCACAGTAAGAGCTGTGAAAATGTGGAATAGACTCCCTCCAGAGGTGGTTCTGGCTAACTCAGTAGATTGCTTTAAGAAAGGCCTGGATACTTTCCGAAATGTACATAATATAACTGCATACTAACATTTATAGGTAAAGTTGATCCAGGGAAAATCCGATTGCCTCTTGGGGGATAAGGAAGGGATTTTTTTCCCCTGCTGTGGCAGATTGGAGCATGCTCTTCTGGGTTTTTTTTTGCCTTCCTCTGGATCAGCTGTGGGTGTGGAATTGGGTGTGTTGGATTGTACAATGTTTTTTAATTTTTTTATTATTTCTTTTTTTTTGTGGTTGAACTGGATGGACTTGTGTCTTTTTTCAGCCTAGCTAACTATGTAACTATGCCATGGCTGGCTGTTCTTCCGTCTGCTTCTGCTGGTAAAAAAGCAGTCATCATCACAAGTCACTTCACCAGGTAACGCTACAACTGTACCCTGCACTATGGCTACTATCTCCCTCTTCTTCTTAGACTGGGAAATTATATCACCCCACCGGGGACAGCTCTGCACAGGCTAGAACTTTAATTTTCATGGCACCTCAGATTACTTCACCTGTGCCCGAAATAAAGTCACCTCTCTTCCCCTAGGCCACCCTGATGAACTGATAGGGCCCGGGACACTTTACTTGCATGGACGTGCTGCTTATTTGGAATATTCTGACTGAGCCCTTTGGAAAATAGAGTATCCCCTCTCTGCCCCGGACACCCTGTTGAGCAGAAGGACTGGCTCTACCTCCCTATTGGTGGTCCTGTTATCACCCTAAGGGATATTTTACATTTTTAAACATTCAAACTGTTTTAAATTATCAGTCATCAGGTCCATAAGAATGGAATTAAAAAACGGGCTGTCAAAGGTAAATCAGACCTAAGTTGTGTCACTATCTTAGCAATAGGTGATAATTTGTGAAAAGCCAACACCTAAGGGACCAAAGATAGCCATACATAGTTAGAATTTCATTTGAAAATTTTCGTTTTTTTTAAAGTTTGTTTATGTTGCTTTCATTCTTTTAAATGATTCAGTATCATATGTAAATGTATAAAAGAACAATGCAAACAAAGATTTCTGCATAGTTTATGTAATTTTAGATTTAAAAGTAGATTCTAGCAGCATTCTTCCCTTGATTTCATAAACAATAAAATATACCTGTTTCATTTTGCTGGGAATACATTCAAGTAGCAGGTTTGAATGAAATGTTTTTATTTCAGTCAGGCTTCATGAGGTTCGTAAATGGTCTACAGCTATAGCAAGGGCAGGATTTAACTTTCTTTGTAGCGGCACCGTTTGTTTTTATCTACAGACACCTCTTATTTGCATATGCAGTTTTTTTGGTAAATGTGCATTAGGCCTTTCAGTTGATTTCACGTATATTAGAATATAAATTCAAATTTTTTGTTGATTTTATGATCACTTATGTAGGTCCACTGGGGGTTAACGTACCCCTGTTACCCACACTTTGGATTTTGGAGCTCCATTGGTGAGAATTTCTCATCAGAGTTCTGAACTTTATCCTTGCCTCTACTTCTTCAATATCCATAATTTTAAATAAGTGACATTTCCAACAAGATGGCATGCAGATATAGAGCTCACTATCTGAATCATCAAGAAATATAGGATTTAGGACATTAATTCAGTGATCACTAGGCTGATTAATTCAGTGATAGAGAAAACTGCAATGGAAAAGTGCATGGACTATCTATTATTAAACAAAAACTATTAGTGGGCTAATTTTGAAGCCAATTATTCCTGTAGCACAGTGTTTCTCAAACTTTTTTCAGTCAAGACACCCTTTAAAATTATGGACAGGGTGGGCTCGGAGCGCAGAGCTCTGTGCCCCGAGTCCACTCTTTTTTGAAGCCTATTAGAGCCTCAGGCTCTAATCATGTGGTTCAAAAAATAAAAAAAAACATTGAAATCCATGCGTCTGGCGCCCTGCATGTAGATTAGGGGCCTGGCGCATGGATTAAGGGGGCGGCACCCCTGTGCCCCTTATGGACGGGCCACCACCTGCACTTATCTGGCTACATTTTTTTCATTATCCCTATGATAAAAGTTCTCTGCCTAGTTTATTCAATGGTATGAAATACTGCAGTGTACAGGGAATATGAACAGCCTTGCATAAAAATTAAAAAGTAGTACTAAAGAACCATACCTCTCATTTCTAAACATGGACTTGCAAGATATGCTGCAACACAGAATAATGAATATTGTTCCATGTATTTCTCATAGAACTTGTACCCTAAGTGCATTAGTGTTATTCAGTATTCACACGGTTTACATAATGTAGCATACATTTTAGGAGCCATTGCAAGTGAAGATCTGTCATTTGTTTAAAAAAAAAACGTATGACCAAATCCACAGTGGGAAAAAGCATGGCTGCTATCCAGGGGGCTCAGCCACAATCTCCACACCTGAACCATTATCATCCTTTTCCCCAAAAAAACTAACCTTAAAAAAGATGAAAGAGGGTAGAACTGACAGGGCCATTAGTGGAGTTTTGTTTTTCAACTAATGCCATGGCTTTCTGCAACAAATCTATATATCTAGCTTAAAAAAATCTGTTAAGGTCAGCTGCTCTAACAATCTCTGATGATGAAGCAAAAGGGTGACAACGGAAGGTCATGACTTCATAATATTTGTTGAAACAACCTTATGTAGCCTCCATCTGAGGCCTGTATGATAGGATACCAAAAAATTAGCACAACTATGAGGCAGGTAGGATAAATATAACAGGATAGGCAAAGTGTTATAATGTGGGTATATACTGCGCTGTGACTAAAATCATATGCAAAAAGCAGCAAGCATCGCCAAAAGACAAACAGCAAGCAAATAAATAGTAAAGATACTGCGCTAAAAACATATATGTGTCACTGAAGACTATATGAAGAAATCACGTGAAGTGAACAGTAAGTGGGTCATGAATGACAAAAATTGTTATGTCATAAATAAAAGAATAAATATCAAGAGTATCTTTTAAACAGTGATAATGTGAGTCCTGTATGGCCAATATCGATTTAGGACGTTGATAGATCCAAAAAAGTATAGTCCATATAAAAAGCAAATAACTGCTTTGGTGTATTCAGGTGAAAAGTTCAAGTGCAAAAAAAAGTGGTTAGCATCATCCTTAGGAGTGAGGCTTACTGGAATTCACAGACCTGAAGAGGCTTATACCTCTCAAGTCATGATAGGCTTGTGGTTAGATATCCAAAAGGATGCAGCTGGTCCATGCTCCCAAACGATCAACCGTGCGGCACACAGTATAGCATCAATGGGGCTTTAACGAATATAGAACAGAATTGGTAGGGGAATCGGTCACCGGATATCCACGTATTTATGCGCTTGGAACGCATTTTGTCCTCTAAGATGTCATCTGGGGTATCTACCCCAGATGACGTCTTAGATGACGAAACGCATCGGGTGGATCATACCAACAACATTACGCTACCCTCTTTTACCCTCTTTTACCCTCTTCTACCCTGTTTTTAGTCTATGTTTTGATTAAATAAATGTCTCTCGACGATATCACACTATGCAGTGTTCTCTTTAATATGGTTCCAAACGCATGAATACGTGGATATCCGGTGACCGTTTCCCCTACCAATTCTGTTATATATCCATTGAGACCCCATTAATGCTATACTGTTTGCCACATGGTTGATCGTTTGGGAGCAAGGACCAGCTGCATCCTTTTGGATATCTAACCACAAGCCTATCACGACTTGAGAGGTATAAGCCTCTACAGGTCTGTGAATTCCGGTAAGCATCACTCCTAAGGGTGTTGGTGTTGCTAACCACTTTTCTTTGCACTGCTTAAAAGGCACTCTTGATATTTATTCTTTTATTAATGACATAACAATTTTTGTCATTCATTACCCACTTACTGTTCACTTCACGTGATTTCTTGATATAGTCTTCAGTGACACATATATGTTTTTAGCGCAGCATGTTTACTATTTATTAGGCAAAGTGTTATAACAGGATATGCCTTGAAAAGACTTTTATACATGACTATATTAGCTGTATTTACTGTGTTTGTACAAAACATACAGCAGGGTACCACTGAGAAAAAAATGTTTTCCTCTGTTATCTTATTTCAAGTAAGTCCCTTGTATAAAGCTGAAATGTTTATCTACAGGGAACTATTGTTCTCGATTCTGGCCCACTACAGCTGATATTTCTTTCCTATCAATCTCTTTTATGTAATAAAAATGTCAAAGCTCCATTGTATGAACAGACATCTATCTGCAGAAAATATTAGATATTGCTTATAGGATGCTTACATAAAGTTTAAATGACTAATGACTTTATGCCATGAGGGGAATTTAGAATATATTTTAAATTTAAATTGGATAGAAGTTAGTCATGATTCATTTTACAAATGTTTAATGACGTATCATTATTTGTCCCTGTTAAATATACAGTATCTAACAAAAGTGAGTACACCCCTCACATTTTTGTAAATATTTTATTATATCTTTTCATGTGACAACACCGAAGAAATTACACTTTGCTACTATGTAAAGTAGTGAGTGTACAGTTTGTATAACAGTGTAAACACACAGCCATTAATGTCTAAAGCGCTTGCAACAAGTGAGTACACCCCTAAGTGAAAATGTCCAAATTGGGCCCAACGTGTCAATATTTTGTGTGGCCACCATTATTTTCCAGAACTGCCTTAACCCTCTTGGGCATGGAGTTCATCAGAGCTTCACAGGTTGCCACTGGAGTCCTTTTCAACTCCTCCATGACGACATCACGGAGCTCGTAGATGTTAGAGACCTTGTTCTCCTCCACCTTCTCTTTGAGGATGCCCCACAGATGCTCAGTATAGTTTATCTTGGTCTCATCAGACAACAAGACATGGTTTAAGTAATCCATGTCCTTAGTCTGCTTGTCTTCAGAAAACTGTTTGCAGGCTTTCTGGTGCATCATCTTTAAAACAGGCTTTCTTCTGGAACGACAGCCATGCAGACCAATTTGATGCAGTGTGCGACATATGATCTGAACACTGACCCCCCACCCCTTCAACCTCTAAAGCAATGCTGGCAGCACTCAAACCTCTATTTCCCAAAGACAACCTCTGGATATGACGCTGAACACATGCACACAACTTCTTTGGTGGACCATGGCGAGGCCTGTTCTGAGTGGAACCTGTCCTGTTAAACCGCTGTATGGTCTTGGCCACCGTGCTGCAGCTCAGTTTTTAGGGTCTTGGCAATCTGCTTATAGCCTAGGCCATCTTTATGCAGGGAAACAATTCAATGCCAGGGTTAGTGTTTGGGTCAAGGTCAGGGTCCATATTTTTTGGACAGGATTTTTTTTTTTTAATTAGTATTAGTGTTAGTTAGTATCAGTGCAGGTATGTTTTAGGTAGGATTTAAAAAAAAAAAGCAAAATGCACACTATTTATTCTGGGCTGTACTACGGGTACAAACAACTAACTAACTAACAACTATATGTGGTATCGCTGCGGTCGTCAGGAGCAGTACAAATTATTTTGGGTTGTTATTTGGTGGTAGGTTGTAGTAGTAGCAAGAAACATACAGTCACATTTACAAAAAAAAATATTTTTTTTTTACTATTTTGGGTCAGTTTTCTTGAGATAAAAAATAATCAAGAGATATCCATTACCATTTACCACCAAATAAAAGCCTAATTTGTCCTGAAAAAAAACAAGATATAATCCACCTCTTGGATACACAAAGTAGTTGTGATGATATGTACGGTTTTATTAACACATGTCAAAAATGCTAAATTGGGCTTAGGCATTTAGATTTGTTTTACTCTTAGGTGCAAAGGGGTTAATAGTTAGAAGCAGGATAGGCTTGGGCTTTCAGGGGTTGCCTATAGGTGGGCAGAGTAGAAGATAGCTGGAAAGAATTGGGTAAGGATTTCCAGAGGATGGGAGAAATTGTGGAGAAGTAACATAGTAGGTAAGGTTGAATAAAGACAACAGTCCATCCAGTTCAACCTGTGTAGGTGTGTGTGTGGGGGGGAAAATCATTTCCCATATCCCCGTATATAGTTTTCACTAAGATGCAGGTCCAAGAGTCTTTTAAAACTATCCATACTTCCTGCCGACACCACCGATTGTGGAAGAGAGTTCCACATCCTTACTGCCCTGACAGTGAAAAATCCCTTACGCAGCTTAAGGTTAAACCACTTCTCTTCCAGTCTCATCGTGTGGCCCCGTGTCCTCTTACACTACCTGGGACTGAAAAGTTTCAAACTTATGGTGGGATCACCGTTGCGATATTTGTATATCGCTATAATATCTCCTCTCAAGCGTCTCTTTTCCCAGGGAGAATATATTTTGCGCTTGTAGTCATTCCTCATAATTGAGGTCCTCCAGTCCCCATATTAATTTAGTTCTCTGGACTCTCCCCAGTTTCAGCACATCCTTTCGGAGGACTGACCAGAACTGAATGGAATACTCCAAATGTGGCTGATCCAAAGTGGCAGAATAATTGTCCTATCTCTGGAGTAAATTTCCTTTTTAATGCATGCTAGTATTCTGCTGGCTTTGGTAGCCGCAGCTTGACACTGCATGCTATTGCTCAGTCTGTCTTCTACTAGGACCTCTAGATCCTTCTCCATCCTGGAAGCCCCTAGGGATTCTCCCCTAAAGAGTAACTTACGTTTATATTTTTACCCCCAAGTGCATTACTGTATATTTACCAGTATTCAACTTAATTTGCCATGTAGTAGCCCACTCCATTCATTTATTCAGGTGAAGTTTCTATATCCTGCTCTGTTGTTATTACCCTGCATATTTTTGTGTCGTCAGCAAACACTGAGATCAAGCTATTTATCCTATCCTCTATACATTTATAAATAAATTAAACAGAATTGGTCCCAGTACAGAGCCCTGGGGTACTCCACTAACCACTCTAGACTATTCTGAGTTTACATTATTTATCACAACTTTTTGGACACACCCCCGTAGCCAGTTTTCTATTCAGGTACATTCCCTATGGTCCTACAGACCTCAGCTTGTAGATTAAGCGTATGTGGGGGACTGTATCAAATGCTTTAGCAAAAATCCAGATACACCACATCCACTGGCCTACCTTTGTCCAGATGGCAGCTCACTTTCTCGTGGAATGTTAATAGGTTGGTTTGGCAAGAACGACCTTTCGTAAACCCGCGCTGATTACCGCTAATAACAATATTTTCATCATCAAATTCTTGGATATGGTCCCTTATCATCCCCTCAAATAGTTAACATACTACCGACGTTAGACTGAGTAATGGAGGCAAGCTTGGGAGGAGGTGATGAGGGAGTCAGAGAGCAGGAAGTCGTGTGAGGACCAAAGAGAACGATTTGGTTGGTATTTTGAGGCAAAGTTAGTGATGTAGCTGGGTGCATAGTTGTGGATAGCTTTTAAATTGTTCTTAGTTTTCTTAACCTAACATTTTGGGATCAGGGTTCTAATTTGAAAGTTTTTATGCATTTTGTAAGTTTGTTTGTGCAGATGCAAACTTGAAGCCTTTGCAAAGGGTATGTCTGGGCTTCTGGTGTGTTGTTGTACCTTGAGGGCTGGTTTACACCAGAACATGGTGCAGTTAGAGCACTTTCCATGTGCAGAGCGCTCAAAACTCACTGCCTTTGCAATATGCTGCAGGTGCCAATGTAATGTTATCGGGACTACAAATGCAGATTGCAAATGTAATGTGTTTGTACACACCAGATCGGATGGTACTTTAATACCATGTGATTTGGTGCAATGCATTTTTGAAAAGTAGTGCGTGCACTACTTTTTCTGCATTCCATTGTGATTTGCAGACGATTTAAATGAATCGAACACTTGGAATTGCACAGGAATGCAGACTGCATTTTTGTGCGATTCAGGCATTAACAAGCCCTTAAGAAGGAAAGGGCTGCCTCCAAGTGAGCCTGCTCTTTGTTTGTGTATTGCTATATATGTTGCCATGGTTGGGAAACTTGGATAGTATAGAATTAGGGAAATGTATGCAATAAAAACTTTTGATTTTGAGTAGTTTAAAGAGAGTAGTTTTTTTTTTAGCTGGCAAGCTTAAAAGTATGCTAGGGATTCCCATTGTACTGTTGTACTGTTGGATTGTGTGTATCATTTTACCAATCAATGATCACTTACATATCCTATATTTCTCCTATGTTTTCAAGTTCTGTTGTTTATTAAAGGAGCAGCTACTGTGTAACCCTTATGTGAGAAAGAATATTGTGAATATATAACAGTAAAGCAGCTGACAATACATCAGTTAGACAAACAATTATCAGAACATTGTTCTTCCTACAATCAATGTCATTATAAGACACTGCCCTGGTGGCCTTTTGTGAAACTCATTATTAGGGTGGCTTCTAATGAAAGCCAACAGACACTGCTGAATTGCTTTCTTTACTGAATGACCCATTTTCTTCAGCTATTATGTAAATGCCGTGCACACTACAACTGAGTCATGTGTTCTCTTGGCAGGCTTGATTTAGTGCTGCTGGCTACAGTTCCTGTAAGATGAAGATCAGTGAAGAAGCGCGAGCGTCTGGAAGACAAGTTGTAAATGTGACACGGTTTGGATTGAGATCTGGGTCACCATTTAATCCTACAACACAACAGATTTCCTTCTCATACATTGATGTAGTGTTCACAATAATTGCACTCACCTCTTATGGAATAAAACAACATGACACAATGGACCTGTTTATGAAAGGAAATGCACAAACAGAGGAAAAAAATCCCTTTGAGGTTAACAAGCATGTCTCTTCAGTAGGTGTGCATGAGCACACAGATTTAACGAATCTGTTAAAGCATTGACCAATGTTTCAATGCATACATTGCAATTCCTATTTGGAGTGTGCACTAGACATTTAAATAATGTTTTTTTTTGCCTTATATTAAAAAACATAGAACTAAGTAATGTGTGTGTTAATGGAGAAGTACAGCCGAAGCTAATTTGGCTATACTTCTCCTGTGGATCACAGGAGTGCAGATAGTTTTGCACTCCGGTGACCCTGAAGCCCGAGCCGGTCCAGGCTCGTGAAGGATAGCAACCAGGCCGCTCCCGCCCCATCCACAGCCCAGCACTCCAAGTGGGGTTCTTGAGAGCCTGCCAGGCCAGTTTATGTCTGTTGCTACCCCAGACAAACGGCTTGAGCAGGGCCTCAAGGGATTTTAAGTAATTCAGGTTTAGGTAAACCGGGGTGTGCCAAAGGGTATAGAGTATTTTAGGCAACAGTACCATTTTTATTAAATTTATGTGGCCTCACACTCCTAAAGTTAGGCGAGCCCAAGTTTGTATTTTGGATTTGATTAAGGTGTAAAGGGGGTCGATGTTAAGGGAGATATAGTCAGCTGGGGACCAGGATACATCGACCCCTAAGTACTTAATAATATTTACTCCATTTGTTCATGAGCTCGTCATCCTCTGACAGTAGGGAAAGCCAAAAGGGGTTTAAGCGCCAAGAGTGGGGCAATTTATTAGCAGGGATATTTAGAGTGATCCAGTAGGGGCTATGGTCAGATAAGAGGCGGGGCCAAAGGTTGTTTCCTGTAACCGTGGCAGAAACATGTGGGATAATATAACAAAAAAATTCAGGACATAGTGTTGTGAGTGGATGAGAAGCAGGAATATGCCTGAGTGTACGGGTTCTTTTGGCACCAGATATCCACTAGGTTAAAATTAGATACAAGTCTGGAAAATCTGGTGTTGGGTGTGGTCCCCGTGTGTGAACCTGAAGTTTAGATTAAGGTTGAGTGTAGTATTAAAATCTCCCATCCAAATTGCTTGCACTGCAGGGTAGCAAGCCATGAACATAAATCCCTCTGTGATAACAGTGACGCAAAAAGGAGATGGGACATAAAAGGCTAACAACAGTAAAGGCTCTCCATGTAACTTGGCATATAAAAAGACATAGCGCCCCGGGGGTCAGAAGAAATATCACATAGCTCAAAATGTAGGGATTTGTCAATAAGAATTGAGACTCCTTGAGCATGGGATGTGTGGGTAGAATGAAAAGCCCACCCAACCCATGGGCGACAGTGTCATCTGTAGGCGGCCTTCCACATGTGTCTCAACCAGCACCATCACATCTGCGTGCTGTTTCTTAACCACTTCATTACCGCCTTATAGTCATATGACGCCCACAAGGTGGATCTCCCATCCTGGGTGGGCGTCATATGACGTCCTCGCATTCCCGGCCGCCTGGGGGGCGCGCGTGCGCGCCCGCGGCATTGCTCGGGACCCGGTGCGAGTGCCCGTTAAAACAACGGGACCGTGCGGCACAGCTCCACTTCCTGTCAGCGGAGATGAGACCGATCATGTGATCCCAGTACGGAGGAACACATGATCGGTCTCCTCCCCTTGAGTCCCCTCCCCCCACAGTTAGAATCACTCCTATAGGGAACACATATTAACCCCTGCAGCGCCCCCTAGTGTTAACCCCTTCCCTGCCAGTCACATTTACACAGTAATCATTGCAATTTTATAGCAACGATCGCTGTGTAAATGTGAATGGTTCCAAAAATGTGTCAAAAGTGTCCGAAGTGTCCGCCGCAATGTCGCAGTCACGAAAAAAAATCGCAGATCGCTGCCATTACTAGTAAAAAAAAAAAAAAAAAAAGAAAAGAAAATTCAATAAATCTATCCCCTATTTTGTAGACGCTATAACTTTTGCGCAAACCAATCAATATACGCTTATTGTGTTTTTTTTTACCAAAAATATGTAGAAGAATACGTATCGGCCTAAACTGAGGGAAAAAATAGTTTTTTTTTAAAAAAATGGGATATTTATTATAGCAAAAAGTAAAAAATATTGTGTTTTTTTTTCAAAATTTTCGCTATTCTTTTGTTTATAGCGAAAAAAATAAAAACCGCAGAGGTGATCAAATACCACCAAAAGAAAGCTTGATTTGTGGGAAAAAAAGGACGTCAATTTTGTTTGGGTGTAACGTCACACGACCGCGCAATTGTTAGTTAAAGCGATGCAGTGCCGAATCGCAAAAAGTGCTCTGGTAAGGAAGGGTGTTTAAAAGCCCTGTATTGAAGTGGTTAAGGAAGGAGAGAACTGCCGACTGTTTAATCTTCTCACGCAGGCCTCTAACATTCCAGGTAAGAAATTTTATAGATGCCATGGTCTACTACACATCACATAATAAATAGGTGCCAGGCTAATAGGTGCCTTTTTTCATTGTTGTTGGTAGTCTAAAGGCTATTTTACAGAGTGTACTATCAGATTCTAATGAGTGTGGCTAGATTTTCTGTAAAGATTTGAACTCTTTTTAATGCCTGGGCATGGCCTCATTCTCACCGTGGATGTATACGTCCAATGTTCCCATGTTTAGAAAATGTATACTGTTTTATGTATTACACTTACAGCTGGTAAACATTAATGATGGATTTATACATTTCGTTTTAATGTTTTTACTTTTTTCCCCTTAAAATCAGGGTTGTGGGTACGTGTTATATGCCAAACCGCTGCCTCGGAGGGTAAGGAGGGAACGAGCGCCGCCAAAATAGCTCACAGTCACGCCCAGTCCCACCTCCTAGCCTTTACGTCCCGCCATTGGAGCAGTGTTGTGTCCATCATAGGAGTCGGGCTAAGAGGTGGGACTTTGCGGGACTGGGCGGGACTGTGAGATGAGCTGAGAGGAGCCGAATACACAGGACATCCGGCTCTGTCTAGCTCGGTGGCGCAATAATTTAAAAGATCATGCTGCAATTTTGGTCAAGGCTGCAGATAGACACTGGGAAATGCTGCAGATGGACACTGGGCAAGGCTGCAGATGGACACTGATAAGGCTGCATTGATGGGCATTTAATATGTAAGTTTTTTTCCTTAAACTTTCCTCCTAAAAGTTTTTTTCCTTAAACTTCCCTCCTAAATTTGGGGTGTGTGTCATATGCTGGCGCATGTTATATGCCGATAAATACAGCATTTTCCTAAAAGCAACTGATCTCAGTAGTGCCACTTCTACTTTAATGTGTTAAAGATGAATAAAGAATAAAGAAAGGTGCCATTAAACCATATGAATAGAAATATATGACTGCTGTTACTAGTGAATTTAAGAATAATATATTTATAAATTACCTAATCTGTTTTAGGGCTCATGTAAACTAGCATTCACGGTTCTTCTGCTCTGCCAAACAAAGCTTATGGGGCAGTACATCCAACATGTACCTTGGTTGTAAAAATAAAAAGTCTGCTGCATTTTTACTTTTTGCACAATTTTAAATCAAGTGGATATTGTTTGAAAAGATTTCCTTGTTCCCATACTTGGAAATTGAATGATAATAAAATTCTAATTCAATGAGGGAGTAGCGCTTAAAATGGAATTCCAGGCAAAAATTTGAATCTGCACAAGGTTTCCATGATTACTGACATTGACTATTGTATTATCCACAATTTTGTTTTTATAAATGGCTGATTAGAAACAACTATCTAATCAAGCCATTCAAGAGCTCTCCTCTCTTGGACCGTCAACGGCTGGTTTGTGCAGCCAAATGTAGCTGTTCACTGACACTTTGTGTACTGTTGTTGGTCCTAGATCTCCCCAGCAAGCCAGACCCACTCGGCCCCACACAGCCCCACCTCTTATTTCCCCCTTGTGACTTATGCATGTCACATGCTCCTGTATCATTGTCAGTCCCAGTTCTCCCTAGCTATCCAGCTCTGCCCTACTTCACTCAGTTCCGCCTTCTTGTGACATATGAACATCACATGCCTTCTAATGAATGACGGGGCTAGAGGAAAATATACATGCCCACCAGCCGTTCTATGTGTCCACAAGCCGTTCAATGTTTATAAATGCAGGGGGACTGCAGTCATGTGACAGGGTAAAAAAAACGAAGTTTTTAGCTTTTGGGGTGTATCATAGTGGTTAATGATTGCCTAGGATTGTTGTGGGCTTTTCGAGACATTAAGACTTTACAACCACTTTAAGCCTGTTCAGGAAGTAGTAATCAAATATGATGGCAGTTACTGAATAAGCGTGGGCAGCACTGAAAAACATTTCTGAATGGGAGATGAATTGACAGTAGGTGGACAAGCCCATTAGAGAAAGGTAAGTGGCCAATTTGGTTGAATGGTTAATCTAAAATACCGTAGGGAGGTAGGAAGTGGAGTTAGAGATTTATTATCTAAATCCTGAATTGTCCCTTACCACATTATAAGCTTTAGCTGATCAGCTTCACAACGACATCTACAAAAAAATAATAATAAAAGACCATGGTTCTCTTTTAAGACAAATCTGGAGATGTCATTTACAATTAGCAGTAAGCAGCTCTTCACTAGTATTGTAAAATACAATTCATCTGTGTTCAAGTTGCTACATAACAAGCAGGCTGGTCAGATTATTTAATGATGCCATATGGCAAGAAATCCTATTAGGTAACATAATTCCTTTCATTTGTTTGCTAATCTTGCATTTAAAAAATGCAGAGGGGGTTGCATTATTAGACCTAAAACAAAGAAGGTTGGAATGCAAAATAAAATGATGATGATATTTCACATCCATTCACCAATACCTAAGGGTTAGACATTATTATTAACTACAGAACTAATATTAATTACAGAATGTTCCTTGGTATATATTTGTATGCATTCTCTATTTAAACATTTTACAATTTAGTACAGAAATCCATACATTTAGATTCCATCTTTTAAATCTTCTACCCTCGTTGTTTTAACTTTGGATATTAGAACATTTTTTTTCTGCCAGTAACTACCTTATACAGCCCACTTCCTGTTTCTTGTCTGGTAAAAAGCCTAGGCTTAAGACATCATGCACAGCTGTCTCTCTAACTCTCGTGAGATTTTGCCAGGAAGGGAGGGGGGGTGAGTCGTAAGA
This sequence comes from Lithobates sylvaticus, assembly GCA_028564925.1. NCBI lineage: Eukaryota > Metazoa > Chordata > Amphibia > Anura > Ranidae > Lithobates > Lithobates sylvaticus. The sequence continues at coordinate 281,756,559 of CM053030.1, forward strand.
GGGCCAATGAGAGCTGCAGAGCTGCAGGTGTGTCTCTGTAAATCCAGGAAGTGAACAGGCAGTAGCTTCAGCTGCCCACAGTTAAAATGGATGCAGCCAGATTTAGTGGAGGGAGATATCTGCAGCATATTTGGCAAGTACATAATCACAGTATATATAAAATAATATGCAAAGTGGTTGGAGGGAAGCTTCAGGATGGCAAAGATGTTTTTATTACAAATTAGCAGACTACAGTTGCTCTTTAATGAGGAAGATCATGCAAGCTTAGGTTTGTGAGTAACTATAACAGTTATGCACTCTACTTCTAGCAACATTCTGTCAAAGGGGAGATCTAGAGGGAGAATCGTAATCTCAGGCCACCCAGATGAAAGCGCTTAAAAAGGAAGAACATAAACCCAATGGTCTAGTTTAGTCTAGTCTAGTCTAGTAGAGAAAAAGTAGGGGAATATAGGACCCGAAAATTTGTGAGGCATACAGGAGTGTGGCACACAATACCCAGTGCGAGAAGGGACCAAGGGGAAGATTCAGAGAAAGGAGTAAATGGGATCAAGTACCACCAGCCGAATGTTTGTTTGAACTCATTGGAAAAGGAATAGTCATTCCAATAGTATCAGGTTTTGTGGCATTGTTCTTCACTACCTTTCAATGTACTGGTTAAATCCTTCATATGGCAGATGTCCTCCACCCAGTGCACTCATTGTTGTATGGGGAGGTAGCAGATTTCCAATGTGCAGGTATGCAGGTAAATGATGCACCACAGACTTTTTGTATGACTTTCAAGGACTGTCTGAAACCACCCAATCAGTATACTTTTGAATAATATTTGGCACCTGTGTCCAAAAGGCTCAAACAACCAGACAAGTCCAAAAATATGAAACAAACTGGAAGGTGTCTTCCCACATCTCCAACATACCTTGGCTGGTAGAACGGTAGATCGCATGCAGTTGAGAAGGTGTACGATACAATTTTTTATCCAGATATTGATTGCTTATAGACGACTCGTAAGACAGAGTAAGTATTTTTGTATGTTCAGCCGGGGTCAAGGTAATTTGGAAAGCTTCGTATATGTTTATTATGCCAATAGCCCATCAGACTATTTTTCATCTTTGTATGATTTAAGGTGGCCTTAGATGGATCGAATATTGACTGGTTCAGCAGGGACCAGCCGAAGTTCGATCCATCTATGGGCAGGGTTGTTGTACTGAGTACAATGCATCTATCGACTTTAGTACAACTAGGATTTTTTTGCATGTAATTACTGAAGGTCTGTAGCCGCCAGGTGTAATCATTGTGCTCTGCTGGCAGGGAATACAGTAGCGTTGTGGTAGGGATTCCCCGATCAACACTGACTTTAAGGAAAGAAAAGCACCTCATCGATGGCATGCCTTACTATTCTGAATTCTTCACAAAGGGCATTCATGCTTGGCAAACAGTCATATAAATGGACTAATGTATCAGATAAATAGAGCTGCGCTGTCCTGTTAAATCATAAATATTCACAAAAACTAAAATAGTGCAAGAAAATACAAAAAATAATGAATATAAGCTCTTATCATATTATATTCACTATTGTTTTATTTTTTTTGCAAATACTTATGATTTAAAGGGACAGTGCAACACTATTTATTTTTCCATGTGTAAGAAATATGTATTTCAATATCTGGGAGTGCCACTGTTCAAATATTGACACAATGGTCTCATTTAATTTATCACATTCAGGTGTTTAGAGTTATATCATTCACTACTTGATTCATCCACACTGATTCAATTTCTAGGTTTGACACCAAGCACAAATTATTATTATCAGATAAGCATGCCTGTATTACCCCTCTGATCAACCCTGTTCTTCTACAGATCTCCCAAGAAGGTACCCCATACAAATTCTACTTGTTGCCAAACTGTCCAATGTGGCAGGTGGAGGGTGATGGCTATCTTATCTGTGCATGAATAGCCTATTGCAGCCATGCTACATTCACATCTTTCTTCTGGTATGTCTGGAAGCAAGAAAACGTCTGCATTGTTGTAGTTCATGTATGCCTTTCAGTGAGTTGCGCTGAAGACTGGTTATCTTACCTTAAAGTGCGCCCGGCCTGTTTGCCTTCTGGTATGTCTGGAAGCAAGAAAACCCCGGCAGACCCACTAGATCCTATAGTAGGAGAGGGGGTACTACAAGAAACATGGGATTCATCCCAACCTAGCCGCCATTCTGCCCTTGTCTCAGACAGTGAATCGGATCCGGAAGATCCAGGTTTGGGGTTTGACTATGGTTTGGTTCCCTCCCTGGTTAAGGCAGTGAGAGAGGCTCTGAAGTGGGAAGATCCTATCACTTCCCCCCCCGAAGCAGAGGAAATTCTTTAAACAGCTCAATAAGGAGCGTCAATTTTTTCCGTTTCTATCCGAATTGGGTGATATTATTTCAGAAGAGTGGAGCAAGATGGACAAAAAGGGTTCCATGCAATCCAAGATCCTTAAACTTTACCCCTTTAAGGAGGAAGATGTGAAACACCTGGAGTCAGCTCCAATGGTAGATGCAGCACTTATGCGTCTGGTGAGATATGTGACTCTCCCCTTAGAAGACACTGTGTCATTCAAGGATCCTTTAGAGAGACGGATCGATTCAGATCTAAAGAGAATCTATTTGACCTCCGGGATGGCGTGCAAACCAGTGCTTGCGATCGCAGCAGTGTCAAAGGCCATAGAATTCTGGGCTGACAGCATTGAAGAATACCTGAGAGGCATTTCAATAGACACAGCTAAAGACTCACCTATTCAAGAGATTAGGATGGCTTCAGCCTTCTTGGGGGAGGCATCCATTGATGTCATTCGCCTGATGTCTCGGGATATGCTGGCAGCCGTTTCGGCGCGACGTGCGTTGTGGCTCCGTCCGTGGCTCGCAGACCCTGCTTCTAAGCAGGCTTGGTGCCGCATCCCCTTTGAAGGATCCTCATTATTCGGCAATAAGCTTGATTCTGCCATATCCCGGGCCACAGGTGGGAAATCTGGGTTTCTCCCTCAGGATAGGCGTCCTCAAAATCAGAGACGCTCTTTTCCAAGAAGACAGAATGCGGATCGTGCCAGGGATGCACGCAGCTATAAACCCGGCAGAGAATTCTCCAGGACATGGAGGTCCAGGCAGTCTTCTTTTAAGAAGGCCTCTAAAGGTGGTTCCTCTGGGAACCAGGATTCCGGGAAGTCCTTTTGAAATTGGGCCCGCTCAAACATGTCAGGTGGGGGCCCGTCTTCTCCACTTCAGACATGTTTGGGCGGCCTCAATTCGGGACTATTGGACCGTAAAGACAGTATCGTCCGGTCACAAGTGGGTCTTCTGCAACACTCCAAGACTCAGATTCATCCCTACTACTCTTCCAAGCTCAGAAGAGAAAAGACAGGTCCTGTTGACCTACGTAAGCTGTTTATTGGAACAAGGCGCAGTCGTACCCGTCCCAGAGGAAGAGAGGGGCGAAGGCATGTATTCACCCCTGTTTTTGGTGCAGAAGAAGAACGGCACATGGAGGCCAGTAATAGACCTGACCCATCTCAACTCATTCATCCGCAAGGAGAAATTCAAGATGGAGTCCCTACTTACCATACAACAGTCAGTACACTTGGGAGACTGGTTAATATCAATCGACCTGAAAGACGCATATTTTCACGTGCCTGTGACAAAGGACTTCCACAAATTCCTCCGCTTCGCGGTAGGCAACCAACACCTTCAGTTCACTTGTCTACCCTTCGGGTTAACCACGTCACCCCGGGTTTTTTCCAAGGTGCTATTGGCGGTAGTGGCTCTTCTCAGGGTCAAGGGTGTGCGTCTCCACCATTACTTGGACGACTTGCTTCTACTATCTCAGAGCAAGGATCAGCTATTAGATCACAAAGAGGTTGTCATCTCTACCCTGCAAGAGTTCGGGTGGCTCCTGAATTTAGAAAAGAGTCAGCTAGAGCCGTCTCAGTCCCTCGTGTTTCTGGGCGCCCTTTTCAACACCGTGGAGGGTTCCATCTCCCTCCCAGAGGAGAAAATCATGGTAATCCGAGACAGGATTCAGGCAGCCCGTGGATCAACTCACCTTTCTGCTCTCCAGTGCCTGAAATTAATTGGTACGATGACAGCAACCATCCCCATGGTGAAGTGGGCCCAGTGGCATACCCGTCCCTTTCAGAAGGGATTTCTGCATCAGTGGAACTCTGTCGACCAGAATCAGCGCATCTTTCTTACCCCATCTATGTTGCTGTTTAGCATGTAGCATGCATGTGTTTTCCTCTAGTTTTCAGAAAATGGACACTTCATTGTTTTTAATGGCCCAGCATGCAAAATGTATGCAAACTGAAGGAAAAATAATCAAACTATGAGCAAAATGAAGCTAACTGGAACTGAAACACATGTGAAATACATGCTTTTTAAAAAAGGAATAAAAAAAAGACCTCAAGTGCAAATGGGGCCTAATTATTTTGACAAAAAAAAATGACAATCACAGCGGCATGATAAAATGTATGGATTTTTGCTACTTATGTGTTCTTTTTTTAAACAATGCATATGTCTTTGGCATACCTTTAGTCTTCATACAGAAGTTCTTCAATAAAGAAGTCACCATATAAAAAAATGTATCAGTTGCCATGATAAAGGGGACCATGCTTGTGTCCAAAGCGGCACAATCTTTTATATAGGGACCTGTTTAATAAAGAGCTTCTGATTATAGACATAAGGGAGTTGATTTACTAAAACTGGGGAGTGCAAAATCTGGTGGAGCAGCATGGTAGCCAATAAGCTTATAACTTCAGCTTGTTCAGTTAAAGCTGAATTGGACATGTACATGACTGTTCTGTGCAAGTAACCCAGTTTAGAAGAGATTCTTCCCACAACAACATTTTAGAAATAGCCTATATTTACATATTTACAACATGATAACATTAATAATGTTATATATAAATTACATTAATTATCTTTGGATTGATAACTTAGATGATTATCATGGTTATTCTGATAATGACATGCAATATTATTTCTACTAAAAAAACACTTGCTGCATCATGAGACACATCATTAGTCATATGTGGGTATTGTTATATAATACATCTAAGATTTTTTTTTTCCATTCTACCTCAGAAAAACATAAAAAACATCTCATAGTGGACAAAAAATGTTGTTCTCTCTGTTTGCATGGAACAATGACACCTGTCCTGCATCCTTTCTGACTTAATATATACCCATCTAAAGTCAATCCCCTTTCTGATTCACTGACAAAAAGTAATCATTTGCGATTCACCTTGTAAAATGCAGCTAAGTGTTTTCATATGTCATGCTGACATCCCCTATGGCTTATACTCATTAGATTTTGCTATATTTCTGTCTATTTTAATCAGTATTTACTTTAGATAAAATCTGCCAAAGATTACACCTTACACATGCTTTTATATAAGCACAAACAATGCCATGTATTGTCACCAGACTGAAAGTTCTGATTTGCCATGAAAATTACCATTACTGCAAAAAAAATTCCATTCACTTTTCAAATGAACTGCAACAAATAATGGAGTTGATTTATGTAAATGGAAGAAACATTTGATCTTTATTTCCAACAGGCCATGGAATTTATGTCAAATGATATGTTAAAACTGCAGTCAACTATGTTGTCTAGAGTAGTCAGATTTTTTTTTTTTTTTTTTAGATAAAACCTGACTGGCTTAGGAAAATTGTTTTACTTTTGCTCTATTTATCATATTTTAATTAAGTAAATTTGCTTAGTTGCAGTGCTCCCACTTCTAAATCAATTGTTTTCCACATAAATTCTACACATTTAAAATAGTATAACAATGTATCTGAGTTGACCATAGCAACAAATTTGTTTTGTTCTGCTAAGAAAATTATATATTTTTTTGTTTTGTTAGAAAAAGGTAGATTAGGTAGAATGATTACTCCATTACATTTATTTTAAAATGACCTTGAAAACTGAGCGAAAAAAAGGAACATACAAGCAAGAAACACTGCCAGGACCTGGTTCACCTGTTCTCTTAAGTACCAGTGAGCAGTTGCAACTTACAAGGCCTCCTTGCAAATTTTATGGCTACACTTATGATTACTTTAATTATATATATATGGAAAGGTTTACATTTTATTCCAATGTTTTGCAAACAAGTTGACTGTAAGATGTCCATCTTTTGGTTCATGGAAAACTGAAAGATGATAGATGGTGTTGGGTGTGGCTTGTAAAAAGTGGCCATGGTTAAACCAGTTAAAAGGCATGGTTAAATCATGTAACCTAATAGGCATGGATGCGCTTTTGTGGTTTAGTCATAATGAGCATAGTAAAACTCATGGATCAAACGGGCTGAATTTCGATCCATGTCACACATAGGTTGGACTTGATGGTCTTGTGTCTTTTTTCAACCTCACCTACTATGTAACTATAATACTATAATATGTGTGGGCACTTTGGTTGCACAGAAATTGATCTACTGATCAACCTCTGTGCAAGCTAATCAATGTGTTCTGGCAGCAGGAAGTTCTCCCAGCAGTCAGAATACAATAGCTCAGTGGGGAGGAATCGGGTCAGTTTTTTTCTTTCAACACACTGGTTGAAGGAAAAGAAAAATGACCCAAGTGTGGCCAGCCTAAGGTAGCATAACTGTTCAGTCTCCCCTGGCAAAAGTGCAAATTGGATTCTGTAATTTATCCTATTTCTAATTTGCAAAAAACATAAAAGGAGACAAACAGAGCTAGAAGTTAATAATGGCTTATTATGATAAGAGTTAATAGGGGTTAACGAGAACAACTTTAATTACAGTACATGTTTTCTTTTACACTTGTAGTTTTGCTGGAACTGACAGCATATCCAGATCAAACGAGTTTTTAAGGCTACAAAGTTTGTAAAGCTAAAACTACAGGCAAGCAATAAATTAATCATTTGATCTCACTCTACATTTCCCTATTAATAAAATTAATAAAAAAAAACATGATATATCTTGTTGCATCTTAAAAAATATTAACATTTTTCAGACCCTGTGATGACATTGCAGGGTCTAATTATGTCAAAAGCTTGCAGACCCAAAGAAGAGGGTGGGTGGTGGTTAACAAGGGTGCCCTATGTGCACTCCAGCTGACTTGAGCCTAGTACATACCACTGACAGCTTAGATCGGAGCCGTTGTAATAACAATCCAATGTTAGTACAGCGATCTCACTTGCTGAGCTGTTGTGTTCTGACAGGGGGAAAGCCCCCCTGCCAGAACACTCTGGTCAGCCATTGGCTGAGAGCGCAGATCAGGAACCAGTTAGCAGACCTTTTTCAGCTTTAAACCTTTGAGAGAAGCCCTATACAGGCGTCCCGAGCTCAGGATTTACTATATGCGCACTTACTTTCCTACTGTTGTGAGTTTTTGGCTTTACTAAAAATACATTTACCAAACGGAGTCACACTATAAGATGTCTCTTTGTTCACCCATTCCTTAGATGAGTATATCCACTGATTACATCCAGTGAGGAGGAGGCAGAAAGACCAGACTCTATTACAAAGGGATTGGAGTATTTATACACAGTGATTTTTGCCCCCACAACCATCTGGTGAGAGTAGACCCTAAGGGGGAGCGTGAATTTCACCAATTCATCGGTTGGATATTGCCGCACGATTTTTAAAGCACAAGTAACTTTGAACTGGAAAAATTTGAATGGACTTATATTTTATGGCACAGCGCATGGCTTTTGCACATATGTAGTTTTGTTTTACTCTGCACTTTAGCACTTTAAGAGCATATTTGATGGATTAAGGTCACATATGTTGAATGATGTGAGGGGATTGACCGTTTTGAAGTGATAATCATTTTTTACCCAGCACCATTTAAAAGGGACAGTGCATGCAATTTTCAATTTTAATTTTTGTTTAGTGCACTTGGAAGTGCAGTCGCTGTAGATCTGAGGGGGACACGCAAGGAAAATAAAAAAACAGCATTTTTGCTTGTACATGATTGGATGATAAAATCGGCTGAGCTTCCCCTCATTTCAGATCTACCCCTCAGATCTAAAGTGACTGCACTTCCAAGTGCACTTGCAGTGCAAAGTGGATTTGCCTTTAGTAAATCATCTCCATTGTGTTTGCCCTATAATAACCGCTAGCAACAATCACATGTAAAATGTGATAGGCTGGTTGTACTCAAGTTGATCAATCGATTAACTTGGGTACATTTAGCTTGCCCATATTTGATTTGAATCTTGGCGGACCCCTGCTGAACTGGCGAAGCTTCAAACCGTCTATGGCCGGCTTAAGCGGTGGCATAGCTGATTCTAGGCATTTTTGACCGGCCTTACAGTGTCTTTGTTCCCACACTGACTAAACTATATTCCAACAACATACAATGCAGGAGGGTGGCTTCTAAATGTTTAATCCTTTGTTAGCACACAGAGGTTTTGATTTACTAAAGGCAAATGTACTGTGCAATTTGCAAAGTACAGTTGCACTCTGCAAGAGCAGTTGCTCCAGAGCTTAGTAAATGAGCAGAAGCTCTGCTAACTTCCATCATCCAATCATATGCAAGTAAAAATTATGTTTTTTTATTTTCCTTGCATGTGATTGGGTACTCTTTGCAAAGTGAAGCTTTACATCATTTACTAAGCTCTGGAGCAACTGCAAAGTGCAATGTTTATTTGCCTTTAGTAAATCAACCCCATAGTGTTCAAATCCAGTTTACAGCTGATAATGAAGAAGTGTGAACACAGTACAGATGGGGTTAAACATTACTCTACAACTCTGTCCTAAACATTACAAAGCAAGGAGAGCATGTAAGATTTTTTGGGCAACTAAAAACATTTAAAAAGGTAACCAGCATTTTTAAAATAATGTTATGTTATTGGAACATTTAACAAATGTAGAGTAGGTGTTATCCCAATCTGGCTGTAAAAGTGGAAATACACTTTAAGAAGGCAGCTTTAGCACTGTAGCCATATAATGTTCCTTTTTTATAATTTGCAATGTAAAAACATTGAAAATGCTCCCAGAAAGAAAACATATGCAGCAACAATGTGTTTAAAATGATTGTTTCAATTTAAAGCTGCTGTTTGGTGGTCCATAATCTACCCAATAGAGCTGTTAGCATATTTATAAAGTGTGTAGCTTTGCTGGTTAGATTTTTTAGCAAGTGGTGGCTGGTCTCCAGAGCAAATGAAAATGGGCTACATGGTTTTACTGCAGAAACTGATCAATGATTTCAATGCCTGTCTCTGTTCCCAGTGCAGATTACAGCATGAGAGAGAGAGAGAGGTTTTTGGTCTGAAATGACCCAGATTGGCTCTCTCATCACGCATGCATGTTAGATCACTGGGAAAATATGTCAGCAGTATTTCTGTGTGTATGAACCAGTGATTTGTACACTGCAGCAGCTAGTTTCGATCAGCAAGAGAGAAAGCAATGCCACTTTATCTGCTTCTTGACCCATTAATGGCGAGCTATTTCTCTTCGTTATGTGCAGGTGGGAGGATAGTGTTAAAGCAGTAAATTCTTTCATAATCAAATTACACCAGTTCAAATTGCTAATTTGCAAAAACCCATAACTACCTATCACCTATAAGCATTTATGTGTTTGTTATTATTTAGCCAATGGAAGCAAATGCCTGATAAATATAGCTTAACATAAATGCATAAGTTTGAACAAATATCTACACTGGTTCTGATTTCAGTCGCATTTTTACAATACATAATTTAAAGTCAAATTTTGAGTAGTGAAAAAAATATGTGCTTTATTGCACTAATATCCATATTTGTTCATTTTAAGTCCAGAATACTCAGGGAAAAGCAACTCAGTTGTATTTGTCTAAACTCTGTCTTGTACGTTTCAGTAGTGCTTGCTCCAGTAATGGAGAATGGTCAGCACAAGCTGTTCTTTGTACAGCAAGCCAGTCTTGTTGCCACCCCACAAATAATGATATCATGACACCAATGCCCTTGGATAGAACCTTTTTCACAGCACATGGGCAGTATTTATGTCACCAGAAATTCTACCCTTCAACAATGCACAGATCAAGAGAGGAGAACATATAGGTCAGGGATATGCAATTAGCGGACCTCCAGCTGTTGCAGAACTACAAGTCCCATGAGGCATAGCAAGACTTACAGCCACAAGCATGACACCCAGAGACAGAGGCATGATGGGACTTGTAGATTTGCAACAGCTAGAGGTCCGCTAATTGCATATCCCTGATATAGGGTTATGTTCAACAAGGTGTTTGCAACCTCATGGATCTCTTTTATTTATAGCTGTACTCCTGGCACTCAATAAAAAAGTGTATAGTAAATAAAAGAGAAAAGTCAATGAGGTGGCATGCACTTTGCTGGACCAGCATATTTTGAAAAGTGCGATAATTCCCAGAGTTCCAGTTTAAACGATACCTATCACATACCTGAGAAATTCAAACTTATCATATACTGACAAAAATGCATAAGCAGAGGTTACCTTCAAAGGAAACTGCATGTCAAAACTATCAGTAAATCCAGATACACAAGCAGCTGCAATGTTATGCAAATCTTGACCCTTTTTGTAAAAGCTCAGGTTAGCTCAGCCCTTACTATACATGAAACAATAGGATGCTGGAGTGGGAGGGTCTAAGTAAAATTGTATTTCTTTCAAAGACTTTCTATAATTAATCTTCCTTTTTTTCTGTATCTAGTGATCATTTTGACATCCAGTTTTCACTAAAGGTAACCTTTGTTTATGTATATTTTTTTATTTATGGAACGCTTCACAAATTTGCGTGTCATCCTTGCACAGGGGCCATGCTAATCTCGTTGTTTATATTTTTTTGAATTGCTCACATTGGGACAGGTTGACTTTATTGTTTGTAATTGTTATATGATTCATTTGTGCAAATTATACAGATATTACCTATCAAAGGAAATAAGATAGTCCTAATCAATAAGTATTTTAGTAAATAAAAAACTAACAATTACAGTCAGCTTATTTGATAATTATATAATTGAAACAAGAGTACATTTCCCATTTGCATTCCCTGGAGTAACCCCTGAGGCAGCACTAAGAAGCAACACTTGCACTTGCTGTGTGTAGTCTCTGATAGTTTGATAAAAGTTTCAATAATACTACAAAAAATCACATAGAATTAAAGCTGACTATATATTTGCTTTTGGCACATAAAATAGGCACACAAATTAGATTTATACGAAGCTTATGGTGTTTGCAATTTCCCAGCAATGGGCATATGCTGTTTGACATAAGAGTAGCATTACTTTAATTATTCAGGACTTACAAGCAATGCTAGTTCACTAGAAAAAAAAGACACCATCAAAATCAAATTCATTTTTTTCTGCTTAATGGATCCTTAGAGAATTCTGTCCGCTATAGAAAACATTGTGCAGTGGGACACGTTTGGATGGGCTCTTGTTCTCTGTTAAAACCCCATCCATCTGTCCCTGTTGTAACTTAATCAGACACGTTAAAATCACTCATGTGGCTTCCAGAGAACAATTCCTTTGAAAACTGCTCTGTCTTCTGGCTTGTTATAAATAGACTTGTGGCTAACGTACATGCGTAGAGGTAGGAGCTAAAAGGAAGAGGGTGAGGGTGACCTTATGTGCAGGAGCTATAAAAAGAAATTATATTTCAGCAGAACCAAATCCTTAGATAATCCAAGGGAATCCCTATTGTTACAGTGGACTCTGGCTAAAACCCTAGTAGCTCCTCTCTGTCAAAAACACGATGTAATAACCTCACTAGTGAAGCTGCATACCGTACATTAATATACAACAGTGCTGGTCTTGTCTTTCACAATGTTGACTTGATGGTAACTAATAGACACCATTTGTTTCTTTTTTTAACTGTGAAAAGACCAGCAGCAATTTTAAACCATACCATTATTAACCACTTGCTTACTGGGCACTTAACCCCCCCCCCCCCTCCTGCCCAGACCAATTTTTAGATGTCACACTTTGAATGACAATTGCACGGTCATGCAACACTGTACTCAAATTACATTTTTATCATTTTTTAATACAAATAGAGCTTTCTTTTGGTGGTATTTAATCACCACTTGGGTTTTTATTTTTTGCTAAACAAACATTTTGCACTGATGGGTGTCACTGATGAGTGTCGCTGATGGGTGTCACTAATGGGTGTCACTGATGGGCACTGAAGGGCACTGATAGATGTCACTGATAGATGGCACTGATGGGCACTGGTATATGGCACTGGTAGGTGGTATTGATGGGCACTGGTAGGTGGCATTGATAGGCAGCACTGGTGATGAGGCACTGATTGGTGACATTTATAGTTGACACTGTGGGCACTGATGGGTGGTACTGTGGGCACCAGTAGGTGGCACAGGTGGGCACAGATGACTCCGTAGAGGCTCTCCACGATCGGGACTAATGTCCCTCTCACAGCCGCTGGTGATCGGCTTCAATTCAATATTTAAAGGAGTTCTTTTTAACCAAAAGTGTGTCCTTAAAAGTGGTCAGCAACATGTGTAGCAATATGAAGGAGTTCACAGTTTTCTAAGAGCCTGTCTGCTTTTCCTGCTACATCAATGCTGCAAATATTGTGTAGTGTAGGAAGGTGCAGAAGCCTAATGTTATTTATATAAACATGTGCTGTAATTCTTTACATGCCACTAGATGTTCCCACACTTCCAATAATTAGGTGTAGTGGGATGGAAGTGGCAAGTCCTGCCCAGAATGGACATTAGAATAGTTAAATTAATGGGTTTAGTTCCACTTTAACCATTTCCCCAAACAGTTATATTCAAGGCATGCCACGAATGAGAACTGTCACTGTTGCTTAAGCTCTAAAACAGACTTTCAAGTCATCAAATAGCTGGTTTCATCACTGATCAAATCTGCAGTACCATTGTAAATGCTGATCAAGGACAGGAGGGTTTAGTTCCACTTTAAGCACGGGTGGGTGAAGTCATAGGGATTTTATACAGGAGGGTGGCGCTACAAAGGAAACATGAGAGAAAACGCTTTCTTCCTATGAAGTGTGCACTCCCCTTCAGGAAAAGTGTTTGGACTACTCCACTATAGAGAGGGGAAGGGGAAAGCTGAACTGTACCCCTAAGTTGACAACAGTTTGGGCCAGAAGAACTATGCAAATGTGTGCATGTGGGTATATCCATTAGAGCTTAGCTTTTTGAAATGTTACAAGAATATGTTCCTCAGAAGTAACTGACAAGCAACAGATGACTCTGTAGATGTTGGAAATGTACACAAAAACATTTGTCATTTCAATATGCATTCCTAGCTAGGACTGTTGTTTTTTACAAAGAGGGTGAGGTACTCTTGAAGATGGATCTGTAGTTGGTGATAGAGGGACTTGTGCCTGCTAAAGAGGGAAAGCTCACTAGTGGGACTGCACCATGGATAAGTCATGCTATTCCTTGCCCAGAGGTCCCAAGGGGGTGTTATCTATGCACTCAGCCTCTTATCATAAGCAGAAACTCTGGGAAGCTCCATGAAAAAAAATCACAGTGGTGCCACATTGTCTGCCCTGAGCCAAAGATAGAGAAACTTCAGGAACATAAACAAAGGGAAAGTGAGGGCCCTCGTATTACATATTGAGGACCTTCATGCTGTAGGAAGATACAGTTACTGAATTCACCTTTCATATGTTCGTACAATGTATTCATACCCCTCTTAAGCACCTCTTCTCTAGAGTGAATAACTGTATTTCTATGTACAGTAATTGATCCTTATAGCTGAGGTCCTCCACCATCTTTATTCACTTTGATGTCCTTCGCTGAACTTTTTTGGGATCAACAACATCTTTCCTGAGGGCTTTTGACCAAAACTGAACTGCATATTCAAGATATAGCCAAACCAGTGTTTTGTAAATGGGTAGAATTATTGATTTATCTCTTGAGTGTATGCCCTTTATAATGCATGACAGTATTTTGCTAGCTTTGTTAGCTGTGACTTTGCATTGCAGGTTATTGCTAAGTCTGTGATCTACAAGCACATCCAGATCTTTTTTCATCACTGATTCTCCCAGGGGAGATGCCCCTAATGTGCATTATGCATATGTATTTTTGGCACTTGAGTGCATACCTTTACATTTATCAATATTGAACTTCATCTGCTATTTTGTCAAGGTCTTCCTGTAATGATGCTACAACATGTGACAAAGTTATTTCTCTGCATAATTTGGTATCATCAGCAAACACTGAAATTAAGCTCTTAATTTCAACCCCTATTTTATTAACTGCTTGCCGACCAGCCTCCGTCATTTTACTGCAGCAGGTCGGCACGATCCCGCGAACCATCGTAGCTATACGTCGGCTCGCGGGATCAGGATAGCAGGCGCTCTGGCGCCGCTGCACTGCGAGGGTGCCGATGCTTGTGGCCAACGAGCGAGCACGAGGGACAGAACATGGAAGTGTGTGTGTACACACACAAATCCTTGTTCTGTTCTGAGAGGACTGACCGATCGTGTGTTCCTATTAGCTAGGAACCACGATCCGTCACTTCCTCTAGTCAGTCCTCTCCCACTTCAGTTAGAATCACCTCCCAGGGGGCCCCTTGATCGCCCCCTAGTGTTAACCCCTTCACTGCCAGTGACATTTTTACAGTAATCAATGCATTTTTATAGCACTGCTGTATAAATGCCAATGGTCCCAAAAATGTGTCAAAATTGTCCGATATGTCCGCCATAATGTCGCAGTCATGATAAAAATCGCAGATCGCCATTACTAGTAAAAAAAAGAAATTAATAAAAATGCTATAAATCTATCCCCTATTTTGTAGATGCTATAACTTTTCTGCAAACCAATCTATATACGCTTATTGTAACTTTTTTTTACCAAAAATATGTAGAAAAATAAATATCGGCCTAAATTGAGAAAAAATTAGCTTTTTTTATTTAAAAAAATTGGCATATTTATTATAGCAAAAAATACTAAATATTGTGTTTTTTTTTTCAAAATTGTCGCTCTTTTTTTGTTTATAGCGCAAAAAATATAAACCGCAGAGGCGATCAAATACTACCAAAAGAAAACTCTATTTGTGGGAAAAGAAGGATGTCAATTTTGTTTGGGTGCAGCATCGCACGACCGCGGAACAGCGTTGGCCCCAATACAGAACCCTGGGGCACACCACTAACAACTTCAGCCTGTTCAGAGAATGAGTCATTTATCACTACTCTCTGGACTTTTTTTTATGAAATCAGTTTCCTATCCATATACATACAATTTAATTAACTTCAACAGACCTTATGTTATTTAACAAACATATATGAGCTACAGTATCAAATGTCTTAAAAAAATAAAATGAATAATAAAAAAAAATATTTTACTATAAGTATAACTAAAGGCAAAACTTTTTTTTAAAGTTTTGGATAGAGTAGAAAGGGATTAGAACGCCTATTGGGTTTTTATTGCTGTGCCCCAGTTAAGGAGATTAATTTCTCTGTTTGGCTTGTTTACCATTATCATTGAAAGTGAAAGTAAAAGAAAATCCCAAATTGTCCCCAGAAAAGTAATGGCAGGGAAATCTTCCAATGGGGAGTTCTGGTGACCTGAGGGTCCCCAAGATTTCCCTACATTTTCAGGGCTTTCCTCCCACTTCCTGTTTGGCTATGGGACAGGAAGTAAAAGGAATTCTCCGCAATGGGACACAGATTGGGGGGGGGGGGGGCTGACAGGGGCTATAACTCTCCCTTACTCTATCCAAAATGAAAAGAAAAAACATGTTGCCTATAGTTCTACTTTATTATCAATATGCCAAAATAAATAAATGTTACATGAATCAAGGAATAAATCAAGAGTAATTATTTAACTACACTATGGAACAAACAAACAAATTACAGACAAGTATATTCTAAATAGATATATTGATTAAAAAGCATGGGTACCAAATCAAAATTAAAAACAATACACAGTATAGGACAAATACAACAAACTGCAATAGGTGTAAAACGCTAAGCACAAAAGGATTATTATCCTTTAGTTGGTGTTATATGATGTTAAACTCTTGCCCTAACACTCCAGATTTCTAGACACAAGAATCATATGTTCTCTGATTTGCTGTGCCCTGTTAATTAAAAGTCAAAGCTTAAGATGGGGTTAATTTGCAATGAAAGGTTATCATTAGTTGAAAGGTATTGAATAAAATATGTATAGCTCCCACTGTACAGATTCCTGGCAGATGTGCCATGAAGATGTTTAAATTACTTAAATAAAAAATTACCATTTGAAAAGAGGTAGCAATCTTATGTCAGTAGCTTACAATGCCTAAAAATAGACTAATCTGCTTAAATATTAATGTACATTTTTCTGATATTTAGAAATGTTTTGCCAGGCTTACATAACATAACTGTGGTTTTAAAATTAATGTGTATGTGTGTTTTTGTGTGTATAGAGGGGTATACCTAGCTAGGAGGATCTGACAGCCAACAGCATAAGCAGACTGTACAGTACATACATGTTATCTGTATATTCATCCTTATAGTGCTATCTGAAGCCATTCTGAAGTTTTTATGCAAATAGCAATTTTCTGACTGTTGCTAGTTGCACATTCATATGAATCCCCTTTCCACTTTACATTGACAAGCTCTGCTGATAGATTTCTTAGACCCGGAATATTGCAATGTAGAACGGGGGCAGGGGTCATGCATGTTTTCCACTATTAGAAAATTAAAAAACTGTAATGGGTGTTCTGGGTTATAATACAGGCAAATGAGAATGCAAGTGGTATCTGCTGTTAGTAATCCAAAACTGCTACCTCTTTAGTGTTCCCACCATTGCTTTGAATATATTGCAGGTTCTACAGGATCAGAGGCAGTAGTTAGATAGATAGATAGATAGATAGATAGATAGATAGATAGATAGATAGATAGATAGATTGATTGGTCGATAGATAGATAGATAGATAGATAGATAGATAGATAGATAGATAGATAGATAGATAGATAGATAGATAGATAGATAGATAGATAGATAGATAGATTATTGGGTGTTGATGGTAGTCTAATTAGTAAATGCTAATGCTAAATATAGCAAATTTTTCACTGTACCCCACTTAGCCCAATTACAAATTGGCATTGATATACATTGACTGCTGTGCCATTGGTGTTTTTTTCATGATTCATAACTCAAAAGTTACCTGAGTAATAATAGAAGGTACATGGACAAGTGGCATGGCCCATGGGACTTTTAATAATCATAGAGGCCACACACATAACGTGTTTGCTGGTCTGTCTTTATTGTTGTGGGTTAAGGGGCTGAATAGCTAATTTATACTGTAACTATACTGAGTCTACATGTTGTTATTCAGTCAGTCTGCTAAAGTTTTAGGGACACCATTTCTTGCCATTGTTTGAATCCCTTTCTCATTGTTTCCTTTTTTCTAGGTCCTACTCTGGTCCTTATTCCCTTAAATATTGGTAGAATAGCAGCCAACCATATTATCCACTCTCTGCGGCTTTAAGCCATTGACAAAGTTGAATGTCCTGTGGGACTCTATACAACATTGGAACGCTAAGCAAGTAAAACCATTCTGGTGGAATTTCTGCTGTCATAATGAATAATATTTTCTTCTGTAAGCATAAAAAAAACTTCACAATTATTTGAAATCTCCCCTCTTCTCACTTGCGTATTGATTTGAGCAAGGATCCGTAATTGGTAACTAAGCTAGAATAGTGGTCCTTTTATTTTTAGAATACTTTTATGAGAGCTTAATAATTTTGGCAAGTAAACAGCACCAGAAGCAATAACTATATGAAATCTTGGCTAATACTATATAGACCTATGCCATTAGACTATTACTGCTACACTTAAATCAACTAGACCTATAAACTATAATGCAGTTTAACCTGAGTCATTAGAAACTGCCTTTCTAATTAAAATTCTAAAAGTTCATATAGAATAACTATATCTTTGGTCCACACACTTGCATTTATACCCTTTGTCTAAATAATGCTAGCCAAAATCAGTGCTGTTTTGTCAAGAAAAAAAAAAATATTTTGCCAGTGAAATATGTCTGAGATGCTCATGCTTTGGTAATATCTGATAAACAATGAATGGAAATTTATCTATACCAAAAATGTTGATAAAACGAGTAAAAAAATGCTGTAAGAAAATTAAAGGTATGACATTGTAAGCAATATAAACAATGACATGAAGAGCCAAGCATTGATTCTTGCTGGTCTACACACAATAGATTAAAAATACTGGGCCTTTACCCTCTTTTATGCTGGGAGCAGTCCCAGAACATGTAATGTGGCCTGGCAGATATTAGGGTTGAGTTACTTCAAGAGTGTTCACACTCTTCTTTGCAAAGTGAATATTGGTAAATTAGATGGACAAGGAAAATTTTAACCCCTTCCCACCACAGCCTCCAGGCCCTCTAAGAGGCTCTAAATGCAGGGAGGCAGGCACACCGATCATGTGCCGCTGTGATTGTCAGTCACATAATCAGCTCTCGATAGCAAGTATGCATCAGGAGGTTTCCGGTACCCAGTGGTTACTGTGCTGGGTGAGCGCAGGGAGTGCACACTAAGCACAGTAATATGTTTCCATAGGGGCCGCACCTCTCTACATTAAAGCCCACCTGCTGAGAGGCTGCATACAGTATATGCGTACAGCCAGTGGGAAGTGGTTAACAGAAAGGACTGGTTTATGTAAATTAACAAACATTCACATTGCAAGGTGAACATACACTTGCTGAGTGAACTTTATTCCAAAGCCTCTACTTTTAAATCAACTTCAGTGTCAACATTGCAGAATGCTTATTATAGTGTTTGTGACTCCTGTTTTTTTTTTAATTCATTCTGAAATATACCCATGTGGGGAGATGAAGGCTCAGTGAAGGCTCAGTGAATTCTGGCAGCGCGCTTTCCCCTCCTTCCCCCCTGAGGTACACTATCGGCATATAACACACACCCGTAATTTGCCCCCTATTTTCAGGGGGAAAAAGCGTGTGTTATACACTGATAAACACGGTATATATATATATATATATATATATATATATATATATATATACACAGTTGTGCTAATAAGTTTACGTACCCTGGCAGAATTATGGATTTCTTGGCCATTTTTCAAAGAATATGAATGGTAACATAAAAACTCGTCTTTCACTTATGGTTAGTGTTTTTGGGGAAGCCATTTATTATCAATCTACTGTGTTTACTCTTAATGCCGTGTACACACGATCGGACTTTCCGGCAGACTAGGTCCGACGGTTTTACCGACGGACTCTCGGCGGACTTCTGACGGACTTTCCGAACAAACGGACTTGGACACACACAATCAAACCAAAGTCCGAAGGATTCGAACGTGATGACGTACGACCGGACTAGAATAAGGAAGTTCATAGCCAGTAGCCAATAGCTGCCCTAGTGTTGGTTTTCGCCCGTCGGACTAGCATACAGACAAACGGATTGCTTGATAGGAACTGGTGCCAGAGGAAAATTTTTAAACATGTTCTATTTCTAAAGTCCGTCTGATTTTTCGACAGCAAAGGTCCGATGAAGCCCACACACAATCGAATTGTCCGGCGGATTCGTTCCGTCTGACCTTTGCTGTCGAAAAGTCTGGTCGTGTGTACGTGGCATAAATCATAATGGCAACAGAAACTACCCAAATGACCCTGATCAAAAGTTTACATACCCCAGGTCTTAATACCGTGTATTACCCCTTTAACATTAATGACAGCTTTTCTTTCTTTTGTGGTATTTGTGGATGAGGCTCTTTATCTTCTCAGATGGTAAAGCTGCCCATTTCTCTTGGCAAAAAGCCTCCAGTTCCTGTAAATTCTTGGGCTGTCTTGCATGAACTGCACACTTCAGGTCTCCCCAAAGTGGTTCAATGATATTGAGGTCAGGAGACTGAGATGGCCACTCCAGAACCTTCACTTTATTCTGCTGTAGCCAATGATAGGTCGACTTGGCCTTTGTGTGTTGGATCATTGTCATGTTAGAATATCCAAGTACGTCCTATGCGCAGCTTCCTGGCTTCCTGGCTGATGAATGCAATTTTTCCTCCAGTATTTTTTGATAACATACTGCATTCATCTTGCCAACAATTTTGTGCCAGAAGGCTTGTCTATGTGCTGTTTGGCGTATTGTAAGTGGGATACTTTGTGGCATTTGCGTAGTAATGGCTTTCTTCTGGAGACTCGACCATGCAGCCCATCTTTCTTCAAGTGCCTCTTTATTGTGCATCTTGAAACAGCCACACCACATGTTTTCACAGAGTCCTGTATTTTACCTGAAGTTATTTGTGGGTTTTTCTTTGCATCCCAAACAATTTTCCTGGCAGTTGTGGCTGAAATTTTAGTTGGTCTACCTGACCGTGGTTTGGTTTGAACAGAACCCCTTATTTTCCACTTCTTGATTAGAGTTTTAACACTGCTGATTGGCATTCTCAGTTCCCTGGATATCTTTTTATATCCCTTTCCTGTTTTATACAGTTCAACTAACTTTTCCTGCAGATCCTTTGACAATTCTTTTGCTTTCCCCATGACTCAGAATCCAGAAACGTCAGGGCAGCACTGGATGAAAGATGCAAGGGTCTGTCAGGAGTCCAGAAACGCATTGACCTTTTATACACACACACTAATTACAAGCAAACAGATCACAGGTGAGGATGGTTACCTTTAATAGCCATCAACTTGTGTGCATGTTAACAGGCCAAAATCACCAGGGTATGTAAACTTTTGATCATGGTCATTTGGGTAGTTTCTGTTGCATTATGATTTAAAAAGAGTAAACACAGTCAATTGATAATAAATGGCTTCACCCAAACACTAACCATGAGTGAAAGAATTTTTTTTGTGTTATTATTATTATTATTACTATACAGGATTTATATGGCACCAACAGTATGGGCAGCGCTTTACAATGTAGGGAGACACTACACCAACAGTACAATTCAAAACAAGAGGGTTAGAGAAACCCTGCTCCTGTGAGTTTACAATCTAAGAGGGAGGGGCTGGTGAAACAAAAGGTAGGGACTGTGAGGGATGAACTGATGAGGGGAGTAGAAGATTTGGTTATTAGCTGGAGGCAGGATAAGCCACCCTAAAGAGATGAGTTTTCAGGGATTGCCTAAAAGTGGACAGAGTAGGAGATAGCCGGACAGATTGGGGTAGTGCATTACAGAGGATGGGAGAGGCTCTGGAGAAGTATTATTCATATTCTCTGAAAAATGGCCAAGAAATCATAAATTCTGTCCGGGTATGTAAACTTATGAGCACAACTGTGTGTCTATATATATATATATATATACCTTTATTTTTTTCTTGCACATGATTCAGTATTCTTTGTGAAGTGAAGTGTAACCACCTTCACTAAGTTAAGGAAAAATTCCTTTGCAAAGACAACCCCTTGATCTATCAGCAGAGGTTACCAACAGCTATGGAGTGTGAGGGTCTCCCAGACTGTATACAATTGGATTGGATTCTTTAGGAAGTCTCTCACTATATATAATTTTAAAATTTTGTTGCACTGGCAAATCAATTCCTATGTACAGTCTGACTGTGTGTGGCCAGCTTTATTAACTGAATTATTGAGCAACCCCAGGTAACAAGTAAAATCCATCAGTAAATCACTATAACAGGAAACATTGAAACTGTGCTAAAGACAGAACATGTATTCAGTTCACAATTCAAATATTGCCTACTCTATGGTGTTTTTAAATATACAAAGGAATGCGATCAGATAAACAACCTTAACCATGTTGTGTGAAAACCCTTCCAAAATCATTGTTGCTGTCTGAAGTTTTTATGTTTTTTATATGCACACAAGTTCTGTTTACATGTGCAAACTCCTTTCACTATATTTCTTTTCCATGTTCAAGATTTTTAGGCTGCTCAGAGCGACAGACAATATCTGAGCCTGTGTTGATCTTAGCTGTTTAGCTGGATTACCAAATAGCCACCAGAGGGTGTTTTTATATATATATTATCATGCATATAGATTGCATTCAGAAAAATAATAAAATGAACACCCAGGGCTGGCTAAAAATGCCTAAACTGATAACCGGCAAATTGTTGTTCAAGTACTAGGCATTGTATTTTTGGATGGGGTCAGGAGCGTGTCTATTTTCCACACCAGGATGTGTAGAGCAAAGCTCCCGCAGGTGATGGTGGAGCAGAGCCGGAAAAAAAAAGGAAGCTGCTGACAGTTTATGCTGTCAGCTCCCAGGTTTGCTTTAAATGTGCACTCTCTAAAAAGATACTTCGGTCTCATAGCAATGTAGATTTCATAGCAATCAGATTTAGCAAGCTGTCATCTGGGCAGCGCCTCAGTTTTATGTCACACAGGCATATAGTGCTTCTTTTCTTTGAGAGACAGAAAATAACCTACCATGGGGCAGCATCTAAATGCAGTGCCCTCCGGAAATATATAAATGTCAGTCTGCATGGGATGCTTTAGGACCGTGGAGCTGCCTTACTAAAGGAAACAAAGTTGTAAACTTTGTAAGGGAATTTGCACTTTGCAAGGTAATTTTCCCTTAGCTCTGCTGACTCCATCATCCACGCAAAAATACAGTTTTTTTTTTTACATAGTTACATAGTTAGTAAGGTTGAATAAAGATACTAGTCCATCCAGTTCAACCTGAGTGAGTGTGAGTGTGTGTCTAAAATTGTTCCTATCCCTGTGTCTCATTAAGATGCTCATCTATTATATTATTATTTTTTTATTTAAGGTACTGATATAGCGCCGTCAATTTTACGCAGCGCTCCACACATACATCGCACACTCACATCGGTCCCTACCCTCAAGTATCCCACAATCCAAGGTCCCCAACTCACATTCATATACTAGGGCCAATTTTGGACAGAAGCCAATTAACCTACCAGCATGTCTTTGGAGTGTGGGAGGAAACCAGAGTACCCGTAGGAAACCCACGCAGGCACAGGGAGAACCTGCAAACTCCAGGCAGGTAGTGCCGTGGGCGAGAGTGCTACCCACTACACCACTGTGCCGCCCTCACACCACTGTGCCGCCCTTTAAATTCTCTTTGAACTTGATTGGGTATACTTTGCAAGATTGATTTTCCCCAAATTCAATAAAATACAGGAAAATCCCCTTGCCAAAGTAAACAGCCGTGTTGTTAGTACATCAACCCCTTTGTTTTGCCTTTAGCAGCAAACAAAACATAGTCACAGCATAGTCACATTGTTAAAATGACCTGGTATTGGTGGCAAGAGTATATCACTTATTTTTTCACTTATTTATGAAAGGCATTCAATTATGTTAGATTACAATTTCATGATAAACCAATACATTAGACACAAGTTCCGATCTTTCCATGCTCTGTGCAATCCAAAAAAAAAATTGCTGATGTGTCATTTTAAACAACTGACTGAATATATTCCTTTTCCCAGGCATAGTGGATGAACTTTTATGGAATCATAACTGCACAGAGTCTAAATTATTTTAATCACTATGTAGTCAACCCCTTCATATATACACAATACAAATGCATGCACAGTTTTATAGTCATCACAGATCGGTTGGTTGCTTATGTGAAAATGTGTCTTTTACATGCCAGCAACTAAGATGCTTCCTGGATGGCCTTATTCTCACAGCCGCGCTTCCTGTAAGTGGGCATGATCACACATATGCATGAGTGCATACAAACGTTTCCTATCACCAACCTTCATTAACTAAATGTAGTGAATAAACCTTTGCATCTCAGTTAAATCCCAGCTACTACGGATTTCCTGCTTAATGCTAAAACCCAAGCGACCCATTTTCCTTCAGCTGATACTTAGTGAAAATTAGGAATGACTGAACGAAAAAAAAAAAAAAAACATCACATGCCATACTAAAAGAGAACTATTTTTATAAATGGTTCTTACAGCAAAAAGATTAAAAATCTGCTGAACATCTAAAAGATTTTCTACTATGTGCTAGCAGAAGAATATGGTTATAAAACTCTTAGTACCAGCCTTATGAAATTGGCTTGAAAGGTATTAATCAGCATTTACTACTGAAGTAAAGGAGTCAGTCTAGACCTGATTTCCTAAACTGCTCAACTGACAGAATCAACTAGACTACATTTCTTAGTCATTTGATGCAGTGTCCTCCACATACTTAAAGTACTTAAGTACCAGCTGTATAACCTTCTGGCCTAAAGTAAAATAAAGCCTAAATCAATAAACCTTTTTTTTTTTTTTTTTTATCATTTTGTCAATTATCTTTGGTAGTTTAGAAATTGCATCAGATTTTTTTTTAATATAGAAAATAGGGTGCTAATCTTCATTCAAAAATGAGATATTTATTTTTTAACCCATTTAGAAATATATTTCTGAATGCAAATAATACATTTAACATGTATTATGTATGATATTTTCTTTCATAACTGGATACAGAACTTAAAGAGAAGTGAGGTTACTTTTCTGCATTACTTGATGGTATCTGGAGGTCAGCTAAGGAAGCATCCAGTTTATGTTTCCTATTCTAAAAGCCCAGCTGTCTCTTTAACTTGCATACTTTCTGTGTCTGACCCTTGTTACCTCTGCTACAGACCAATAGAAGGAACAACAAAAGGCGCATAATAAGGCAGTCTTCTGACGCAGGAAAATGCCAATCCATTAAGCACAGTCCACTTGACTCAACTGAATCTACATCCACATGTCAGTTTTTTTTAGACTAGAATTAAGCACTACTTAACAATTCCTTATTTTCAGGCCGAATAATTTCGTTTTTGTGTTCTACCAACCTGCCTTGGCTTGTGTACAAATTATGTTTATTTT
Organism: Lithobates sylvaticus; assembly: GCA_028564925.1. NCBI lineage: Eukaryota > Metazoa > Chordata > Amphibia > Anura > Ranidae > Lithobates > Lithobates sylvaticus. The sequence goes on from CM053030.1 coordinate 281,781,252, forward strand.
GATTGCATATTTTATTTTGTATATTATATACTTTCAATATCTATCTATCTATTATTATTTTATTATTATTATTATACATGATTTATATAGCGCCAACAGTTTGTGCAGTGCTTTACAACGTTAGGGCAGAAACTACAGTTACAATGCAATTCAATAGAGGAGGAATCAGAGGGCCCTGCTCGTTAGAGCTAAAATCTAAGAGCGAGGGTCAAGTGATACAAAAGGTAATAAATGTGGGATATGAGATGATGAAGAAACTGAAACTACAGTTATTAGGTGGAGGCAGAATAGACTTTTTTGAAGAGAAAAGTTTTCGGGGATCGCCTAATCATGGATAGAGTTGGACAGGTTGGGGTAGGGAATTACAAAGAATAGGAGAGGCTTGGGAGAAGTCCTGGAGGCGAGTGTGGGAGGAGGTGACAAGGGAGCTAGAGAGCAGGAGGTCTTGGAAGGAAGATGACGATTTCATTGGTATTTTGAGACTAGGTTAGTGACGTAGCTGGGGGCCGAGTTGTGGATGGCTTTGTTAGTGTTTTAAATTTAATTTGTTGGGTTAGTAGATCTATCTATCTTATCTATCTATCTATCTATCTATCTATCTATCTATCTATCTATCTATCTATCTATCATTCTCCTTTTCTGTCTACAAAAAGTATGTGAAATTCTGAAAGTTTTTTTTTTTTTTTAAGACACAAGGCTTAATTTACAATTTGTGACTGTAATTTTCACATCTCAATGCACTGTAACTTTTTTTAAAAAAAGGTTCCTTATCCTGGTACTCTAGCTTTGTGAATTTAATCTATTCTCTGTTAAAGTGTAACCAAAGGCAAAACTTTTTTTCCCATTTTGGATAGAGTAAGGCGGGGGGGGGGGGGGGGGGGGTTTACAACCCCTGTCAGGTTTTTTGCCACCCTTGTCCCACTGGGGAGATTTCCCTTCACTTCCTGTCCCATAGCCAAAACAGGAAGTGAGGGGAAATTGCTCCAAAGTGACAAAGTGAGAGAAAATTCCGGTGTGTCACCAAGGTCCCCAGAACTAGTGTCTCTGCATTGGAAGTTTTCCCCTCTATTCCTGTTCTGATGTCAACCCAAAATGTGGGGTTTTCCTTTATTGTCACTTTCAATAACAGTAAACAGGACAAATAGAGAATATGAATCTCCCTAATGGGGGCACAAACAGCAATAGAAACTGATAATTGTACTGATCTTTGTCCACTCTATCCAAAACAAAAAAAAGTTCTGCCTTTAGTTACACTTTAAATACCAATATTTAGACAACTGTGAAGTGAAGTGAAGTGAAAAATATTCATGTCATAAGTCATGAGAAGTATGAATAAATGTAACTGAACTACTAACCCTTATTTGTTTCAACAAGAATAATAACTGCTAATAATACTATAAATAATACTATAATTACTATTCTACACACATTGTCATGTTGATGTTCCTGACTAGAACCCTAAGGTCTTATTTACACTGAATTCCCCATGTTGAGTGTGCAGTTCAACATGTGCTTTTACATTGATTTGTAAAGGGCATGTTGTTGCTGCATATTTGCAGTGTTATTTGCAGCACATTTCTGATTCGTGTTACCAAGTTGCATGTACACGTGTTTGCATTCATGTGTGTTTATGTGTGTTCTGGTATGGTTATGTGCAAAACAATGCAGAATGCTGTACTCTTTTTTTAATTAACCTGGAAGCACCACAGTGGTGTAAACTAGGCTCATTCATTCAAACATTCATTTTTCTTGCATATGCATTAGTACTGTGTTCAAAAATGCATTTGACTGCATCTGGTGTAAACGAGCACTAATACAGCAGTTGCCTCTACAGTAGATGCATGCAATAGTTGTTCTGTTTGATGCCCTTGAACGTGTAAATTCCTTGACAACATTGCCCAAAATTATCCTACAGATCCTTGCATTGGTATGTGCTCATGTGACTCAGTGTACTTAGCACAGCAGGTTATGTCGCTTGTGTTTACATTGTGTCTGGTGTGTCAAGAACGTGCATAGCAAGCTCAGTAGGTTGCGCTTTACAAAATGCCACATGCTAGAATATACAAGTAAATAGAATATACATGATACATGGAGGAGAATTTATAATATATATATATATATATATATATATATATATATAGCCTTGACCCAAACAGTCAGCCCAACTGTTAGACTTAACCCTAACATTTGAGTAGGATATATAACAAATGTATCCAGCTGTATTTTAACAAAGAACTTGCATAGATAACTAAATCTGTTTTGACATCAGCCTCCAGTAATCCTCTGTAAAACAGCACTCTGGCTGGGAGAGGGTGACGCATCACTGTGAGCCAATAAAGGTTTTACTGCTTACAGGATGGGGGGACAAAGAGATGGTCTTATTCATTGTTCAGACTAATGGCCTATACACACGATCAGAAAAATGTATGAAAAATACCGCTTTCAAATCGATCGTACTACAATCTGATCGTTAGTTCACAGCTTTCGAGAGCCGATCACGACAATTCATGCAAAATTATACGATGGGACAATCGTGGAAATATTTCCCGCACAATAACAGAGCGTACAATTTTTGTTTAATCGCTACAGTTTTCATTCGAAAATAGACTACAACACATTACATCACTTCAGAATTTTTATTCTGTGGTACGAGAATTTTCGTAACTTTAGTAAACTCTTCATTTTCGATATGAGATTAGCATGCAAAAAAAAAAAAAAAATGGACGATTATTTGTCCAATAATCTCATCGTGTGTACCAGGCATTAGCTTTAGATGGGTCCTGCAAAACTACAGGGCAGTGCAGCTATGCTGTCTGGCAGGGGTACCTGGATCACAAAAGTGAACAGAGTTACAAAACATTTTTTATGTAAACCAGTTAACATACTATATTTTTGATTTAACTAGGCCGTTTTCCTGGGGCCCAGCCTTAAATGAGTTGTAAAGGCAGAAGGTTTTTTTTATCTTAATGCATTCTATGCATTAAAATAAAAAACCTTTTGTGTGTAGTAGCCTCCCCAGCACCCCATAATTACTTACCTGAGCCTCATCTCTCCCCAGAGATGTTCACAAGTGTCTTAGCTGCCCGGGACTCTCCTCCTGATAAGCTGAGACACAGCAGCAGCGCCATTGGCTCACACGTCTATCAATTAAAGTCAGTTAGCCAATCAGGGGAGAGAGGGGACGGGGCAGGGTCGGGTCTCCGTGTCTGCATGGAGCAGGTAAGTATAACATGTTTGTTTTTTTTATTTTTTTTAAACAAGCCTTTAGTATCACTTTAATACTTAAACCTCTCCCTAACACTTAGCCTAGCTAGAGGTGAGTGTAGAAAGGTAGACTATCCCATATTGTGTAGGGTATATTCAACTAATGCATTATTGGGATAAATGGCTTAATGCAACTTGATTGTCAGTGCAGTGCAATGTAATGCCTGATGCAGAAAAGTGTATCAAGCTGTTTTGCCATGTATGTGTCCTAGGTCATAAACCCCTAACCTAACCCTAAACTTGAACATTTAAGACTTAACCTGATTTAAACACTTAACACAGTCCTCCTTCTAACATTTACTCTTAATTAACCTTTTAACTTCTAAACTCTGAAGCTAATACTTAAACCAGGGGTCTCAACCTGGCGGCCCTCCAGCTGTTGCGAAACTACAAGTCCCATGAGGCATTGCAAGGCTGACAGTTCCAAGCATGTCTCTCCCAGGCGGAGGCATAATGGAACTTGTAGTTTCGCAACAGCTGGAGGGCTACCAGTTTGAGACCCCTGACTTTACACTTGTAACACTTACCTAACCTTAACTTGCCTAACTGTTAAAACACTTTGAGACTAAATATATACCTTAACAGCACAAAAAGAGTCCTTAAAGTAGCAAAGCTATGCAAATATCTCATAGTGCTGAAATGTTGATGTCGATATTAAATGATTAGTATGTATTTTATGTTAATGTGATTAGCAAACTGTAAAAGACAATATCTGTATTACTATAAAACGTAAAAGGCTCTTGCTATAATTGTTAATTAAATATGCAATCCTTTCTGACTGTTAAAGTGACCCCGTCAATGCAGGGTCACTTATATAGAAGTAGCAAGAGAAAAACTCACCCAAGCTCTACCGCTATATAGTATAGTTGGTGTGTAGAGTAGTCGGTGCTCTGGCTAATTAAGCTCACAAAAGATCCATAGAAAGTACAGGCCGGCAACTTGACAGCTTCTCCATAGAAAATATTTATTTTTAGCATTACAGCAATAACATCATCCAAAAATGCTGACGCATTTTGGCCTTAGGCCTTCATCAAAAGCAAGCTTATGCTTTTGATGAAGGCCTAAGGCCGAAACACATCAGTTTTGGATGATATTATTCCTGTAATGCTCAAATAAATATTTTCTATGGAGAAGCTGTTGAGTTGCTGGCCTGTTCTTTCTATGGAACTTATATAGAAGGTCAGGTTTCTGTGGTAGTGAGCCCTTGTAGAATGCCAACCCGGGGTTCTCCAGGGTGCGGAGTCTAAGCCCCAGCCTGCTTCTTCACCAGGGCCACTGATGGTTGGGATGGACTTGCAGCAAGCTGGAACCAGGTCACGGCCCCCAGGTACGCCCAGCTGAAAATGCGGAGACCACCCGCATATGCACAGAGTACAGATGACAGGAGACAGAAGAGGATCTGGGAAACAAGTCGAAGTCAGGGTAGGTGGCAGACAAACACAAATGGAAGACAAAGCCAGAGTCAGTACACGGGATATTAGACACTGAAAACACAAGGCAAACAGGAGCTCAGAGAACTAGGAAGTTGCTCAGGCAATGTGGGCTGCACTGAACATGTCTTATATAGGGAAGCAAACTAGGAGGTAAGCCAGGAAGTGATAGAAGGAAAGTAAACACCCACAGTATAGCAGGCGATGCCCATAGGTGAGCACAGAGACCAAGCAACACATGTGAAAAGAATTTAAAGTCTGACAGAACCACTGCAGCAAGAAGGTAAGAATTAAACAGGGAAGGAACTGCAGGCTAAACTGTGACATAGAAATACATACTATAATAACCCTTCTGGTGCCTGTATGTTGGAAACCCCACCTCTTTGCTGTTCACTGGCCTCTGTATGAATTCCTCACTTCTGGGTGTGTAGAGTGCCTGTTCCCCTGCCATATGCTGTAGTTTCTCCCACCTGGTTATACATTAATACAGGATACAGCAGCTGGTGGGAGAAACCACAGTATTCGGTGGGGGAAACTGGTATTCCATCCAGATTCTTTTAGCAGTTACAGTATATTATTCGATACAGGGGTGGCATAAAAAATATGTTTCGCTCAAAGATGGGCTTTAACTTCTAATAATAATAATAATACATACTATATGTATTATTATTACTATACATAATATTACATACTCAATGTATATACTTTTTGCACTTCCCCCATTTCAAGCACCGTTTTTGTCCTGATCGTGAATGGCAGAGTTTCGTTACTAGTATCAACATCAATTGGCTATTCATACTTAGTACTTGGGTGTTTCAAGGCTAGTAGAAAGAAGAAAATAATTTAAATTTTCTCCAAGGAAACAGGTTGTAAAAAATTGGCACACACGGTTACTCAGCAGAGATTTGGCAAGACTAATTGATTCATCTTTCACAACTGTTCTAGACTGATTGTTGTCAAAATATGTAGGCGATGGAAGATAGAAGTTCTGTCCTTTCTATTATATGAAATTATATTCCCCATGTCAATAGTGCTAGAAATGCACACAAATAAATGTGTTGGATACCAGTCATATAATGATCACACTTCAAAGTCCATACCATGGCTTTGTAGGCAAAGTATTGACAAAAGTCAATATACATCCTTGAACATGTCACTATGGCAGCCCAAGAAATTAAGCCAGTCAAAAAGATTCTGTCCTTTGTGTCCATTCATTTATGTCTGTCAAACACCAAAAACAAAAAAAAAATAACTCTAAGCAGAAATAACCAGAGCAGCAACATCAATCTTTTTTCCATTATCTATGTTTTCATTTTCCACATTTCTACATCTTTTATGTTTTAGAGAGTTGTGCACCATTCAAATTTATGATATTGTTATATAGTATGTCTGACCATTTTAAGAACAGCTGTGGGCTCTGGGACTGCAATGCTATCATGTAATTATGGTATAATAATCATCAATTTAATGGTCAGTTAACAAATTAATGACTATTTATTTTACACATGAAATATGTTCATCATTATATATTTGGTATCTCTATTCTGGAACATCAGAAGCTGTAAAGTTCCACACAACACAATAAGGTACAAGTAATAGTTGCTCTCATGCATGCCATTAGAAACAGCACTTTACTGTAGTATTCTGTATGAACAACTCATGTCACATATATGGGGTATGTTTGAATACCTTTTAGATGATTATAGACACTAAGAGCTAAACAAACTCTCTTACTAATGTACTGATTTACTAAAACATTTACCTTTTCAAAATTGGTAAGGGAACCTTTGTTTGCCTCAAAAGATGGATTGACAAAAAACTTTTAGTTACACATAGGTGCATTGATATTTATATTTCTTTCACTTGATTTATGTCTATGCATAGATGTCCTTCCCTTGATACCAGACTTTGAAGACAGCAATAGGAATTGTCTTGCACTGTACTACTACTACAAATGAGGATAACAATAATAGTAATAGTAATAATAATAATATCTATAGTGTTTATTTTCTAGGGACCTCCCTCCTTCCAAGGAAAACTTGCCAGGTGTATCTAAAGTTAATTAAAAACAGAGCAGTCCTTTTATTTGCAGTGCTTCTGGTACATACTCATCATTATCACTATTTTCAGGCCACTTAATCCTGTAGAGTTGAATTTTAGCAGAATGAGCAGACCAACTCACAATTCCCAGTGATCACCTTTGGACTTCAGCTTTCTCTGGGAAATACAAGCTGTCCTAGGCCAGATAGGAGAAATCATGTAGTCAACATTCCAAGTCTGCCCTGAGAATATCTTCCAATCAGCCTTTCAAGAGGCATCCATAGAATACATAAAATATTAACGCCTAACAAATAAGGAGCAAACGTTTCCATGATGGAATCTAAATGGCAATACACTATAGAAACTGGACCAACAGTTGCTAGGAGGTTCCCACATTCCTGTCCCTGCACTTTCATTCTTTTGAAAAAGTAATATAGGGGCCACCACTATTGCCTTCTTTCTAAAAATGCTAGTTGCCTGGCCTTTTATATTGACCCACTGCTCCTGCTCCTTCCTGGCAGTGTCTGCAAACTGCAGACCAATGGATGGGGTGAGCCACAAGGCTAACCATCATTAACTTACAGGTACAGCTTTGCACTAGTAACATTCATAGAAGGCTACCCCAAAAAAAAATGCAGGCCTTGCAGAACAACAGTGATGTTACTAGGATAACTAAGTTATTTTTTTTACTATTTGGAAGGCAGCCCAAGGCTATCTGATATTAACTGATATTTTTTTTACTAGTACAGTTATCCTTTAAAGTATTTCTGACTTTGGGAGAATAAGTAAATCACTGGAGGCCAATGTTTGCATTTATTTGGCCCTCATGGGGGCAGGAAGATACTTATAAACACTACTGACACCTGGACCCCTATCTGTGGCATCATAATTGAGAAACTACCTGCCAGCACTGGTATGGTGTCCTGAGAAGGACGCCCACCCTCCTCTGAAGCACATGTCCAAGGCTGAAGGACTTAAAAGCTGTTATCAGCATGTATGCATACAGTCAGATAACTATGGGTATATCAGCCCAAATGTCTGGTCCTGATCTGACCTAGTGTCCTATGGAGGGTAAACCTGACATCAAAAAAAGTGACATTATTCATTTATATAAACACTGAACTTGGGCTTATATCCTAATATAACTCCTAATATCCTGTTAAATTACAATTACATTAAGGGTGTAGTGCAGTATAGTAAAGCTAGTGTTAGTGTGTATGGTACATGCGTGAAAAACATATCTACACTGAAAAATATAACATGTATAGAAGAATGCCTGTTCAACTTTGAGATTTTCTGAGCCCACTGTGATTTTTCAGTAATGAGGGGTATGCTAGTTGAAAAAAAATAAGCAATAAAATATACCCATGTTGCAGCTGTTCAACTTTTAGCGATTCACAACATATTCATTGTTTAAATGAAAACTGTCTACGTACAAGAGCGCCTTTCATTACAAGTGAAAGAGCAAAAATTCAAACCCATTAGCTGATGTTTCAGTTAACAATGTCATCCTTATTTGCAAAACAAAGCAGCCAAATGTCCATCTCTCAATTAAGACTATTCACATCTGTGACCAGATCTAGCCTGTGTGACCCAAGAACCTTTGTGTCTCACAGAATGTTTCTCATGCAGTTTTTGTATTGTCTACAAAATACATTTTTATACGTTTGTAGGAGAAGTATTCATTCACAGGAGTCTCTGAAACTGAAATGACCCAGAAACCACAGTACATATGTAGCATTCCATTTGGAACTATCCTCACTAACTGAATTATATGACTTAATCAGACCTCAGAGGGGGTGAAAGCCCAGTGTAGGCCTTAGGAGACATGTAGGGCACTGACCTTTCAGTGCTTATATTTAATTCTGTAATAAATGTATTAGACTCTAACATACATCATAAAGATTTATCTAAAACTCCAGGTAACATTTTTTTAATATGACTTATCTAAAACTTTAGGCAACATATTTTTTTTTATATGACTTAATAAGACTTCACAGGGGGTGAAACCCCAGTGTAGGCCTTAGAAGACATGTAGTGCACTGACCTTTCAGTGCTCATATTTAATTCTGTAATAAATGTATTACACTCTAACATACATCATAAAGATTTATCTAAAACTTTAGGTAACATATTTTTTTAATATGACTTAAGACCTCAGAGGGGGTGAAAGCCCAGTGTAGGCCTTAGAAGACATGTAGTGCACTGACCTTTCAGTGCTCATATTTAATTCTGTAATAAATGTATTCGACTCTAACATACATCATAAAGATTTATCTAAAACTTTAGGTAACATATTTTTTTAATATGACTTAATCAGACCTTAGAGGGGGTGAACGCCCAGTGTAGGCCTTAGGTGACATGTAGTGCACTGACCTTTCAGTGCTCATATTTAATTCTGTAATAAACTTATTAGACTCTAACATACATCATAAAAATGTATCTAAAACTTTAGGTAACACATTTTTTTAATATGTCTTAATCAGACTTCAGAGGGGGTGAAAGCCCATTGTAGGCCTTAGGAGACATGTAGTGTACTGACCTTTCGTTGCTTATATTTAATTCTGTAATAAACGCATTAGACTCTAACATACATCATAAAGATTTAGCTAAAACTTTAGGTAACATATTTTTTTTTAAATTTTAATATAATCCTTGATGTAATATAATTTACATGGATTTGAAAGATGAAGGCAAACAATGATTTCTAGAAGATCTATTCATAAAATATAACATTTATATGTTATATAAAAGATATGCATAAAACATTTTTTATGAAAATAATGTATCAATGTTGTTAAGTGTAGATGTTAAATAAAAGCTTGTTTTCCATTACAATTGACTATGATATATTTACAGTTTTGTAATACAGTATTTAGATATTGCAACCGCTGTAATGTTCTAACTTTGTTCAGATTTGAAATAAGGACCATAATGATGGACTATATTAAAATTGCAATTTTAGCAAACAAAATACCCTGTATCTGCGTATAAAAAATAAAATGACAAAAACAAGCAAATCCATAGCACAAAGCTATCCTGTGATGTGAGAGCCACATGCTTTCAACCCATTCATAAAAATGTGACTGTAGTACGTATAAGCAGCCAACAGTGCTGGATCCAAGGGCATGAACCAGTTCAGCATCAATGAGGCCTGCGTGCAGATCAAATCATATAGTAGGGAGAAAGTAAGAGTTGCGTTTAATTAAACTAGGGTACCATTTTTCACAGGAATATGTTAAAAATGTAGTGGCCATAGCAGCAGGTTCATCCCTTATTTCGCTGCAGCGAGCTGACTTGAACAGACAACAGAGCAGGTGTTCCAGATGTAGCATTTGCCAGAGAAGAGACACATTCTCCTAGGTACATGCTTCTAAAAGTCAGTGTTTTATATACACAGCATCCTGATTAGCACACATCACAGCAGGGGGTCGTGCTTCATTCTCACATATCAGCAAATAAATAAGGAATGCCAGCCCCATAACGTGTTAAGTCATGTAAGTAACTTTGTAAGCATTGCCTCGGTTCGGTTAACCTTATCATTGCCACGACGTTGCAATAAAGTGGTACTCCACATGCACGGTGAAAAGTCTCGTGCGAAAATCCTATTATTCTGAATGCAAAAAGCCATAATGAAGACACCATAATGAAGACTGTAAAATAAAGCATGAAGACAACACTCTACACAAGTGGTTGTGTACAGAAATAAATGACACACATAATAAAGCACAGGCATCCCTGTATGAGGCTGAATGCCCAAGCTGAAATCTTCACAGACAGATAACAGAGATTTATATTCAGTTCACCAACCTTCACCTCCGCTAAAAGCTCAGCCAGAGTTCCTGAACAATGCTCTTTCTTCTGCTCGGTCACAGTGAGTGCGGTCCCTCTATGTGTCTCCTGATTCCAACTGAGGACAGATGGCCAGAAGCCCTGAGCCTCACTGGGATGAGGCAAAGCTTTGCTTTTTTTTTCTCCTCTTGCTTAGCCCCTGGCAGATAAGCCTGAGTCAGGCACAGTGAGCTCACAACACCCCCTCCACCAATCATTTCAATTAGTGCCACATGAGAGGAGCTTCTGCCCAAAATCTTCTTAGGAAAGGGCCAGAGGGCAGGGCAATCTCCTCTTCTCAACAATGACCAGAAGCAGCTATAAATATAATGAACAAAGGCTCTGTCAGGGCTGGGAATGTGATGTCCTAATCCGATAGAACACTATACCCAGCACACAGCCAGCAAGCAGCTCTGTAGCAGCATGAGCCCTGAGAGCACTGTATGTTTTATATTCTAATCTCATAGAAAGACATATAGTGGAATCCACCCAGAGGAGTCACAAGAGTGCACATTTAAGATGCTGTTCTGTGGACTATTAGTGATTGGATAACATCACTGTGTCTTTATTTGGCACAAAGCTAAGTACACTCCTCTCTGCACACTGGAATCATCACTTGCAGTAACCTTTCACAGGCATCACCGGGGTCTACACTGCCTGGACAGGACACTTTAGCACTCTTTCTGCTACTCTCCAATCAGCAGCTCAGCTTACACTTTTATATTTATACAACATGCATGTCACATGATTTTTTTTTTCAATTATAGCTATGCTTATTTGTTTTAGAATATATTTGAGAAATAAAATTAAACATATTTGTGTTTAAAAATATTATTATTATGCAGAATTTATATCTTCAATATGTAGCATTTTTTGCAATATAAAAATAAAATTTAACGAGAAAAGGAATCTGCTTACTTAAAGAAGCTGTGCCAGCTTTAGCGGATTTTTCGTGACTCCTTCTATAAAGTATTTTTACATGACTTTAATGTACATTTATCTGAAAAATGCAAAGCTTTGCTAACAGGAACAGCACAGTGGTGTCATTTAGATCTATAGGACTACTGTAGATTAAGACAAGGCAGAAGAGAGAATAATGAAAGACTCTTACCATGCAAACACTGACCATGTGCTCTTTCTGGGTTTTAAAGGCATCCGATTGTCAGTTTTGCTTTTGTGATGACAGCTGCTTGCTTGGTGCTGCGTATTGTTTGTTTATGGGGGGTGGAGAACGAGGAGTGGTTTCATTACAAATGCAATCTGCAGTATGGAGAGGCCATGTTTACAAGACAGTATGTATGCTGCTGGGGGGAAGTCAGGAATCAGGATACAATAAATGAGTCAACAGAAGGGGAGGCAGCATGTTCAACCATCTACTACATACAATTACACTGCAGTAAATGCTAAAAAGCCAGAGGCTAGCTATAGATTACACAGGTTGCACTTTGAAGTGGCATTATTGAATATATGCTGTTAAACATGCCGTATATGGATGCACATCATGTATTTCTATCAAATATCACGAGTTAGTAAAAATAAATTAAAGCCATTCAAGTTTGAATATTTGACACACATGGTCATCACATGCCCCCCCCCCCCTTTGAGTTAGTAATCTTTAGCAGTCATGCAGCCATACTGTAAATGCTTTGGTTGATATGGAAGTCTGGCTGCAACATGCTGTGGTTTTGTTAAGACACTTACAAGAATAAAGCCTTGTACACACGGGCCGAATGTCGGGCAGCATTGGTAGGTTCATTAGAAAACGGCCAACATTTGGTCAGTGTGTACTGCAGTTGGTCTGACAGAAGCCAACTGTTTGGCTGGCTTCTGTCGAAGGGGCATGATCTAAGAGGTTGGAAAATCTTTTCAGACAAGATGAATTTCTCTGTCAATTTGGTCATTAACCGTGCAACCACAAGAATCCTTTTTTCCATACATAACAATTAGATCAGTTCTGTTCAAGACTAGATGTCTTCTTGTCTGAGGCCTACATAAATAATGAAACTCTTTTGCACAGGATACATTCCTTCATCACCACCCTTGTTAAATAATTGTTAGGATTGTGATAATTTTAACTAACTTTAACTATAATTCTGCCTGTAGTTCTCCAGCAAAGAAAGACAAGATGGCTACATATTTTTGGGTCATTCTTTTTAGGCTCTGCACTAGGGCACCAGATAAGATAGAATTGTTAATTTAATTGACTGCTCTGTTTCTGCTGTCCTGCTGTTTTAGGTATAGACTGCTGTGTGCCTTGTGCCTAAAATTGACCTGCTTCTACTATTCCTTACTGCCCAATGTTTATAAGGGTAATTGGGGGATGTATCAATCCAATAACCACCAAAAACAGCCTCAATCAGCCCCTACAGCCAACTTTAATCAATACACTCTAATTAGTTGAGTAACATTAACAGTAACGCACCTCTATGCCGCAACTGTCCCTTGTCAGCTTTAAGATCAAGAACTAAATGATCACATGACTACTGATCGCTCATTTCTTGATCTGGTTGGAGCAGAGAACAGTGAATGTCAGCCACCACTCTCTGCACTGCTCCTCCAGTGTTCACTGGAGTTCCAGGCTATAGCCAACTATAAGGTGACTCTGGGTCAAAGGAGAGCAAAAGTGAGTGCAATCCTCTGACCCACAAGAGAATCATCGGCAAAAAAAAAACTTTGGCCATAATTCTCTTTTATTGATGCCATGAACCTAATGGCTGTTGGTTTGTTTCATTTTTTATATAGGCGTTCATTAGGTCTTAAAGTGGGTACAACATTTTGCAACCAATAACAACTGGACCTTTACTACAAGGCTGTAATAAGGATGTGTTCATCAAGAGAACTGAAACCCTTTCAAATCCAAACTCTTAAACACTCAATACTCTACCAGCCAAATAATTAACTTTGAAAGCAGAAGTTCTTGCCAGTTTAGTTTTCTCATTTGGGCTCTAGAACTACTTACTATTTCCAAGCAGAAATTTTCCATGCGGCCACAGGAAACTGTAGACTTACTTACTATTTACCAACTCACTACATAAACAAGAGCATGTGGAAATCTGCTTCAATGTAAACAGTGCTGTGGGACAATTTGCCTGTGGTAGCAGAATTAGATATGATCATGTTTTATTAACCTCAATAGATAATGTACGTGCTGTACATGCTGTACAACCTGCACCTCTGTCAGGTTTTGTATTGTAAAACCACGGAACAAATAGAACACTGGGACTTTAGTGGTATCCAGATATCAGTATAAACAAATAACTATATAATTGCAACAAAGTATTTGCATGTAATTATGTTTTTATACCGATATTTGGATACAAATAAAGTCACAGGTGTTATATGACTAAAACTGGAGATTACAAAATCTGGTGCAGCTCTGCATAGAAATCAATCAGCTTCCAGTTTTTTTTCCAAAGCTTAACTGAACAAGCTGAAGTTAGAAGCTGATTTGCTACCATGCACAGCTGCCCAGGGTTTGCACTCTCCAGTTTTAGTAAATCAATCCCACAGTGTTCTATCATTTCAGTGGTTTAGTATAATTAGGGATGAAGGTATCATTTACATATGAGGAAGTATTACCATCATTGGTCTGCATTTGGTTTTTATGTTGTTTGGGTGCCCATTGAGGAGACCCGTCCCAATTTCTGTCCTATTAACAGGATGTCATAGGGGAAGGAATTAATGGGATGTTTTTTCAATGGAGATAGCAATAAAAACATCTTTCTTAATTAAAACTGAGAAAGGATATACAATCATTATTGCTTTATGGGCTTTCCTCTCCTGATGAAAGCCCCTTTTCTGTTTTTTTGCTTTACTGTCAGAGGGGCAGAAAATAAGGAGGGGAAGGCTGCAGTCAGCAATACAAACTCACAAAGGTTTTAACTCTTCTCCACTCCATCTAAAAATGGCCCTGAATTTGGCCTTTAAACAGAAAACGGGCAAATAGCTAAATACACTTGGTATACCTGTCAAGGTACGGTATTTGCATTTCCGCTCATCCAGTCCTGAGATGTACACAGCTCTACTACACAACACAGCACTTGCTTCTTGCATTGCTGCACACCCTACTGGCTTCTTGTGCTGCTTCTCCACCCACCTCTCTGAGCTCTGCTATATAGACTGTATGGTACAGCTATACAAACTGTATGACTACAAGAGGCTGATATCAAGTCAAATTCAGGAACTTATACAGCTTGCATTAAAAGCTGAACTCCAGCTTTTCATACACTTTACATATTTAGTTTGGGACTAGCTGACCCAAAGGAACTATGTCCCTCACTAACATGTGAGGCCGATGGATGTGCGGTATAAACTGTATGTAGCTGTGTTCCGGGTTTAAGCTGAGACTTCCTGTCTCAAACCCAGAACACAGTAGAGTCTATCACAGAGGTGCTCTGCCATTTTGAGAAAGCAATGTATTCTAGCTATGAATACAAAGCTTCCTCTGATTGGGTCAGAGGTTGTGACCTCCTCAGCCCGCCTCTCTGACTCAGAGGAAGCTTTGTATTCATTGCTAGAATACATTGCTTTCTCTGAACGCCACTGTGATGTTCCGGGTATAAGACACAAAGTCTTAGCTCGAACCCGGAACACAGTGAGGTATGCTGTATGTAGCTTAGGCTACATACAGTTTATACTGCACATCCAGCAGCCTCACATGTTAGTGAGGGACATAGTTTGCTTGGGCCAACTTGGCCCAAACGAACTATGTAAAGTATATGAAAAGCAGGAGCTTAGCTTTAAAATGCATTTAACTATGTATTAAACTTTAGGAATCCACAAAAAATCTATGCTCATCATGTCTATGGGTGGGGGAATAAAGAGTAATACTTATTTCCCATTCCAACAGGGATCCTTCAGCAGTGCAACTGGTCTCCTGCAGCCTCCTCTCAAAAGCTGTTTGCAGTCGCACGTTCATCTCTCCATGTACAATGCACATGCAATGGGACTACCCTCAGACTGGAGCTTCAGGGTGTAGAGGGCAACACTGGAGCAGGTTGGAGCAGGAGATAGGGTAAGTAATAATGCCTGTAATGCCCCTAGTAATAGGTAATGGTTAGCCATTGCATTATTGGAAGGGGGGAGGGTCACGGCAAGGGTAGTTTTTTTTCCTAATTCTTAAAGCCTGGCTTTAGTGATTACAGAGCTTCATTAATTTGTGCCTTTTATATCTGCCAGGATTTTGGTTTAAGCATGCCCTCTTGCCTTACAGAGCTATGCATAGCATCAGATTAGATAGAGCCAGAGCAGAAACACAGTTCATGACATCACATTAAAAGTGTTGCTTCATTTTCTGACTCCTGTGTTACTGTAAATAACTTATAATGAAAGAAATATATAATCTGTCATACAAACGACCTGGAAATGTGCGTCTGGGATAGGTCATTATGGCTGGTTTCCTGAGCTTTGGAGATGGCACTGGAGAAGAAAGGAGCTGTTATATCATAGAATTAGTAATGTGAGTCATTGAAGCATAATTAACAGCTACTGGAAAATGTAATTAAAACCCATAACTTACACCCATTTTGTGTCTGTTATATACTGTATATATAACAGAAGAGTCTCAATTTGTTTCCATGACCTCATTTATGATTGTGGGATGTCATCTCTGATTTAATAACAATTCCGGGGATTAATGAAACCACTCTACTCTGAAGGTTAATGTAAACAGTATCACAGCGTTAATTCTGACAAAAAAAATATAAGCACCAAGCCAATGCAAATATGAAGCTATGGGCATGCATCGTTTTAAATTAAGTGAGTTGCATGTTAGCAAATTACAAAACAGGATTTCTTCAAATCAGGTGCAAAAACATCTACATATTGCTCCCTCTGCAATTAAAAGTAATCTAACACCCCGTCTGGAAAAAGATATTTATAACTAGTATCCACTTAACAGGAATTTAAACATACTTGTGATAAAGCCTCATCACTCCTAAAAATAAACCATTGTGTTACACCAGGCAAAAGCTCTTCAGTAGAAGATGACGGAGGAAGTTCATTCTATGAACTGACTGTATATGCTTTAAATGTAATCTAATTGACAAAGGTGTATACTGTTGGCAAACGGAAACTAAGTACCATTTATTGAATGCAATGAAATATTTTTTCTAAACATTCTTAAAAGAAATGAGGGTAAATATGAGAAACCCCGTCATGACCTGATTATTTAATTTCAGCGCATGTTTTCAGCACTCCGAACCTGGCACATTCATTTTTTTTTTGCATGACATTTTCATAGAGTCAGAGCTTTAGAGTAATTGTATTGGTTGGGGTTCAGGATGATGTTCTCATGTGTGATAAAATAATTACCCAAGGGATAACTATATAATCTGATTGTGATTTAAACTGTGATTGCTTAAATATATCACAGCTTACAACTGTCCCTTATTTAAAAGGACAGTCCCTCTTTTGGAATCAAATCCTTCTGTCCCTTTCTGCTCCCTTAAAGGCTTAAAACATGTATATATTCTGCTGCTCTCAGCCACCTCCAAATCTCAAATTCCTTTTCTTTTCTTCTGTAATCTGACCTCCTATTAGAGGGTGGCTATGTTAATTTTCCATGGTATGTGTAGTGTTCATAGAACAATGCACATGACCACAGCTAACATACACTGTTCATCCAAACAAATGAAAGTGAGTGGGGAAATAAGAGGGTTGGGAGCTCACATAGGATGTTAAAAGGAGTCAGAAAAACATAATAAGGAACAATTTTGTGAAAAATAAATTTTATGGCCATTAAGTAGTGGATGTGGATGGATTATTGTTTGGAGACTAAGCATATAGTTTAGTGTCACTTTAATTGTTCTACTTATTGGTCTGGTGTAAAGACTTTTATTAACCACGTTAATACCAGCATGTCAGTTTGACTGACAATTAATTGGTCAGGCAACATTCTACTCAACACTTAACAGTCTACTTACATGAATTTTATACCATTTTTGAGACAAAGAAACTTTCTTTGGTGGTATTTAGTAACCTTTTTATTTTATTTTATTTTTTACTATAACAATTACTTTAGCAAATAAAAATGCCAAGACATTACAAACACCCCAAAATTACCAATTTTTGGAAAGTGGACACTTAAGGGTGTTCTTATTTTTGCCAACATTTTTTGGAAATGAAAAAAACGTGTTGGTATAGAGGTAGTTAAGGTGTACTTGAAAAGTCACCTAATGAAGTTCTCACGTTATTAATGAAAGAAAATTCCCTGGGTGATGACTATGCATTGCTCAGAAGTTGCATTGTGTGCAACTGCTAGATGCCACTTTTTACTCACCAAAACAATCCCAGAATCATTGATGGTCAGTGGCACATTAACCACCTAAAAACCCAACAATCATTGATGGTCAGCATACACATTTCTACAGTATTTAGATTTCTGCTTCATACATTACATTTTTAATATCAAATACCTACACAGCAAAATTAATATGTAAATGCCTAGGGCTTTTACATGATTATCTTTAGTTTGTTCAAGCCCCTTACATATGTTTTCCAGGGTGTTTATAGTTTTTTAAACATTTGAACAATTGTGAAGGTTTGGCCCTCCAATCACTACTCCATCTAATGATGCCGTCATCTTCAATGACAATTCTCTTTGGTGGTCAATATGGCCAATAATAAAGTATCTTGTCCTCTTCTACCAAAAAATAAATAAACTCTAGCTTGCAACTTTTTTAGAGTCCCATTTTAAATGGGGTTATAGTAAAACCCTTCAAAGCTTAGCCTGTGCTGTATAATAAAATAATAATAAATAAATAATATAAATTTATAAATTGTAAAGCATAATATGCACAGTAAAGACAGAGAAATCAAACATAAGAGAAAAATAAAATAAAGTAAAAAAGGAAATAAAAACATGTTGATCATAAACAGTTATAATAAAACAGGTATAACTACTGAAAAGGCTATAGTCAATTGACAATTGAGTATCAAAAGGGTGAACATTAAAGACATAGACCAAAGAGGTATCAAGCATTAGGCTGCGTATTGTAAAGGGATAAGGAGGTTAAATGAGGATAAACAATGTAGTACCTCAGGGGTCCTGTAACAGAAAAATAACACTTCATATGCTGCCTCTCTCTGAGCTACACACCTGGATATATTGGAAGTTGAACTCCATATTTTAGCCCACTGAGGGAGGGAGATTGGTTGTTGTATATTTTGAGTCCAGTTTTGCATGTAAGTGTGGGAGTCTACAGAGAGTGGAGCAGATATTAGTCACGTTTGGTGGGGGCCCTGGGAACAGATGAGTTCAAAGGTTGTCGGTCTGGGTAGGATAAGGGATGGGGAGAGGGTTGATAAGTAGTGAGCTATTTGGAGGTAGGAATAGAACATATTTTTCAGTATCAGGTGTTTGGATTGAAGATCTGCAAAAGGGCAAAGTTTACATGTAACCCGGGTGGACAAAGTGGCGGATTTGGAACAGGCCAGCAAGTGCCCAGGGGAGCATTCGGGAGTGGGATAGGCCGTTGGGAATTAAGGGATTTAAGATTACATTAGAGAGAGGGGGACACGGGGAAGAAAGAGAGAATTTGGTAATACATGTGCGCCATATCAGCATAGGGCCTAGACATATAGAGCTTGGGATCCGAGAACAATGCCGTCGACCAAACAAGGGAGCAGGGATGAGTCGGGAACAAAGAGTCCATCTCAATCTCTGACCACCTATTTGGCGGAAATAAACTGGACCAGGACACCACCGCACGGAGGTGGGAGGCCAGGTAATATTTGTAAATGTCCGGGGCACCCAGTCCTCAGTGACTTCTGGGAGAGAAAATCAATGAGCTTGCTACTCTATGGGCCCTGTCCCTCCAAATAAAAATAAGAAACCATTGTTTGAGCAATTTTAATTGGGCCATAAGAATAGAGATTGGGAGGGTCTCAAAAAAATACAGTAGTTTTGGCATGACTGCCATTTTTAACACATT
This sequence comes from Lithobates sylvaticus, assembly GCA_028564925.1. NCBI lineage: Eukaryota > Metazoa > Chordata > Amphibia > Anura > Ranidae > Lithobates > Lithobates sylvaticus. The sequence goes on from CM053030.1 coordinate 281,800,750, forward strand.
GATCCTGCCTATCCAGGATATTGGAAGAGGATTCCAACACGCTAGCATGTCCTTAATGTCCTTAAACAGGGGGATATAATTGGCTGAGTATAAGGATGGGTAGGATGATGTAATTTGTACACCCAGGTACTTAAGAGAAGAGGTGCACCAATGATAAGGGTATATGTAGTGGTAGGGCTTCTTAGGCATTTTAGATGTGTTCATTTTGTATTCCAGATAGAGAGCTAAACTGGGATAGGAGGGCATGCAAGGACGGGAGAGATATATGTGTGTATATATATATATATATATATATATATATATATATATATATATATATATATATATAGCAAGTAATAAAGTGCTCATGTGCAGACAGAGTGTCCTGCTGTGCTTCTAATCAATACGCAGGGTATTCCATGCAATCACAAAACAGCTTGGTAGGTGTTCAAATGTGCCACGGTGTCCCCCCTCCAGTGATCCCCTAGGTAGTGAACGCTCACCTTAGAGTGTGCAACTTAGCGATTAAGCCAAGTCTAAACACGCATTTGAACCTCCTCTGGGCTCAGAAGGGAAAAACTGCATCCAGGGCTCCTCAATGAAATACCTCAGTTTATGAAAAAATAAAAGCACTTGATAGTGTATTAGGTTTAAACAATTTAATGAACACAAGCAAACAAACCCTAATACAGAGTACTCACATTTATAAAGTGCATCTAGTGGACCACTCTATTGCCAGCAATAACCAATAAGATCAGATATTCCTATATTAAGGAATTCCCCCTGAAGTAGATACGAATTCCCTGTATCGAATACGCGTTGGGGAGGGGACAGGACGGCACGAGGAGCAGTCTACCTGCCATAGGAGGGAACGCACATCACTTCCATACCCTTCCAGTATCTGATCTTATTGGTTATTGCTAGCAATAGAGTGGTGCACTAGACGCACTTTATAAATGTTGAAGAAAGCAAGTAAAAAGAGAAAACTTAAAACAATTTAAAAAAACAGTTCAAAACACCTCCATGGGTAAAGAGAGAGGGTGAAACAGTCCTCTAAATCTAGCAACGGGTGGATGAAAATAGGCCAAACCCGCATATGGAGTCGATGGGAGCTGGGATCCCAAAGGAAAAAAACATGGAGGGTGAATCATGGCTGATCATGTAGGTAGCTTGGTGCGTTGAGAGTGCTGAGGTGTGGAATAGGCCCTCAAACCCCTTCCTCTCTTTGGTGTCCAGATCTTAGAGGGAGCCAACGGGAGACGGGGTAGTTGGTGACATCTGACCATCTTCTGCAGGTAATGGTGTAAAACCTAGGCGTTTGAGGAAGGCATCCCCTTCTTGCAGTTCTCAAAGGACATGTTGGGCACCATCCTTGGTGATGTTGAGGCAAAAAGGGAAGCCCCAGTAATAGGGGATCTTGTGTAGTTGAAGGTGAAAAGTGATGGGCCGCAGCGAGCAGCGTTTAGCCAGAGTGATTGGGGAGAGATCACTGAATATTTATATTTTGTCTCCTTTGTAATCGATATGAGAACGATTACATGTAGTGCCTCTTTACTTTCATAATAGTGGAACAGCACCACTATATCACGTGGTCTGGCCCCTGCAGGGGTTTTGGGGGCCAGGGACCTATAGGCCTGATCAAGGCGCCAGTCAATATCCACAATGTCAGGTGTCAGGGTGTTAAATAAGCCCAGGAGATAGGGTCTGATGTTGTTGTCAGCCACCTGTTCTGAGATACCATGGATAATGAGGTTTTTGAATCGTTCTCTGTTTTCCAGGTCCTCTTGCTGAAGCTGTAGCTGGGATACAGAGTTTTTAAGGAAATCATCCTCCTCTTCTAGGGCTTGTACATAATGTAAAGTTTCATCAAACTTAGTTTTCAATGTAGCTGTACGCTTGCCAATCTGATCTATCTCCCCTCGGAGTTCTCTGGTGGTATTTCCCATCTCATGGGCTATACCCCTTGTGAACTATACCCCTTGTGAGCTGTTGTGCCAGAGCCTGGAGCTTGAGATCCAGAATCTCAGGTGTTAAAACAGACTGAGGAGATAGAGATCATTGCGGGGAGAGACCCTGCTAAGTATTGTCTTCTGCCATCAGAGTGCTGACATAATCCACCGGATCTCCCTGTGAAATCAAGACCGGGGATTGAGGACTAGTCAGGTAACAATCCATGGTGGAGGAAGGCTGCAGCGTTTGTGGGGCTCGGTAACAGGATCGATGATCACCGATTTTTTCCATGGAGTGCTGAGGGGTCGTTATAGATTACCCCTGAGGCAGATGTTTGCTGTTAAAGCTGTGCAGGAGCTTGCGGAGCAGGACCGGAGCTCACAGATCATGCATCTGCCATCTTGAAGAGCCACACATGTGCCCCTCGATCTGTAATTCCTATTGAGGTTTTATATAAATATACAGTTGTGCCCATAAGTTTACATACCCTGGATTTCTTGGCCATTTTTCAGAGAATATGACTGATAACACAAAAACATTTCTTTCAATCATGGTTAGTGTTTTCCTGAAGCCATTTATTATCAATCAAACGTGTTTACTCTTTTTAAATCATAATGACAACAGAAACTACCCATATGACCCTGATCAAAAATTTACATACCCTGGTGATTTTGGCCCAATAACATTCACACAAGTTAACACAAAGAGGTGTGAATGGCTATTAAAGGTAACCACCCTCACCTCTGATCTGTTTGCTTGTAATTAGTGTATGCGTATTAAAGGTCAATGAGTTTCTGGACTCCTTGCATCTTCCATCCAGTGCTGCACTGACGTTTCTGGATTCTGAGTCATGGGGAAAGCAAAAGAATTGTCAAAGGATCTGCCGGAAAAGGTAGTTGTACTGTATAAAACAGGAAAGGGATATAAAAAGATATCCAAGGAATTGAGAATGCCAATCAGAAGTGTTCAAACTCTAATCAAGAAGTAGAAAATGAGGGGTTCTGTTCAAACCAAACCACGGCCAGGTAGACCAACAAAAATTTCAGCTACAACTGGCAGGACAATTGTTCGGGATGCAAAGAAAAACAAACAAATAACTTCAGGTGAAATACAGGACTCTCTAAAAACATGGTTGAGTCGCCAGAAGAAAGCCATTACTACGCAAATGCCACAAAGTAGGAAGCTGTGCATGGGACGTACTTGGACATTCCAACATGACAATGATCCAAAACACAAGGCCAAGTCGACCTGTCATTGGCTACAGCAGAATAAAGTGAAGGTTCTGGAGTGGCCATCTCAGTCTCCTGACCTCAGTTTCATTGAGCCACTCTGGGGAGATTTCAAGCGTGCAGTTCACGCAAGACAGCCCAAGAATTTACAGGAACTGAAGGCTTTTTGCAAAGAGGAATGGGCAACTTTACCATCTGAGAAGATAAAGAGCCTCCTCCTCAAATACCACAAAAGACTTCAAGCTGTCATTGATGTTAAAGGGGGCAATCCAAGGTATTAAGAACAGGGTGTGTAAACTTTTGATCAGGGTCATTTGGGTAGTTTCTGTTGCCATTACAATTTAAAAAGAGTAAACTTTGATTGATAATAAATGGCTTCAGCCAATCACTAACCATGAGTGAAAGAGTGAAAGAAAAGTTTTTGTGTTATCAATAATATTCTCTGAAAAATGGCCAAGAAACCGTATATACAGTTCTTAATACCGTGTATTGCCCCCTTTAACATCAATGACAGCTTGAAGTCTTTTGTGGTATTTGTGGATGAGGCTCTTTATCTTCTCAAATGGTAAAGCTGTCCATTCTTCTTGGCAAAAAGCCTCCAGTTCCTGTAAATTCTTGGGTTGTCTTGCATGAACTGCATGTTTGATATCTCCCCAGAGTGGCTCAATGATATTGAGGTCAGGAGACTGAGATGGACACTTCCTGGCTGATGAATGCAAATGTTTCTCCAGTATTTTTTAATAACATACTGCATTCATCTTGCCATCAATTTTGACCAAGTTTCCTGTGCCTTTGTAGCTCACACATCCTGAAAACATCAGCGATCCACCTCCATGTTTCACAGTAGGAATGGTGTACCTTTTATCATAGGCCTTGTTGACTCCTCTCCAAATGTAGCGTTTATGCTTGTGGCCAAAAAGCTAAATTTTGGTCTCACTCCATCACTTTGTGCCATTTGCGTAATAATGGCTTTCTTCTGGCCACTCGACCATGCAGCCCATCTTTCTTCATGTGCCTCCTTATTGTGCATCTTGAAACAGCCACACCACATGTTTTCAGAGAGTCCTGCATTTCATATGAATTTATTTGTGGATTTTTCTTTGCATCTCGAACAAATGTCCTGCCAGTTGTGGCTGACATTTTAGTTGGTCTACCTGACCGTGGTTTGGTTTGAACAGAACCCCTCATTTTCCACTTCTTGATTAGAGTTTGAACACTGCTGATTGGGATTCTCAATTCCTTGGATATCTTTTTATATCCCTTTCCTGTTTTATACAGTTCAACTGCCTTTTCCGGCAGATCCTTTGACAATTCTTTTGCTTTCCCCATGACTCAGAATCTAGAAACGTCAGTGCAGCACTGGATGAAAGATGCAAGGGTCTGTCAGGAGTCCAGAAACTCATTGACCTTTTATACACACACACTAATTACAATAAAACAGATCACAGGTGAGGATGGTTACCTTTAATAGCCATTCAAACCCCTTTGTGTCAAATTGTGTGCATGGTATCAGGCCAAAATCACCAGGGTATGTAAACTTTTGATCAGGGTTATTTGGATAGTTTCTATTGTGATTATGATTTAAAAAGAGTAAACACAGTTAATTGATAATAAATGGTTTCAGTCAAACACTAACCATGAGTGAAAGAAATGTTTTTGTGATATCATTCATATTCTCTGAAAAATGGTCAAGAAATCATAAATTCTGCCAGGGTATGTAAACTTATGAACACAACTGTATATATATGTATATATATATGTATATATATAATCTATATTACCAAGAGTATTGGGAAGCCTGCCTTTACACGCACATGAACTTGAATGGCACCCCAGTCTTAGTCCTTAGGGTTCAATATTGAATTGGCCCACCTTTTGCAGCTATAACAGCTTCAACTCTTCTGGGAAGGCTATCCACAAGGTTTAGGAGTGTGTCTACGGAAATGTTTGACCATTCTTACAGAAGTGCATTTGTGAGGTCATGCGCTGATGTGGACAAGAAAACCTGGCTCACAGTCTCCGCTCTAATTGATCCCAAAAGTGTTCTATTGGGTTGAAAGCAAGGTCCATATAGACATGGATGAGCGAGCTTTGGGTGGAGGAACTTGACTGGCCTGCACAGAGTCCTGACCTCAACCTGATAGAACACCTTTGGGTTGAATTAGAGCGGAGACAGCAAGCCAGGCTTTCTCGTCCACATCAGTGACTGACCTCACAAATGCGCTTCTGAAAGAATGGTCAAACATTCCCAAAGACACACTCCTAAACCTTGTGGACAGCCTTCCTAGAAAAGTTGAAGCTGTTATATCTGCAAAAGGTGGGCCAAATCAATATTGAACCGTTCGGACTGGGATGCAATTAAAGTTTATGTGTGTGTAGGCAGGTGTCCCAATACTTTTGGCAATAAATTGTATATACTGTATATAAATATTATACATTTTTTTTACGGCCACATTTTTTGTTGACTGCGTTTATTAAAAAGCCTCCAATCCCAGTTGATGCCTTCTAAGGGGAAACGCATTGGAAAGGAGCTAGCGGTGTGATGGTGAGAGACACGGACCGTGCTGCAGGCAGCCGTGATGATTGTTTGCTTATACTCAAATGTTTTTACTGTGAGTGCAGATTTTATATTAAACAATGCAGTTTTAAAGGATAAATGCCCTATGAGTTTTTTCTACTACTATGGTTTGTGAGTGGAGAGTCGGTGTTCATCTCAGGTTCCGGTGAGCGATCTTCTAACAGCTGATTCCTCCCTGCTGAGATACCCCACACGTGCAATATGATCCTATGGAGATCCTTGGGTCTCGTAAGCGGCCACTTTCTTCCATGACACAGTGGTGAAGCACGTGCACGTTTTTGCATGAAGATACCGTTTGTTTGAGAGATAAATGGACACTTCGATTGAACAAGTCAGTTTATAGATTGATGCATTTTTTGTTTATTGTACTGCTGGTGCATTTTTTGGCACAATTGTGGACTCTATGCACTGTTTTGTATTCTATTTTAATACTTTTGATGTTTCCAATAGTTTGTTGGTAGCACAGTATGTACACATTTAGTCACTTTATTTGCTTATTTACGTTTTGATTATAATAGTATTTGATAATTGATTATTGGACAGCACACTTTTCCAACACTATATTTGTATGCCACTTTCCAGGGATTTTTTGTGCAGCAGTTTTTTTTGTTTATTGGTTAAGTGCAACCCTTTCGAATTTTAACAAATTAAAAGGAAATCTACATAATGCAATACTATACACACAAAGAGTGATTGGTTCAAAACAATGGAGTAGAAAAAGGAATTCCATCTTAATTTAAACTTTTGGTCCCGAAGAGCTCATAGTACTGTGCGGTCATTTTGCCAGAAGGGAGCAACAGCTACTGTAGGACCGTGCCAACTGGAGACGTCACCATTGCAAATCTATAGTACAATAAATCTATTCAGTACATCCTCATCATAGATTGCTTTGGCTGATTTGTATTTTGTAATTAGCAAAATAATGTATTAAATTAAATAAACCCTGATATTTCACTCTTCATTATATTATCAGTGCCACTCACAGGGCAGAAGAAACCTGAAAGGTCTTGTTGTGCACGATTGCATGACATTATCATTGAAAAGCAGTCTTTGCTCTATATTGTTCCTTTATTCTGGTTTCAATAAGATCCATGCCTCTATAAAAATACATAAACTAACCTATTTGTGCAGTACTTGTTTTAAATACTAAAAAGGAGAATATGATTCAGTGCTGAAATAATAGGATTCTCCAAAGAAATATCATCAGAGCTGGAAAACAAATCATGGATACATCTAGAGAGACTAGATTTCTTTTAAGACAATTTTATTGATCTTCTAAAAGCACTGTCAGATTATGAAAACAAAGTATTCTCATAGTAGTTATCTAATTGAGCAAAGACTTCTTACAGGAATTAATGACTAAGTGCTAAGTGTTTGTAATGCGATCCTTCATAAATGGAGCTAAGTCATTATTTATTCATGCCCACTGCTGCCTATAGACAATTCAGTGGCTGACTACTTTCTCTGCCCTAAGGTCTCGGCCCTATATGTCATAAAACAATGGCTTTAAAAATCTGGAGCAGATGGAAAGCTCTTAGGTTTTACTTTGAAGGATAGAGGCTTGCGTTTGAGCTTAGTTCATGTGAAAATAAATTTGCAGTGGTTGCATGGAAAACCAAAACGTGTATGACGTGTGAAAGAATAAAACTATATTGCAAATAAAGGTCAACTGACCAAGTTCAATGAAGTTAAAATGGACCATGCAGTAAAATGCAAGGTTGGCTTACAATGTCTTGTCCCTCTTTACCGTCACAAATCACCCATTATTAGTAGGTAAATGTACCTGTAAAGAAAAAAAGCTAGGATTTATAATTACCTCACCCCCCACCTTCCGCCCATGGTGTCTAGGTGAGGATCATATCACACTCTTCTGCCTAGATCCTGGGAATACAGAGTGGCTTATGAGCGATGCCCAGGTGGGGATGAGGAGGAATGCACACTCATGCCCTTAAAGGCTGCCAGAGGTTTTTGCAGTTAAAACATTAAGGGGGAGCTCTCTGTAAATGAGTGGCACTTATCCAATGAGAAATTAGTTTAACTTTTTGGATTCTGTGGCACAGTCATTTCTCCTTACTCTTCTCTCCCTTCCGTACAGTATTTCTGAGCCAGTGCCATGTGATGTGCACCAGACTTCACTAGCCCAGTTACTTGTCACCTCCTCCCAGGTGACACTGTTCTGTATGTTTACCACTTGACTCTAATTATGATTAAACTTGAATCCTAGGAAGCTTGACTCTGTATATAAACCATGCTTATTCTCCCCTGAGGCCTCACTCCTTCTTCCATGACATACAGGCTGGGACCCAACCTAGGATGCCACTTACCACAAGTCAAACCCAAGACTGGGGTACAGATCACTAGGGAGGGAGCCCAAGCACACAAGCTCTATCACTACAGGAGACTTCCGTCACTTGTGCCAAGCCACCTCTGCTTCCCGACTGGCTGGCTAATATATGCACACTGTCACTAGTACTGCAGTCGTTGACAATGGCAATATAGCCTTCTCTGGTTAACTTGACCATTCATTAGACCTTTGTAATGCATCTTCTCTTGTAGTATCTTGTCCCTTGGTGTGAACCATATGTGTGATGCGCCTTACAAGCGCCCCTTTAGTATATGTCCTTAGGTAAATTCAGATCAGATTCAGGGAAAATCCGATTGCCTCTAGGGGGATCAGGAAGGGATTTTTTTCCCCTGCTGTAGCAGATTGAAGCATGCTCTTTTTTTTTTTTTTTGCCTTCCTCTGGATCAACTGTGGGTATAAAATGGGGTTTATTGGATGTACGATATATTTTATTTTTATATATAATTTTTTTTTTTTTTATGGTTGAACTGGATGGACTTGTGTCTTTTTTCAGCCTAGCTAACTATGTAACTATGTAACTATGTATCAGGCAAGGATATGCAACAACAACATTATCTTTACTTAAAGTGTGTGCAGTGGGTGCCCGGCTGTGAAGCCACAGCCGGGCGCCCACAGTTAAAATGCCAGCGCCGCCGAGAGGAGGGGGAGACGAGTGGGACTTCGATCCCCTGCATCGCTGGATCCTGGGACAGGTAAGTGTCCGATTATTAAAAGTCAGCAGCTGCAGTATTTGTAGCTGCTGACTTAAATTTTTTTTTTAAGCGGAACACCGCTTTAATGTTGATTAAATATAAATAGACATTACAGCTTGTTCACAGACATCCATTTCTAATCCATGTGCTTTTTTAGTGTCCTTTGGTGCCCTTGCCCATTGAGGTAGCCATACCTTTCAAATAGCCAAAAGAGTCCTTAGAGTATCAAGTTCGAAAGTCCTTGTCCTGGAACCCCCGACTGGGTTCCTGCTGAGGGGTAATCTAGCAGCTAAGTAGCAATCACATGTTCAGCAAAGCTCCTGTTCCCTTCCCATACATGGAGTGACCTGGGACTGACCCCACACAATCGGATTTTCCGACAAAATAATCCGATCAGACTTTTTCCGTCGGAATTTCAAACTGTGTGTACGGGGCATAACAGTAATAACATACCAGAAAAACAGGAAAAACATAACATGGTGATCATTTTACTACAAGCTTTGCTTAAAAACTGTAGGAATATCAGTTCTACAACAAAGATGTGTGCTGACTTAATGGCACACTTGAACTGTTCACCACACAATTTTCAATCAAACATATAATTTATCATTTTCAAATTCTATTGCTTGTTTATAAATATTTATATTTATATTAATAAAAAATATTATCACCCACTTTTCAGGTGGACTACTTACCCCAACAGCAGCATATCGATTATCAGTCTTCCCTTTTAGAAGTACCTATTAATAGTATATACGACTGCACTGAACTATGGAAGACCTATCTCCTGCCCCACCTGTGTCAAACAGGACAATATCCTTACTTCAGTACGTTACAGGTCCTCTTCACTCTTCCTTTCTAAAAGAGAGCACCTGAGAATGCTGTATAGGTATAGATGGGCAGGGGGAGTATTAATAGGGTTATTGCCTTTAACTTTAAAATTGTCTTGTAGCATAACATTTTCTTGTTTATACAATTAATAAAACTGATAACTGACATTTCTTGTGACTACGACACAAAATATACGTTAAAAAGTGCTTGATAATTGGTAAAAGATTAATTGTGTATTATGTTACGCCTCCCTAGTGTCACCTAGTGGATAAGTATTGAAGGTGATTTTCTAGATCACTGTTTTTCCACTGCTATTCTCAATTGTTCAACAGTGATAACAGTGTGGTTATTCAGAAAGGGAAAAAGTCTGGAGCAGATGGAAAGCTCTTAGGTTTTACTTTGAAGGATGAAGGCACAACCATAACAGTGATAACAGTGTAGTTAATCAGAAAGCGTAGCATTATTAGTTATATGGAATAGGGGATTTTACCTAGGGTTGTGCTTTCTGTATACACCTGCTGGAAAAAATATATATAATTAGACTTAAAAGTCACACTTTTCCCAAAAGCTTTGCTTACCCATAACAGGGATATACCGTATGGTTATGGTATTCATTTAGAGTACCGTGAGGAGTGAACATAAATTTTTGTAGAGGGCAAACATTATAGAGACATATAGAAATTACAAATATATTCAGAATATATATATATATATATATATATATATATATATATATATATATATATATTTATATTTATTTACAGCATATTTAAAGAGCTGCATTGCAGTGTAAAAGAATTTGAGAAGACTGGACTCTTTTAATCTAAAGGCTTTTGTGTGAGCCTTCCATTTAGACCCCATCATCTCGACCATTACAAGTGGCCATTAAATGTCAGCTATCTCTTTGCCAACAATTTATGGTGAGACATCTGCCCTCATTGGGACACACCATTATTGCCTATGTGACTGTGCTGTCTTTGTTTAGCAATGCATGTGTAGTTCTTTTTCCTCTTTATTATAAAAACAGAATCGTTGTCTACACAAAATTGAACATTTCAGTATGTGATAAAGAGTGCTTCCAATTTTCAGAAATGCCCTTTAGAACTCCTGAGCAAACCCTACATTAATCAATTCTGATCAGTGCAACAATACTTAAATTGGCCATGTACATCCACCTAAAATACTTTTGCTATTAATGCTAAAATGCAAATACCAGTGACATAGAAACAGGGAACACTATGACCACAGATGCAACTGAGTGAATGTTTCTGCGGTACCCGTAGGGTTTTTTTTCTCCACATCCATATTCTCTCCCTATTACCCTAATACGTTTCCATGAGTGGCTGACCTGTTTAATGTATCCTTCAGGGGAAATTAAGATGTTTACAGATCCTCTCTAGCGGCAGGTGGTGCACAGTACACACCTGACCCCCAAACTGCCTTAGTATACTGTCAAGAAGGTAGGTGCACACTATACAAACCTTGTCTCCAAAGGCAGAAATGTAAACAATGGTTCTAATACTGGACTGGATTAGATAAACAACTGGTAAATTCAGACAGTTTAAGGTGATGGCAAGGGTTTTAAATATTGGTGAAGCTAGGGGAAGCTAGGTGAAGCTAGGGAAAATGCTAGGGAGAAGGGTGAGGGTAGGGAAAATGTGGGGGTGGAGGAATCCCTAAAAAAATATCTGCATCCAGGCCTATGTAGAAATTCATATACAAATTTTATGTCACAGAGATTCATAGCTTCAGCTTGCGCCAAATTTACTAAAAGGGAATGCAAACTTGTGATCTTGTGCTGACCTGTAAAAGTGTACACTCGTGTTCAGTACATACAGCCTCAATTTGCAATGTACATAAAAAATACAAACAATGCTACTTTTGTGCATTATCATCATCATTTAAGGTGCAATAAATCAATGTGTATGTTAAGACTCCACTGAAAAATAAAAAAAAGGAAAAACTGTGACAAGCAACACAACTGCCTACTAAGAGTTTCTTTACACTAGGATATGTTGTGGTAACGCATGCACTGCAAATCCTTTTATCATGCATTGCAATGTGCTTTGTTACCTGAGTCCATTTATTCTGACTGGGCCCCAAAGCATAAGAAATTGCTTATGCGATTATGAGTTATTTTGTTTATCTCACTGTAGATGCAAGGAATTGCACCATGCTTGGTGCATCAATACATAAGCAGGTGCTTAATAAGCTATTACTGTGTTGCCTGTGTTAATTATTTATTTGTGTACGTGTACTTATTGCTGTGTTATTGCTGTGTTGGTTGCACTATTTAGTTGATGCTGCCCCTCAGAAGTGGTGCTACCAGAGAGGTAAGGGGTAGCTTCGCTTTTCAGGCTTTCCCGGGCTTTTATGAGAAGTACTACCTTCTGCTGGATAAAGCATATAAAATAGGCAACTATATCTATGGGTAAAGTCCATAGATATAAATAAATAACACGCAGCCATAACCATTAATGTTTAAACAGCTGGCAACAAAAGTGAATACACCCCTAAGTGAAAATCTCCAAATTGGGCCCAATTAGCCATTTTCCCTGCCTGATGTCATGTGGCTCGTTAGTGTTACAAGGTCTCAGGTGTGAATGGGGAGCATGGGTGTTGAATTTGGTGTTATCGCTCTCACTTTCTCATACTAGTCACTGGAAGTTCAACATGGCACCTCATGGCAAAGAACTCTCTGAGGATCTAAAAAAAAAAGAATTGTTGCTCTACATAAAGATGGCCTAGGCTATAAAAACATTGGCAAGACCCTGAAACTGAGCTGCAGCACGGTGGCCAAGACCATACAGCGGTTTAACAGGACAGGTTAGACTCAGAACAGGCCTCGCCATGGTCGACCAATGAAACTGAGTGCACGTGCTCAGTGTCATATCCAGAGTTTTTTGGAGGAAATAGACATATGAGTGCTGCCAGCATTGCTGCAGAGGTTGAAGGGGTGGGGGGTCAGCCTGTCATTGCTCAGACCATATGCCGCACACTGCATAAAATGCAGCAAACAGTTTGCTGAAAGACAAGCAGGCTAAGGACATGGATTACTGAAACCATGTCCTGTGGTCTGATGAGACCAAGATAAACTTATTGGGTTCAGATGGTGTCAAGCGTGTGTTGTAGCAACGAGGTGAGGAGTATAAAGACAAGTATGCCTTGCCTACAGTCAAGCATGGTGGTGGGAGTGTCATGGTCTGGGGCTGCATGAGTGCTGCCGACACTGGGGAGCTACAGTTCATTGAGGGAACCATGAATGCTAACATGTACTGTGACATACTGAAGCAGAGCATGATTCCCTCCCTATTGAGACTGGGCCACAGGGCAGTATTCCAACATGATAACGACCCAAAATACACCCCCAAGACGACCACTGCCCTACTAAAGAAGCTGAGGGTAAACTGGCCAAGCATGCCTCCAGACCTAAACCTTATTGAGCATCTGTGACGCATCCTCAAACGAAAGGTAGAGGAGCGCAAGGTCTCTAACATCCACCAGCTCCATGATGTCATCATGGAGGAGTGGAAGAGGACTCCAGTGGCAACCTGTGAAGCTCTGGTGAACTCCATGGCCAAGAGGGTTAAGGCAGTGCTGGAAAATAATGGTAGCCACACAAAATATTGACACTTTGGGCCCAATTTGGACGTTTTCACTTAGGGGTATACTCACTTTGGTTGCCAGTGGTTTAGACATTAATGGCTGTGTGTTGAGTTATTTTGAGGGGACAGCAAATTTACATTGTTATATAAGCTGTACACTCTCTACTTTACATTGTAGCAAAGTGTCATTTCTTCAGTGGTGTCACATAATAAAATATTTACAAAAATGTGAAGGGTGTACTAACTTTTGTGATATAATGTATATGTATACTAAACTGCCTGCACACTATTAAATAACCTGCCTAGTCTAGCTCAAGTTCTCAATTTCCACATTATCACACTACATATGGCCACCGTGTAAGCAGCCTTATATAGCATGGGGCATGGACTTAGCCCTCGAGCCATGATTGGCCAAAGGCACCCTACCTTCGGCCAATCATGGCTCTCACAGCAGATCGTGCTGTGATTGGCCAAAGCATGCAGGTCAGGTCAATGCACTGCGATCTTGAATTTGCCGTGAACGTCCCATATGCTAATTTGTTCTGCGAACAAACTAAACAGTGGATGTTCGAGTTGAACTTATCTTCGACTTAAACATCCAGACAATCCCTACTGAGCAGCAAATTATATCACCTGTGATGTATTTCAGTTCTCTTGCAAACCTGATGTTGGGTCCTGAGGACAGGAGTTGAGAACCACTGCCTTACAATGATATTAAAGCTTTACTTTTTTAAGTCACTTCAGATACTATTGATTTAATTTGCAATCAATTCTGCTGTTCTTCTAATTCCTTTTCATCTTCATACAGAATGAGCTTGTCCACTGAGCGCTGGCTCTAAGATCTGTTTTTATGGCGGCTCCTTTCACTTGCAGGGTCCCATAGAGCTACTTCTTTGTGTCCTCTCCTGGCTGGGGCACATACACACACACACACACACACATAAAAACACATACACACACAGGCAGCCCTGAAGCTCAGGCCTAGCAATGCAAACTCACCCCTGCTGCTCCTCCAGTGAATGCCTGTGGCTCCTCCTGAGACCAGAACTAAGAGGGTGAGGTATGGTGCTAGGGATGATGGGACATGTAGTCCCAAAGAGGTTGATCATAAGAACTGCTCAATGTTCACTTCCCAGCCACAATTTCAGAAAAGCGATGCTTAGCGATCCGGACCAGCTGCAGTGGTATCTTCTATGTGTAAGTGCTTTCGCACATAGCTAAACAAAATGCTTTATTAGCAGTGCTTTATTAGTCGGTGTTATTACATTACAGTTAAAAAAACTGAAACACTTTAATACTAATTTAAATTAATCTCTAAGCGCTAGATGAATCAAGAATGGAAACATAATGTAAATAACAATATGTACCATGTTAAATAGCCATCATGAGCCATTTTGTTAACTTAAAAAATCGTATTATTTTCCTTTCACACATCCCTGCCCTTGTAAAAAAAATGGTTTATGGTTTGTCTTTGCCTGAATAAAGTGTTGCAGTTCCGGAGATAAAGACACTTTGAGTCAAGCAATTAAATAGCTAAATAAACGAATCAGCAGAGCAGAAGTGGCAAATTTAATTACTGCTTAGCACTAGGAAGGGGAACTAATTATGGGGTTCATGAACCACATGTCACTTGTCTTCCAAACCATGTGTTTTGATTATTCTAGCTCAGGCTTTGTAATATAGAAACAACCAAAGGCAGACATAAAGTATTATTCTGGCAACATGTTAACATAGAAAAAATATGGACCCTATTTCTTCAAAAGAAACGTGTAGAACTTCCCACTAAGGTCCGGTTCATATCTGTGTGTTTTAGACAAAGCGTGTTAAAAAAAAGCCCTGCTTGCTGCATGCACTTTCATGAAAATGCGTGTCATATAGAGTTCAATGGTAATGTACCTAAACTGCATGTAAAATGTAAAACACAACGCGCCTAAAATGTACCGCAGAAATGTGAACTGGCCCTAAGTGATAAACACATTTCTCTATCATTTGTAAAGGTAACAATATTAACCAAAACAAGATACTAAATTTATTGGGAAGCTATTGCAGAATGATATGCTTGAAAACTTTGCCATACCAAAGATAAAAATCCTATCTTTAATAACAGACTATTTTAACAGTAATATTAACCTGCAGTAAAACATTAATGGCTTGATTTACTAAAGAATAAACTGCACTTAAACACACTTGTAGTACCAACCAAGTACTGAAATGAACTTCTAGCATTCAACCAAGTACTGAAATGAACTTCTAGCATTCAACCAAGTACTGAAATGAACTTCTAGCACTCAACCAAGTACTGAAATGAACTTCTAGCACTCAAACAAGTACTGAAATTAACTTCTAGCACTCAACCAAGTACCCATACAAGGAGGAAACCTCAATTTAGAAAAAATCCTGTGTCTATGGTTGGACATACTGTATGTACACTTTGCCCCTACTTCACTGTACTGCACATTTGGCAAGCCGATGCCTAAGGGTCTATTTACACAAAGTCACAATAAAATTCCACAACTTACTATTGCTCTTGTAGCAAGTTTGGCTAGTACATCAGGACACACAGCAGTGCCTTACCTTGAACGTCAACTGATGTACGTTGGGAAGGTGCATTGAAGTACCTGTTACAATAAATGACACTGCAGTGCACCGACACACATAGAAAATGTGTTAGTAGCAATAACATCTGCTCTACAGTTATCTTCTAGCTACAAGTGCAATCTTTATCATGTGGATTTGTATGTGCTCTTCTATATAAACAGTTTTAATCATGTTCTGTGACCAACCTCATACAAGTACCTAATATTGTTATTTGCTGTGTCACTCAAGCTCTTCCTTATTATTCCTGTGTTACAGTCAATATTTGATATACTTTATGGGAACTATTTTCTGCTTCACTATAGGTATTCCTAAAAAAAAAAAACAGTTTGCAGTTGTCAATAGTACTTTTAGATATAAAATAATGAGGCGCCGTTTCTGGCTCTAACTCTGAAGCCATACCTGAAGAGTGGGTGTTTTCTTAGTTATAATATTTTAAATAATATAACAGAAGCAAACAAACTGAGCTGTAGGCACTCTGTATTGTGGGCTTTTCTCAGAGTACTTTGGTTTCCTCCTACACTCCAAATACATGCTGGTAGGTTAGTTGACTCACCTCCTAAGCACCTCCTGCCTCACCCTCTAAGTACTATGTGTCCCCTGGGAGAAAAGCACTATAGAAATAAAAATTTTGCTGTAGTTCTATAACAGTCAGACCACTGCACAGGAAAGAAGCAAGTTACCTATAAGCAATATGTAAGAAACTGCTAATGATGTTGACATTTATGTTGGTAGAAGAACCCCACTGCCTGATTTGTCAATTATGGAACTGTATTGTGGGACATGTTTCTCTGTGTTATCTACAGCTGGGTGCCCGGGACAGAAGGTCAGCCATGAGTTGAAAATGTCTCCCCCTTTATACAGCCTTCATCTTAAATTTTGTTTTTTTGGGCTAATTTGTATAACTACCCATGTATATAATATGTGTAGTCTGATGCCTTTTAAGGACCAATACCCAAACATTAAAACTTGTAGTCCTCATCTGGGGTCCCTCACAAACTTTAGAAAGCTGAAGTATAGGTATGTCAATTTTTCCAGCTTGGACCAAAATAAGTATGTATGTACCATACCTGTGGGATCCCTGTGGAAGCTGAAAGTCACTGTAGTTGTCACTGCCACTACAGTGATCTCCACTAGCTTGCAGGTCCTGTGTCTAGCAGCTGTCCTGCTGCTTAGTGAACACAGAAGGCTGCCTGCTAAGCATAGGCAACATTCAGGGAACACTTTGCATTTTCTTAGTGAATGCAGATTGTTCTTTGAATGGACAAAGTAGAGATGTGAAATTTACATTTTTGGTTGTAACATGACAAAATGTGGGAAATGTATTTTATTGGGATTTTATGTGAAAGTGGAAGGAAAAGGGTTTTCAAAATGTTTTACAAATAAATATCTGAAAAGTGTGGCATGCATTTGTATTCAGCCCCCCAGAGTCAATACTTTGTGGAACCACCTTTCACTGCAAATACAGCTGCAAGTATTTTGGGGTATGTCCCTACCAGCTTTGCACATCTAGAGAGTGTAATTTTTGCCCATTCTTCTCTGCAAAATAGCTCAAACTGTCAGATTGGATGGAGAGAGCGTCTGTGAACAGCAATTTTCAAGTCTTGCCACAGATTCTCAATTGAATTTAGGTCTGGACTTTGACTGGGCCATTTTAACACATAAATATATGCTTTGGTCTAAACCATTCCATTGTAGCTTTGGCTGAATGTTTAGGGTCGTTGTCTTGCTGTAAGGTGAACCTCCGCCCCAGTCTCAAGTCTTTTGCAGACTCTAACAGATTTTCTTCAAAGATTGCCCTGTATTTGGCTCCATCCATCTTCCCATTAACTCTGACAAGCTTCTCTGTCCCTGCTAAAGAAAAGCATCCCCACAACATGATGCTGCCACCACCATGTTTCACGGTGGGGATGGTTGTTCAGGGTGATGTGCAGCATTAGTTTTCCGCCACACATAGCGTTTTGCTTTTAGGCCAAAAAATGTAATTTTGGTCTCATCTGACCAGAGCACCTTCTTCCACATGTTTGCTGTGTTCTGGCTTCTCGCAAACTGCAAATGGGACTTCTTATGGCGTTCTTTCAACAATGGCTTTCTTCTTGCCACTCTTCCATAGACCAGATTTGTGGAGTGCATGGCTAATAGTTGTCCTGTGGACAAATTCTCCCACCTGAGCTGTGGATCTCTGCAGCTCCTCCAGAGTTACCATGGGCCTCTTGGCTGCTTCTCTGATTAATGCTCCCCTTGCCTGACCTGTTAGATTAAGTGGATGGTCATGTCTTGGTAAGTTTGCAATTGTGCCATACTCTTTCCATTTTCGGATGATGGATTGGGCAGTGCTCCGTGGGATATTTTTTTATAACCTAACCCTGCTTCTCCACAACTCTATCCCTGACCTGTCTGGTGTGTTCCTTGGCTTTCGTGATGCTGTTTGTTCACCAAGGTTCTCTAACAAACCTCTGCAGGCTTCACAGAACAGCTGTATTTATACTGAGATTAAATTACATACAGGTGGATTCTATTTACTAATTAGGTGACTTCTGAAGGCAATTGGTTCCACTAGATTTTAGTTAGGAGTATCAGAACTGCCATCAAGATAAAGGACGGGTTTTTTGTAGACGTAGTGTATCTGGATTTTGGAAAAGCATTTGATACAGTTCCCCATAAACGTTTACTGTACAAAAAAAGGTCCATTGGCATGGACCATAGGGTGAGTATATGGATTGAAAACTGGGTACAGGGGCGAGTTCAGAGGGTAGTGATAAATGGGGAGTACTCGGAATGGTCAGGGGGGGAAATTGGGGTTCCTCCAGGGTTCTGTCCTGGGACCAATCCTATTTAATTTATTCATAAACTACCTGGAGGATGGGATAAACAGCTCAATCTCTGTGATATAGGGGTGAACAGGGATAGGCAAAGGGGACTATTACTGGTACCGTAATAGTCCCCTTTGCCTATCCCTGTTCACCCCTATATCATTTAATCTTGGGATGAGGTACCTTCCTATGTGAGATCCTTCCAGCCCACTCCATTTATAGCTCAATCTCTGTATTTGAGGAAGATACTAAGCTAAGCAGGGCAATAACTTCTCTGCAGGATGTGGAAACCTTGCAAGAAGATTTGAACAAGTTAATGGGATGGTCAACTATATGGCAAATGAGGTTTAATGTAGAAAAATAAAAATAATGCATCTGGGTGGCAAAAATATGAATGCAATCTACTCATTGGGGGGAGAACCTCTGGGATGGAAAAGGACCTCCTAGTAGATGACATGCAATGCCAAGCTGCTGAAAGCAAAGCAAACATAATATTGGCATGCATTAAAAAGGGGATTAACTCCAGAGATAAAAGGATAATTCTCCCACTCTACAAGACTCTGGTCCGGCCGCATCTGGAGTATGCTATCCAGTTTTGGGCACCAGTCCTCAGGAAGGATGTGATGGAACTTGAGAGAGTCCAGAGAAGGGCAACAAAACTAATAAAGGGGCTGGAGGACATTAGTTATGAGGAAAGGTTATGAGCACTGAACTTGTTCTCTCTGGAGAAGAGACGCTTGAGAGGGGATATGATTTCAATGTACAAATACTGTACTGATGACCCCACAATAGGGATAAAACGTAGGGATTGACCTTAAGATGCGTAGAGGGTTCTTTACTGTAAGAGAGGTAAGGATGTGGAATTCTCTTCCACAGACAGTAGTTTCAGCGGGGAGCATCAATAATTAAAAAAAAACTATTAGATACAGTGGTGTGAAAAAGTGTTTGCCCCCTTCCTCATTTCCTGTTCCTTTGCATGTTTGTCACACTTAAGTGTTTCGGAACATCAAACCAATTTAAACAATAGTCAAGGACAACACAAGTAAACACAAAATGCAATTTGTAAATGAAGGTGTTTATTATTAAAGGTGAAAAAAAATCCAAACCATCATGGCCCTGTGTGAAAAAGTGATTGCCCCCTAAACCTAATAACTGGTTGGGCCACCCTTAGCAGCAACAACTGCAACCAAGCGTTTGCGATAACGTGCAATGAGGCTTTTACAGCGTCCTGGAGGAATTTTGGCCCACTCATCTTTGCAGAATTGTCCTAATTCAGTTACATTAGAGGGTTTTTGAGCATGAACGGCCTTTTTAAGGTCATACCACAACATCTCAATAGGATTCAGGTCAGGACTTTGGCTAGGCCACTCCAAAGTCTTCATTTTGTTTTTCTTCAGCCATTCGGTGGTGGACTTGCTGGTGTGTTTAGGATCATTGTCCTGCTGCAGAACCCAAGTTCGTTTCAGCTTGAGTACACGAACAGATGGTCGGACATTCTCCTTCAGGATCTCTTGGTAGACAGCAGAATTCATAGTTCCTTTTATCACGGCAAGTCTTCCAGGTCCTGAAGCAGCAAAACAGCCCCAGACCATCACACTACCACCACCATATTTTACTGTTGGTATAATGTTCTTTTTCTGAAATGCAGTGTTCCTTCTACGCCAGATATACTTGGACACACACCTTCCAAAGAGTTTCACTTTTGTCTCATCGGTCCACAGAATGTTGTCCCAAAAGTCTTGGGGATCATCAAGATGTGTTGTGGAGAAATTGAGACGAGCTTTGATGTTCTTTTTGCTCAGCAGTGGTTTTCTCCTTGGAACTCTGCCATGCAGGCCATTTTTGCCCAGTCTTTTCCTGATGGTGGAGGCATGAACGCTGACCTTAACTGAGGCAAGTGAGGCCTGCAGTTCCTTGGACGTTGTTGTGGGGTCTTTTGTGACCTCTTGGATGAGTCGTCGCTGCGCTCTTGGGGTAATTTTGGGCGGCCGGCCACTCCTGGGAAGGTTCACCACTGTTCCATGTCTTCGCCATTTGTGGATAATGGCTCTCACTGTGGTTCGCTGGATTCCCAAAGCTTTGGAAATGGCTTTATAACCCTTTCCAGACTGATAGATCTCAATTACTTTCTTTCTCAATTGTTCCTGAATTTCTTTGGGTCTCGGCATGATGTGTAGCTTTTAAGGATCTTCTGGTGGACCTTACTGTGTCAAGCAGCTCCTATTTAAGTGATGCCTTGATTGTGAACAGGTGTGGCAATAATCAGGCCCGGGTGTGGCTAGAGAAATTGAACTCAGGTGTGGACAACCACAGTTATAGTATGTTTTAACAAGGGGGGCAATCACTTTTTCACACAGGGCCATGATGGTTTGGATTTTTTTTCACCTTTAATAATAAAGACCTTCATTTACAAATTGCATTTTGTGTTTACTTGTGTTGTCCTTGACTATTGTTTAAATTGGTTTGATGTTCCGAAACACTTAAGTGTGACAAACATGCAAAGGAACAGGAAATGAGGAAGGGGGCAAACACTTTTTCACACCACTGTAAGCACCTAAATGACGACAACATACAGGGAAGGATATACAATGTAATACTAACATAAAATCACACACATAGGTATTTTTTCAACCTTGCCTACTATGTAACTATGTAACTATGTAACATAGTAAAGGGACTGCATACAAATGCATGCCACACTTTTCACATATTTATTTGTAAAAAAACTTTGAAAACCATTTATCATTTTCCTTCCACTTCACAATTATATGCCACTTTGTGTTGGTCTATCACATAAAATCCCAATAAAATACATTTATGTTTTTGGTTGTATCATGCCAAAATGTGGAACATTTCAAGGGGTGTGAATACTTATTCAAGGCACTGTACTTAGATTGGTCAAGCTTGGGAAAATTGTTATATCTAAACCTTAAAGCAGAGCTCCACCCCCCCCCTGTAGGGGGGGGGGTGCAGATACCTGTATAATCCAGGTATCTGCACCCACTTCTGGAAATAGCTAGCTGCCCCTAGCTGCAGATGCCCGCCCCCCGTTGTGTCCTAGGAAACACACAGCTCCCAGGACACAACGGGGACCAGTAAAGACGCGCATGCGCAGTAGGGAACCGGGCAGTGAAGCCACAATGCTTTACTTCCTGATTTCCTGACAGAGGATGGCGGTGGGGCAGCCAAGAGACGAGCGATTGCTCGTCATCTTCTGCCGACATCGCTGGAACCTGGAACAGTGTCCATTTATTAAAAGTCAGCAGCTGCAGTATTTGTAGCTGCTGACTTTTAATATTTTTTGTGCAGGTGGCCATCCTCTTTAACTTTGACAATATTCAAAAACATTTAAAAGAATCAGCTTGGTTGTATTTAGTGTTGCATTGCTTT
Source organism: Lithobates sylvaticus (assembly GCA_028564925.1). Classification (NCBI taxonomy): domain Eukaryota; kingdom Metazoa; phylum Chordata; class Amphibia; order Anura; family Ranidae; genus Lithobates; species Lithobates sylvaticus. The sequence goes on from CM053030.1 coordinate 281,822,777, forward strand.
GTGATAAATGTATAGAGCGTGAGAGAACCATAGCAAATGTTGCATAGATTATCATTTAGTGTAAAGTGTATGTAACGTGTATATAAACAATAACCATCATGAGCATATTACCTCTGCCATTTAAACAAATCATTGTAGCATGGAGCACAGTTAATTATTTAGACCCTTACTCTATGTAATGTTTATACAAATCTACAGATAAATGTTATTGGCTTTAAAATCAAATTGCTTTGCCTTAGTCCTAGCTGAAATCATTATAGGTGACACACATATTTTGAGAGGTTGGTGAGATTGCTGCTTTCAAAAGCTTTCTAATGTCTAAATAGATGCTACCAAGGAGTTTGCTGCTTTGTAGAAAATATGATGTATGCCTAATATATAGCATTTTTAGTTATTTCTGAGATAACCGATAAGCTCTGGTAGCTTATGCTGGTGTTGGGATCCAATGAGTAATTTAACATAAACATTTCTTGGGAAAAAAAAAAGTGCTGGCTCTAAACTAGCAGGAATTGGGATGAAAACTCGATATTGTATTAATGCAGAAAGGAAACACAGAAAAAGTCAGCATTACCTTCAGGATAATGGTGTTCCGCTTATGCGCTCTAAAAGAGATATGACCACACAGCTGCCCATCTCCCAGGATGCATACAAAGATATGATATTTGCTTATTTCAGTCAGTCTCCCCAAAAGAATGCTCTTTTTATGCTTGTATGAAATAGCTCATTCTCATGGCATTCATTTATATGCAAACTCTGCTTCTTTCCTGCTCACTACAAAAATAAAAGGAGCCTGTTGAACATGGATGAGGGGGAATCAGCCCATTTGTGAAAGGCTGAATGTACAATTACAATTCATTCCTACAGTCAGATGACAGGGCCCGTAACACCCTATACATTGTTAGCAGGAAAAGAATTGCACAATATAGTCACAGATTAATACTGAGCAGCAAAATCTTCCCGCTCGTTTGGCTGGCCATATTATCTTACTAAAAGGTGTTTGAAGCATGAATTGCAGGGGGAATTGATATCCGTTTGCATTCATCCAATTTACCTGCATTATTCTCCTGGGATTGGTGGCATTAAACATCAGCTTCTACAGGTCAAGAGTGCTAACTTAATTATATTACTTCCCCCTACATCACTGCTACTTCACCATGAAGGGAAGACTGATGAAGGGGGTCAGCTGCAAACAAAAGGAGGTCCCCGTGATCACAGGGTGACAGGATGAACAACCATGTTGTCTCTGAACTTGAATGGATACCGGTTTGTCATTGAAATGTTCGGGTAAAATAAAAACAAGACATTAATCCTTTTTTGCTGAACAGATGCCAGGTTCTGCTCGCTGGCAGAATATCTCATACTAATTCTTTGCAAAAGGAATAATTTGTCTTGTTCATTCATCTCTGCCTAGGATTCCTATTGTACAAGTTACTGTCACAAGAACGTAGACATTGCTTGGATAACCCATGACTACACTGTTGCCATTTGGGCATCTCAGGAGCTCCGAGCTATTCTTATGTGTACAGCTGTGAATGCATTTTATTATTAATATTTTTATTGCTTCCGAGAGGGGACAGTAAGATTTATGATTAAAACTGTACTGATATAATACGAGTGTATAATTTAGTGTGAGAAAATGACACAAATGCATTCATAACTTGTATTGTATCACCAAGTTTTGTTGAAACAGTCTCCAGGTGTTTTATATTGTTATATATGTGAAATCTTCTACTGTTTTTATGTACTACATCTTTTGTAATAAACGCTTTTTCAATATATATTAATCTCCATTTATCTGGGGTTACAAATTCTACGCCTTTAAAGTCCAACCCACAGGGGACCCCTTCTCTGTTCTCTCTATTATAGGATGTGGCGTAAACCGTAAAAAATTCCCCTCCCTAGTATTATATACTCATGTGTGTTTTTTTGTTTAGCCTACATTTCTTCTACTGATATAATACACTCCATTTAGTCCAGTTGGCATTTGTTAAGAATTCCTAAAACATCTCTATGATCAAAATGTAAAATTGTATAATTGTTTCTACGTTGTATGTAAGTTATTTCTAGCCTACTCCTATTATTCTGAAAGATCTTGAGCTTTGTAAACTTGCTTTGTAAAGATCGAGTTAATGTAGCTCTTAGAATATATTTGAGCATGGTCACTAGTTGTTCAAGAGAAAGATTGATGACCCATGAAAGATTGTGCTCTGTGCCTACTGGCTGTCCAGAGCAGCGTCCTCAAGATTATACAGTTTGATGAGTTAGTTAAAGATTTTGCAGATGCTAAGTGCAGGAAGAAAAACTTTTTGTAAATATTGTAGTGTGATGTATGACTTGCCTGTTCCAATTACCTATGTAATGTGTATTCTTACAGTCAATTAACTAGTAGCTGACCGCCCACTGTCAAATGACGGCGGGACGGTGCAGCTCTTGTGGCGGGCCGCCGTCATATGACGGCGCTTGCTTTTTGGCCACTAGGGGGCGCGCGCGCGCCGCGGGAGGCGCGCGCGTGTGCCCGCCGTGTAGCTGGGGACCCGTGCCCGGCGGTCGCGATGACCGCCAGGCACCCGCGATTGCCCGGTAAGTGAGCAGGACGTGGATCGGTGTGTGTAAACACACCGATCCACGTCCTGTCAAAAGGGGGGGGGGGGCGATGGTGTGTCCCTTGTACATAGGGACACCGATCGGTCCCCTCCCCCAGTCAGTCCCCTCCCCCCACAGTTAGAATCACTCATATAGGGAACATATTAACCCCTGCAGTGCCCCCTAGTGTTAACCCCTTCCCTGCCAGTCACATTTATACAGTAATCAATGCATTTTTATAGCACGGATCGCTGTATAAATGTGAATGGTCCCAAAAATGTGTCAAAAGTGTCCGAAGTGTCCGCCGCAATGTCGCAGTCACGATAAAAATTGCAAATCGCCGCCATTACTAGTAAAAAAAAAAATAATAAAAATGCTATAAATCTATCCCCTATTTTGTATTTTTGCTATAACTTTTGCGCAAACCAATCAATAGGCGCTTATTGAGATTTTTTTTTACCAAAAATATGTAGAAGAATACGGTCTAAACTGAGGAAAAAATTTGTTTAAAAAAAAAAAAAAAAATGGATATTTATTATAATAAAAAGTAAAAAATATTGCGTTTTTTCAAACTTGTCCCTCTTAATTTGTTTATAGCGCAAGAAATAAAAACCGCAGAGGTGATCAAATACCACCAAAATAAAGCTCTATCTGTGGGGAAAAAATGATAAAAATTTTATTTGGGTACATCCTTGCATGACCGCGCAATTGTCATTCAAAATGCGACAGCGCTGAAAGCTGAAAAATGGCTTGGTCAGGAAGGAGGTGTTCGTGCCTGGTAGGCAAGTGGTTAAAGTCTTCTTCGGACCCTACCGTACTTTGTTTTTTATTAGGTTTATCGTTCATTTCAGTTCACTTTTTTTATTTGTCATATAATTTAATTGTTCAACTGTTGAGGGGCCCCAAACATGAAGTGTCCTGGGCCCTCCAAAGTCTAAATCCCCACACATTTACTTCTTTGAACTCTTTGACATGTATTCTCTATGCCATGTGAGTAAGCACTGCTGTGTCATTTCACAGAGCCTGCCTTCTGAACAACAGAAGAGTTTCAGAAGGAAGGTTCAGTAAAGAAATCACTGCTTGCAGGCAGCAAGTAAACAGTGGAGGAGAAGCTGCAAAGCAGGCAGAGAATCCAGGAATCTGTTGAAAGAGATAGCCAGCAGAAAGCCAGTAAGCTTATATTGGATTTATAAAAAAAATACCTATTTGTATTGTTAGTACAATGCTAATGTCATGAAATTAAAATGTATGCTGTGACCATAGAACTTATTTACCCCTTTCCACCCGCCTCCTATACAGTATGTGGCAGCATGACAATTGGCTTTAATATCTAGCTGCCTCATATACAATATGTGTACAGCTGGTGGCATTGTTTTGTGCTTATTCCCCACCCCCATCACTGTGACCAATCTGTCATTGACAGCTCCTGGTGACTGTTTACGATCTGGAGGTGCAGGGCACATTTATGTCTTTTTAACTAGCAAAGGGACACAGACTTATAAAACCTCAAGGGCAGGAAAGCAAGCCATGTACCATACCATTTACCATGTAAGCTGTATCTAAAGTCTGCATATGCCTATTGCGATTTGTGGGGTGAGGTGAGCCACACTGAAAAGTTTGGTAAAAGGAGCAGCAATATATTTATTATCCAAAAATAATCCATATATATCCACTGCTACTTATTGGTCCAGTAATATGTCTTTCACAAAATCATTTTTTACCATGTTTTTCTGCCTCTGTGTAGAATCATTTGCAGTTCCTTAACCTGTTCCGGAGTGCCCCACGTACATTTACTGTAGCAGGACAGCCTCTCTGCGTGAAATCACATACCTGTACAGGTAGGCAGCGGGTAGGCCCGGCGGTGAACGGATTTGATTCCAAACCGATCAATCATCAGGTACAGGCCAATGATTTATGGCCTGGATCTGCTAATCAGTTCTGTCGAATGGCGGAACCTCCTGTAATGTAAACACAGGCACAGGAAGTTATGCAATCTTCTCTCCTGGAGTCCTTTTCAGATCCAGTGTGAGAGAAGAGAGCATCTGCAGTGAGTACAAGCACTATACTGACACCAGAACACACAGTTAGGCACATTTTACCCCTTAATCGCCCCCTGACAGTGTCACTAGGTACATTGTACAGACTTTTTACTGATCACTGTATTGGTGTCATTGGTGATGCTAGATAGCGTTAACGTCAGTTAGCGTCAGTCCCAGATAGGGTCAGGGTACTCGCCATATATTCCCTAATAAAGTTTTAACCACCTGATCACCCCCAGTTAGCCCTTTCACTACCCTGTCACAGTGTCATTAGTACAGTTTACAGATCTTTTTTTTCTGATCACTGGACTAGTGTCACGGGTGATGCCAGATAGTGTTAGCATCAGTTAGTTTCAATCCTAGACAGCGTCAGATTGCCTGCCACATATTCACTTATACATTTTAACCCTTTTTGATTGCCAGTAACACCAACACACACACTATACATCTCCTTTACTAGTGTAGTCTGAACGGATCAATATCTTTGATCAGATCAGAACTATACTAGCGTCCCCAATAGTACAGTATTCCCAAAAATGCAGCATTAGCAGGATCAGCCTCAACACCTGCCAGCACCTGCGTTTTGCCCCTCCCCTCCCCCAGTAGATCACTGCCACTTCTGATACATAGCATACAAAACCGCAGCATTAGCAGAGTAAGGCCTGATCTTAAAAAAATGTTTAGTGGTTCAAATAGTCCTTGACAACCAGGTGCTTTTTTACCTGTGAGTGACACAAGGTATACTGAGAATGACATCAATGAGAGTGATGGGGAGTCCTCACTGTCAAAATCAGGCTCAGTTTTCAAACCTGTAGAGAGCAGTGGCACCCTGACAGATAGCTCTGAAGACAGAGTAGAGGTCCCTGATAATGTCAGGCGTACCCGACCCCGTTCCCAAGTTGCTGAGGTGCTACATTCACATGATTCTCATATGCAGAAAAGTGCCAGTACTAGTGCCGCTCTACCTTCTGGTGAACTGGTGAGCACCAACGGCCTAGTACATCCTGGTCATACAGAAACCAACACTGCAGTAACACTCAGTGACATGACGAGTCCCATAAGTGCAGTTCAAGCTGGTGCGGTGGCTAGCACAGTAATGCCGCATACAGACGATCGGACATTCTGACAAAAAAAACGTGGATTTTTTTCCTTCGGATGTTGGCCCAAACTTGTCTTGCATACACACGGTCACACAAATGTTGGTGAAAATTCCGAACGGCAAGAACGCTGTAACATACAACACGTACGGCGGGACTAGAAAAAGGAAGTTCAATAGCCAGTGCGGCTCTTCTGCTTGATTCCGAGCATGCGTGGAAATTTGTGTGTCGGAATTGTGTACACACGATCGGAATTTCTGACAACGGATTTTGTTGTCGGAAAATTTGAGATCCAGCTCTCAAATTATTGTTGTCGGAAATTCAGACAGAAAATGTCTGATGGAGCCTACACACGAACATTTGTTGTTGGAAACTCCGATCATCTGTACGTGGCATTAGTGTCCCGCAGCCACCAAGAATTCAAACACAGGCCTGTAGAGAACCTAGGGCCCTTCCTGATGTGCTTGCAAATACTGATTGGCAGTGCACAGATTCTGCAGCGCCCGTATTTCCCCCATTCACTGGCCAACCTGGAATTCAGATGGAAACAGCAGATTTAACTCCCCTGGGTTTTTTTGAGCTGTTTTTCACGTAAGATCTGTAAGGGTCTCCACTGTGGACCAAAGCAATTTATATGCCAATCAATTTATCACTGAAAACCCAAATTTGACCGTTGCCAGACAATTTGCATGGAAACCTATTAAGGTTTTCGAATTTAAAACTTTTCTGGGCCTATCCCTCAACATGGGCTTTACTAAAAAGAATGCGTTGTGGTCAAATTGGCCCACTGACCTAATTCATCATATGCCTGTGTTCTCTGCGGCCATGGCCAGGACTAGATACGAGCAAATGTTGCGGTTTATGCACTTTAACGACAATGAACTCTGTTGTTCTCAGGGTGACCCTGAATATGATCGGCTCCACAAAATTCTGCCCCTCGTAAACCACTTCAACCAAAAATTTGCAGCCTTGTATATCCCAGAACAAGATGTCTGCATAGATGAGTCCCTTAAGTATTCTGGCCGACTTGTTTTCAAACAGTTTCTTCCCAGCAAGCGTGCCAGATACGGGGTCAAAATGTATAAGCTCTGTGACAGGGCAACAGGCTATACATGGAGTTTCCTGGTTTACAAAGAAAAAGATAGCAGCGTGGAGCCCCGTGACTGCCCAGACTACATAGGGAGCAGTGGCAAGATTGTTTAAGAATTTGTGTCACCCTTATTCGGAAAGGGGTACCACTTGAACGTGGACAATTATTACACAACGTGACACTTTTTAGACACCTTTTTGAATTTGGAATTGGAGCAATTACCAGGGCTTTCCTCAGAGGCTTGAAAATTCCCAAATTAGACAGGGGGAGAGAGCCTGCTTGAGAAGTAATGAATTGCTTTCAGCGAGGTGAAAGGACAAACTGAACATTTTCGTTCTGTCTTCCAGTTATGCAGATACGACAGTCCAAACTGCAATGGTGATTGGTGTTGTGGAGAAGCCCCTCTGTGTCCACAGCTGCAACCTTAAGATGGGAGGATAGACTTCAACGACCAGATGATGGGGCCGTACTTAGTTACCCGTAAGGCCAGACGCTGGTACAAGAAAGTGTCTGTATAGTTATTCCAATTGGCTCTGTTCAACGCTTATGTACTATACAAAGCGTCAGGAAGAAGTAGATCCATCCTAAAATTCCAGGAAGAGATCATCACAGCCTTTTTGCATCCAGAAGGTGCTATGGCCTAATTTTCCAATCCAGATGCAGTGAGGTGGCTGCATGAGAGGCATTTTCTAGATCTCCTCCCTGGTACCTCTACTCAAAGAGCACCCCAAAAAAGATGTCATGTCTATAGCAAACGTGGATATAGGCGTAACATCCGCTATTTTTGTCCCTCCTGTCCTGGCCATCCTGGTCTCTGCATCCAGGACTGTTTCCGTCGCTACCACACACTAGAGGATTATTCGTATAGGGTACAGCAGGGCACAGTCTAGGGCACATATTCACACAGGGTCTCGAAAAATGTTAGATAGCTATCACATTTTGAGGGACGCTAGCCTTTTTTACAGTTATTGTACAAAAAAGTAAAAAAAAATAAAAACATAACAAAAAAAATCCAAAATAGTTGTCGTTTTATTTTATTGTTCTTACTGTTTTACTGTCCTTTATACTATACTGCTATACAGTAATGTTTTATTGTTACTGTGTTTTTATGTTAACCATTGTTTGCTTTGCAGGTATGGCATTCAGCTGCAGCACTGATCTGTTTATTCTGACAGCAATGGGGTTTGCTTTCAGCATATGTAAATCAGTGACTACAGCGCCGTAGAAGGGGATTTCACCACCGCAGTTAAAAAAAAAGAGAATATATGCCGAAGCATAGGGGCTGGAGCTGACAGAGGGTGGATCGCTCCTATGCTTCGGCTTTTTTTTTTCACTTTTATTGGCAGAGATTTCTTCATCCACATTGATCATTGGGCTGAACGAAAAAAATGAACATTGCATGTATGCCCATCATTAGAAGTGAGTGGATGCGGGGCGGTATATTATAATGGTGGACATACCACACATTTTTTCTGGCAGAGATTTCTTCATCCACATCGATCGACAAGTTGTCACTTTATATATTGCTCACACATGACATGCGTATATGTGGAATTACACCCCAAAATACATTCTGCTGCTTCTCCTGAGTATGGAGATAGCACATTTGTGAGATTTTTGGGCAGTTTAGCCACATACATGCACCATCTTTAATGCATTTGGGTGTGCCCCCCCCAAATCTTTGTTTGTTTAGCGACATACAGGACCGCAAAAAACAATCACTGCCTTCAGACTTTCTAAGGACGTTTATTGCTCATTTCACTTTCTCACTACCTATCACAGTTTCATAGGCCCTGAAATGTCCAGATAGCACAACCCCCCCCCCCCCCCCAAATGACCCCTTTTTCGAAAAGTAAACACCCAGAGGCATGGTGAGTATTTTGGAGATCTCATTTGTTTTTTTGATCTCGTTGTTGCCACAATTTTTTTATGAAGAAAAATAATTAATTTTTTCTTTTCTTTTTTCAAATTTCAAAACTTTGTTACAAAAAGCAAGATCTGCAAAATACTCAACATGCCTCTCAGCAAATAGCTTGGGGTGTCTACTTTCCGAAAAGGGGTAATTTGGGGGGGGGGGGGGGGGTTGTGCTATCTTGGCCTTTGTTATGGCCTCTGGAACTGTGATAGGTAGTGAGGAAGTGAAATGAGCAATTTATGCCCTTAGAAAGCCTGAAGGCGGTGATTGGTTTTTTGAGTTCTGTACGTGGCTACACTCCCAAATAGTCTCACACATGCGGTATCCCCGTACTCAGGAGAAGCAGATCATTTTATTTTGGGGTGTAATTCCACATATACTCATTGTATGTGTGAGCAATATATCATTTAGTGACAACTTTGTGTAAAAAAAAAGGTTTTTCTTTTTTTTCAAATTTTTTAGTCACTTGTGACAAAAAAATGTAATATTTAATGGGCTCAACATGCCTCTCAGCAAATTTCTTGGGGTGTCTACTTTCCAAAAAGGGGTAATTTGGGGGGGGGGGGGAGTTGTACTGCCCTGCCATTTTAGCACCTCAAAAAATAGGAAGTCAGAAAGTAAAAGCTGTGTAAACCATAGTTTGTAGACGCTATAACGTTTGCGAAAAAAAACAATAAATATACTTATTGAGATTTTTTTTTTACCAAAGACATGTAGCTGAATACATTTTGGTCTACATGTATGACAAAAATTGAGTTTATTGGATATTTTTCATAATAATTTTTATTGTAAAAAATAAAAATCCCAGTGATGATCAAATACCACCAAAAGAAAGGTCTATTTGTAGGAAAAAGGAGATCAATTTTGTTTGGGTATAGCTTTGCATGAACGTGCAATTCCCAGTTAAAATAGTGCAGTGCCAAATTGCAAAAGATGCTCTAATCAGAAAGGGGGTGAAACCTTCCGAAGTCGAAGTGGTTAACCTTTCCCTTTCCTCCTCACTTAATTTGTTTAGAAACAGCAGTGCTCTTTAGTTGCAGTCACGTGCATTGCCCTATGCACATCCCATAGTTTATAATGTCCAGTTTGGGAGTGAGCAAGAGAGAGTGATTGCTTTCCTACATCCAGTGGGACCATAGGTGTGTGTATGTATGTAATATATATATATATATATATATACTATACTTGCAAACGTATTGGGACACCAGCCTTTTCTCGCACATGCATTTTAATGGCATCCCAGTCTTAATCCATAGGGTTCAATATTGAGTTGACCCACTCTTTGCAGCTATATCACCTTAAACTCTTCTGGGAAGGCTGTCCCCAAGGTTTAGGAGTATCTCTATGGGAATGTTTTTTCATTCTTCCAGAAGCACATTTGTGAGGTCGGCACTGATGTGGACGAGAAGGCCTGGCTCACAGTCTCTGCTCAAATTCATCCCAAAAGTTGTTCCATCAGGTTGAGATCAGGATTCTGTGCAGGCAAGTCAAGTTCCTCCACCCCAAACTTGCTCATCCATGTCTTTATGTATCTGCTTTGTGCACTGGTCCAAATCATTTGGTAGAGAGGGGATTATGGTGTGGGGTTGTTTTTTAGGGGTTGGGCTTGGCCCCTTAGTTCCAGTGAAGGGAACTCTTAAGGCATCATACCAAGACATTTTGGACAATTTCATGACTTTGTGGGAACATTTTGGGGATGGCCCCTTCCTGTTCCTGTTCCAACATGACTGCTCACCAGTGCACAAACAAGGTCCATAAAGACATAGATGGGCGAGTTTTGGGTGGAGGAACTGGACTGGCCTTTCTTCTGAGAAAGGGACTGAGGACAGAGATTCCCTAGTATATTTATCTTCAGACTCAGCTACACAGGGCAGTGAATGAATGGGAAGTGCTCTGTGCTGGACAGCTTCCTGTTCATTCTTAAACCGAAGCATAGTATACACAGCTGGCAGCGCTATAGGGGTGGGGGAGGGCAAAAGGAATCTGCACTGCATGGGGTGATTAGAGTGTGCCAAGGCACATCTGGGACACCCTGTGCGCAAGCCACTGTGTGGGACATTGGAGAACGAACATAGCCACCCTCTAACAGAAAGTTGCAGCCAAAGAAAAGAGTTTGGAGATTTGGAGGAGGCAGGGAACAGTAGAAGGTACTTTTTAAATTAAGAATACATACCTTAATACAGAATACAGAGTTTAGTTTCACTTTAAATTTAGCGAGCATAAGTACCTGAATCTATGTGCAGATCAGGCCCCTGTAGTCCCATGCACAGCATACTGTAAGTGGGAAGCTCAAAACTGTACTAAGCACAATGCTGTTAGTCACAATGTAAACATGCTTACAGAATGGGCAAACATGAGTGATTTTGCTGCTGCTTCACTGTCTAGTGGCAGTATGGGGCAGGTAAAGGCAGACTTTACTGCTGATATGAAGTGTCGTTTCAGAGGCACAGGGCATGGCTGTGCTGTCTGGCAGGGCTACTTGGATAAGAGAATCCTTTGGCAACTGTACAGTGGCTATTTGCCTGGAGTTCAGCTTTAAGTAGAAAATATTAATGGAATAGGGCCTGCTATAAGTGCTTCCTCACAACATATCCAACATAAATGTATCATTATGTAATAGACAGTGAAAAAAATGCTATATTAATGTCTATTACATTTTTTTAAATTTCCATTCTAGGCACTCCCCACTGTGGAACCATAAAATTTGTTTTTTAGATGTGCCTTTTTAAATTAGGAAGAAACTCTTAATAGTAGCATAATCAGTGTGCCTGTCATTACAATTAGTTGTTTTCAGATTTTAATGATATCCACATCACATTCATCAATAGATATAGTGCCACTGGGAGAATAGAGCAGACGTTGAGCAGCAGAATGCCTTTTGAAATCTGCTGACTGAAATTAATATGATCTCAAGTATGGAGGGACCAGCTACAAACTGTAGGGGGTACAGAAAATAAGTATGTGCTTTTAACAGTGTTAATATTATAGCCTGTGGTGGATGTAGTACAAGCATAGCAGCTGAAATGTTTGGAGAGTCAGTCAAGATCTTCCCTGATAAAGGCTGCCAGGATATCAATGGACAAATCCTAGGAGCCAGGTAGCCACTGAACCTACAAAAAAGGTTTGTTTTATTCTGAATGGAAGCATGCATCCCCTGGCATCTTACAATTGGCTGCCCACATCTGCAACTAAATGACACTGTGCATATGCTGACTTTCTTAAAAAGAAAGCATAGTATTTTTTCTACTGACATACTTTGACTTATCATATCAGTGTTTACCTAAAATTCATTTTTGAAGTGACTTTCACATGTTTACACGCTTAAGGTTCATTTACACATGCATTGCCCTCTGAAAAGCAATCCACTGTAGATCTCCTTGTAGATGGCATTTGACAGACAATGAGGAGGCAATATGCCACCTCCTCACCACCCGCTTTAACCCTATACAGCAAGTTTTCATCACCGTTATACATTACACGCTGTTTCAGGGCAGTTGCAGCACAATTCCGTTCACTTGAATGGGTTGCAGTCAACAGGGGGTGCTACACATCAAAAGCAACAGGGAATGTTTGACCATTCTTCTAGAAGCGCATTTGAGAAGACATGGATGAGTGAGTTTGGGGTGGAATAACTTGACTGGCCTGCACAGAGTCCTGACCTCAACCCGATAGAACACTTTTGGGATCAATTAGAGCGGAGACTGCGAGCCAGGCCTTCTCGTCCAACTTCAGTGCCTGACCTCACAAATGAGCTTCTGGAAGAATGGTCAAAAAATCCCATAGACACACTTCTAAACCTTGTGGACAGCCTTCCCAGAAGGGTTGAAGCTGTTATAGCTGCAAAGGGTGGGCCCACTCAATATTGAACCCTACGAACTAATGCCCCATACACACGGTCGGATATTCCGACCACAGAATCCGTCGGATTTTTTCAGACGTTTTTTGTCCGACACTGGTGCTGCATACACACGGTCGGACAAAGTTGTCGGAAAATCCGATCATTCTGAACGTGGTGACGTTTGTTGCATACGACGGGACTACGTAGAGGCTAGTAGCCAATAGCTTTGGTCTTGTAATGTGATCTGAGCATGCGTGGCACTTTGTCCGTCGGAATTCGCTACACACGATTGGAAAAAGTCAGATAGGACTTTGTTGTCGGAAAATTTGAGAGCAGGATCTCAAACTTTTTCCGTCGGAAATTCCGACGGAAAAAGTCCGATGGAGCCCACACACGGTCGGAATTTCCGACAACATGGTCCGATAGGACATTTTCTGTCGGAAAATCCGACCGTGTGTACGGGACATAAGACTGGGATGCCATTAAAGTTCATGTGCGTGTAAAGGCAGGTGTCCCAATACTTTTAGTAATGTAGTGTATTTTGTGACAGCAGAGGTCCTGGAGAATACAATGGTGGGTGGTGCAATTGTTTATGTTACACGATATTCAAGCAGCTGTTTATCAAACACATTTTTTTGCAAAATATAAAAGACATCATTGTGTCAAGTAAATAGTGATCAAACATGTCAAGACTCAAAATTGTGTATGCCTGTGAAATGGTAACAGACTATGGTACAGAAATTATTTCATAGCTGATGCTTTAAAATCCTTTACAGGTAATTACTGTAGAGTTACTCATCAATGATGGCCCTAGTTATTGCTCTCACTCTGATGTTCACAGTGATACCTCACATGTAGGGGGTAATCGCTGGTTACATACACATGTGTGGCCTACAGAGGTGCGTTTACATTGGTGTGGATGCACTGGTGGAAGAGGGGACCAGGGACAGGGATGCTGATAAAAAATTTTGTATTACTTTTATTTATTTTATTTAAAACATTTTTTTAACTTTTTCATTTTTTTTTTTTCATTTGACTTTACTTCTATCACAAGGGGGCTAAGAATGTGATAGCTTTGGGCACATGACAGGTACCTTTATGGAGACATCAGGGATCCATTAGACCCCTAATGTCTTCCCTGCCCTCTAACGCAACTAATGAAAACAGATGATGCTTGACCTGCAGCCAAGTCGTTTTTGTACATTCGGCAGTCAGCAAGTGGTAAAGTGTAAGTAAACCCCCCCCCCCCCTATCGTTTTCAGCCAAGGAAGCTGTCATCTTAGCCTGTGTTTAATCTACAACTGCCATGATGCTGCACATGTGATCAGTTATGACACCAGCTATTGGATGGTTTGACAGTTTGGTTGAGAGCACAGCCAATGGGAGTGTTACATTTCCGGCACGTGCCGGAAATGAAACTGTTTTATGGATGGGTTTACTTCTGTCAGTTGGGAGAGGTAAAAACGTGGTTTAACTGTCCCTCCCCATCTGCAAGTGTAAACTTGGCCTTACTCTTATATAATAGTTTTGCTGTATGAAAGCTAGGTTCACATCTCTGCATATCAGGAATGAGTGTAAAATTGTGCTCTTTCCCAACGCACTGAAATGTGATGCACTATAGCAAACATGCGGGGGGAACCATTAGTTCTTAACAGCAACCCCAGATAATAGGGTGCATTTTCACATGCACCAAACTGCATGGTACTCCACCTGGAGCTTATAATAAGAGACAAATTAGTCTCCAGGGGTTTGATGCAAGCCTGAAAAAGCCACAAATTGCCACCTTCAGGTCAGCGAACGTACTTAAGCCCAACAGCTGCTTACAAGCTCCCTCTGCATCTAAGGATTGCTCAGTGCCAGAAGAGAGGCTAATGCCACGTAGACATGATCGTAAATTCCGCCAACAAAAGTCCAATGTGAGCTTTTGGTCAGAAATTCCGACCGTGTGTATGCTCCATCGGACTTTTGCTGGCGGAATTCCAGCCAGCAAAAGATTGAGAGCAGAACAAAAGTTCTGTTCAGAAATTCTGATCCTCTGTACCAATTCCGACGCATAAAATTCCTACGCATGCTCGGAAACAATTTGACGTATGCTCGGAAGCATTGAACTTAATTTTCTCGGCTTGTCGTAGTGTTGTACGTCACCGTGTTCTTGACGGTCGAAAGTTCAGAGAACTTTTGTGTGACCGTGTGTATGCAAGCCAAGCTTGAGCGGAATTCTGACGGAAATTATGCTTGTGTACGGGGCATTCGTTTTTTTTTTAACTAAAGGCAAATAGACTGCAAGATCAGTTGCTTCAGAGCTTAATAAATGAGCAGAAGCTCTGCTAACCTCCATCATCCAATCATGTGGAAGCAAAAAAGCTTTTCCTGTCGCATCATGGCAGCATACACTCTGGGTTGTGGCTCCGCCTCCACGACCTGATAGGACCACATAGCTATAAGATGACGATACGGCCCCCGCCCCGGTATTCTCCGTATATATTCTCTAGGTTTCAGAAGCCCAAGACTTCTGCGTCCGCGGACCAGAAGTCCTTTTGAAGGCGCGTCCGTCCAGCCGGTGGTAGTGGGGGCCAGGCTCCTAAAGTTCCTGCCGGCTTGGACGGATGCCATCAAAGATCTCTGGACGGTGGCCACCGTCCGTTTCGGGCACAGGTGGTCCTTCAAAGGGCGGCCCCCGGGGATCACTTTTGCCCAACCAAACTCCCGTCATCCCGGGAGAAAAGGGTGCTACTGATGGACTACGTCCAGGAATTGCTCCTCAAGGAGGCAATAGTAGAAGTACCCCCTTCCCAAAGGGGTCGGGGATTCTACTCCCCTCTATTCCTGGTCAGGAAAAAGTCAGGAGACCTGCGCCCTGTATTGGACCTGAAGAGGCTCAACCTCTCCATCCGGGTGGAGCCATTCAAAATGGAAAGCCTCCAATCTATCCTCCAGGCCATAAATCGAGAGGATTGGATGCTATCCGTGGACCTACAGGACGCTTACCTTCACGTCCCTATCCACCTCCTATTCCAAAGGTTCCTCCGTTTTTCCATAGACCAGAGGCACTTCCAGTTCCGATGCCTCCCGTTCGGGATCTCCACGGCTCCCAGAACCTTCACCAAGGTCCTTCTCCCGGTTATAGCCTCCCTGAGAGAGAGAGGCCTCAGGGTACACCATTACCTAGACGATATCCTCCTCCTCTCAGACAGCCTAGCATCCCTTACCCAGCACCGGGAGATACTAGTTTCCACGCTCCAAGGGCTGGGTTGGCTCATAAATTGGGGGAAGAGCAACGCTCAGCCCTCTCAAAGGATGGTTTTCCTGGGGCTGTACTAGACACCCGGTTAAACTCTATAGAACTACCTCCAGAGAAAGTCCCTCCGCTGACCCAGAAAGTAAGGAGAGCGATCCATGCTGCATCCCTCCCAGCCAGGGGGTGCCTCAGCCTCCTAGGCTCTCTATCAGCTACCATCCCAATGGTCCAGTGGGCTCAGTGGAACTCAAGGCCCCTACAGCTTTCGTTCCTGAGTCAATGGAACGGATGGTCTATGTCACAACCCATCCACATCTCGCAGGAGGCCAGGCAGTCTCTGGGATGGTGGACCCGACCGGGCAACCTGGACAGGTGCAGGCATATTGTCACCCCCCCTCAGGAGATAGTTACCACGGATGCCAGTTTGGAGGGGTGGGGGGCCCACTACCTACACCATGCAGTCCAGGGCCGCTGGCCATTCGAGGCACGAGCCGCTGTGTCCAATATTATGGAGATGAGGGCGGCCTTCCAAGCCCTTCTGGCCCTCGGTTCTCTCCTAAGGGGCAAATATGTTCTCCTGAGGATGGACAACAAGGTTGCTGTCGCCTACATCAACAGGCAGGGGGGTACCAGGAGCTCGTCCATGATGCGGGAGGTTCTCCCCGTCATGGAGTGGGCACAGCAGAATCTCCGGGACCTAAGAGCAGCTTACATCCCCGGTGTCGAGAACCTCCTGGCCGATTCCCTCAGCAGGAGGTTCCTCTCGAACAACGAGTGGTCCCTGAGTCCGCAGGCCTTCGACCTTATCTCCAGAACCTGGGGTCCTCCGGACATAGATCTGGCAGCGACTCCGGAGAACACGAAATGCCAGAGGTTCCTGTCCCGAGTCCCCTTCCCCTCTGCCGAGGGGACAGACTGTCTCCAGCACCCCTGGGACTTTCACCTCGGGTACATCTTCCCTCCGACCCCGCTGATAGCGAGGTTCCTGCTGAGGCTCAAGAGGTCATCGGCACTGGTAGTGGCCGTGATCCCCTTTTAGCCCAGGAGGCCGTGGTTTACCACCCTCCTTCAGCTAAACACAGCAGACCCTCTCCCTCTCCCGCAGTCAGCCGACTTGCTCTCCCAGAGCCAGATGCTCCATCCGAGTCCGGAGAAACTGCACCTGACGGCTTGGAGACTGAGAGGTCTAGATATCTAGAGCAGGGCTGCTCCGCTAGGGTGGCGGATACACTCCTCCAGGCCAGGAAGCCTACCACAAACTCCACCTACCGGCGAGTCTGGGATAGGTTCTCTTCCTTCGCCCATCAGCAGGGGTGGAACCTGTCCTCTATATCAACCCCGCAGATCTTGGAATTCCTGCAGGCAGGCCTGGACAGAGGCCTCAGCTCCAGTACCCTGAAGGTACAGGTGTCAGCCCTGTCCGCCCTGACCGGAACCAGGTGGGCGCTAGACCCCCTCATTGTCCAATTTCAGAAAGCCTGTCTTAAACTGAGACCTCCCAGAAGACCTTCCTTCCCGACCTGGGACCTGTCGGTCGTCTTGGAGGCCCTATCCAGGGAGCCCTTCTTCCCGTTAGAGAACATCTCCCTCTGGGACCTAACACTGAAGGTGACATTCCTGATTGCCATAGCCTCAGCGAAGAGGGTCTCAGAAATGCAAGCTTTACTGGCCAGGGACCCCTACCTGGTCGTTTTCCCGGACAGGGTTGTCCTAAGACCCTCAGACCGCTTCATCCCTAAGGTCTCTTCTTCATTCCACTTTAACCAGGAGATCAACCTGCCAGCACTCACTACCGACCAGGGTGTTCCGCACCCCCTGGATGTCAGAGGCAATATCCTCAAATATCTTGCAGCCTCAGAACCCATCAGAAAGTCGGAAAATCTCCTAGTAATCCCTCATGGGTTCAGGAAGGGTCAGCCAGCATCGGCCCGCACCATCGCCTCATGGCTGGTAAAGACCATTAAGAAGGCCTACTCGCTAGGCTCCACACAGATTCCAGAGGGCCTGAAGGCGCATTCCACCAGGGCAGTGGCAACCTCATGAGCAGCCTATTGTAGGGTGTCAGCGGAAACTATCTGCAAAGCGGCCACCTGGTCCTCCAGGAACACCTTTATTGACCATTACAAAGTTGATTTTGCACGTTTGTCAACCGTAAATTTCGGAAAATCTGTTATTCAAGCCAACTCTGCCATTCCTTGCGAATACATTTTTGCTTATTGATGCACTACCCACCCTGTCTGCGAGTTACTCCCCAGAGTGTATGCTGCCATGATGCGACAGGAAAACGGAAAATTGTATACTTACCTTTCCGTAATTTTCCTTTCCTGTCGCATCTTCATGGCAGCATACAACGACCCACCCTTTGTTTCTTGAGGTGACTCATATATACGGAGAATACCGGGGCGGGGGCCGTATCGTCATCTTATAGCTATGTGGTCCTATCAGGTCGTGGAGGCGGAGCCACAACCCAGAGTGTATGCTGCCATGAAGATGCGACAGGAAAGGAAAATTACGGAAAGGTAAGTATACAATTTTCCGTTTTTTTTTTTTTTCCTTTCTTTTTCACATGATTGGGTATTCTTTGCAAAGTGAATCAAATTTTTACCAAGCTCTGGAGCAACTACACTTGCAGAGTGCAACTACACTTGCAGAGTGCAACTGCACTTTGCAAAGTGCACAGTCCATTTGCCTTTAGTAAATCAACTAGTAACAGTCAAAGAGGAAAATGATTTTGCATATAACATGACTGGCCAGACAGCTGAAAAAAGATAATGCAATGGGAAGGGGGGAGGAAAGACTGTGGGCCCAGGGTGGGGAGTGGTATTGAGCTTTAACTATTGTTGGTGCAAATGTCTGCCAGACAAGAAGTGCATTGTTTTCAATCAGTTGGCCAATTAACAGACCCGTATTATGAGAAAGAGCAGTATTGTACAGCACTGCATACCAGAAAGCAAAGTTTGCATATGTAATGAGCAATAATGGCAAACTCCATATGCATATATAATTACAAACTATGCATTAAAAGGTTTCTAAACAGTAGCACAGCATGTATTATCACATAACAATATCATTTCAAAACAATACCTCTACAAATTATATCATAGTTGCTAATTGCACTGCCTGGTCAAGCTATGTCTTGTATTTTGTTGGAGAAATTTGCACAAGGGAGCTGTCATATCTGAAAAGGTTCAGTTTGCATAGAGAGACCTCTCCCTCCTCCCACTGAAGTCTTGTCATACTTAAAGAAAGGAGAATGCTAGCATCAAATACAACATGATCAAGAAATATGGTTATTTAATAGTTCAGCCTCAATCTTTGCCAAGATGCTATCAGAAACATGCAGATACAGTGTATAATTCAGTGTATAATTCAGTGTTTTGTTAGTGGTCCCTTTAAGGGATTATGTCATCCTTCTGTAGGGAGTCCTTAGTAACAACTGCTCTCTCCTAACTGATAGGGCTATGGTTGTCCAGTCAGATGGGTGCGTGATTTTGGGCACGAGAGGTGAGTTTGATTGGGTTATAATTATAACAGTTAGTCTGAAGGGGACCGGGCTGAGCTGAAGATAAAGTGATGTCATTCTGCCCAGTGTGGAATAATTACTCCTCAATAACGTAGGTCAGAATTTAGACATTCATACAGTTCTGCTCAATAGTTAGCATACCCTTGGAGTAATATGCAGTATACACCAGTTTTAAAGAAAACATGAGTGTGCAAAAACACATTTTTATTCATTTATGGGAATCTCTATGAAATTCTTCTTCAACTGTAGGTCATAACAGAATGGCACAATCATAAAACCAAACATAGTAACGAGTAAACAAATGAATCAACCCCTGTTAAAAAGTCTGCATACCCTTAGTTCTTAATACTGTGACTTACCCTCTTTAGCATCAATGACAGTGTGTAGTCTTTTGTAATAGTTGTCTATAAGGGCCCTGAATTCTTGCAGGTGGTATAGCTGCCCATTCATCTTGGCAAAATACCTTCATGTTATAAGTCTTTGGTCGTCTTGAATCAACTGCATGTTTGAGATCTCCCCAGAGTGGCTTAATGATATTAAGGTCAGAAGGCTGTGATGGCCACTCCAGAACCTTCACCTTTTTGCTGTAACCACTGGATGGACAACTTGGCCTTGTGCTTAAGGTCATTGTCATGCTCGAATGTCCAAGAGCATTCCATGTGCAGCTTTCATGCAGAAGAATGCAAATTGTCTGCCAGTATTTTCTGACATCATGCTGCATTCATCTTTCCATCAATTTCCATGAGTCCCCTGTGTCTTTAGAGCTCACACACCCCCAAAACAGTTGGGATGGTATTCTTGTCGCCAAAGGCCTTGTTGACCCCTCACCAAACATATCACTTATGGTTGTGACCATAAAGTTCTATTTTGGTCTTGTCACGCCAAATTACATTGTGCCAGAAGCTGTGAGGCATGTCAAGGTGTTGTCAGGCATATTGTAACCAGGCATTGGTGCAGTAAAGGCCTCTTTCCTGTCGCATCATGGCAGCATACACTCTGGGTTGTGGCTCCGCCTCCACGACCTGATAGGACCACATAGCTATAAGATGACGATACGGCCCCCGCCCCGGCATTCTCTAATTTTTCCTCACCTGTTGGGACCGCACGGATCATCACCCTCTTACCGCTTCGCCCCAGCCAGGTTCTAGCCTCTCCTGGTTTGGAAGTCCTTACCGGTACAGCCTCTAAACGAAGCTAAATGGAAGGAACCCCACTCTGGTGATCTCAGGGGTACTGCGCACCTGCCTGCTGTGATAAGCCTTAAACAGGTCTTTAAAGCACTGCACTGCCAATACTGCCTTAAGAAGATAAGCCTTAAACAGGCTTAGAGGTATGTGGCCATCTTTATTACAGTTATAAGCCTTAAACAGGCTTGCTTACCTTGCAGTGGTCCTCCGTCTTTCCTTCTTTCCCATCTCTGCTGGCTGCTGGGGCGCTTATTAATGTGTAAATAATGCTGCTGGGGCGCTTGTTAATGCATAATGGTGTTGCCTCCTGGGCCCTGTAGTCCCTCTCCTCCGTGTGTACTACCTAGCAGCGCCGAGCGTCCTGGCGCTTCCGCGCATGCGCACTACGGTCTATGGGCATCCTGTGTCCTCCTTTCCAGGTTCCAAGATGGCGCCGACGGCCGTACGGCGCTACTGCGCATGCGCGAGCGGCACGGCGCTCCCGGCGCCAAATTTAAAAGTGAAAATTCCCCTTTCCATTCCCCTGAGAGTTTTGAAGCAAGAAGAAGCTACAGATCATCCCAGGAACATCCCAGCACATCCTCAATAGGTAAGTTAGCCTTTTGCTTCCTCCCTCTCTCCTTCCCTGTGCACTCTGCACACTGCTCTCCCTTTTTCTCCCTTTCTCCTTCTCTCTGCTCCCTCTGCCTTCTTTCCTCTTACTATGCCTATCTTTGTATTGTTGCTAGGCTGCCTTCTGCTCTATCCCTATGGAGACCACTGCCCCAGCAGATCACCTTCAACGTGATAGGTAAGAGGGACGGCAATGGGTAAGTAGAGAAGATCGAAAAAGAGTGCAGGACCAACTAACGCTGCCTAAACGGTTAGCCCCGCCAGGTCCGCAAGATCATCAAAGTCCAGACGCAGGGAGACCTCTCGCGAAAGAAGCCGTTCGGGGCGCAGACGAAGCCACTCGAGTCACAGCAGGAGAAGGAGTCGCTCTGGCCATAGGAGAAGCCACAGGAGGAGTCGCAGCAGATCCTGCTCCCGCAGTCACTCCCACCGCAGAAGGTCTCCACGCAGACGTCGCTCACCAGCCCCTCCCCCCCGGCCAGCCGCCAATGCCTGCTGGATATGCGGGGCCGTTGCTCTCCCGGACAAGCTTGCCTGTCGCAGGTGCTTCGAGGAAGCCACCAGGGAGGAAGTCCAGGAGCCCAAGGAACCTGCGGCCTCAGCCACGCAGACTGCCCCGGACACGGATATGTCCGTCAGAACCGCCTCTCCCACTCCCCCGAGTACGTCTAGAGAGCTAGACTCCCAGTCAGAGGAGGAGGAGCTAGAGGCCTCAGCCGGCTTCGATTTCTCTCTCATCGAGCCCTTCGTGAGGTCGGTCAAAGAGGCGATTAACTGGGAGGAACCCCAGGAAGCCCCTCAGAAACTGAGAAAATATTTCCCCAATCTCAAAAAGGATCCGGAAGCCTTCCCCTTTATTGAGGAACTGGACGACATGATCAGGGAGGAGTGGCTGAAGCCGGACAGGAAGTCGGGCCTAAATAACAGGCTCACCAAACTGTACCCGCTCAGAGAACCGAAGGCAAAACCCCTGGTCACCCCGCCGGTGGTGGATGCCTCCCTCATGCGCCTAGCCCGCCATGTCACACTTCCTATTGAAGACGCGGTATCCTTCCGGGACGTCTTGGATAGGAAGATAGACACCGATCTTAAGAGGGCCTACCTGGCTGCAGGAGGCGCATGTAGGCCAGCTGTGGCATTGGCCGCCGTGGGCAAGGCCATATCCAGTTGGTCAGCCTCCACGGAGAAACTCGTGACAGAGGGCGCTGACCAAGACAAGATCGTTAGGGCCCTTCAGGAGCTGAGCCTCGCAGGGGATTTCGTGGCGGAAGCCTCGGTAGACGCCATTAGGTCCTCATCCAGGGCCATGCTGGCTTCGGTTATGGCCAGACGTGCCCTCTGGCTGAAACCCTGGGCAGCAGATCCCGCCTCAAAGACAAATTGGTGCCGCATCCCCTTCGACGGTGAAAACCTTTTTGGGGCCAAGTTAGACTCGGCCATATCGAAGGTGACCGGCGGCAAATCAGGGCTCATCCCCTCCGACAGGAAACCAAGGCAGCAGAGGCCTCCTCCCTTTAAGCGCAACCTGCCGGATAAATATAGGGACGCCAAGGCCTATAGGCCAGGCAGGGAGTATAGGAGAAGCTGGAGGAACCCCCAGGCGACCTTCTCTAGGTTTCAGAAGCCCAAGACTTCTGCGTCCGCGGACCAGAAGTCCTTTTGAAGGCGCGTCCGTCCAGCCGGTGGTAGTGGGGGCCAGGCTCCTAAAGTTCCTGCCGGCTTGGACGGATGCCATCAAAGATCTCTGGACGGTGGCCACCGTCCGTTTCGGGCACAGGTGGTCCTTCAAAGGGCGGCCCCCGGGGGATCACTTTTGCCCAACCAAACTCCCGTCATCCCGGGAGAAAAGGGTGCTACTGATGGACTACGTCCAGGAATTGCTCCTCAAGGAGGCAATAGTAGAAGTACCCCCTTCCCAAAGGGGTCGGGGATTCTACTCCCCTCTATTCCTGGTCAGGAAAAAGTCAGGAGACCTGCGCCCTGTATTGGACCTGAAGAGGCTCAACCTCTCCATCCGGGTGGAGCCATTCAAAATGGAAAGCCTCCAATCTATCCTCCAGGCCATAAACCGAGAGGATTGGATGCTATCCGTGGACCTACAGGACGCTTACCTTCACGTCCCTATCCACCTCCTATTCCAAAGGTTCCTCCGTTTTTCCATAGACCAGAGGCACTTCCAGTTCCGATGCCTCCCGTTCGGGATCTCCACGGCTCCCAGAACCTTCACCAAGGTCCTTCTCCCGGTTATAGCCTCCCTGAGAGAGAGAGGCCTCAGGGTACACCATTACCTAGACGATATCCTTCTCCTCTCAGACAGCCTAGCATCCCTTACCCAGCACCGGGAGATACTAGTTTCCACGCTCCAAGGGCTGGGTTGGCTCATAAATTGGGGGAAGAGCAACGCTCAGCCCTCTCAAAGGATGGTTTTCCTGGGGGCTGTACTAGACACCCGGTTAAACTCTATAGAACTACCTCCAGAGAAAGTCCCTCCGCTGACCCAAAAAGTAAGGAGAGCGATCCATGCTGCATCCCTCCCAGCCAGGGGGTGCCTCAGCCTCCTAGGCTCTCTATCAGCTACCATCCCAATGGTCCAGTGGGCTCAGTGGAACTCAAGGCCCCTACAGCTTTCGTTCCTGAGTCAATGGAACGGATGGTCTATGTCGCAACCCATCCACATCTCGCAGGAGGCCAGGCAGTCTTTGGGATGGTGAACCCGACCGGGCAACCTGGACAGGTGCAGGCACATTGTCACCCCCCCTCAGGAGATAGTTACCACGGATGCCAGTTTGGAGGGGTGGGGGGCCCACTACCTACATCATGCAGTCCAGGGCCGCTGGCCATTCGAGGCACGAGCCGCGGTGTCCAACGTTCTGGAAATGAGGGCGGCCTTCCAAGCCCTCCTGGCCCTCGGTTCTCTCCTAAGGGGCAAATATGTTCTCCTGAGGATGGACAACAAGGTTGCTGTCGCCTACATCAACAGGCAGGGGGGTACCAGGAGCTCGTCCATGATGCGGGAGGTTCTCCCCGTCATGGAGTGGGTCACAGCAGAATCTCCGGGACCTAAGAGCAGCTTACATCCCCGGTGTCGAGAACCTCCTGGCCGATTCCCTCAGCAGGAGGTTCCTCTCGAACAACGAGTGGTCCCTGAGTCCGCAGGCCTTCGACCTTATCTCCAGAACCTGGGGTCCTCCGGACATAGATCTGGCAGCGACTCCGGAGAACACGAAATGCCAGAGGTTCCTGTCCCGAGTCCCCTTCCCCTCTGCCGAGGGGACAGACTGTCTCCAGCACCCCTGGGACTTTCACCTCGGGTACATCTTCCCTCCGACCCCGCTGATAGCGAGGTTCCTGCTGAGGCTCAAGAGGTCATCGGCACTGGTAGTGGCCGTGATCCCCTTCTGGCCCAGGAGGCCGTGGTTTACCACCCTCCTTCAGCTAAACACAGCAGACCCTCTCCCTCTCCCGCAGTCAGCCGACTTGCTCTCCCAGAGCCAGATGCTCCATCCGAGTCCGGAGAAACTGCACCTGACGGCCTGGAGACTGAGAGGTCTAGATACCTAGAGCAGGGCTGCTCCGCTAGGGTGGCGGATACACTCCTCCAGGCCAGGAAGCCTACCACAAACTCCACCTACCGGCGAGTCTGGGATAGGTTCTCTTCCTTCGCCCATCAGCAGGGGTGGAACCTGTCCTCTATATCAACCCCGCAGATCTTGGAATTCCTGCAGGCAGGCCTGGACAGAGGCCTCGGCTCCAGTACCCTGAAGGTGCAGGTGTCAGCCCTGTCCGCCCTGACCGGAACCAGGTGGGCGCTAGACCCCCTCATTGTCCAATTTCAGAAAGCCTGTCTTAAACTGAGACCTCCCAGAAGACCTTCCTTCCCGACCTGGGACCTGTCGGTCGTCTTAGAGGCCCTATCCAGGGAGCCCTTCTTCCCGTTAGAGAACATCTCCCTCTGGGACCTAACACTGAAGGTGACATTCCTGATCGCCATAGCCTCAGCGAAGAGGGTCTCAGAAATGCAAGCCTTACTGGCCAGGGACCCCTACCTGGTCGTTTTCCCGGACAGGGTTGTCCTAAGACCCTCAGACCGCTTCATCCCTAAGGTCTCCTCTTCATTCCACTTTAACCAGGAGATCAATCTGCCAGCACTCACTACCGACCAGGGTGTTCCGCACCCCCTGGATGTCAGAGGCAATATCCTCAAATATCTTGCAGCCTCAGAACCCATCAGAAAGTCGGAAAATCTCCTAGTAATCCCTCATGGGTTCAGGAAGGGTCAGCCAGCATCGGCCCGCACCATCGCCTCATGGCTGGTAAAGACCATTAAGAAGGCCTACTCGCTAGGCTCCACACAGATTCCAGAGGGCCTGAAGGCGCATTCCACCAGGGCAGTGGCAACCTCATGGGCAGCCTATTGTAGGGTGTCAGCGGAAACTATCTGCAAAGCGGCCACCTGGTCCTCCAGGAACACCTTTATTGACCATTACAAAGTTGATTTTGCACGTTTGTCAACCGTAAATTTCGGAAAAGCTGTTATTCAAGCCAACTCTGCCATTCCTTGCGAATAAATTTTTGCTTATTGATGCACTACCCACCCTGTCTGCGAGTTACTCCCCAGAGTGTATGCTGCCATGATGCGACAGGAAAACGGAAAATTGTATACTTACCTTTCCGTAATTTTCCTTTCCTGTCGCATCTTCATGGCAGCATACAACGACCCACCCTTTGTTTCTTGAGGTGACTCATATATACGGAGAATACCGGGGCGGGGGCCGTATCGTCATCTTATAGCTATGTGGTCCTATCAGGTCGTGGAGGCGGAGCCACAACCCAGAGTGTATGCTGCCATGAAGATGCGACAGGAAAGGAAAATTACGGAAAGGTAAGTATACAATTTTCCGTTTTCTGGCAACTGAACCATGCAGCAAATTTTTTGTTACTCTTGGGTTTTTCTTTGTATCCAGAACAATTCTTCTGACAGTTGTGACTACAATTTTTCTTGGTCTATCTGACCTTGGCTTGGTATCAAGAGATCCCTGAAATAAAGTGATTGAACAGTACTGACTGGCATATTCAAGGCTTTGAATATCATTTTATAAGAAGGGAAAAAGACACTAACTGGAGATGATGTTTTGCTGCTCACCCCTGGGATGTGAAAACAAAAAAGAAAAGGTCCCCCCAAGAGGAATTGGTGGGGTTTTTAGGCAGCGTTTAGAAAATAAGTTCTCTGAAAGATATTGTTATATTCAAAATATGAATCTTTATTAGATTAAAGATATCGCATGTGACATATAAATGAAGATAAAAATAGGAGACATGGGTCCCAAATGGATAAAACAATACAGAAATTTAAAACAGATTTACACTGACAGACAAAAAGCTTTTACAACAATATAGTTTACATAACCAAATTTTGGGGGTAAATGCGACATGCGATATCTTTAATCTAATAAAGATTCATATTTTGAATATAACAATATCTTTCAGAGAACTTATTTTCTAAACGCTGCCTAAAAACCCCACCAATTCCTCTTGGGGGGACCTTTTCTTTTTTGTTTTGAATATCTTTTTATATCCTTTTACATATTTATAAAGTTCCATTACCTTGTTAAGCGGGTATTTTGACAGTACTTTTCTGCTCCCCATGGCTCACTATCTAGCCTGCTCAGTGCATCCATCCAAACTCATTCACTATGTAGTAGGGTTGCACCAATAGCGATACTAGTATCGGTGCCGATACCAAGCATTTGCACCAGTACTTGTACTGGTGCAAAGGCTCCCATGCCTGATCTGATACCTGGGTAGTCAGGCGCTTCTCCTCTCCCTCCCGCAGCTTTCAGCTGCTTTATTGAAATCTATACAGGGAGATCGGTGCTTGCAACAGCCCCCACCGCCGCACCAATCACCCCCAACTGTCCCCTGTGTCCTCCTCCATTTCCTCCTCTGTGCTTCTAAGGTCCCCTGCCATGTCCTCCTCCAGTCCCCCTCTGCGTCCTCCTCTACTCCTTCTCTGCTCTCCCTTCATGTCCTCCTTCTCTCCTTCTCCGCTCCCCCTCTGTGTCCTCCTCCGTTCCCTCTCCACTCCTCCTCCAGTCCCCCCTGTCCCAGATCTGTTAGGATGGAGAGCGAAGGAAGGAACCGGTAAATCTGCCATTTACCGGCTCCTTCATTTTCAGAATGCACAACTGAAACATGGTGAACTGTGTTTACGATGCTTCAGTTTATGAATGTAGAGGAGCCCCTGTCTCCTCTCCATTAATCTTTAGTGCAGCTGAGGTTGTAGAGAAAGGGACTGAGGCATCTCTATCCTCAGTCCCTTTCTCTGTCTCAAAGGGGAGATGTCAGGGGTCTGATATCTCACCAAAGCCCCCCCCCCAAACAGGGTTGATAATAAAAAATAAAAAGGAACAATTGTAATAAATAAATATTAAAAGTCAAATTGTAAAAGTTATAAAAAATTTAATGAAAAAAACATTGACACTGTCCACTCCCCCCCCAAAAAGCATTGCAAATATATATATATATATATATATATATATATATATATATATATATATATATATATATACACATAAATTGTTAAAAAATAATTAAAACAAAATTGTAAAAAATAAAATTGTAAAAGTAAAAAATAAAAAAAGTACTGACACAGTCCACGCCTCATCAGTGCCACCTATCAGTGCCTGTCAGTGCTACTGTCACATGACATTTAAAAAAAGTATCATAATCGGTATCGATGAGCACTTGAAAAAAGTGCTCGGTTCCTAAAAAGTGGTATCAGTGCAATCATACTATGTAGGAAAGTAAGACTTTAACCACTTCAGCCCCGGACCAATTGGCAGCCAAAGGACCAGGCCCCTTTTTGCGATTCGGCACTGCGTCGCTTTAACTGACAATTGCGCGGTCGTGCGATGTGGCTCCCAAACAAAATTGGCGTCCTTTTTGTCCCACAAATAGAGCTTTCTTTTGGTGGTATTTGATCACCCCTGCGGGTTTTTTTTGCGCTATAAAAAAAAATAGAGCGACAATTTTGAAAAAAATGCAATATTTTTTGCTATAATAAATATCCACATAAAATATATAATAAACATTTTTTTTACCTCAGTTTAGGCCGATACGTATTCTTCTACATATTTTTGGTAAAAAAAAAATCACAATTAGCGATTATTGATTGGTTTGCGCAAAAGTTATAGTGTTTACAAAATAGGGGATAGTTTTATAGCATTTTTATTAATTTTTTTTTTTACTAATAGCGGCGATCAGCGATTTTTATTGTGACTGCGACATTATGGTGGAAACATCGGACATTTTTGACACATTTTTGGGACCATTGTCATTTATACAGCAATCAATGCTATTTAAATGCATTGATTCCTGTATAAATGACACATGCAGTGAAAGAGTTAACCACTAGGGGGAGGGGAGGGGTTATGGGCTGTGACGTGTGTGTGTTTTTTTAACATTAGGGTCGGTGCTGACGTCTGACGTCATTGATTGGCTTTCCCGATGACAGGGAACAGCCGATCAATGACAGGCAGAGTAGGAAGCGCGGGGAGAGGTTTGTTTACACAGACCTCTCCCAGTTCTTCAGCTCTGGGACCCGATCGCGGGACACCAGCAGCGATCGGGTCCGCTAGTCCCATGGCCATTGTCACGGAGCTCCCGACCGGGTCGCGGCGCCGCACGCGCCGCATGCGCGACCCACGGCTAGGCAATTAAAGGGCCACGTACCTGTACGTGGTTTTGCCTAGCCGTGCCATTCTGCTGACGTATATGTGCAGGAGGCGGTCGGGAAGCGGTTAATTGCCATTTTAACCTGTGTGTGTCACCTTGTGTGTTTGTACCAAGGCCAAACATTCCAGGGTATGTAAACTTTTCATCAGGGCCATTTGGATGAATTAGGTTATCATTATGATTTAAAAAGGAACCAAACAACTATGTGATAATAAATTACCTCATATGATCACTATCCTTAAATAAGAGAATTTTTTTTGGCATGATCAGTCATATTTTTAATAATAATGCCACAATTTCACGATTTCTGCCAGGGTATGCAAACTTTTGAGCATAACTGTAAATTCAGAGAATAAGGGAAGCCTCAAATTAAGTAGTTACCAAAGAGGACCAGGCAGTGTAACCAAAGAACAATTTATTATTTCAAAATAAATGAAAAAATAAATTGTGCTTTGGTTACACTGTCTGGTCCTCCTTGGTAACTACTTAATTTGAGGGATAGAGGCCCTATGCCTCATTTAATGTTCCAAACCTCTTCCCCCTTTTTACGTAATTTGAGGCTTCCCTTGAATTTATAGATGCATGTTTTAGTTACAAGGATAGCACCCAAAGAGATGAGTTGGTGAACCTGAGTCCAGATGTATTGGGGTTGGACTCCACTTTACCATTGCTTTGACTCACTTTCAGTTTTAAATTATTATTATTATTACGAATAAGGACATTCCCTGCCTTGGGGGAGCATGGTACCATTGGCTGTGTTTCCCCCTCTCAATGGAAATATTGAAGAGAGGCACAATTATACTGCTGCAACTTTCATTTAACAAGATAAACTACACAGAGAGATAGAGCCCTGAAGATTAAAATATAATAAAAGACCAAACAGCATTCAACCATTGTCTTAGAAAAAAAGGAATGTATTTCCAATGGCTTTGTTTTGTGAAAGAACTGATCGAATGACCGTAAAGTTCATTCATTTTACTTATCCAGATGTCTGGACATCACCTTCTATAATAGCACTATCAAAAGATCTTGTAAATGTACCATTGAGGAGAGAGATAACGGTTGGACGCAGAAAGGAGTTATTGACTGGGACAGCTTGGATTTGTTTCATGGGAAGTAAGGAATGAAGCAGTAAATGAGCCTGTCTGCCGTAAAGGCAAACTTTAGTGATGAGAGGAGCAGTTTAAGACTGTCCACAGACAGATCAGGGATCAGGGATCAGGGATGTGACTTAGAAGAAGGGGCTAGGAGTGGTTTATTAATAATCATATATCTAGTTGAGACTGTGGAAAGTAGAAAAAAACATCCTGATTTCGGGTGCACTGACGCAGAGAGATTTACTGTGCTGTCTCTGTAGGTAGGACTGATAGGTAGGACTTACTACTCTAACTGCAGAACATACCACAAAAAATATGTAAAATCCAAATGGAATATAATACTTTTTGAGGCTCATCTGATTAGATTCTTTAAAAAAATAGTCGTTGCTTAAGTGGATCTCAGCACATGGTTAAAGCTAATCTCCAGGCAAAAAAACCCTCCCAATACCTCCCACACCACCAGCTCCTGAGCCAGGCTGTCACATGACCAGGATTTCAGATAATAAACCAGGTCTATTTGTTTAGCTTCTTTTTTAAAACCTAATTTGGTGATTAGCTAGAGAGGGGTGAGGTGGGTAAATTGTACTGAGTATCCCCCACTAGACAGATAAATTATCAGTGAGATAAACAGGCCGCAGATAGACAAAGTACCATGATACTGGAGGCTAAAATTTGGGGACATCATTGACTCTTCATGAAGTGTTAATATTTACTCAACTGACAACCCAAAAGGACTGAATGATCACAGGACACGTAGAGAGAAGTTTTTAAAAAATGCTTGCAATATTTGTTTTTGACATTGTGAGATTAGAGTTTTACCTTAATATAGTTGAACAATCTTTAAAAATTGTTTGCAGCAAACTGTTTACTTGATCCAATCTAGTACTGGCCCAAATTCTAAAACCAAGTTGTTAGCTCTCTTTTGTCATTTCCACATAAAATTACTTTTTGATGCATAAAGCCCACACAGTGTCTGAGCATCTGTGAGAGAAATAATGATGACATTGTCACCATGACTGTAGTTGTATGTATAGGGTTTCTGTGTAAATGGCTTCTTCTACCATTCCTGAAATACCAGATAAACATTCATTTACGTTCTGATCAATTAGGACATTGTTCAGTTTAATTCTCTGAATGCCATCTGGAAGACTTTATGAACTTGGAAAATTTGTGAATTTGTTTTACATTAATCTGTGACTAGGCTTTAAATGCAGTTAACTGAAAACTGAAGGCTTATTGCCTGATTTTTGTTATTGACTGTTGCACATCATTCTTGTTGTTTCCTAACATCTAACCTTGAAAAAGTGGGATACTTGTATATCAAGTCCTACGAAGATCTCTTGCTGATCCTTATTTAGAGGAGAAGCAGTCTATCAGGTTGGAATATGTATCTAATAGATGTTGCATACATTGCCAGTTTGTATGTCAGTCCCGCTGAAGAATATGAATTCAACCTTTTAATAAATTATCAATAAAAAAATATTATGACATTTTAACTTATTGCATGTTTTTGTTTTCTTTATTTATGCATTGCATCTTCCCATATTTTCATTCAGGATGCGATGCCAAAGTGGATTGCCTACTGTTTTGTATTTTATATTAGTATATATTCCTTCACTTATTTTTTCTTATTTCTGCTACCATCTAGAGATTTATATATGTAAATTCCTTATCCCTTTCAAATTATATACTGATCTTGCTACCGGTTCTCTATTAATTGCAATCTACATCTAAGGCCTATTCTCCTAACCCTCTTGAATTGAATTGTATTGTTGCTGTATTGTCTGTCTATTGTAAAGAGCTGTGCAAACTGTTGTCGCTATATAAATCCGGTATTAAAATAATAATAATAATAATAATACTGCTCCCTACATGCTATAGTTGCTCTTTTAATAATTTCCTTAAAAACATTTCCTCAAGTTGGCCTCTACACCCTAACTGGTTGTTTCCCACAACCTAATCCAACATGTTTCACCACTTTTACAATTTCTTCAGGGATACAAAAGTACTCACATAGTGTTCAAAGTGCTCACTGTGCAAACACACAAACTCAAAAAAGTAATGGCCACTGGTTTTAAGGACACCACTTTTTTTATAGACTCTGTAGACATGCCTTCCACCAAGAAAAAGCTGAGAAAAAACTTCAGGCTGCTATGGCTAAATTCACCTTCTAAAATGGTAGTTACCTGGTTGTCATATTGATTTACTGCCCTCAATTCTTTTACTGAGCTTGAAAAAGCAGTTATAATTTCCCTCTGACTAAATTTGCTATACACTTTTTCCTGGACTGTGGGAATTTCACAAAGTGAAATTTCATTTATGTAAGTGAATGAGATGAAACAGGGAGAAAAAACACTTTACAAAGAATACCCAATCATGAGCTTGGGTAATGAAAAAAAAAAGGATTTTTGCTTGAACATGATTGGATGATTGACATCAACGCAGCTTCACCTCATTCACTAAACTAATTGGGAATTTCCTTTGTAAAGTGAATCTAGCATTAAAAGATTGAAGGTATTAATAAAAGCAGATTTAATGAAATAAGTGCCTATATTATATTTGTATCAAATGATAATTAATTTGATCCAAAAAACAGCTATGGAGGCAGCAATTGTTAATTCACATGTGAATGCACAAATTAAACTCATAATATTACCACTTCAAAGGCTGGTAACAATGTGTATGATGAGGACGTTGATTAATATATTTTTTGTGTTTTGCCACATAAAGCCCTGGTTGTAATTAGTCAGCATAATAATACAACAAAAGCAAACAGGCCAAAGTATAAAGAAACATGAAAAAAAAAAAAAAAATTGGCATTTCATGTAATACATCTTTTTTAGAGGGAGATTAATAAATGCATATTGTTGAAACTCTTTTAGCAGTTTTTTCTTAGCATTTTCTTACTCTTTTACTGCTAGCCTTGCTGCTGGATGTTGCTAAACTAGCCTTATCAGGTAGCAGTGTTCATCATACAACAATACCTTATGAGCTATATCTTTTGCTTCCTATGAACTGTGCATATGGTAAAAAGCTTAGCTAGACAAGACAAGCATTCACATATTTTACAGTAATCAATTGTAAAAGTAAAAGGATTCCCAATTCTTTTTTTTATGCATGGAAAGGTATGGAAACTGTCTTGATGTAGAAACAAATGTTCTATGCATGTCAAGTATCAACACAGAGATTCTGTCAGTTGGCAGTAGAATTAAAAAATATGCTGATTTACCAGGAAGTGGCAACAACCTTTATCAGTGAAGCTGATTTACTCAATTGAACTGCTAAAGTTCAATTGTCCGGAGAACATTTAACAGTTCATCTCAATAAACATCAGGATCATTGAAGGTGGGATCCTCATTAAACCATGCCAGATGATTATTTACCCGTTGGAGCAAATAATATGATCTGTTTCATCTTCAGCAAGAACTTTTCAGCACATTAAAATTCAGCACACCAAAACTGGAATTTCCCTATCATTTAAAAGGGGTTATTGAACTCTACAGGCTGTATGCCTTCAGTGTACACTGTAGGCCTGCTGTAGGGTTAAGTAAACTTGAGAAACAGTAGCTTAAAGCAGAATTAAACCCTCCTATCCTTTACAATAGGGGTAGGCAATATGCAGCGCTCTAGCTGTTGTGAAACGACATGCCTCTGCTTCTGAAAGTTATGTTTTTAAAGTGGATGTAAACCCACATTTTTTATTTTATTTTTTTGATGTCATAATGTAGAGAATACGATTTCCTTTTATTTGAGCCCAGTCTTGCCACACAGATTTACTTGAGGCCTGAGCAATCCTCTTTTATTGTTCAGTTAGAGAAATCTTGACAAAGTCTTGAAAACGTTGTCAAAAATGCCCCCTTGCTGTGAGTAACAGGTGATTTACATATCTCATGCACTAGCCTGAGACAGGTTATCATCAGATCACTGGATGTTCTACTCTGCCCAGCTCTGACTACATACATGTCCCCTCAATCACCTGTCTGTCTATAGTCTGCTGACTGTTCACTGCATCCCATGATGAGAAACATCCAGTCAAAACACAGTAAAGCTGGGAGAGCTGGAGGGGAGGGGAGGGGGATGTGAATTGTGAACTTTTTACACAGGATGTGCCTGTCTCAGGCTAGTGCATGATATGTAAATCACCTGTCACTCACAGCAAGGGGGCGTTTTTGACAACGTTTTCAAGACTTTGTCAAGATTTCTCTAACTGAACAATAAAAGAGGATTGCTCAGGCCTCAAGTAAATCTGTGTGGCAAGACTGGGCTCAAATGAAAGGAAATCGTATTCTCTGCATTATGATTTTTTTTGGGTTATCATCCACTTTAACTGTCAGTCTTGCAATGCCTCATGAGATATTTCATTCCACAACAGTTGGAGGGCCACAGTTGTCCACCCCAGATTTACAGCTAAAGAAGCTGTAATCTTAGGGCCTGTTTAATCTGCATTTGCCATGGTACATGGCACATGTGATTATTTGATGGCTTGACAGTTTGGCTGAGACATAACTTATATAACAAAAAAGTGTGGCGCTTGCAATCTCTCTTATTCAGTATATCACAAAATTATTAATTCCAAACACATAGTAAAGAGAATATTACATAGTGCAAATAACATAATTATACCATAAGCCTAAACATGTCCACAAAGTCCAGATATGCAGAAAATGGTATTTCAAATGGAAACCAAATGGATCCATGAGTTGCAGATCCTCAACCCTTTGGGATTAAACGGATATACAGTGCCTTACAAAAGTATTCACCCCCTTGGCTTTTTACTTATTTTGTTACATTACAGCCTTTAGTTCAATGTTTTTTTAATCTGAAATATATGTGATGGATCAGAACACAATAGTCTAAGTTGGTGAAGTAAAATTAGAAAAATATATACATAAAAACTATTTTTCAGAAATAAAAAAATTATAATTGGCATGTGTGTATGTATTCGCCCTCTTTGTTATGAAGCCCATAAAAAGCTCTGGTGCAACCAATTACCTTCAGAAGTCACATCATTAGTGAAATGATGTCCAATCTAAGTGTCACATGATCTGTCATTACATATACACACCTTTTTAAAACGCCCCAGAGGCTGCAACACCTAAGCAAGAGGCACCACTAACCAAACACTGCCATGAAGACCAAGGAACTCTCCAAACAAGTAAGGGACAATGTTATTGAGAAGCACAAGTCAGGGTTAGGTTATGAAGAAAATATCCAAATCTTTAATGATCCCTAAGAGCACCATCAAATCTATCATAACCAAATGGAAAGAACATGGCACAACAGCAAACCTGCCAAGAGACGGCCGCACACCAAAACTCATGGACAGGGCAAGGAGGGCATTAATCAGAGAGGCAGCACAGAGACCTAAGGTAATGGATGAGCTGCAGAGTTCCACAGCAGAGACTGCAGTATCTTTACATAGGACGACAATAAGCCATACGCTCCATAGAGTGGCCAGAAGAAAGCCATTACTTTCAGCAAAAAACAAAATGGTACGTTTTGAGTTTGCGAAAAGGCATGTGGGAAACTCCCAAAATGTATGGATGAAGGTGCTCTGGTCTGATGAGACTAAAATTGAATTTTTTGGCCATCAAAGAAAATGCTATGTCTGGCGCAAACCCAACACATCACATCACCCAAAGAACACCATGGATGGGGATGTTTTTCAGCAGTCGGGACTGGGTAACTGGTCAGAGTTGAGGGAAAGATGGATGGTGCTATATACAGGGATATTCTTGAGCAAAACCTGTACCACTCTGTGTGTGATTTGAGACTAGGATGGAGATTCACCTTTCAGCAGTAAAATGACCCCCAAACACACTGCTAAAGAAACACTTGAGTGGTTTAAGGGGAAACATGTAAATGCTGCTCACAAGTGCAAACCATCCAACCTGAAGGAGCTGGAGCAGTTTTGCAAGAAGGAATGAGCAAAAATCACAATGGTAAGATGTGGCAAGCTCATAGAGACTTATCCAAAGCGACTTGGAGCTGTGATAGCCACGAAATGCCTCTACAAATATTGACTTTGGGTGTGAATAGTTATGCACATTGACTTTTTCTGTTATTTTGTCCTATTTGTTTGCTTCATAATAAAAAAATAAAAAAAAATCTTCAAAGTTGTGGGCATGTTCTGTAAATTAAATAATGCAAATCCTCAAACAATCCATGTTAATTCCAGGTTGTGAGGCAACAAAACACGAAAAAAGCCAAGGGAATGAATACTTTTGCAAGGCACTGTAGATCTAAACTGTTTCCTTACAGATCTTTAGAAAATTAGCCATATGGGGTACTTTATCCTGGATAATTTAAGGTATAAATATATATTTGGAGATTTAGGTGATTTTAAAATATATTTTTGGGGATTTGTTTTAGCCCTAATATATATTTTTGGGGTATGCTCATCATAGGGGTACTTACGAATTACTAGGGTGAACTACCAGTGAAAGTGGTATGGCGAGGCGGCACTAACAACATTGGCTGTATACACTGGTGCCAGTTTATAGGAACTGGAAAGTGAGTGTAACCTTCTACTTTTATTGGATGTTTTTCTTTTTACCAATAAATATTACACTATGTTGCTTTTATTCAGTATCTCCCACTTGTGGATCATGGTGTCACAGTCTGGTGTTGGGCAGTAGCATCATATTGGACCTTTTGGACATTTTTACGTTTATGTTATATTTATGTTATTTGCACTGTAACATGTAATATTCACTTTGATATGTGTTTGAAATTGATAATTTTGTGATATATAAGAGATTGCAAGCACCACACTTTTTTGTTATATATTGCTACAGGTGATTTTTTCACTTAAAGCAGCTACATTTATTTAGAGATTATTACTTACTACAACATATTTTTTGCTACTAGCTGTAACATTTGTAATTTACATCATGCCTTGAATGTAACTGATTTAGGAAACAGTTACATTGGTGGGTTTAACTATAAGCCACAGAGTTTTCTGCAAAATCCAAAAAGGGGCTTCTTCATTTACAACATTTGGTGCCCATTTTTAGATGTTAGATAAAAATTGGGTATATTTAGTTTTTTCTTTTAACAAACCTACTCAAACAGCTGATGTTTCTGCCTTGATGACACCAGTGAGACGATAGTGATGAGAAACCATAGACTGCAAACTGATGTGTAATGTCTAGGGTTTATTTTACTGCTACATTCTAGTCTACTAAGTTTCTGCTGATTTTGCTCTGCAGTAGTAACATTTTAATGTATGGCTTTATTGATATATTGCCGGACCTGTTTTACATCATAGTTGAAGCTAAAATTGTACAAATGCAGTGATTTCTATGTAAGTATCACTGGGGGCAGATGTCCTTATCTAAAAAAAAAACCTTCAAACTGTCAAGGGGAAGGCAATCAATATAGCAGTGGTGAGTTGTCATTGAAGTACAATAAATGGTGTTCAGACTACACACTATAGAGAGCTAACTTGGCAATAAGGACTTTTGCAAGGGCTGACTTATCCCAAGGGCAGATGGACCTTGAACCTGACCACACGCAGGCCTATATACACAGATAATCTCACAAAAGTGTAAATGGATACTTGGCAGGTATGTTTATTGAGGTTTGTGGTTAATTTGGGAAGGGGGAAAACTGAAGCGGTAATATATTTTTTATACTTTGGATGAGAAAGTGTTGATTATTTTTATATTTATCGATTGCTGGCTGCTTTCATTGGCTGGGCTGATATGACGGTTCTCCCATGCATGAGCGAAGTCCAGTCAGCTTCAGTAATGGGAATTTCTACAGCAAGCTACACATGCACAGCTTACTATACAGGGGTGGACAGTCAGGTAGGTAGCTTTAACCGCTTCCCGACCGCCTCATGTAGATATACGTCTACAGAATGGCACGGGCAGGCAAAAGCACGTACGGGTACGTCCCCTTTAATTTGCCTGCCCGGGGGGCGCGCGCGCGCCGCCAGCGGCGCGCTCACGACCCGGTCGGGAGCTCCGTGACCACGCCCGCGGGACCAGTGGACCTGATCGTCGCTGGTATCCCGCGATCGGGTTACGGAGCTGAAGAACGGGGAGAGGTTTGTGTAAACAAACCTCTCCCCGCGCTTCCTACTCTGCCTGTCATTGATCGGCTGTTCCCTGTCATCGGGAAAGCCGATCAATGACGTCAGACGTACAGCCACGCCCCCCTACTGTAAAAAAAACACAACACGTCACACTGACTCCTCCCCGCCCCCTAGTGGTTAACTCCTTCACTGCCACTGTCATTTACATAGGAATCAGTGCTATTTAAATAGCACTGATTTCTGTATAAATGACAAATGTCCCAAAAATGTGTCAAAAATGTCCGATGTGTCCGCCATAATGTCGCAGTCACAATAAAAATCGCTGATCGCCGCCATTACTAGTAAAAAAAAAATATTAATAAAAATGCTATAAGACTATCCCCTATTTTGTAAACGCTATAACTTTTGCGCAAACTAATAAAATATTTTTTTTTACCAAAAATATGTAGAAGAATAGGTATCGGCCTAAACTGAGGAAAAAAAATGTTTTTTTATATATTTTTTGGGGATAGTTATTATAGCAAAAAGTAAAAAATATTGCATTTTTTTCAAAATTGTCGCTCTATTTTTGTTTATAGTGCAAAAAATAAAAACCGCAGGGGCGATCAAATACCACCAAAAGAAAGCTCTATTTGTGGGAAAAAAAAGGACGCCAATTTTGTTTGGGAGCCACGTCGCACGACCACGCAATTGTCAGTTAAAGCGACGCAGTGCCGAATCGCAAAAAAGGGGCCTGGTCCTTTGGCTGCCAATTGGTCCGGGGCTGAAGTGGTTAATGCAGAAAAGACAAAGCATGTCTCTTCTGCATTAAAAAACCTGCTTGATCACCCTATTTTATTTTTTACATAAAATTCCACGTTAAAGGTGTCTAGTAAGTGTTCTTATTATTAGATTAATTAGCCTAAGTCTGATTTTCCTGATACAGATTTCTCATGACACATATTGTACAGTATATGTTTGTAATATTTTTGGAACCAGAATATCTTCTTATTCTGCAATCCTTACTCTATGACTAAGCTTCTGAGGGAGTGAAAAGGGTAAGGGGAACGGGTCGATATTCCCTTTATCGGACGATACCAATAAATGTACTTTGGAGTTTTTGAAGTTAAGCACCTTTATCCATGTTTCTTTCTCTCTTAAGATGGCTACACATTATACAATCCTTGTCATATTTACCTTCCACTGTGTAGTGCAAAGGCCTGCCTGATTGCATAAAAATTTAAAGTGTTTAGCTTTGACCTCATATTATATGGTTTTGGTAAATCTACAGGAAAATTGTACAAGAAAATTATATAATGTGTATCCAGCTTAAGTCTGCACTGTGTGACTTTCTAGCCCATGTAGACTGTGTTCTTCTGACCTGGCATAATTGCTGATCTTTACTGTCTTTCAGATTTTCATCTTGTTTCACAATCTACACCTACTTCCTGTATCCACTGTACCTGGTTCTCTGAGCATGCCTGTCTGCCACCTGATCTGTGGCCTAAACTCAAATATAATTTTAATTCATAAATTTTACTCCAACTGATCTGGTCTGTACTGTCCCTGGAACTGCACTGTAGGAGTTGTCCTGCAGCAACTTATATCTCCACAATCAAGAGCTCTGGTGAAGACCAGATTTGGTAACACAAAACACCTCTATTTAGCTACACGGATCCTAGAACATAAATTCTAGTCCCTGCTTTGTCAACACCTTCCTAGCTTATCTAAATTGATCCCTGATCTTAAAGCAGACATTGCTCCAAAGAAAATCAAAGTATGCTTGATAAATCAGTGTTCCCTCCCCAGCAAAAAAGTGAAAAAACCTGTAGGTTGGTAAATATACCTTACCACCATCTTCTGTATGTGATACCTATGGGAGCATGTTATTGCCATCCTTCTGGTGAGATCTCTGGGAATGCAGAGTATCACAAATCTTGTGAGAAGACACTTTTGCACTGTGCTGCAACATCTTCTCTCTCAAATCCATTGTCTAACTATAAACTCGTAGAATGAATAATGTAACATGAGTTCATTAGGGTCTCTTAAGATTTATGTGCTGAGATTTATGGCTGCTTTTGATTCTTAGTCAAAACATTGTTTTTTTTTTTAAAGAAACCTTAAGATTTAGTTTTGAACATTTGTACCAAAGCCAAAGGTTTTGTAAGGACTAATTGCCAAGAACATTTTCTTATGTTTATATTATTGGTCTAGCCATCACTGAAATGGTTATCTGGTAAGCACTTTAGTAAGTTACCCTTGTTTTATTCACCAAGGTTAATGATTTATTGTTTTTTTTGCCTTCCTCTGGATCAACTGTGGGCATAGGATTGTATACTGTATATAGAACTATACATGTGCATGTATATATTATTATTATTTATACAGGATTTATATAGCGTCAACAGTTTGCGCAACGCTTAACAAAATGAAGGCAGACATTACAGTTTCATTACAATTTGGTACAATAGGAATCAGAGGGCCCTGCTCGCTAGAGGGAGCTGATGGAGAAAGTAAAACAGTGTATTAGTTAGAAGAAGGATAAGCTTCTTTAAAGAGAAGGATTTTCAGGGATCAACTAAAGATGGATAGATTAGGGGAGAGTTGGACAGATTGGGGTAGGGAGTTCCAAAGGATGGGAGAAGCTCTGGAGAAATCATGTAGGTGAGCATTGGAGGAGACGACAAGGGAGCTAGAGAGCAGGAGATCCTGGGAGGACCAAAGAGAGCGGCTTGGTTGGTATTTTGAGACTAGGTCAGTGATGTAGCTGGGGGCAGAGTTGTGGACGGCTTTGTAAATTATTGTTAGTACTTTGAATTTTATTTGTTGGGTGAGTGGAAGCCAGGGATTGGCAGAGAGGGGTGGAGGACGCTGAATGGTTGGTAAGGTGGATGAGTCTTGCAGCAGTATTCATTATGGACTGAAGGGGGGATAGTGTATGTAAAGGTAGTTCAATGAGGAATGAGTTGCAGTAGTCGAGGCGAGAGATAACCAGGGAGTGAATTAGAAGCTTGGAGGTGTCATTGGTTAAAAAGAGGCGTATTCTAGAGATGTTGTGGAGGCTAAGGCCGCATGATTTGGACAGGGATTGGATGTGGGCCTGAAAGGACAGTTCAGGTTCTAGGGTTACCCCTAGCACCCTTGCATGTGGGGATGGACTGATAGTTGTGCCATTGATCTTGACAGAGAAGTCAGGGAAAGGGGGAGGAAATATTATGAGCTCGGTTTTAGATAGATTCAGTTTGAGGAAGTGGTGTGACATCCAGGCTGATATGTCTGTTAATAAATCAGTGATGTGTGAGGTACATATAAATGGTAGTGGAAGCCATTGGAGGCTATCAGCTGACCCAGGGAGGATGTGCAGATCGAGAATAGTAGAGGTCCAAGGACAGAACCTTGGGGGACCCCATCGGTAAAAAGGTGTTGGAAAGGAGGAAGTAGAGTTGTAAGTGACACCGAAGGTGCGGTGAGATAGGTATGATTCGCCCCAACGGAGAGCACAGCCATGGATACCAAGCAAATTTAGTTTTTTGAGGAGGATGAGGGGATGATCAACTAGTATCAAAGGCAGCGGAGAGGTCCAAGAGTAAGAGTACAGAATACTGACCGTTGGTTTTAGTAAGTCGTTTGTGAATTTTAGGAGAGTAGTGTGGAGTGCTGTGGAGGAAATCCAGTATGAAGGGGATCAAGAAGGTTATTCTCAATGAGATGGTCGCTCAGTCGGTTGTAGATTAAACGTTCAACGAGTTTGGAGGCAAAAGGGAGTAAGGAGATGGGTCTTAGGTTGTTAAGATTGGTGGGGTCCAGTAAGGTCTTTTTTGGTATGGGAGTGACTAGTGCATGTTTCAGAGGTTTGGGGAAGATGGTAGAGGGGGAGTGGTTGAAGATATGAGATAAAGAGTGTGGGATAAAGTCAGAGGGCGACCATAGTATTTGAGAAGGAACGGGGTCCAGCAGGCAGGAGGGTAGGTGGGCGTTAGAAAAAAGTTTATTGACTTCCTCTGTAGTAGTTGTTTTAAACAAGAGTTTTGCTTGTACAGGAGGACAAAGAGTGTAAAGTGAGAGAGATATCTATAGGGTGGAGGAGATCTTGAGACGAATTGTCTCAATCTTATTTTTGAAGTGATTAGCAATCTCCTGGGCATTGAGTAAGTTAGTGGACGAAGTAGAGCATTAAAGGTAGAAAAGATTTGACGGAGACTGCGTGAGAGGGTGTTAATGAGAGTGATAACGTAAGTCTGTTTGGCAGCGTGGAGACAGGAATGGTATTTTTTGTGGGCATATTTATATTGGCTGAAATTTTGCTGTGACTTTGACTTACACCACAGACGCTCAAGAGCATGGCTCTGTTTTTGGAGGCTTTTTGTAATGCCTGTCTGCCAGAGCTGTAGCGGTCTGGGCCTGATTCTGTGCATAGTGAGGGAGTCCAAGGTATCCAGGCTGGATGACAGTGAACTGTTGTAGATAGAAATGGCCAGATTGTGGCAGGACAAGGAAGAGATTTTGGCATAGAGACAATGTGTAGCAGAAAAAAGAAGAGAAGGGTTAAGATGGCAAAGGTTTCTACAGGTAATTGTTTGGTAGTTGGAAGGCAAAGAGGAGGAAGACAAGGAGAGAGTGAAACTAATAAGGTGGTGATCAGAGAGAAAAAAAGGAATGTTGGAGAGGTTACGTTGAGTGCATAGGTAGGAGAATATGAGGTCAAGGCAGTTGCCAACAGAGTGAGTAGAAGCGTTTGCCCATTGTTTCAGGTCAAAAGAGGAGGTTAGGTTCAGAAATTTAGAAGTAACAGGAGTGTTAAGATTAACAGGGATGTTGAAGTCACCAAGAATGATTGTTGGGATTGACTTAATCCATTGCGTAAATTCCAGTGGAACACCTTCTCTGCTTCTTTCTTTAGATGCAGAGAAGGCGTTTGATCGGGTGCACTGGACCTATCTACAGAAAGTTCTCATGAAATTTGGGTTTAAAGACAATATTTATAATGCTATTATGGCACTATATACTTGCCCAGCTGCTCAAGTTTTTTCGGCTAATATGATATCTCATCCATTCCAAATTTCGAACGGTACCCGTCAGGGTTGCCCATTGTCGCCCTTAATTTTTGATCTAACTATAGAACCTTTAGCTGAGCACATATGCACAAACTCGAACATCTCAGGCATAACTGTTGGCAACACTACTCATAAGATTAGTCTTTTTGCTGATGATGCGATTTTAATATTATCAAATCCTACCTCCTCCTTAGCAGCAGCCCGAGACGTTTTAGGTTTGGACGAATATCATTTTACAAACTAAATGTCACCAAATCACAAATACTAGATCTCAAATTGAATACCACCACTAAATTACTATTACAAGCCCAATACCCCTTCACATGGTCTGAACACAGCATTTCTTACCTAGGTATTCAACTCACTAGAACCACTAAACTCCTCTTTTCATCAAACTTCAAGCCTCTCTTAGATAAATTACGTACTGAATCTCAGAACTTAGCTAAAATGGAACTGTCATGGTCTGGCAGATTAGCGGCGTTCAAGATGATGCATTTACCTCAAATTTTATACCTGTTTAGGACCATTCGTATTCCTATTCCTAAATATTACTTTAAGTAACTTCAAACGATACTCAACCGCTGTATTTGGCACGGTACAAAACCTAGATGCGCTCATTCTATACTCATGATACACAAATTAGCGGGAGGATCAGGTTCAATAGATTTTACAGATTATCACACTGCAGCGATCATAGCTCAAGCAACTGAGTGGTTTCAGCAAGATCCGAATAAAAACTGGTGCAATATAGAACTTTCCTTACTATTTCGTCCTAGTTTAAAAAATTGGTTGTTGAGCACTCCATTAGACACTAAAATACCAAAAGCGATTCCCCCTACCATGATAGCCACGGTCAGAGCATGGAAAATTCTAACCCAAACTATCCATCAAGAACCCACTACTACACAGATACCGATACCTATAGAAGTCTTAAACCTGCACTTTGAATCTCCTAAACAGAAGGGTATTTCACTTGTATACAACACCCTGAACCAAAAGCGTGTATTTACTAAATCCACACCACATACACACTGGGAAAATGATCTAGCAACGACTTATACAGAATCACAATGGGAACAAGCTTCACGAAGTGTATACAAAACCACGAAAAGCTCTGCGTTGTGGGAACTCACACAAAAATTGTCCCTTAGATGGTATTTGACACCTTCTCACTTGGCAACATTCTATCCCACATTATCTAATAAATGCTGGAGATGTAATTCCAACATAGGAAGCATATTCTACATATTTTGGGAATGTACCCTCATACAGGAATACTGGAAAACCGTTTTTCTTCTCTTAAAAGATATATCCCAGATAGATATACCAATGTCTCCGGGTCTAGCTATCCTGAATTTATCCATTGAAGACATACCCTTTTCATTTCGTCATGTGACGACACATATCCTATTGGCAGCTAGGTTAACTATAACCAGATTATGGAAG
Source organism: Lithobates sylvaticus (assembly GCA_028564925.1). NCBI lineage: Eukaryota > Metazoa > Chordata > Amphibia > Anura > Ranidae > Lithobates > Lithobates sylvaticus. The sequence continues at coordinate 281,867,250 of CM053030.1, forward strand.
TCAGATACAACTCCCTCTATCACTCACCTCTTAGATACCGTAAACCTACATTATAGTTATGAATTAATGACGGCATCCAGTGAGGGTAAATTACCCAAGGAAAAAAACAAGTGGGCATCATGGGAACAATGGTCGACTATTACTAACTTTTTGTAACACTCATATCTAACAGATTGATATACACTTTTGCCTCTGGGTTCTAGAGTATGGACACAGGTTCCTGGATAAGTTCTATTATTGTGGCAACGTTCTCCTCTTAGACACAGTGTAGTCCCCATGGGGGTGTCTAGAGGACATATACTTCTATTTGATCTTATGTTACTATATTGATCTTATATTTCTATATTGAATGTATTGCGTTTTGTAGCATTTTAATAACAGTAATTCTTGTTCTGTAACACTTCATTGATAATTGAGTTGACATTATTTAAGTGCTATTCTGAGTTAATTTATCTTAACGGCATACAATGTGTAATTTGCATCTTTACTGTATGTTATGAAATTCAAAAAAAACTGATTGAAAAGTAAGAATGATTGTTGGGAATTTAGAAGAAAAAAAGTAAGGTAGCCAGGCAGAGAAGTCGTCAAGGATGCTTGATATCGGTCCAGGAGGCCAATAGATCACAGCAATTATCAAGGAAACCTGAGAAAATAGATGAATACAGTGAGCTTCAAATGAGGAGAGGGACAGAGAGGGGGATGGATGAAGAACCTGAAAAGTGCTTTGAGGGCATAGGAGGATTCCAACACCACCTCCTTTCCATACACTAGGCCTGGGAGAGTGAGTCCATAGGAGGCCACCATGGGAGAGGGCAGCAGGAGAAGGAAAGTCAGATTATTGAAGCCATGTCTCCGTAATTGCAAGTAGGTTGAAGGAGTTTGTAATAAATATTTTTTTTTATATAAATATTTATTTTCCTTTTATTGGTTGAACTAAATGGACTTGTGTCTTTTTTCACCCAGAATAAATATGTAACTGTCCTGCCACCATGCCACAGTGTCAGGTGGCTCCCCAGTATTTTTCTGAATCTGTGAAGCTGTGTCCTGTCTTAACAATCTGACCTTTTTCCCAAATTATTTGGCCTTAGTAATGTTTGGGAACAGCTACCATGTGCTGCAAATACCTTTCCACTGACCACTATTTCTTCAAATTCCTCACCACTTTAAAATTTCAAATGTAGGAAAGACCACCATTAAATTTGTTGTGCCACGTCCTAAATTACGAATTTTTGGTAGCATAGCAGGTAGCAACAACTTGCTGAGCAAAAAATGTTGTTTTTTTTTTTTTATCAACGGTTTATTAGATTTCCAGTTTTTGGAACCAGCTAAACAAAATAGTTTTTTTTTTACCAAAAAGAGCCTAATTTTGTTATCACTCAATACAGTTGAATCAGTCTGATTGTGGAATTAGATTACCAGCTCTGAAAAGAAAAATAACAATAGCGCTGGAGGGGCAGAACAGAGAGCAGTGACTGACAGTCATCCCTCTGTGCTCAGAGAAGAAGACCAAGAACTGTGGTCATGTGATGTAACCCCCTTTGAGTTTAGAAAGCAATGTGAATGCTAAAAGAGACATTAGCCTAACTACAACTAACTAGCATTGTAAAAACAGTCTCTCTTTTGTCACATTGGCCAGTAAAAAATAGATACACAAAAAATGTGTAAATGTCCACAGCCAACAACGTTGGGGGCCATAGGAGCTTGTTTTAAACAAATAACTCACTTTGTAATCCACAAATGCAATGTCTGTTCCTGCTAGTGCAGAGAAGCATAAAATGGCTTTCTCTAACCATCTCTGCCCTTAAAGGAGATTTTGGAAAACAGTACCCTTAAGAAATCAGCTAAAACTGTGTCTGTGATCTAGTCCACCCTGTTAAGAATGTCTAGGACACAATGGGACACAATGGAGTTATAAAAGTTAATTTAATAATTTAATTAAAAAAAATAATGATTTCATTTTAATAGTTACTCTTTCTCTTTTATCTTACATTTTGTAACCAGATCATTAATGAGTTAACCCATAAAAAAAACATAAGAAACATTCAATGAACATCCAGACTGATTTGCACCAAAAATGACACAAAACTGAAGAACACTCTATCTAATAGATTAGAGGAGACTTATTTTAGCGGCCACAAGCAGCAAGGAAAGCCATCCACAGGGGTGTAGCACCAAAAGGGGCACACTTTTCCCCTATGTTTGCGGCAATACCAACTTGAGCACAAACAAAAGGTCTCCCCCTATGTGATAAGCGCAGGTTTTGCACATTCAGATATTCCATTCGCCTCTATACTTACTGGGACTGTATTATTACCCATTTAATAACTTGGTCCGGTATTTATAGGCCATCTCTAGGTACTATTGATATTGTATTGAATACGCTTATAGTGGGAATCTGAGGAAGAAAAGAAAATCCCCCTTTGTTGGGACTTTGTAGGCAACAACTACACATAAATAGATTAGAAAATATTTTTATTGTGTATACATAAAATCGTTTGATCATAAGGTGATCATGAATTTAAAAGTCCCAACAAAGGGGGGTTTTCTTTTCTTGCTATACAACAGGGATGTGGCAACAACACACTGGTCTGATATGGTGAAATCTGTTCTTTGCTGCTATAGTGGGAATCTGTGACCACTTACCGCTGTGTGTGATTTATACTCAGATACCTATACATGACTACTATATACCAGTGGTATCTACTATAGACCACATGATATATGTGTATCCCATTACTTTAGACACACATATGCAATCTAATTTTTTTGGCTGTTTGTCAGTTTGGGCAATTTCTCCCACACCTGGAGCCACAAGTTTACCAGCACCTACCCAGTATCTGTCCTGAGGAAGCTAATATTTTAGTGAAACACGTGGACGAGCACATTTTTGGAGGCATTACTGGATCAGAAATTTTTCTTTTACCTTGATACAGTACTAAATTATTATTTGTACCATAGGTCCAGTCCTCTATAACTGCATTATTGGGTAACTTTGTCCATACAGGGTGTTGTTTATATGTTTTTTAACTATGTTGTAATAAAATGTATACTTTATTACTGATTCTCTCTCTCATTTTGTGCCCACAAAAGTCCATTCATTTTTTGACTTGGTCAATCCTTGAATATTTATTTTGGATGTTGGCATGGTAAGGGCTATTACTGTTTTCAAGTATTTTTTAAACTTTCATAAATTAAGGAACTGGACTAAGCAACTCTCCTAGTTTTGTAAGATAATTTATAGTGAGTAGTCTGTAGTCCTCTTCATATTAGTCATCTAAGGCATTAGCATCCATTAAGGTGGGCCCTCCTTAAATCAACTGATAATGGAAAGGCAGTTGGCAAGACACAAGGAGGGAGATTTACTAAAACTGGTGCGCTTAGAAGCTGTGTCAATTGTGGCTGGTAGCCAATTAGCTTCTAACTTCACCTTGTTCAATTAAGCTTCGGCAATAAAACCTGGAAGCTGATATGTTTCTCTGTAGAGCTGCACCAGATTTTGCACACTCCAGGTTTAGTAAATAACCCCCAAGATGTCTTTTAATAGATAGTGTGTACAAGTATCCATGCGTACTGTGTATCAAGGGCACAATTAGACATGCAACTAAGCATGACTCAGTTTGCTTCAGCAGGGGAAAAAATTCCTTCCTGATCTCTGGATCAACTTTACCTATAAATGTTAGTATCCAGTTATGTTATGCACATTTAGGAAATAATCCAGGCCTTTCTTAAAACAATTTACTGAGCTGGCCAGAACCAGCTCTTGAGGGAGTCTATTCCACATTTTAACAGCTCTTACTGTGAAGAAGCCTTTCCATATTTGGAGATTAAATCTCTTTTCCTCCAGACGTAAAGAGTTCCCCCTTGTCCTCTGTGATGACCTTAAAGTGAATAATTCACCACCAAGTTCACTATATGAACCACTTATGTATTTATACATGTTGATCATATCCCCCCTTATCCTCCTCTTCTCCAGAGAGAATAAATTCAGTTCTTCTAATTTGTACTCATAGGTGAGCTCGTCCATGCGTCTTATTAGTTTGGTTGCCCTTCCCTGCACTTTCTCCAGTCCCCCAATATTATTTTTATGAACTGGTGCCCAAAACTGAATTGCATATTCCAGAGATGAGGTCTTACTAATGACCTGTACAGGGGCAAAATTATCTCTCTCTCTCTCTCTGTAGTCCACGCCTCCCTTAAAGTGGATGTAAACCTGATTCATGAAATTTGACCTTGGCACATACAGTATCTGACAAAAGTGAGTACACCCCTTACATTTTTGTAAATATTTTATTACAGGGGGTTCCCGGATTACGACCCTGTTAGGGACTTTCCTCCTGTTTGTAATTTGGAAATGTTCGTAAGTCGGCCGCGCATGCGCAGAACGACAATTACGGACATTTCAGTCGAATGCTGTTCTGCGCATTCGTGGCAAATTACGGACATTTCCGAAATTTTCCGGCATTTTCTGAGGCTCCGTCTGGCCGCACATGCGCAGAACGGCAGAGGGTCCACGCATCGCCCTGTTCGTAAGTAGGAGTGGTTCGTAAGACGGGCGTTCGTAAGTCGGGGACCCCCTGTATATCATTTCATGTGACAACACTGAAGAAATTACACTTTGCTACAATGTAAAGTAGTTAGTTTACAGCTTGTATAACAGTGTACATTTGCTTTCCCCTCAAAATAATGCTACACACAGCTATTAATGTCTAAAACGCTGGCAACAAAAGTGAGTACACCCCATAAGTAAAAGTGTCCAAATTGGGCCCAAAGTGTCAATATTTTGTGTGGCCACCATTATTTTCAAGCACTGCCTTAACCCTCTTGGGCATGGAGTTCACCAGAGCTTCACAGGTTGCCACTGGAGTCCTCTTCCACTCCTCCATGATGACATCATGGAGCTGGTGGATGTTAGAGACCTTGTGCTACTCCACCTTCCGTTTGAGGATGCCCCACAGATGCTCAATAGGGATTAGGTGTGGAGACATGTTTGGCCAGTCCATCACCTTTACCCTTAGCTTCTTTAGCAAGGGAGTGGTTATCTTGGAGGTGTGTTTGGGGTCGTTATCACGTTGGCATACTGCCCTGCGGCCCTGTCTCCGAAGGGAGGGGATCATGCTCTGCTTCAGTATGTCACAGTACATGTTGGCATTCATGGTTCCCTAAGTGTACTGTAGCTCTCCCGTTTTGGCAGCACTCATGCAGCCCCAGTCCACCACCATGCCTGACTATAAGCAAGACACACTTGTCTTTGTACTCCTCACCTGGTTGCCACACTTGACACCATCTGAACCAAATACGGTAACTTGGGCTCATCAGAAAACAGGACATGGTTCCAGTAATCCATGTCCTTAGTCTGCTTGTCTTCAGCAAACTGCAGGCTTTCTTGTGCATCATCTTTAGAAGAGGCTACCTTCTTGGATGACAGCCATGCAGACCAATTTGATGCAATGTGCAGCATATGGATGAGCACTGATAGACTGCCCCCCCCACCCCTTTAACCTCTATAGCAATGCTGACAGCACTTATACGTCTATTTCCCAAAGATAACCTCTGGATATATGACGCTGAGCATGTGCACTCAACTTCTTTGGTTGACCATGGCGAGGCCTAATCTGAGTGGAACTTGTCCTGTTAAACCGCTGTATGGTCTTACCTGCAGCTCAGTTTCAGGGTCTGGGCAGTCTTCTTATAGCCTATGCCATTTTTATGTAGAGCAACAATTCTTTTTTTCAGATCGTCAGAGAGTTCTTTGCAATGAGGTGCCATGTTGAACTTCCAGTGACCAGTGAGAGCGATAACACCAAATTTAACACACCTGCTCCCCATTCACACCTGAGACCTTATGACACTAACTAGTCACATGACACCAGGGAAGGAAAATGGCTAATTGGGCCCAATTTGGACATTTTCACTTAGGGGTGTACTCACTTTTTTGTTGCCTGCGGTTTGGTTGAGTTATTTAGAGGGGACTGCAAATTTACACTGTTACACACAAAGTGTACACTCACTACTTTACATTGTAGCAAAGTGTAATTTCTTCAGTGTTGTCACATGAAAAGATATAATAAAATATTTACAAAAATGTGAGGGGTGTACTCACTTTTTTGAGATACTGTATATCTGTAGTGTTTTCTTATCTCTCTCCAAAGACCTGAGTCCCGTGTGTTTCTGCTGTTTTGTTGCTCTGTTATCAGCATAACTTCTAACAAGTTCTCCAGCAACCAAGATAAAACCAGCCTGAAATTTGTGTTTAGGGAGGTTGCTATAACTAGATTAGCAGAGAGCTTGACTTGTCAGACTAGAGATATGCAAGTCTCTGCCTATGTGGTGTGGGGGTGTGTGCCTTTTCTTCAATCAGCTGTCTTGGCTGTAGGCCAAGAATCCACTTCCAGTGCTGAACAGGAAGAAAAAATCTCCAACATGATGTGCACTTTCTAAAGAATATATAAAGCTGAAGACAGCAGATATGCATGTAAAACTTATGTAGGGAGATTTGTTTCATCCCTATGTATTATCTGAGGCTGTTCACTTCACTGGATATATGTGAGGGTTTACATCCACTTTAATACAAGAAAGGATTGTACTTGCTTTGGAAACCACAGCTTAGCATTGCATGCCATTAATAGGCTTATTATCTACCAGAACCCCCAGATACTTCTCCACCATTGACTCCCCCAGCTGTTCTCCCCCTAGTATGTATGATGCATGCATGTTTTTATGCAAGTGCATAACTTTACATTTATCAACATTAAACCTCATTTGCCACACAGTTGACCTGTGTTTAGTCTTTCTCCAAAGAGCATGCAGCCATGTTTTACCAGCCCAGAGTACATCTCCTTCTATGACAATTTCCCCATGGTAAAAGTCAGATCCTGCATTAGGCCTTGGTTTATCAGGGGCAATGTTAATGGTGTTGTTCATATTTGAGAATCCTGCACAAACATTTGTGTTAGGAAAGAGGTGAGTGGACCGATCATGCTTGGACAAACAAGCTCATCTAATCAAGGTGAATCCGACATGGGCTGATGATGGTGGCATTGGAAATCAGAAGATAGGTAAGGCCAGCGAAATGGCATGGAGTGGCAAAATAAACAATGCATCTGATGATGGAATGGCAGGATGGAGGGACCACATCTGGAAAATAGCAGTATGATGATACAACAGAGGAAGAAAGAGAAAAGGGGTCTTAGACATCCTTGTATTCTCTACTTGCATCCCATAAAGTAAGCCTTTGGCTGCAATGAATTAGCTTTTTTTTAAGTCTATTAGCCTGCGTGGTAGATAAAACTGTTGTTGTCAGAACTGTCTGTGGCTACATCTTCTCTATCTCATCTTACAGAGGTTTCGACCCAGTCAGGAGAGAGAGTAGTTTGGGTTCAAGAAAGGATAATGATTTGAATGTGACCGTTGTGAGTTTGTCCTGGGCTGAGGAGAACTGAGGAGCAGTGTCATTATGTTCTGTGTCTTTGAAGATATATGCCACGATGTAGACCAGATTCTGGGAATCCCATTTCCTGGAGGAGCATGGTACTGTTTGCCATGTTCTTCCAAAAGTTTCTTTAGCACTCCCAGTGGAGAGAAAAGTAAAGACAAACAAAGTGTGAAGCCATGGGATTGTCTACAAAGTAGAGAGAGTACACTGAGGCCTCTGTAATATTAGAAAGTAAAGAGAATGGGTGTTTATGACATTTTTTAAGGAACATGTTTTGTTTCTCTGTTCTGTTGAAAAGACACGTTTTTGCATAACCCAGTCATATGGACATACAATAATTCCATGTGCATGTAAAGATAGGACAGATACAGGTTACAGAAGGGGATGCCTTTGTCATGTACTAAGGAAAGAAGAATTCTTGTCTCAGAATGGAAAGTGTGATTTACTACCTCAAGAAGGCCCACTCTATGGCAAGTATCTGAGGCTTGCAAAGGATTAAGAGAGCATTGTGGGAGCAACAGGTGCCTAGATCCTAAGCAAAAATATGTGAAAGCAGTCCTGTGATGGGGGTAACAATATAAGAGCTGGCAACTGATGAACTGAGGATGCAAACCTGCAGAAGCACTAGTAACAGAGGTAAATGAAACCTGCTAACAATTGAACATCCTGTTTATAAAAAGAAGAAGCATTCTGGTTATGTTGCTCTGGAGTAAATAACCCTAGAGGTATAAGTGAAAGAAACGAAGTCCCTGATGTAAGTAATTACTTGCGTCTCTTCTAAATAACGTATTCATTAATAAATAATAAATATGTTATTACCTTGCTTGTTGTGTCCAATTAGGATCTACCACCTTGTAACATATACACTAAATACTGTATATACTGTTTAGAAAGTTTAGGAGGGTGGACAGCACCAGCAAGTGAAATAGTCATCTACACACGTGTTCCCCCCCACACATAAAAAAAGAAAAAGAAAACTATATATAATTATAATATAAGGGGGCTACAGTCATTAAGCATAAACATATAGCTTGATCAAAAATAGCAACTTCACCATTTTATAAATAAGAGTTTGCTATATGTAAAGGTTGATATGTGGTTACACCTTTTTTGTAGCTCATGTGTTGTATATAATAAGGCCCATTAGGACCGGAACACTCATATCTCCATTTTCACTGCATGGTTCAGGTTAGAAATGAAAAAGATCAGGGATGCCTGAAGATGCTTTTTTCTGATGAAGCTATAAAGTTACGCTTTCTGTGCTGTAACCCCCTTGTATATTATATATAAAGTATACACATTTTTTTGACTTCATAGATCAATCCACCATTGTTATCTATGATGCTGCTGGGCCCTACTGTCCTTGCGCCCAAACATTTGAAAGATAATGCTATCCTGGCTCTAGGTTAGTACTAGGGATGGGCGAATGGTTCGGCCCGAGCATAAGTTCGGGTTGAACTTTCGTTGTTCGGCCGTTCAGCGAAAAGACGAACAAACGGGTCGTTTGACCATTTGTTCGCCCCCCCCCGAACCGACCACAATACATTGCGGTGCTGAACAGTGCATTGCAAGCCCTGATTGGCTGAAGCAGTGAAAGATTCAGCCAATCAGGACACAGAACACTGTCAGAGTCATGATTAATTGAGGCATTTCGGATTTTTTTTAGTCCTCGCCACCCAGGGCTGTCAGCTTCCACATCCCTTTGGCAGCGTCTGCATCACATGGTGAATGATTACCTCAGGGCCAAAACAGAGATGAGAGGTTTCCAGCTGACGATCCAATGACTTACTGGGTCATGAGAAAAGACCACTGGCCAGAACTTGCCCAATATGCTATTGAGTTGTTGGGCTGCCCTGCATCCAGCATGCTTTCAGAACAGACATTCAGTGCTGCAGGAAGTTTCGTTACTGATCATAGAATGCGTCTGTCCACAGACTCCGTGGATTACCAGCTATGAAGCCCCTGATTCTGATATCACTAATTAAGTCTTTTTAGGATTTGGAATCTCTGCAGGACTTCGAGGCTACCTAGCTTTGAGGGTGTTCAATCATTTCATCTGGAAAAATGTTTTTGGTATAGGTTTCATGGGCACAATTAACACCCAAAGACCAATTTTTCAAGCATCTGTTTGACAGGTGCATATCATTGCAATTTTTTTTGCCTTCATCAAGGGCACCTCTATAGGGTTACGGTGGGAAAGCACCCCCGACACCCAAAGAGTAATTTTTCTGCACCCATTTGACAGGTGCATATCATTGCAATTGATTTTGCTTTATTAAGAGCACCTCTGTAGGTTTACGGTGGTAAGACACCCCGACACCCAAAGAGTAATTTTTCTGCACCAATTTTATAGGTACATATCACTGCAATTTTTTACAGCAAGGCCAATTCTTGCTTTCATTAAGAGTGCCTCTTTAGTGTTATGGTGGGAAGGCGCCACTGACACCCAAAGACCAATTTTTCTGCACCTGTTTGACAGGTGCATATCATTGCAATTTTTTACAGTAAGGCCAATTCTTGCTTACCATCAAGTCTACCTCTATAGGGTTAAGGTGGGAAGGTGCCACCGACACCTAAAGACCAATTTTTACGCACCTGTTACTTCTATACAAAGTCAAAGTGACACCAGAATGTGAAAAATCTCTAATCTTGTTCCCAGTGCACTACATTGTGGCTTCATCATACACACTGGCTCCCCAGCTATTGCTGAGCAAAATAAAGGCAGCTTGCAGGGAAAATCCTTTTTTTTTTTGGCTTTATAAATGTAATTATTGCTGCAGCAGATTTTAGACATGGTACAGATCTGTCACTTTACAGGTAGACTAAGGAGACCCCCCAGGCACTATATTGGTAGAAATTTTTCATTTTTAGGCTTTCACTTTAAAAATCAAAAAATCACTGCTCATTTAAAAATGAAGTTTTTCACAAACTTTTTTTGTATTGATACATGTCCCCCAGGACAGGACTGGGACCCCTATAACCTTTGTATGCCCAATTACTTGCATATAAGCCTTCAACATGGGCACTTTTGATTTTTTACATTTGGGTCCCATTGACTTTAATAGGGTTCGTTATTTGCCGTGTTCGAAAGTTCTGGTGCAAACTGAACGGGGGTTCATTTGGCCCATCCCTAGTTAGTACTTCAATACAATTTTCAATTTCTACTCGGCTAAAATACAGTTAAAAAATATATATATCTAAGCAAAAATCCCCTGAGATGTCAACATAGCAATTTTCTCCTTAATTGCACAATCTTGCTTTATATTGTATGCTCAATGTAAAAAAAAGAAAAAAAAAAAAACCACTGAAGCATGTTTACTGACTTTGTACATATCCCTGTAATACGTATGTGAAATGCACATTTATCTGGGCCAAATGTGGCCAATGGACTGAAACCAGTTTCAGTAATGTCTGTCTCTTACAAACTAGTATTTATTTTCTTGTTCAAAAGTTTTATTAAGCATATTTCAATGTACATTGCAATACATCAGTAACATTTTGAGAACATATTATCTGAACAGCATAACATAATTTGGTTAGACCGAAAGACAGTAACTAGTTCCAGTCAGGTAGTGCCGTGTAACACATTTGGTAAAGAGGATAAACGCCTCATAATTGAATGAAATCTAGGCTGTAGAGGTAGTTGTAAGAAGAAGGGAGAGGGTAGAGGAGAGAGGAGAATTATAGATATTTGTAATCTCAAGATATCAGTAAGTAGTTAAACGCGTTGGGGGGAGGGACAAGGGGCTTGGGGACAGAAGGGACTAAATAAAATGGGGTAAGGAAGGGTAAAGGAGAGGAGGGGAAGGTCAATAGGAATGGGGTCCCTAGAGAGGACCAGGATCTGTATATCCCATGTAACCTGAAGGTCATGACAATAGAAGTGAGTCATCGAATGTCAGAAGGCAGGAAGTGAGTAATCCATGGTCTCCATAGCTTTTCATAAGCAGAAACTTTGTCCAGGAGGACTGCCTCAATCTTGGCTTCGACCATTGCTTGAGTGATTCATTGCTTGCATAAAGATGGGGTTTCCATGCTTTAGCAATGGTCTGCTTGGCTGCAGTGGTAATGAATAGGAGGAGTTTGAAATGGCGATGGGTTACAGTCAATGTTTTTTTGTTCTGGGGAGCTATTGTGGGGTCAAGTGGTATTGGTGTCTTGAATAGGGTAGAGAGTATCTTGAATACTTCGGTCCAGAATGCTTGCACTGTGGGGCATTCCCACCAAATGTGTACATGTGTGCCTGGTGTGGTGCAGCCTCGAAAGCAATGTGATGAGTATTGGGGGGGAGAATTTGGCAATCCTGGCGGGGACTAGATACCATCTGGTGAGCACTTTGTAGTTGGCCTCCAAGGCTACAATATTGGGTGAGGCCGATTTAATCACCTGCCATATATGTGCCCAATCGGCTGGATCGATAGTTAGGTTGAGGTCACTTTACCACTTGCTTGTGTATGCCGGTGGGGAGGAGGTTGAGTGTGTTAGGTGAAGGGCATAGAGGTCCGAGATGAGACTACGTCTGTGGGGATCCTTTGTGCAAGCCTGCTTGAAAGTGGTGAAGTTGGGGGCAGAAGAGTCAGGTGGTGTGTAGGAGGAGAAGAAGTGCTTGATTTTGTAAGTACCTGAAAATTTCTGACGAAGGAAGGTTATGAAATTGACATAATACTGGAAAAGGCGTGACTGTACCATTTGTAAAAAATGGTGAGCCCGCAGTAGGCCTGCCTGGGACCAGGCCGAGAAAGAGGGTGGGGAGGTCCAAGCTGGATAGAAGGAGGGATTGCGGATAAAGGATAGGAGGGGTTTGTGTAGAGATTGTAGACTAAAGCGACGCTTGAGTCTGTCCCATACTGATAGGCTGTGTTTGGTAATTGGGTTGGTGATGGTGCGTCGTTGTGAGGATGTTAACCAAAGAAGGTTAGCTATAGAGAGGGGGTCATAATCTACAGATTCGAGGGCTACCCATAGAGGAGTTTCCTTAGTTGCGTGGTATTTAGGAAGCTGTGCCAGCTGCACTCCATAATAATATTTTGAGAAGTTAGGTACACTAAGGCCTCCTCTTATACAGGGAATGTAAAGAGTTGGTTGAGGTAGGTGAGGTTTGATCTTCCCCATATGAAGTGTAAGGTTTTTCGCTGTAGAATATGCAGGAAGTAGGATGGGAACTGTATTGGTATTACTCAGAAGAGGTAAAGGATCTTGGGGAGAATGGACACCTTTAGCACTGTTATTCTGCCCAACCAGGCTAAGGGTAGGGGTGACCATTTGGACATAAGAGAGGAAAGGTGCGACAGCATAGGTGGGTAGTTGGCTGAAAATAGATCGGAGGGGTTATCTGTAAATTTGACTCCTAAATATGTGATATGTGAGGTGGCTCAAAGGAATGGGAGAAATGCGCTAAGGTGGAACTGTAGGGCTGGAGGGAGGGAAATGTTTGGGGATGTAGACGTGGAGACCAGATAATTGTCCAAAGCATGAGAGAGTATGGCTAGTAGGTTTGGGGAGGAAATTAAAAAAGGTAAGGAAGATAAGGACATCATCAGCAAATAAGCATAGTTTATGCTGATGTCTAATCCCAGGCCTTGCATGTTTGGGTTGGAGCGGATTAGAAGGGCAAGAGGTTCAATCGCTAGGGCGAAAAGGAGTGGGGAAAGGGGACAACCTTGGTGAGCGCCGCGTTCAATGGGGAAAGGGTATGTGAGAAACCCAGAGTAGGATACATATGCTTTGGTGTTTTGGTATAGGGCCGAGGCCCATTGTAAAAAGTGTAAGCCAAACCCCCCAGAGCTGTAGAATGGAGTGGAGGTATGGCCAGGACAGCATATCAAATGCTTTGTGTATGTCTAGAGAAATGAAGCATGAGGGGATGCAGTGGGTGCGGGCGGTATAGGCTAGAAGTGGAGCTCATCTGATATTGTCTCCTGCTTGGCGGGAGGGGATGAACCCTGTTTGGTCTTTGTGAATAAAAGTGCCAATGAACAAGTTAAGGTGAGATGCAAGCACTTTAGCCAAGAGTTTGATGTCTAGGTTGAATATGGATATCGGCCTGTAGTTTGACCAAGTGGTGTCATCAGTGTTGGGTTTAGAGATAATGGAGATTGACGCTGTTAGGGATTCAGTGTGGAAGAAATGGCGAGTTGTATGCCTCTAATAAAAGAGGGGTAAGGAGGGCAGCAAATTTATTGTAGTAAGTTGGCGAGAATCCATCTGGGCCTGGTCGTTTGTATGGTTTTAGGGTTGGAAGAGGGTGGAAGTAAGCTAGAGGAGAGGAGGTCGTCCAGTTGCGCTTGGTCAAGTGCGTTGGAATCTTTATATAATGTTGAAAGACGTCTACAGAATTCTCGTAGAATTTTAATGGGTTTTAATGGGTTTACTGGAGTAGGAGTCCTTAGTCAGCTTTAGACGAATAGGCTTAGGGGTATAGTCAGCTTTGCGGAGTGCTAGGGCAAGGAATGTGTCTGGTTTGTTTGCTTTAATGTAAAGAGTGTGTTTTGCGATCTGCGGAGGTGTTTTTCTGATGACTCTGTCAGGAAGAGATCGAGTTCTAGGCGCAATTTTTCATAGGAGCTTTTATTCGATGGAGTGGGCGAGGTTTGGAACTCTGTGGAGGCTTTGTAAAAGGCCTCTTCTAATCGCTTATGTTGGAGACGTTTCTGCTTACGGATATGCGATGCTCCGCTGATACATGCCCCTCTAATCACAGGTTTGTGGGCCTCCCACAAAGTTAAAGGGGAAATGTCTGGTGTGTTGTTGTTAGCCAGGTAGTCTTTAATGGTGCGTTCAATGTCTTGGTGGTAGGTTGGATTGGCTAACAGGCTGTCATTGATAGTCCAGATAGTCTAGGGACTAATGAGGAGAAAGAGGTGATGACTGCATTATGGTCAGACCGAGATAAATGGTCGAGGTCAGGACAAGCGGGAAGTGCATTGATGAGAATATGATCTATATGGGAGAAGAGTTTGTGGGGGTGGGAGTAGTGTGTGTATTGACATCTGGCCAGGTTCTGTTTTCTCCAAGAATCTAATAGAGTGTGTTGGTTCAATAGTTGTTGAAAGGAAAGGTGTTGAGCTGTAGGTGGGGTAGGAGATTCGTCCAGAAATGGGTATATCACCCGGTTGGAATCACCACATAGCAGGAGCATTCCTTGTTTGTGGGAATCCACTACCGATAGCAAGTGGGAGAGGAAGGAGTCCGGGTGTTTGTTGGGAGCATAAAAGGAGACAATTGTAACTTCACTATCTAGGAGAGTGCCAGAGAGTATTAAATAGCGACCTTCTGCGTCTCTGATCTCCGCCAAGGGTGAGAATGGTGGGGAGTGGTGGATTGCGATAAGGACCCCCCTTTGTTTGGTGTGGGAAGAGGGTTTGCACACTTGCGGATATTGGCGGCCAAAGAATTTGGGGGTAGAGTTAGTGAAGAAATGTGTCTCCTGTAAATAAACCACTTGGGCTGAGAGGGCTGAAAATGAACTAAACACTTTTTTTCGTTTAGTTGGGGAGTTGAGGCCCTGAACATTTAGCGTTAAAATATTAAGGGAGGCTTAAAGTGGCTAGGTATTGACTCACAAATAACCTTGGGGCTGAGGGTACCTCTCTAGGGGGGAGAAAAGGGGGAGGAGGGGGGGTGAGTTCAGGTATAAGAAAGGCAGAAGAAGGATAGAGAGGGGAACAGAGGGGGAAATGTGCATTTGCGAATGCGTGCTAACTAAACCCCTGTTTTTAACACAGACTGTTGGACAGGTTAATTTGGTTGCTTGACAGACTGGTTGGTGAGTTGAGCTATGGAATGTTCTGTTTTTGTCTTTCATAGGAGAGTCTTAGGCCTGGAGCTAGCAGAAAACATTATGGATTATTAAAGGAACTGGCAAGTAGTGATTAAACGCTGTTGTGAGGAGAACAGTGTATGGATACTGTTCAGGAAGTGTCACCTAATGCATTTGCCCAGGCAAAATGGAGGGGGAAGAGAGTCAGACAAGGGGAAAATTACCAGAGCGACAGAGTCAATCCATGGACTCTTCTTTTGGTGCCAGATACGGGAGATGTATCTGCCTCGCTTGTTGGCGTTGGATGCAGTCTGTTGACCTGGGGAAGATGGTGTCTTCGTGGGCGAGCTGGAGGCTGCTCTGCGCCGTGATCCTTCTGCTGTTGTTTCAGTTGGCAGGAGGTGAAGATCTTGGAGCGTGGCTTGGAGTTCTTCTGCCGATTTAGACTGGAATGATGATCCCTTATAGGAGAAACTAATGGCAAAAGGGAAGTGCCAGCGATAAGTGACGCGGTGCTGTTGTAGGATCAGTAGGTGAGGCTTCATAGCTTTCCTTTAAGCGAGGGTAAGCTGGGAGAGATCTTGAAAGATCTAATATAGGTTTCCCTGCAAAACCAATGAGTCTTTATTGCGGAATGCCATCATTAGTTGCTTCTTTGTGTGAAAAAAGTGGAGTTTCACCACAATATGCTGTGGGGGGCAATCTTCAGGTCGCGTTGCTAGGGATCTGTGGATTCTGTCCATTTCAGGTCTCTCTATGGGAAAAGAGGGTGCAAGTTCCTGAAATAGTGCGTGGATGGAGGATTGGAGATCTACTGCGGCATACCGTGGATGCGGAGGTTAGAGTGCCTGGTTCTGTTCTCAAAATCCTCCAGCGGGCCTGCAGGGTTATGTTTTTCTCTCGGATGATTTCAAGTTCCTCAGCGTGGGTGCCTGCAATGAGATCCTACTCATCCATCCTTTGTTCCAACACAGAGCTGCGATGGCCTACTTCACGAATCTCATGGGTCAGTTTCTCAGTAATGGTGTCTAAGAGTTTTTTAAGGGCTCTAGCAAGTAGTCTCTCAAATATTGAATAAGTAGGTATGGCTGTGATTTATCTGCGTGAAAAGCCAGGGGGGTAAAGTCAAATTCTGCATCTGACTTACCTGCTGCAGCAGGAAGCCGGGATTACTGATGGGTGCGAAGCACAGGTAGAGGGCCGGGAAGATGGAGGCGTGGCCATCTTAGCTGTAGTTCTATTTAGGACATTCCAGGTAGATCGTGGCTTATTCTTCGGCTTTACACCATTGTAAACCATCGCGGGTGGTTGCTGTGAATCCAGGCGGGTGGTGCGGAGCTCTACACAAGCATTACTTGCTTGGACAGCTTCGCACATGCGCCTCACTAGTATTTATTTTCATATAAATAGTGTTCCTCTACATTTTACCAAATGTTTATTTTGCTATTTTGTCTTTTTTAAGTTTTCTCTTTTTTTAAACCTGAGACTATATGCCTTTTTGATATATTCATATCTTTTTTTACTTGGACGGTATGCTGATAATGTAAAACACATGTAGCATGTCAAAATTTGCCCAACAGCTGTATGGTGCTTAAGTTGCAATGAAAATATCAAAGATCTGACTCTTCAGAGAGGAATGATTATCCAACAATTCAGGACAAGTACTCAGACAAAAGATGACTTAGACAGAAAGGACACAATAGCTAGACAGGTGGTTCCTTTGCCATCCCTATTTATAGCCATAACATAGTTTAGGCACTATGTAACACGTTTCATAGTACTTGAAGTTAACCTTTTGAAAGCTGCAATAGAAAAAAAAATATTTTTAACAGAGAAAATGCAGACAACATTCATAGAAAATTAAAAGTATAAATAATGTTTAATAAAACAAATAAAAAGATAAAAATTATTTCTCTGCTCTTAGTATCTTGCTCTATCAAGACTAAAGCACACATATTTCAACACTATTATTTATTGTTCAGTTTCCAGGTGGCTTAATATTCTAATTACATTTCAATGCTACAATCGTATGTTTAGAAAACTAAGCTATGGGGGTTATTTACTAAAGGAAAATCCACTTGAAAGTGCACTGAAAGTGCACTTGGAAGTAAAGTCGCTGTAGATCCGAGGGGGACATGTAAGGAAAATAAAAAAACAGCATTTTAGCTTGCACATGATTAGATGATAAAATCAGCAGAGCTTCCACTCATTTCAGATCTATCCCTTAGATTTAGAGCGACTGCACTTCCAAGTGCACTTTCAGTGCACTTTCAAGTGCACTTGCAGTGCAAAGTGGATTTTCCTTTTGTAAATAACCCCCTATGTGTGGGCATTTTCCACTCACTTCCAAACTTGTTGATTGGATGATGCAATCAAAGAATGTTTTTTTTTTTTTTTCAATCTTTTTAGAAGCATGCAAAAAACAAAAACAAAAAAGAAGGAAAAACTGACTAAATGTGTAATGTAGTGTAGTTTATTAGCTGTTTATAAACTGTTTATAAACTGTTTCACAAATCTTCCCTGAAGCTCAAAGTTTTTGAACTTGAGATGATTAGGGATTAGCTCAATGTTCGGTCTTAATGTAAGTTCGGACTGAACACTGACTGTTCGAGTGTTGAAGACTTGGTAGGGGTGCAGTGAACAGGCTCCAGGACTATAACAGAGTTAAACTCTGTCTGTCAACGTAAAGCTTCTGGCTCTCAACGGTTGTTAAGGAAGCAGTGGCTACTTGCACCACCTGCATCCTTACTGACCACTCCTTGGTCATGATAGGCCAATTGCAGCATGGATTAGAGTATTGCAGGGCAACGATAGAGGCCCAATCTATCATGGGACCCAATTTCCCTGATCACCCAGGTCTGGAGAAAATTGTGCCTAGAAAATAGTGCTAAGTCTTGGGACATGACTATCAGCAGTGCCACTTTTTGTGCAGTTTACTGTGATCAAAGACCAGGAAAGACTGGAGAAGTACCTGGAAAAAACCTAGCGGCTATCCTCATCCCGCTAGGGCAGCTGCCCAAGTGGAGGTAGAAGGGTTGTATATGACAGAGCCTGTAGATTCATATCTCTTTCTAGGACAATAGTGTTGGGCGAATGGTTATGCTGAGTTCTCCACAATGAACTGAGCGCCGCACAGTGCATTGAAAGCCTTGATTGTCTGAAGCAATTAAGGATTTGCCCAATCAGGGCACGGAACACTGTTAGAGCCATGATTGGAGAAAGTAATGATAACTGTGCCCAATCATGACTATTCTAATCTATCCCACAGCAGCCATTTGCAGTGTTATATTGGAGTGGCGATAAATAGAATAGGGCTCTGTTCATTGCTACTAGCAAGTTAGTGTGCTATAGTGTGCTATTGTGATTCTGTTGTGAATGTAGAATGTCCGTTTAGCGTGAATCTACTGATAATGCAGTGTGAGTGTAGTGCGACCTTTCATTTTTACTTTGGTGTCAGTTTAGTGTTTCAGGGCAGGTTTACTGCAGTACATTGAGGTGCATTAGTGCACGTTTAGTGCAGTACATTGATGTGCGTTAGTGCATGTTTACTGCAGTATATTGAGGTGCTTTAGTTCACGTTTACTGCAGTATATTGACATGCGTTAGTGCATGTGTACTGCAGTATATTGAGGTGCATTAGTCCACGTTTACTGCAGTATAGTGACGTGTGTTGGTGCACATTTACTGCAGTATATTGATGTGCGTTAATGCACCTTTACTGCAGTATACTGACGTGCGTTAGTGCACGTTTACAGCAGTATATTGACGTGCTGTAGTGCACGTGTACTGCAGTACAATGAGGTGCATAAGTGCACACTTACTGCAGTATATTGAGGTGTGTTAGTGCATTAGTGCGTAAGTGCGTTAGTGCACATGTACTGCAGTATATTGAGGTGTGTTAGTGCACATGTACTGCAGTACATTGAGGTGTGTAAGTGCACATTTACTGCAGTATATTGTGGTGTGTTACTGCATTACTGAACGTTTATTGCAGTATATTGACGTGCGCCAGTGCACATTTACTGCAGTATATTGAGGTGCGTTAGTGCACGTTTACTGCAGTTCATTAATGTGTGTTAGTGCACCTTTACTGCAGTATATTGATGTGCGTTAGTGCACCTTTACTGTAGTATATTGATGTATGTTAGTGTACCTTTACTGCAGTATATTGAAGTGCCTTAGAGCACTTTTAAGGCAGTATATTGACGTGCGTTAGTGCACGTTTTCTGTAGTATATTGAACTGCGTTAGTGCACTTTTACTGCAGCATATTGACGTGCCTTAGTGCACATTTATGACAGTATTTGACAGGTGCAAATCATTTAAATTTTTGACAGCAAGGCCAATACCTCTATAGGGTTACGGTGTGAAGGCACTACCAACACCCAAAGCCCAATTATTCCACACCTGTTTGACTGGGGCATATCATTTACATTTTTGACAGCAAGGCCAATTTTTGCTTTCATCAAGAGTACCTCTATAGGCTTAAGGTGTGAAGGAACCATCAACACCCAAAGCCCAAATTTTTCATACCCATTACTTCTATCTAAAGCAGGGGTCTCAAACTGGTGGCCCTCCAGCTGATGCAAAACTACAAGTCCCATCATGTCTCTGCCTGAGGGAGTCATGCTTTTAACTGTCAGCCTTGCAATGCCTCATGGGACTTGTAGTTTCGCAACAGCTGGAGGGCCGCCAGTTTGAGACCCCTGATCAAAAGTCTGCGAAACAGACACCAGCATTTATCAAAAAAAATCTTAAATCTTTTTCACTAAATTGTAGCATCATCATACAGACTGGCCCCTTAAACCATTGTTTATAAAATAAAGAAAGCTTGCAGGGAAAATTTCTTTTTTTTTGGCCTTTATAAATGTCATGTAACTTCAATCCAAGCCCTCAAAATGGGCACTTTAGAAATTTCCAGTTCGGGTCCCATAGACTTCAATGGGGTTTGTTATTCGGCTTAGAATTTTTGCGATGTTCGAGAGTGTACAGGAAACAAAACAATGTGCAGGAAAGGAGTTGCCATAAATGTCTTGCTTGCAAAGGTAATTGAAGGTGCTCGTTATTTGGTAATATGGGTAAAAATCTCTATCTGCAATTCTGCATACTCATTTTGAGTGACTCAAAAGTATTGAATCATTTTCCTGCACAAGATGTCAGCAATGATAGCCTCCTATCAAAACTTTTTTTTCAGTTTTGGATACAGCTACAAAGGATTTAACGTCCATCAGGTTTTAATTGCTTACAAATTTTCAATACACTCTGTGCTCCTGCAGAGGAGACTTCTCTTCCCCCCTGTCAATCATCCTCTGGACAGATGGTAAGGTATAATATGGGGATACAGATAATAAAACCATTTTTTTTGGGGTTCAAACCGTCCTGCCTTTACTAGGAAGTAATGTGTTTTTTATTGCAGGGTGTTTGAGGTGTTTCTTCACTTTCTGTTCTGACATCAGTGAAATAGATAGGAAGTAAAACCTCCCACACTGGGTTATAGACAGCAACAAAAAAAAAGTTCTAAACTTTACATACTTTATGCAAAAATAGATAACGATTTTGGCTGGAGATAAGCTTTGTAGTTTGGTTTGTGTGTTTCCAGAGTTCACAACTTTCTTTCTGACAGTGGGGTGTCCATGTACCTCCATTATTTTCCAAAGTATCGCCTTTTGCTCCCCACTACTGCTGCTTGAGCTTTACCACTGGTGTGGATATTGTAGATCAATGATTTTGCATGTATTATGGCTGGCTGTGGGCAGTATAGAGGGAGAGCCTGCACCGGAATATACTAACAGGACCCGCATTGCTGCCCACCTTGTTATCTACAGAAGAGTCTGCACACAGCAGACATTACCTTTTCAATCATGTGTGGGTCTACAAGCTGTGCCTCTGACCACCTTCAGGATCAATGGTCTACAGCGACATATGGCTCGACCAGACATCTGAAGTCCCTGGAGGAAAAGGCTCTGGCTGGGAATTAGCCACAAGTGTTAAAGCTTGTGCAGCTGGTAAGCGTGCACTCTGTGTGGTGGTGGATTCACTTTATCCGTCCTTAAAGTCACAGGATTTTCACCAACCTTTGCTGTTTGTTCATTTTCCATTGGAGGAATTTCCAAGGTTTCACTGTCCACCGGAGGACTTTATATATGTCACATGATTCACTTATTGGGACTTGTTATCATTTTTATTCATTTATTTATATTAGTTTGCATTTATATTTGGTTAATATGCCACTTTGAGAGTGCAGCTCCCCTTTTTTATTTATCTTTACTTGTGTATATTTCACTCTGAGTTGCAGCTAGAATTTTTAGTTTGGATTCAGTGCAGTCTTTTTCCTTACATGTATTAAGTGAGCCTGCCCTATTTTGCTATCCTGTCTCCTCTCCCTGCAGCTCATTCCACTGCTCCCCTTGCTCCTGTCTCCACTGATTCATTTTGATAATTTACAGAGATACTGGGAGGGAGTTTGTCGTCAAGGAGCCTCTGTGCCTTTCCCACAGGGGTCTTCAGACTACGGCCCTCCAGTTGTTCTGGAACTACAATTCCCATCATGCCTAGTCATGTCTGTGAATGTCAGAGTTTTACAATGCCTCATGGGATGTGTAGTTCCACAACAGCTGGAGGGCCGTAGTTTGAGGATCCTTGATTTAATAAATGGTGGATTATGTTTTGCTTGTAGGTTATTGAAATAAATGTAAACGTATAATGTTGTACAGTAAATTTACAGTATCTTGTGGTATAGAAAAGAGAAAAATACTGCAGGTCTCACAGAAATAAAAATGTTTTAAAAAGTCACTTGGAGCACATTGTGTTTAAATCAAAGCCCTTTTTTGGATATTTCGGACATGTTCTTTTATTCTAACTCTCAACAGTCTCTTGGTGCGGCCTACGTACTGGAGCCCGCAGCTACATTCAAGTACATATACACGTGCACCCATTGTGTTGCAGCAGATGAATTTTTTATTCTATGGTTAATGCCATTGCTGTTGATACAAACTCTTTTTTTTTTCCACTGTAGTTTAGTTCTTGTGCACGCATAGCAATGGGTAAAAGGACCAAGGGGGGATCATAGAACCCTCTCCTGTATAGAAAAGTAAATCCTTTAACTCGGGGGGGGGGTCTGGGATATTTTTTACACCCTTATCTCTGATTGTTGGGGCTCTTCTGTATACAAAAATAAAAACTTTTTAAAGATATTGTAACTGCCAAATCTTTTCTTTAGGTTTATCCTTAATGAGGTCATTCCTATTCATTTTTTCTATTTCAGCTATATTTTGTCTAGCATTTTGTTGCAGTAGCCTGTTTTCAATAAATCTCATTTTCTTTTCTGGCTCAAGAAAAGTTCCTTTTCTTGCGTCTGAGGCGCATGAGCTGGCCCTTTGGGATATTGTATATCCAATTTTTATGATGACAAACGTGTCGAGTGGTAAATAGCTGTTCCGGTCTACATCTTTGAAGTGTGTCTTTGAAACTTTTGTTGTGTCCATTATTCTTCTTGTTGTTCTTCCAGAAGGGTTTTTTCCATTCATTCTGAGGTGTTCTATCTTGATATTGGGGTCTCCTGTCGTTCCTGTAAGGTGTAGGTCTTCCTTCATTTCTGTGTGGCGTTTGTTGGTAGTAGTTGGATTGTCTGTCGTCATATCTTTGTGTATCTTGTCTTCCTCTATCATGTGTTGCTTGAGGTTTATTATAGGTTTCTTATATCACATCACTGATTTTATATACACTTGGATGCACTGTTATTTTATCCAGTCACACCATGCGACTTTTATGATGCATTTTTAACCAGGATTGCTTTTATCACATGATTTGGTTTTTATCACACCACTTCACGCACTATTGCTTGATACATTTTATTATATGTATGCTTAATTATTTACCCGGAGTTTTTAATTGGCATTTTTATGTCTATTATCTGTCAGCTTTTGTCTTTTAAATATTTAGTTTAATTTTGCGCGCCACTATCTCTTCTTTTTTTTATTTAGAAAAGTGTATTTTTTTTTTTTATAGAATGCATTGATTTGGTCAAAAGTAAGTGACATTATAAAAGATTTAAAATGTATTCAGCCTTCACGTTAATAACATTTACACTGGTCATAATATGCAAATATAATATAATAATCCACATTTATCACTGAAAATCAGCTAAATGCTTTTCTGTTCAACAAATGTCATTTATGTCATATAAATTCCACTGATTTTCCCTTTGAGAGAAATAGTTCTTAGCTCCCACTGACTGAAGGCTATACTTTACCCCCAGGAATATGTCATGTCTAATTTATATATAACAATATTTAATTTAACAAGGTCATTTGATGGATATCTCACGG
Source organism: Lithobates sylvaticus (assembly GCA_028564925.1). Lineage (NCBI taxonomy): Eukaryota > Metazoa > Chordata > Amphibia > Anura > Ranidae > Lithobates > Lithobates sylvaticus. The sequence continues at coordinate 281,890,767 of CM053030.1, forward strand.
CCTAACTAAATGAAAAATGAATGACTGAGTTAATAAAAAAAATCATAGTATAATACCATAGTGTTCTACTTTATAAAAATATTAGAAGCATTTAACAATGCATTGGTATAATATACTGTATATTTGATTGAGTCCCTTTACTGGTGTATAAGACCTCAGGAGCCACCCATTGTGATCTCAAAAGGGGTTGTCCTGAAGTACTGCTGTTGCTTATGTCCCTATTATGCCAGACCTGACTACTGTTTTGACATGTTTATCCAAGCAGGCTTATCGTGTTTGCATAGTCCAACATGAAAAGTGGTGGCATTTTGGACTACATAATCATGGCATCATGTGTATATGATGCAGTGCCGTCAACATGATAATTCGTTATTGAAGTGTACCCGTGCTATGCAGACTATGGATAATAAAGGTTTAACTAAACCTTATCAAACAATAAAAGAGCTTCAAAGTGTACATGTAGCCAAACTTTTTAAACTTTTTTTTAGTGATAGATAGATAGATAGATAGATAGATAGATAGATAGATAGATAAAACACAAGGTGAGAGGAAATATAGTAAGGGAAAGTTCTCATTTTTGAGAGGTGCCACCAGACTTAATACTGTACTTAATACTTACTTTCATGACAAATTTATTTAGGATTTTCCTTTCTATCGTGGTGACAATAGTCAGTAGAACAAATAAAGAAATGACTCTTCATGGTGATCATACAAACAGCAATAAAAGCTTGGCAGAGGGTCTAACCCTTCCTGACACTATTCAAAAATAAGAACATTTTTGCCTCTGCATATATTTGAAAACAAGCCCTTGCTGACCTCTATAGTTGCATTTCCTTTTTATTTTAAATCAAATTTTTTTTTTATTATTAAACACACAAACAAAATATGTCAAATGAATCCATTAAGTATCAAGTAATAAGGAAGCACACCAACCAAACAATCTTTGCACCTCTCGGATTAAAGTCATTTAGCATATAATAAATAAAACATAATCGGAGCATGAATACATTTTACTCATCAGATTGAGCTCCCATAATATCAATCATCAGACTATGGCAACTTCCTCTATGCAGCATAAAATTATCTTCTCATCTACTCCTCATCCTTCTACCTCAGATCTTTACTCCCATCTACCTCCTCTACCTCCTCTATCTTTACTCCTCTCTACTAGATAAACCATCATATACAGTTGTGCTCATAAGTTTACATACCCTGGCAGAATTTATGATTTCTTGGCCATTTTTCAGAAAATATGAATGATAAACACAAAAACATTTCTTTCACTCAGTTAGTGTTTGGCTGAAGCCATTTATTATCAATCAACTGTGTTTACTCTTTTTAAATCATAATCACAACAGAAACTACCCACCTACCTAATTTTTTAATCACACGAACAGGGACTCCTTGGCGAGAAGCAGCGGAATGTGCTCCTATCCTGAAAGAATGGCCAGAGTATGCTTTGGGGTCCAAACGCAAATTAGAAAGCAGGGTGCAGCAATGTTGCATGAAATGCGCTCTAAAAAGGGGAGCACTAGGGAAAGGCAACAGTGGAGTATCTCTGGGCTTGTCCACTGTTGCCCTCACAAGCGGGCACCATACATTACTGGTCACAAAGAATCTGATGTCAGTGCCAACTCCCATTTGCTGTGTCTTGCAAGCGTGCAGATGCAACCGGAAGTGGTCAAGGTACCTGACTAGCTGATTGGCCAAGAGTATACGGTACCCTGTCCCAGTACATGTAAACTCCCCAGGCCTCAGGAAACAATAAAAGGCCAGATACATGGCTGCCTTAAGCACCAAGCTAGGTAGCAACCCTAAAGAAGACTTGGCGAGTATATCGGACATGTCCTGAAATATGTGTCCTGTGATGGAAAGTCTGCTAACCACAGTAGGAGGGCTACTCTTCTGAATCCCTTTAAGGATAGCCTTGATGGGGTGTGCTGAAAAAATGGATGGCCTATTGGGGTCCTGTAAAGACAAAAAGTGCTGTACACTCGCTAAATCAGTTATGACGGTGCTGTGGGCCAGTTTAAGCTGAGAGTGGCAAAAGGCAGTGAAAGACAGTAGATACTGACTGCTGCAGTCATCAACACTAGGATACCGTGACTGGAAGGCCTGGAAACCATTTCAGGCTGTGACATAAGCCTTTCTGGTGTTTACAGACAATGATTTGTCGATCAAGGCTGCCGCATCAGCCCAATGGGTATCTAGTGCATCATTAGTTGAAGGAAATGTGGGGATGGTGTGGCGCAAGGGTCTGCGTCTGGGACCTGCCAGAAAAACAGTAGCATCCGCCGCTATATTCTCTACACCATTGATGAACCTGCAGTGTAAGTGGAAGTTAAATTGGAGGAACAGCCAAATAAGCCTACGTACAGAACACATGATAAAGACCTGGATCTCCCTTTGTTGACAAGTTCTGATGTAGCCTGATTATCCGTGGAAAAAAACACAGTCTGACCTGCCCACAAATGCCCCCCCACCTGTGCTGCCACAACTATGGGGTAGATTTCGAACAAAGCTGACGTCTCCGTAAACCCTGGAATAGCCAAAACCTTGTCCAGCCAAGGCTTTGCCAGCCAGAGTCAAAAATAGCTGCATAGCCTTTAGTGGCTGCTGCATCTGTTGAGACTTGAGGGGAAAACCCTGACTCTGTGGGGATAAACATGGTGACACCATTCCAATGTTGGAGGAACTTGTCCCACATGTGTAAATCAGATCTAGTTTAATACGAGAATCAGAGTCAGGAACTGAGGGTAACAAAGCCAATAACCTAGAAATGAAAGCCCTCCCCTGGGGAATGATCCTCATTGCAAAATTCAGCATACACAGCAGAGACTGTAATTCAACCCTGGTACAGACTTGGGAGATCGTAAATGCATGTATATGGTCTCTGATCCTTACTAAATTGTCTGTAGGAATACTGGCCTGCACGGACTGAGTATCAAGCGTGATCCCCAGGAACGTAAGTTTAGTAACTGGGCCTTCCATCTTCTTAACTGCCAGTGGGATGTCTAGTGCCAAGAAAACAGACGTCAGTTCCTGTAAGTCGGCAGGGGCCTGTTTACAGCTCTCAATGAGGAGTAAATTGTCTAAATAGTGGATAACTTCTTGACAATTTTCTTTGTGTGTGAGGATCCAGAGTGCTTGTGCGAAAGAATCAAACAGCCAAGGGCTACTTTTAGAACCAAAGGTAAGTTTGGTGGCAAAATAAAAAAACCTCTTCCAATTAATTCCATGCCACTGCCAGAGTGATGGCAGAATCGGAAGAAGTTTAAAAGCGTCCGCTATGTCAGCTTTGGACAGCCAAGCACCCTTGCCCATCCCAATGATACGTTGTATCGCCTGATCCACTGACGCATACTTATCTGAAAACTCCTCTGATGGAATCAAAGAGTTAAGGCTAGGTACATGCAAACAATGAGGGGCTGACAAGTCGTAAATTAACCGTAATTTATTAGAAAACTTCCCTTTGACATGACCAAGGGGGTTGACTCTCCAAACCCAGAAGGGTGGTGTTAAAAAAGGACCAATGACAATGCCATTTTCGAGTTCAGACTGAAGCAACAAATCCACCCCCTCCACGTCTGTGGAAGAGGACCTCAGATTCTGACACTCAAAAGTGCCTAGTGGCAAAGAAACAAACCCAGTGTGGAACCCCTTTGTGAAACCTTCTACCAAAAATTTGCTCAACATCGGTGACAGATGGGTGGCTAAACAAGCCTGTAAAAAAGGCAAATTAATGCGGCTTAGTCACATGGTCTTGTTCTGTCTCAGTGAACAGGCCGACTTAGCCCTGAAACAACTGGTACAGATATGTAAAAGACGGCACTGGCTATAGTTACACGTACCAAGGTTGAAATTGTTACAAATCTAAGATTTACCTAAAAAATTAATGGGCCTGCCTAATTTGTCAAAAGGTACAGGATGGACTGGGGTCGGGAGTGAAATACCTAAAGCCCTGGACATACCTGGTAGTGTGGGAAGTTCCGAATTGGGGCACCAGTAAGCGGTCTGATTGGATGATTGGCATTTCGCTCAAACAGGTGACCTAAGCTCAGCGAAATCCCAGCAAAACAATTCCGTGTCCATCACCACTTGGAATTGAGCAAAACAGGCTGCAGCCTTGGCGGAAAACGAAGGATTATAGTCGTAAAAATGAGATCCCTCATATTTCTTACCTAACTCTACTACAGTATAAAAGTAAAGATCCAGCTCTTTCCCTTCTTAGTGGACCCACAGAGCAAATTATGTCTCTGAACAAATTAAAAGCCAGGACAATCTCTGGGATGGAGAGCTTGCGGTTGAGCCTATGATCCCAGGCAGGCCAGGAAAGTCGATTCTTATGATGCCAGTGCTCGGCTGACTGAGCTGCAAAAGGAGCTGAACCTGCCCAAGAACCGCCTAATATGTGACATGCCCACCATGTGGAACTCAACGTTGGCCATGCTGCAGCGACTGCACACGCAGCAGAGGGCCATCAATGAGTACCTTTGCGACTACGGCACCAGGACAGGGTCAGGGGATCTTGGCTTTTTTTCCCCACGCCAGTGGAGCATGATCAGGGATGCATGCACTGTCCTCTCACCATTTGAGGAGGCCACGAGGATGGTGAGCAGTGACAGTGCATGCATCAGTGACACTGTACCTCATGTCCACCTGTTGGAGCATACGCTGCATGGGATAATGGACAGGGCACTTGAGGCAGAACTGAGGCAGGAAGAGGAGGACTTCCTTGCCTCTCAAGGCCCCCTTTATCCAGACAGTGTTCCTTCTGTCCCACCAATCACACAGGAAGAGGATGAGGAGGAGAGGAGGAGGAGGAGGATTGTGTGAGCATGGAGGAGGAGCCTGGCACTCAGCATCAGCATCAACAGCAGCAGTCTTTTAGGGATGATGTACAGTCCCAACAAACCAGTGGACATGTACGTGGCTGGGAGGAGGTGGCTGGCGATCAGGTCGTCCTCAGTGACCCAGAAGACTCCGGACCGAATGCCTCAGCTAACCTACGTTGCATGGCCTCCCTGATCCTGCAAAGCCTGCGGAAGGATCCTCGTATTCTTCGGATCAAGGAGAGGGACCATTACTGCTGGCCACTCTCCTTGATCCACGGTACAAGGGTAAGGATTGCGGACCTTATCTTGCCGTCGCAGAGGGAGCAGAGGATGAGACATCTCAGGGAGGCCTTGCAGAAAGGTCTGTGCAACGCGTTCCCAGAAACTGGGAGTTACAAACTCCTGGTCCTGGACGACGAGTTGCTGAGGCTTCGGTCAGTAGCAGAAGGAGCGGTGGGAAGGTGGACGTCTGACCAATGCGTTCAGACAATTTTTTAGTCCGTAGCCCCAAGGTATGATCGGTTCCAGAACCATCGCCAGCGTCTGATATACATGGTGCAGGAATACCTAGGGGCATGGTCAGACTTGGACACCTTTCCCACCGAAAATCCTCTGGCTTACTGGGACTTGAGGATGGATCACTGCCAGAGCTTGCACAGTATGCAATTGAGCTACTGGCCTGTCCTCATCCAGCGTTCTTTCCGAACGCACATTCAGTGCTGCTGGAGGATTTGTCACTGATCACAGGGTGCGCCTGTCCACCGACTCAGTTGATCGACGACCTTTATAAAAATGAATCAGTCTTGGATCACCACCAGCTACCAGCACCTGAAGCGGATATAACTGAATAATTTATAATGTCACATCCCATCAAGACTGCCTATGCTGATGCTGAGTGACTGTCCTGTTATGTTCACTACTATCCTCTTCCTCCTCCTCAATGATCCATTCCTTGATAGCTTGGAAGAACATTTTTGTTTCTGGGTGCCACCACACCAGTGCCTAAGGCACAATTTTTCAGCCCCTGTATAACAGGGGCGTGTAATTAACAATTTTTAAAAAAAATGCTTCGCAACAGGTGTGACTGCTGTGCTCCAAGTACAGTATCTGTGAGGGGGTTGCAGTGTTGTGGCACCAGCACCAGTGCCCTAAGGCACAATTTTTCAGCCCCTGTTTAACAGGGGCGTGTAATTACAATTTTTTTAGCAATGCTTCGCAACATGTCTGACTGCTGTGCTCTAAGTACAGTATCTGTGATGGGGTTGAGTGTTGTGGCACCAGCACAGTGCCTAAGGCACAATTTTTCAGCCCCTGTTGGGGCATGTAATTACAGTTTTTAGTCAATGCTTTGCAACAGGTCTCTGTGCTGTGCTCAGAGTACAGTATCTGTAGGGGTTGCAGTGTTGTGGCACCAGCACCAATGCCTAAGGCACAATTTTTCAGGCCCCTGTTTAACAGGGGCTGTAATTACAATTTTTTAAGCAATGCTTCGCAACACGTCTGACTGCTGTGCTCCAAGTACAGTATCTGTGAGGGGTTGCAGTGTTGTGCACCAGCACCAGTGCCTAAGGCACAGTTTTTCAGCCCTGTTCAGCAGGTGCATGCAATTACAAATCTTGATCTAATAACTCAGAGCAGGGTCCATTCCTGTGCCCACCAAGAGTAACTGTGAGGGCACCGTCCACCACCACCACCAAAGGCCCAATTTTTCTGCCCTGTTCAACAGGTGCATGCAATTACAAATCTTGATCTAATAACTCACAGCAGGGTCAATTCCTGCGCCCACCAAGGGTAACTGTGAGGGCTTACAGTCCTGTGGCAACACCGTCCACCACCACCACCACCACCACCACCAAAGCCCAATTTTTCTGCCCTGTTCAACAGTGGCATGCAATTACAAATCTTGATCTAATAACTCACAGCAGGGTCCATTCCTGTGCCCACCAAGAGTAACTGTGAGGGCTTACAGTCTTGTGCAACACCGTCCACCACCACCACCAAAGGCCCAATTGTTCTGCCCTGTTCAACAGTGCATGCAATTACAAATCTTGATCTAATAACTCACAGCAGGGCCCATTCCTGCGCCCACCAAGGGTAACTGTGAGGGCTTACAGTCCTGTGGCAACACCGTCCACACCACCACCACCAAAGGCCCAATTTTTCTGCCCTGTTCACAGGTGCATGCAATTACAAATCTTGATCTAATACTCACAGCAGGGTCCATTCCTGTGCCCACCAAGAGTAACTGTGAGGGCTTACAGTCTTGTGGCAACACCGTCCACCACCACCACCACCACCAAAGGCCCAATTTTTCTGCCTGTTTCAACAGGTGCATGCAATTACAAATCTTGATCTAATAACTCACAGCAGGGCCCATTCCTGCGCCCACCAAGAGTACTGTGAGGGCTTACAGTCTTGTGGCAACACCGTCCACCACCAAAGGCCCAATTTTTCTGCCCTGTTCAACAGGTTGCATGCAATTACAAATCTTGATCTAAATAACACACAGCAGGGCCCATTCCTGCGCCCACCAAGGGTAACTGTGAGGGCTTACAGTCCTGTGGCAACACCGTCCACCACCACCACCAAAGCCCAATTTTTCTGCCCTGTTCAACAGGTGCATGCAATTACAAATCTTGATCTAATAACTCACAGCAGGGCCCATTCCTGTGCCCACCAAGAGTAACTGTGAGGGCTTACAGTCTTGTGGCTACACCAACATCTATTTGGGCAAATTTCTGCAGAGTATATACGGCAGGCCCCTACTTTCAAACATCCAACTTACAAACGACTCCTACTTGCAAACGGAAATAGAAAACAGGAAGTGAGAGGAAATCTACCCCAAGGAAGGGAAATTCTATCATGTTAGATTAAATTTGGGAAAAAGGTATCTCCTCTCTGCTGATGCTTTATCACCAATCCTTGTTTCAATTAAAACCCCACTTTTCCAAAAACATTTGTCATATGGGACGGAAAGTGAGGTGAAATGTTCTGAACAGATGTGCAAAGACAGCAAATGTTACAGGGGTGATAACCCCTCCATGTTCTCCAAAAAGCTAAAAATAGATTTTTTGGGGATGGAGCTACACTTAATAATGTACCTGTTCAGATTCTACTTAAGAACAAACCTACAGTCCGTGTCTTGTTTGCACCGCCTGTATACTGCTGTTCAGAGTATATAGGGTTGTAGGTATAGGGATTTATTTTGGGTGCGGGGTCCCCCTTAATATCCATACAAGACCCAAAGGGGCTGGGGTGTTGGGGGGGGGGGGGGTGATGGGGTAGTCATGCCATTTTTCGCAAGGATTTTCAGCCATATGGCCAGGAAAAGACATGACATTAAAGCCGCAAGTGTTTTAAATGGCTTCTTTTTTTCATTTACAAATGTCATTTTGTGCAGGGACAGTTCTAAACACGGGAAACACATGCCACTTCACAGGCATACTTTAGACACCCCCCAGGTACCATATTTAAAGAAAATTTCACTTTTTTTTTTCACTTAATGCATCATTAAAATGACTGCTCCCGAAAAAATGTTAGTTTTAAAAGTTCTTTTTGCATTGATATATGTCCCCTGGGGCAGGACCCGGGTCCCCAAACCTGTTTTATGACATTAATGTGCATTTTGGCCGTTGTAATTAGCAATTTTGATTTCGAACGTTCGTCCATTGTAACGAATAGGGTTCGAAAATTCGCGCAAACTTTCGGTCCGTTCGAAAGTTCTGGTGCGAACCGAACCCGGGGGTGTTCGGCTCATCCCTAGCCAGGACAATCTCTGGGATGGAGAGCTTGCAGTTGAGCCTATAATCCCAGGTCTTTACTACCACCGAAACATCACCGCAAGTGTACGATCTATTATCGAGTACATCATGGGAAGCTATTAACAGGAATGCCAAATTAACATCTTTGCCCTCCAAAATGTCTTTTTTGATGTTCCCAGAGATGAAATGTGCCGGAGTAATGGAAGGAGCACTCATGCTATTACCTGGGCCTAAAGGTACAGGGCTAGGCACCACGGGGCTCCCGGAACCTGCTGATGCCCCTAGAATGGTAGAAGCTCCTGGAGCTGAATTTGTCTGACTCTCCAAAACCTCAACCCTGGCACGCAATTCCTGACAGGAAGTTGCCAGGGAACTCAGGGTAGCGTGAATTTGTGAATTTGCACCACAGCTGCAGGGGAACTGGAATGTGCACTCATTTTCTGTTTCCCACAGCCAATCACTGGAGGCCTTTGGGGAGAGATCAAGGGGGCACCCCTTCTACAGCAAAAGGTCACTGCTGAATCCTGGGGACTGGTAGAAGACTATTTGTCCATTGCTGATAATACTAGTAGGGACTGAGAAACTGAGATCAGGACACCAAGTGTACCCAATCAATACTGCACCCATATTGCACTCTATATTGCACTTATTCCAAACATAGACTGCAACTATTCCAACCCTATACCGCATTATACCAAACATTTACTGCATCTGAACCACATCTACCTTGCACCTGTGCCAAGACTATACTGTACCTATACTGTATCTATTCTGCATGCAGGTTAACTGGTACTGTCATAAAGGCCCCAACAATAGCCGTCAGAAGAACATCTCAAAGGATAATAATTATTGTTCCTCTGCCTCCTCTCTTCTACTATTTTCCTTTTCTTTTGGACAGTATAAGCCCAGTTGGTCTAGGACTAGCATCACTGTCAAAAATGTGCTCGGTATAAGCCGAGTTTTTCAGCACATTTTTTTTGTGCTGAAAATGCCCCCCTCGGCTTATACTTGAGTAAAGCATTTTCTGCAGCAGAGAATGACATTTTCCGACCCGACTTTGGGGCCCTGTATCTCGGGGTCACTTGGTGATAGGAACCCCAAATTTGGTGTGAAAACATACAGGGGCCTCAAAGTTGGTTCGGAAAATGTCATTCTCTGCTGCAGAAAAGTGCTTGACATTTTCCGAACCGAATTTGTGGCCCTGTAATTTGGAGCCACTTAGGAACCCCTTTGGATATGTTGTAGTGCTAGTTCCACTGGGTTTGCACACCAAATTTGGGGTTCCTAGCACCAAGTGGCCTCCTTGATACGGGGCCCCAAAGTCGGTCAACTGTGTCCATCTGCAGCAATGTCATTTCAGGACCCTTTGGGTCCAGAGACCCCACTTTGGCTGCAGCTAGGGGGCATCTAGGAACCCTTAACTACCAAGTTTGAAGTTCAGGGGACCTATGGCTGCAAATAGGCACAGTAAGGCATGCAAATGGGCACAGTGAGGCTGCAAATGGGCATTGTTGACCCTCTTTTCCACTTACAGTATCTGCGCATATCTTACCCTAGGCTTATACTCGAGTCAATACGTTTTCACAGTTTTTTTGTGGTAAAATTAGGTGCCTCGGCTTATATTCGGGTCAGCTTATACTCAAGTATATACGGTAGTTACCAAACATATTGGGTGACAATATATTACGTTTACCTTGATTACCTTGTTTTGGTGCCTGTTTTCTTTGATATAGTACTACTACTACTACTTTTAGTGATTTCTTGTGATAGTCTATGTTTGTACACTCAACCTGATGTATTAGAGAAGCTGACGTTTTTGGAAAAGGTCAAGGCAAAAAATAGAGCACCCATCCTAATCAGCAGCTCATATGGGGTAGTGGTATATCCACTGCATTCCAAGCAGCAGAACCACCACATTTGGATCTTCAAAGATATCCCAGTTGTACTTGGTGTACTGTATTTGCTTCAACATTTCCTTCCATGTTTTCATTTGTTTCTTTCATGTGTACAGTATAACCAGCAGGTATGGAAAGGGTGTACATTGTGTAAAAAGAAAGCATTGAGGATTAACACTTATGAATAAAAAATAAAAGCCATTCCAGTGGGTTATGCTGAAAGACTAACCTTCAAACGAAGCCTTCCAGGGGCACTCTGTCACTGCTGCAGAGGCTTCCATCTTCAACTGGTCTTCCTTCCAGGCTTGACTGGCGGAACAGCAATGACGTTACTCCCATGCATGCATGGGGGAGTCATGGCCATGGCACGGGGCTCTAAAGGAATGGCACGGTATGCCGTTCCTTCAGAGCACATGCATCAGTGACATCACCAGCTGCTACTCACTACAATATCTCCCAAACATGCACTATTCATTTAACCTACAGGTAAGCTTTATTATAAGCTTATCTGTAGGTAAAAATAAAAAAGTAACGTTTACTGCCATTTTAATGGGCTGTGAACTACTTCAGCAGCAAAGGCTGGAGGTCCTTCTCTTTTTTGGATATCACCTCCAGCTGAAGAGCCCAATGGGGCCACCTCTTTTACCTACCCCTTAGCCCAGTCCTGCCCACACTCCTCCTTGTTCTTCACTTTCCACCATCCCCAACAAGACTCTCCATCTGCATCTGCTGCAACCTATTTGGTCACAAGCAATAGGGAGGGAAGTCTGACAAAGAGATTTGAGAGGCTTAAATTACTGCAAAACAAATGGGGAAGAGGATCATCAAGGAACCACACTGAGCAGGGGCCAAGTGTAGCCTTAAAGTCTTCTAACCTCCCCTTGTAAGCTCCAGCAGCATCCTTGAAATTGGAAGAAATAATGCCCCTAATCACTGCCATGCTCAGTGTCTCAATGCCAGCTTGACAAAAATGCTGGCTTTACAGCTATCCCTACTACAGCTGGTAAAGGCAGAACCTTTCTGCAAGTGTATGGCCTGTGCACAACATTAGCAGGTACCTATTGACTATGTTTTTCCCCAGAAAAGCCATGCCTGCCCTCCACCAGCCACCAAAATGTAGGGAAATAGGTGAACAGTATTCATTAGGCCGCCCAATTTTTCTAATTAAAAAATAAACATAAGCGTGTATTTAATTCACTGCAAAAAAAGCACCAAAAATATTATAGTGACTGTGTGCATAGTATTTAAACACTTTCACTAGCCTTGTTGCTTGAACAGGACAGACACCAGTCAGTTTTTGAAAAGGGTCATCAAACTATCGTGGCCACTACATGCACAGTATGTAAACACTTTCACTGGATGCTTTTTCAACAGAACCCATACCAGACAGTTTTTATAAAAAAAATAAAAAATAAATCAATTAGATTGTATTTATTTTGATAAAAATATTTATCGACATATTGTACTGAGCGTGTGCACACTATTTAACCATCTGTACCGGACCACTTTTTGAGCATGACATTTTAACACAGTGGGGTTGATTTACTAAAGGCAAATGAAATTAATTGCTCTTTGCAAAAGAGAATTTTGTCATGATCTTAGCAAATACCTTATCATATGACCCAGTTACATTCAAGGAAAAAAAAAAAAAGCATTGCACATTGGATGATGAAAGGAAGTCAGCAGAACTTCACCTCATTCACTAAACTGAGGAAAATACCTTTGCAAAGTGAACGGTCTGTTCACCTTTGTTAAATCGACCCCAATGGAGTCAAAATACCAAAGGCAAATTGGATGTTTAGGCCGGCTGAGATTTGAAGCAGCTGAGATTCTAACCATTAATGGGCATGCTGAATGTACCAAGTTAATCGCTAGAGGCTGCCATTGCCTCTAGCGATAATCACTCTCTTCTCGCGGCGGGGACAGCTTCCTGCAATGACCTGGCAGGAGAGATGCCCACATCAACACTGTCTGTGTTGATGAGAGAATCGAGCAAATTTTGTTCCGTGTATGGTCGACCATACTTTCAAGGGAAGTCCCCTGCAAAGTGCAACTTCTCTTACAAAATGAATAGTCCGTTTGCTTTTAAATTAACTCCAGTGTGTCTGCAATTTACTGAAAATATAAATGCCTTTAACAAACACCAGCAGCACCTATCTTCCCTTCAAACACGTCCCTATTTACTCCATGTCTCTTCCAACACACTGAACAAAGGTTACTGGCAAAACAAATTTTTCTAGGGATGGGCCTTGCACATAAGTAAGCCTGTACGATTGACCCTTCTAAGCCACCTAACCACAGTTTGGAGACCAGGAAGTGCATTGTTGGTCAGTGGTTGCTATAGATGTGAGGGACTGTATTAGTTCACCATTTTCTTGACCGTGAATGACTTGGTTTTGGGTCAAAATCATGGCCAAGCTGAAGCTCATTCCTAGTCCCAGCAGATTCTACAATTTTTAAGAGGTGCCCTACCAGGGGCGGACTGACAGGTCGGTGACTCGGGCGCCGCCCGAGGGCCCGGGGCCATTAGGGGCCCGGACTCGGCCACATGAGGGGCCACTTGAAACGGCTGTATTACATGCCGCGATGCCGCTAACAATACTGCTAGCGGCGCGCGGCTCTCCGCCGGCCCCTTCTTCCCTCCTGTCAGTCCCAGGTGCTTCTACTGTATGCGTCGTGACGTCACCTGGGACGGACGGGAGGGAAGGAGGGGCCGGTGGGGAGCCGCGCGCTGTTAGCAGTATTCGCGGCATGTAATACAGCCGCTTCAACCTGCCGAGTCCGGGCCCCTAATGGAAGGAAAGAGTGGAGGGGCCGGCGGGGAGCATCGGCATCCGCATCGGCATCGGCATCGGTGAGTCACGGGCCCCGGGTCCCCCCAGCCCACAGTGTCACCCCCCCCCCCAGCGTCACCCCCCCCCCCAGCCCACAGCGTCACCCCCCCAGCGTCACCCCCCCAGCCCACAGTGTCACCCCCCCCAGCCCACAGTGTCACCCCCCCAGCATCACCCCAGCCCACAGTGTCACCCCCCAGCCCACAGTGTCACCCCCCCAGCCCACAGTGTCACCCCCCCAGCCCACAGCGTCCCCTTGTGTGCATGTCCCCCCCTGTGTGTGCGCTCTCCCTCCAGTGTCCCCCTGTGTGTGTGCCCCCCTGTGTGTGCTCTCTCCCTCCAGTGTCCCCCTGTGTGTGTGCCCCCCTGTGTGTGCGCTCTCCCTCCAGTGTCCCCCTGTGTGCGTGTCCCCCCCTGTGTGTGCGCTCTCCCTCCAGTGTCCCACTGTGTGCGTGTCCCCCCCCTGTGTGTGCGCTCTCCCTCCAGTGCCCCCCTGTGTGCGTGTGCCCCCCTGTGTGTGCGCTCTCCCTCCAGTGTCCCCCTGTGTGCGTGTGCCCCCCTGTGTGTGCACTCTCCCTCCAGTGTCCCCCTGTGTGCGTGTCCCCCCCCTGTGTGTGCGCTCTCCCTCCAGTGCCCCCCTGTGTGCGTGTGCCCCCCTGTGTGTGCGCTCTCCCTCCAGTGTCCCCCTGTGTGCGTGTGCCCCCCTGTGTGTGCGCTCTCCCTCCAGTGTCCCCCTGTGTGCGTGTGCCCCCCTGTGTGTGCGCTCTCCCTCCAGTGTCCCCCTGTGTGCGTGTGCCCCCCTGTGTGTGCGCTCTCCCTCCAGTGTCCCCCTGTGTGCGTGTGCCCCCCTGTGTGTGCGCTCTCCCTCCAGTGTCCCCCCTGTGTGTGTGCCTCCCTGTGTGTGCGCTCTCCCTCCAGTGTCCCCCTGTGTGCGTGTGCCCCCCCTGTGTGTGCGCTCTCCCTCCAGTGTCCCCCTGTGTGCGTGTGCCCCCCTGTGTGTGCGCTCTCCCTCCAGTGTCCCCCTGTGTGTGCGCTCTCCCTCCAGTGTCCCCCTGTGTGCGTGTGCCCCCCTGTGTGTGTGTGCTCTCCCTCCAGTGTCCCCATGTGCGTGTGCCCCCTGTGTGTGCGCTCTCCCTCCAGTGTCCCCCCTGTGTGTGTGCCTCCCTGTGTGTGCGCTCTCCCTCCAGTGTCCCCCTGTGTGCGTGTCCCCCCTGTGTGTGCGCTCTCCCTCCAGTGTCCCCCTGTGTGCGCGCTCTCCCTCCAGTGTCCCCCTGTGTGCGTGTGCCCCCCTGTGTGTGCGCTCCCCCTGTGTGTGCGCTCTCCCTCCAGTGTCCCCCTGTGTGCGTGTCCCCCCTGTGTGTGCGCTCTCCCTCCAGTGTCCCCCTGTGTGTGCGCTCTCCCTCCAGTGTCCCCCTGTGTGTGTGTGTGCCCCCCTGTGTGTGTGTGTGCCCCCCTGTGTGTGCGTTCTCCCTCCAGTGTCCCCCTGTGTGTGCGCTCTCCCTCCAGTGTCCCCCTGTGTGTGCGCTCTCCCTCCAGTGTCCCCCTGTGTGCGTGTGCCCCCCTGTGTGTGCGCTCTCCCTCCAGTGTCCCCCTGTGTGCGTGTCCCCCCCTGTGTGTGCGCTCTCCCTCCAGTGTCCCCCTGTGTGCGTGTCCCCCCCCTGTGTGTGCGCTCTCCCTCCAGTGTCCCCCTGTGTGCGTGTCCCCCCCCTGTGTGTGCGCTCTCCCTCCAGTGCCCCCCTGTGTGCGTGTGCCCCCCTGTGTGTGCGCTCTCCCTCCAGTGTCCCCCTGTGTGCGTGTGCCCCCCTGTGTGTGCGCTCTCCCTCCAGTGTCCCCCTGTGTGCGTGTGCCCCCTGTGTGTGCGCTCTCCCTCCAGTGTCCCCCTGTGTGCGTGTGCCCCCCGTGTGTGTGCGCTCTCCCTCCAGTGTCCCCCCTGTGTGTGTGCCTCCCTGTGTGTGCGCTCTCCCTCCAGTGTCCCCCTGTGTGCGTGTGCCCCCCTGTGTGTGCGCTCTCCCTCCAGTGTCCCCCTGTGTGTGCGCTCTCCCTCCAGTGTCCCCCTGTGTGCGTGTGCCCTCCTGTGTGTGTGTGCTCTCCCTCCAGTGTCCCCGTGTGCCCCCTGTGTGTGCGCTCTCCCTCCAGT
Source organism: Lithobates sylvaticus (assembly GCA_028564925.1). Classification (NCBI taxonomy): domain Eukaryota; kingdom Metazoa; phylum Chordata; class Amphibia; order Anura; family Ranidae; genus Lithobates; species Lithobates sylvaticus. The sequence continues at coordinate 281,906,229 of CM053030.1, forward strand.
GTCCCCCCTGTGTGCGTGTGCCCCCCTGTGTGTGCGCTCTCCCTCCAGTGTCCCCCTGTGTGCGTGTCCCCCCCTGTGTGTGCGCTCTCCCTCCAGTGTCCCCCTGTGTGTGCGCTCTCCCTCCAGTGTCCCCCTGTGTGTGTGTGCGCCCCCCCTGTGTGTGTGTGCCCCCCTGTGTGTGCGTTCTCCCTCCAGTGTCCCCCTGTGTGTGCGCTCTCCCTCCAGTGTCCCCCTGTGTGTGTGTGCCCCCCTGTGTGTGCGCTCTCCCTCCAGTGCCCCCCTGTGTGTGTGTGCCCCCCTGTGTGTGCGCTCTCCCTCCAGTGTCCCCCTGTGTGTGTGTGCGCCCCCCTGTGTGTGCGCTCTCCCTCCAGTGTCCCCCTGTGTGTGCGTGCCCCCCCTGCGTGTGCGCTCTCCCTCCAGTGTCCCCCTGCGTGTGCGCTCTCCCTCCAGTGTCCCCCCTGCGTGTGCGTGCCCCCCCCGCGTGTGCGCTCTCCCTCCAGTTTCCCCCTGTGTGTGCCCCCCTGTGTGTGCGCTCTCCGTCCAGTGTCCCCCTGTGTGTGCGCTCTCCCTCCAGTGTCCCCCTGTGTGTGCGTGTATCCCCCCCCCTGTGTGTGCGCTTGGTCCCCTTGAGTGTGGGGACCAAGGGGGCCCCATGATCTTCTATTGCCCGGGGGCCCCATGAGTTGTCAGTCCGCCCCTGTGCCCTACATATTTTCAGCTGTTTTTTTGTACTGTTTCATTGCAGATAGATATTCCAATCAGTAGGTTAGGCTAAATGGGAAGCCAGTGAACTTTACAGCAAACGTAAAATAGAAAGGATTTGTGCTCTCTATGAAATTTTGTAAGCTTCACATTCAAAAAGAACAAGACTGGTTTGTTTTTACAAGCGTCAGCTGCATAATAGTAAAATATGATGTGCAAATTACTTATTGTTATTCATTCCTACTCTAAATTGAGCCTTGAACTAAAAGCTGTTGTACTCAGTGAAGCCTGATTCATGTTATACTAACTCCCTCTTCTGGAATTGTTTGGTTCTTCAGGCTTCTCTACTCGCATTTTCCATATTTACAATATGTTCGATTACTGAGCAACTAAGGTGGTATCGTTATCTGAGTTTCCACAAAATATTTCAACCATGTCTTTGTTTTGTTTTGAACATTTTTTTTACTCAAATCGGTGAATTTCACTATTTGTTTTCTATCTACAGTTGTAAAGTAGTGTGTGCATTATGTATAGAGATTTAGGAGAGTTTTGGCAAATATAACACGATTAAACGATTCAGAAATACCACAGCTACAGCCCAGTAGATCATATGTTAAGGAAAATCCAGCTTATACAATATATTTCCAAGCAATATAAAAGGTGCTAAAATTGACACTTTGTAATCTACATGCTGTATATTGTAAAGGGATTTAGGAAGGACCTGTTTGCTATGTTTATCTGGACCATTAAGCCAAGCTCATGTTTTCTGGCAGCATGAAGTGTTCTAAATTCATCACTCATAATATAATGAATTATGATGTGTGGGACATACAGTAACACCATGATCAGCAAGGTCCTGCTGTTGCTAAATGTTTGGGAATAAACATATAAGTATCACTGATGTGCTTAAGCTGCTAAATTCAACAAGTATGCAAAACAAAAAAAACTAATTGGGCAACATTAAAAGAAAAACGAATTGTGGCGATTTTGCTTTGAAATTTTTAAATGTAGGAATGTAGTATTTTTCTAAATTCCATTCTGGATTTTTTGTGATTCTGTAGGAAGCAGTTGGCTGCAGTCAGCCTACCTATATGTATTTCGACATGAGTGTTCTCAAAGCATAGAGTGTTTTTTCTCAGATACTTGCTGTTTCAGTGTGCTACAGCAGGGTGTACTAGAGAGGTGGCATTCTTTATTATGGATATTTTGTGACTTGGCTAGTCAGTAGTCTTGGGGGACTTTGTGAGCTGGCAGGGAAAGTAATAAATACATGAGACACTTCCTGGAACATGGTCTTTCCTTCTGGGATTCTACCTGGTAAGGATGCTGCTGTGGGAACTGTCTTTATTCCAGGCCTTTGGGCCTAGAGAATGGAGTGCTTCAGGAATCTCACCTCCTGGGAGGAAACTCTGAAGATGTGGTTGCAAATGATGCCCTGTGCTGGCCTGGAGGAGACAAGCTGTAAATGTCCCCCATAAGAGTGTTGGGGAGTGACTGACTGAATTGATGGTATGCGCAAAGTTTCCATGCTGTCCTTGGAACATAAAGATTGAGATACCACTTAAATCTCAACTACCAAGGAGCCACATTCTAAGTCGGTTCTTGCCAGCATAGCCATGTGAGCAAGTGACCCAGAGAACCTAGAATGATGTGAAGAAGACCAGAGACTGTGTTACAGAGAGAAAAACCTGCACTTCCTCCACTCTCATTCCTACTTTTCATGCACTGGCCTTTAGGGGAGCACCTGGGGTTTGGGAGAATGGACAGCAAATTAAATCATTAGTGGTTCTGCTGTTTTAACATTTAAGTAATGTGAAATCAGTTCCAATTTTGACCTTGTATAATTATAATGTTACATACATGCGGAGTTCCCACTCAGACCTGACAGAGTCTTAAAAATAAACTTTTATCATATGCTACAATGGAAAAAAAATGCATTTTTTTTACATACAGGTCAGTGCAGATAAAAATTGTTTCATGAAGAGGAAGCTGATGGAGAACACTATCTTTTGTGGCCAACAATCATCTTTCTCCAACCAGTCTCACATCTGATTAGGGACCATTTCATTGCTTTAGCTACCAAGTGACTAATCTTCATTGCATTACAACACAATTTTTTTTTAAATTCATATGATGTGTAAAGTGTTTTTTAGTACAAAAAAAAAAAAAAATGCAATTTTGATGCACAGTTATGTAATAATGTAAAGTAATGATGCACAGATACCGGTTTTTTTTTTTAAGACAGAGTACAAGTACTGATACCTTTCAAGTACTCGCCGATATTGTTTACTAATACCTATTTTTAGTCTCAGTTCACATATATGTAAATTTGATGCGTTTTAAACCGAATTGAGTGAATTAAGTCCTGTATGTTTTCTTAACACTGCGGTGTGATCCCGGTTCTGAATCGCACATGTCATCAGTTTTAAACACGATTTTGTCTCTCCTGTATTATAGCTGATTGTTATGGATCCATGTCCTTACTACTGATGACTCATCAGCTTTCTGAGGGGTTCCTCACTGACCGCTGAATGTCAACAAAACAATTAAAATTGAGAGAAAAAAACAGCGTAGTGGCCTCCCCATTACATACCAGACCCTTTGGTCTAGTATGAATTTTAAGGGAACAAAATAAAAAAAGGGCGTGTGGCCCCCCAAATTAATACCTGACCCTTAGGTCTGGTATGGATTTGGAGGGGAACCCCACACTAAAACGTATAGAAAAAATGGTGTGTGAGTCCCCCCAAAATCCATACCAAACCCTAATCTGATCATGCAGCCATGCAGGCCAGGAAAGGGGGGGGGGGCAAGCAAGCACCCCCCCCCCTCCTGAACCATACCAAGCCAGATGCCCTCAACATGGGGTGATGCTTCGGGGGAAAAAAACAGGTCTGAACCAGACGCTGGCTCCCGCTGTCTGACAGCTCCCGTTGTCTGACAGCTCCACCACCTCCCCCACTAAATAAACTAAGGGGCGGGGCCTCCCAGTGAGACGGCAGAGATGTCAGACATCGGGTACAGAGCTCTTTCTTTTTCTAGGTTGGTGGTGGCCACAACGTTCATCCTGATTGATGCTGGATTTACTTTGGGGGACAATGTTAGTTTTTTTTTCTAAATGACTTGTCAAAAACTGTGTTTTTATTTATTTATAACCAGGTGCATGACACCTCCTGGACTTATCTCTATTATTTTCATCTGACAGGTTTATAGAATTCCTAGAAGACAGCTATTGCTGTAATTCGGGAAGCCTGAAGCTGGGTCTTGTGGTCTCGAAATTGCATGTTTAAAAGTAGAGTCGCTGCAACTCCCATGCCTGTCCTTCCCCTTTGCTGCCTATTCACACAAACCTTTGTATTTTGTGAATAGGTTCACATAATAGAAAGGCTTCTGTGATTGGGCAGTAAGAGGGGGGGAGCGGGCACGGTAGCTGCAGCGACTCTACTGTTGAACATGACGATGCCAAGGAGTTCGATAAATCTGGTGTCATGCACCTGGTTGGACTTACCTCATAGTGTGAATTTACTTTTTACAAAGGAGCTGAATTCCTGGAGTTCAGCTTTCATTGTACTGTCTAAAATCCACCTCTGGCCCCCCAACCCAAGCAAATATTTTTTGCTTATAATTTGTTTATGTGAAATTAAATGAGTGATAAGTGGGGCTTTACAGGGCCAGGACAGTGCTGGAGACTCCCCAGCTTCTTGTTCTGCTTTGTAATGTTTTATGTGCACCAGAAGACATCATGTAGTGTAGTGGAACCATGGGTGTCTGCACTGAGCTAGAAATGCAACCATTACACTTGGTGTTACATGGTGTTTCTCAGTGCATGTGCCAGATCATAGAGCTCATTTGGAGTACCAGATGCCAAAGCACTATGGCTAGGCTGACATTGTAAGTCCTGCCTACATATATATATATATATATATATATGTATATATATATATATATATATATATATATATATATATATATATATATATATATATATATATAAATAAATATATATATATATATATATATATATATATATATATATATATATATATATATATATATATATATATATATATATATATATATATATACACACACACACAATTGTTGTGAGAACAGGTAGAAGTGGTAATAAGAAAATTAAAGGTGCACTTATCCTTTGCAAAAGAAAATTGGGATACTTTTATCTATTAGATCCCTATCAGGGACAATGGCAGTAATGCACAGACAAGGAATTCTAGCTAAACAACATAGGAAGATGTAAAGAGCCCTGTGGGGGGAGGATACTGATACTAAAATAAAATAATAAACAGGTGAAGGAAAATACTATCAGATAACAATCCAAAGGAAATATGTGATTTGAACTGGTTCAAGGAAAATAACCCAAAATGGAAAAACAGAGAACTCCAAGTAAAGTAATTAACTTATGATGGTCAAGCCAATAGGTAGCTCACTGCTGGTCCACTAACTGATGGTGTTAATATCCAGTTCTTCATTTAGTACCCCTGGAGAAAAGCTTCTCCCATGGCCTTGCTCATTCTGCCTCATTTTCCCCTAGTACTTACGGTTACTCTGTGCCTCCAGGATACTGCATGCAAATCTTAGCTGGCAGGAATAGAAGGAGCCTAACCCCCAGCAGTTTAGAGACCTTGCAGGTAATATGATTAGTCAGATCACATGATCGCTGATCACTCAGTTCTATGTCTTCACTGAGCAGTCAGCTAACCCTGCATGCACTGGTTGGTGATGTCACATGGGGCGGTGACACCAAGCGACGTTGCCAGGTGACTCTGCCCCTTACCTATTTAAGAACTGTCACAACTGAGCAGGCAGTCGGCAGGGGGGGGCCTTTGTCACGCTCCAAACTTTTTTCTTCTCTTTTTTCGGGTTCAGTGGTGCGGTAGGCATCGTGATTGACGATAAATCTACATCAGGGGACATTGTTTGTGTGTGTTTTTATCTGTTTTTGACACTTTTTTTGGTGAATGAGTACAATGTACCCCATACTCATTCACATGGAGATGCAGCATCTGTGGGCCCCCTTGTTAAATCTTTCAGATAAACCCCCTGCAGACCCCCACAACCACAGCCCAGAGTTGCGCCATTCTGTCAGAGAGGAAGAGAGAAATCTTGTGTTCCTGCTAATCAGGAACAAAGATCTCTCTCTTCCTCAAGTTAAATCATCCCCCACACAGTTAGAAATAACTCCCTATTAGCACACTTAGCCCCTGATGTTAACCCCTTCCCTGCCAGTGTCATTTATACAGTGCCAATGCATTTTTTTTTAGCACTGATTACTGTGTCAGTGTCACGGGTCACCAAAAAGTGTCACTTAGTGTCCAATTTGTCCGCGAAAAGTCGCAGTCCCATTTAAAATCGCTGATCGCCGTCATTACTAGTCAAAGTAAAAATAAAAATGCCATAAAAATATTCAATAGTTTGTAGAAGCGATAACTTTAGCGCAAACCAATCAATATACGCTTATTACCAAAAACATGCAGCAGAATACATATTGAACTAGATTGATGAAATGAGATTAAAACAAAAAAAAAAAATTGGATGTGTTTTATAGCAGAAAGTTAAAAATGTTGTTTTTTTTTTTCAAAATCGTCTGTCTTTTTTTGTTGATAGCACAATAAATAAAAACCGCAGAGGTGATCAAATGGCACCAAAGGAAAGCTCTATTTGTGTGTAAAAAAGGACATACATTTTGTTTGGGTGCAGCATCGAATGAACGCGCAATTGTCAGTTAAATCAACGCAGTGCCATATCGCAAAAAATGGCCTGGTCATGAAGGGGGTGAAACCTTCCGGGGCTGAAGTGGTTAAATCAGTTTTCAAACATGTTTGCGGGAGGCGGCCTAATCCCTCGCGATTGCCTTGTAACTTCAGGCCAGCCATTGCTGACAATGCAATCCACTGTGGATCATGAGTCAGCAGCTAGGACCACGTGAAAGATGCCTTAGGGTGTACATAGCTTTTTCAACCTCTTACACATTATTTCTATTCAATTCTTGGATGTGTGTTAACCACATACCTAATCTGGAAGAATATAAAAACTCATCATGCTACCCAATAAATTAACCTGAATTCCCAGATGCTTGGTTGATGCATTGAACATCTTCTCTTATTGTCCTGGAATTCACAGACACAGCTATTGTCATCTGTTAAAGTACTTTCATTGATCTCTTTTTTTTTGCAGATCAGATTGATCCTATGAAAATAAAATACCCTAGGAAAAGACACATTTTGGTTTCATGGCAGCAGCAGAACTGGCTGTGATTTTTTTGTTTTGATCTTACACAGCCTGTTCTATCACGATTTGCCAGCTAGAGGTTAGTAGAAACAAACAATTTTACTCTGCAGTGTGGACAAAAAGCAAATGTAAGCCAGCTAACTGCAAAGTTTGGATCTGATATGAAACACTGCAAGGGGAAGCCTAGATTACAGTTATGTTATATTTATTTCTGCGTGACTTCAACATGATTGCAATTTTATCACTAGTTTAGAAAAAAATAACATACTAACACTGCCTATCAGAACCTATGATGGTAAAAACTGCAAACAGGGAAATTAAAGAAAAAAAAGCTCTCTCTTGTTAATATTATCACTACTATCCCAAAAAATCGACTTACAGGAAAAATTGACAGTACTGTCTGGAATCAGTAAAGGAATATTTAAAGTATACTTAAAGCGGACCTTCAGTAATTTTTTCAACTTTCCATCTATTAAATCCTCTGCCCTTGTTGTTTTAACTTTGGATAGTAAAAATTTTTTTTTTTTTTCTGCCAGTAAATACCTTATACAGCCCACTTCCTGTTTCTTGTCTGCTAAAAAGCCTAGGCTTATGACATCATGCACAGCTCTCTCTCTCTCACTTTCCTGAGAGTTTGCCAGGAGGGGGGGGGGGGGGGGGGTGTGAGTCATAAGAAGGCCAATGAAAGCTGCAGAGCTGGAGGTGTGCCTCTGTATGTCGGTGTAAATCCAGGAAGTGAACAGGCAGCAGCTTCAGCTGCCCACAATTAAAATGGATGCAGCCAGACTCAGTGGAGGTAGATTTCTGCAGAATATTTGGCAAGTACAGAATCACAGTATATATAAAATAATATGCAAAGTGGTTGGAGGGAAGCTTCAGAATGATAAAGATGTTTTTATTACAAATTATGTGAGGAGACTGCAATTCCTCTTTAAATACAGAACTTAGTATTTCTTTTTGGATAGATTAGAGAGGGATTAGAACACTTTTTTTTTTATTGTAAACAGAAAATGCAGCGCTGGATAGTGGAAAATTATAAATTACCAGTTAACGTGACCCAAATTGATTGGTGAAAATAATAATAATTCAAACAAAATGCATAATCAGTTAATATGAATAACCCAAAATGATTAGTCAAATAAATGTTCAAACAAAGTTCATACTCAATAAATGAAAAAAAACCCCAAATGGAGGAAGTGAATAAATAAATACTCAAACAAAGTTCATATGTGAAAAAATTCGAAAAGTCCAAAGTGATTAAAGGAAATGAACAAATGAATTCATAAAAGTTCCTGTGAAATCAATCCAAAGTGTAGCTGTTGGTAGTAGTGCAGCCCATCACCACAGAGATAAAGCAGAAGGGGGGGGGGGAGGCTTACCAGAAAGCCAGCGACCGCCCTTATTCAGGGGGGTCAAACTGAGCTTAAGATGAACAGCCTTGGTGCTGTTGGGGATATCCCACGTCCGAGTCGATATCCGACGGCAACGGATCTCCTCACGAATGGCGGCTGTTCGCCGAAAATCAGCCCTGATGACGTCAGTTGTGACGAAACGCCGTAGGGTTCGTTACGTACGATCGTACTGCGCATGCGCGAGTATTGTCCCATAGACCGAACGGAGCCGCCATTACCTTGCAAGGTTTTTTTTTTTTTCGATTTTTTTTGTTATGCTATTGTGGCTAATTCAATAAACCCACTGGAAACGTCTACACTATTCGAGTCCCCTTTTGTTTTCTATCTATATCATCCATCCATCCGGTCGTTATACTGCCAGTGACGCACGAGGATTTTCGGCGAACAGCCGCCATTCGTGAGGAGATCCGTTGCCGTCGGATATCGACTCGGACGTGGGATATCCCCAACAGCACCAAGGCTGTTCATCTTAAGCTCAGTTTGACCCCCCTGAATAAGGGCGGTCGCTGGCTTTCTGGTAAGCCCCCCCCCCCCCCTTCTGCTTTATCTCTGTGGTGATGGGCTGCACTACTACCAACAGCTACACTTTGGATTGATTTCACAGGAACTTTTATGAATTCATTTGTTCATTTCCTTTAATCACTTTGGACTTTTCGAATTTTTTCACATATGAACTTTGTTTGAGTATTTATTTATTCACTTCCTCCATTTGGGGGTTTTTTTTCATTTATTGAGTATGAACTTTGTTTGAACATTTATTTGACTAATCATTTTGGGTTATTCATATTAACTGATTATGCATTTTGTTTGAATTATTATTATTTTCACCAATCAATTTGGGTCACGTTAACTGGTAATTTATAATTTTCCACTATCCAGCGCTGCATTTTCTGTTTACATATATCTCGTTTGTGCCCTATACCGGGGTTATTAATGTCCAGCTGCAGGATCTACCTTCACGGTTCTTTTTGGTTCAATTTCCTCATTAACACAATTTTTGTCAATAAGTTTTCTTTTCTCACCTAGCGCAAATTCTTTCTTTATATCTACTTTTTTTTTTATTGCTGTCTGTGTCCACGTTAGCAAAGTTCACCCTCCATATTAGTCCTAGTGACTTAGTCCTAGTGACCAATTTCACTGAAAGGGAAATACGGTAAGATCCTACATTTTGGGCTTTAACCACAAAAGGATTGCAGGGGAAATCTTCCAATGGGGACACTAGTTCTGGTGACCTTAGTGACAAATGGGGATTGTCTCACTTTGTAGGAATTTTCTCACACTTCCGCTTGTAGTTATGGGTCAGTAAGTAAAGGAAACTCTTCCTAATGGGACAAAGTTGACAAAAAAAAAATCTGACAAAGGTCATAATCCTTGCTTAAAGCGTTTGTTAACCCAAAAAAGATCCTGTTCTTTTAAAGCTTGTTATACAGCACAGTGCTTGTGCTGTGTCATTTGCCCCCCTGTATACCCTAAAAAACCTGGCTGATCCTGCCAGTTTCTGCCCTCCCCCCTGTAAACTGACAACGGTTTATCATGGCTGATGAGCCCTGATGCCGTGGTCAGTTTACGTGCCTCCGTCATCAGCAGCCCTGCTCTCTGTCTCCTCTGTCCTCCTCCCCCTCCCTGTTTGTGAGCTCCGTGTTCGCCCCCTCCCCTTCTACTGCTTAAATTAGGGTACAATTTACATTATCCTCTTGGTTGATTAATCTAATGTCCCTCTGTGACTGTGCTTTATAAAAAATGCAGTTATACACCTTGTTTACAGAAGGTCACGTGATTGCAGATCTGCACTTTGTAAACAAGGTATATAGCTGCATTTTTTATAAAGCACAAAGGGGGACATTAGATTCATCAACCAAGAGGATAATGTAAATTGTACCCTGTGGGTTAACAAACACTTTAAAATGGATCGAAATTTGTCTGGTTTAGCAGGGACTGGAGAAATTTCGATCCAGCCATGGCTGTTCTACTCGAGAGAAGTCGATCATTGAAAAGTCAGTGGTAAAATGTAGGGTTGCCACCTTTTCTTCATGCCAAACCCGAACACGTTAGTGGCGTACGGCAATTTTGTTTGTAGTATACACTATAGGATTGCAAAAGACTTTAAACACCTTTGGGTGCTCCAGGGAGAGTAGTAATGTGGTGTGCTACACGTGTCAAGGCGAACAGTGGGTGTGGCCAAACTGAGTTAACAGATGGCAACAGATTTGTGGGTGACTAGCTCTGTTACTTGGGAAGCCACAGTTCAATATGAATAATGTGTCTGGGTTTCAGGTGGACTGAAACAAAGACACATACGTCAAAACCTGGACTGTTCGGGGGGAATCCCAGAGATAGGTAGCAACCCTACAGGGTGCTCCAACTTCCTTGGGTCACTTTAATATCCATGGGTTACTCAGTTTATTGGGGCACTCTAATATCCATGGAGTACTCTGCCTATGGGGCATTCTAACCTCCATGTGCGTCTATAGAGTGCTCTAACATCCATGGGGTAATCTGTCTATTGGGTTACTTTAGCATCCATGGGGTGCTCCAATGGTTATGGAGTGCTCTGACCTCCATGTGTTGCTTTGTCTATGTGATGCTCTAGTTTCTGTGGGTCACTCTAGCATCCCTGGGGTGCTCTAACATCTCTTGGGCACTCTAATCTCCATGAGTTGCTCTAATCCATGGAACACTCTAACCTTTGCTTTGTCTATGGGTGCTCTGACATCTATTGGTCACTCTAGCATCCATGGGGTGCTCAAATGTTTATGGGGTGCTCTAACGCCTATGTGCAGCCCTAAGTCTATCTTTAGCTGCATAACCAGCCATTCCTACCAGCTGTTTTTACTTTTTGCACAACGCATCACTGATTATGCAAATATATATCCAAAGGTCTAAGAAACCATAATTTTGGTTGAGTTTATAAAGATTAATGGTGTTGCACTACCCTTTAACCACGTGTAGAAACATATATTTTAAATAGATTATATAAAAAAGTAGTAATTAAATCCACAATCCTGGTGCTGCAAATCTATAAATACCAATAAAAATGTACACCAAACTATTATCGCATATGTTGAAATATAAATGTTGAATACATACAGTCAGGTCCATAAATATTGGGACATTGACACAATTCTAATCTTTTTGGCTCTATACACCATCACAATAGATTTGAAATGAAACAAATCAGGTGAACGGTGTAGGAATTACAACAGTTTGTACATGTGCCTCCCACTTTTTAAGGGACCAAAAGTAACAATCATCCATCAAACTTTCACTTTTTAATACTTGGTTGCAAATCCTTTGCAGACAATTACAGCCTGAAGTCTGGAACACATAGACATCATCAGACGCTGGGTTCCATCCCTGGTGATGCTCTGCCAGGCCTCTACAGCAACTGTCTTCAGTTCCTGCTTGTTCTTGGGGCATTTTCCCTTAATTTTTGTCTTCAGCAAGTGAAATGCATGCTCAATCAGATTCAGGTCAGGTGATTGACTTGGCCATTGCATAACATTCCACTTCTTTCCCTTAAAAAACTCTTTGGTTGCTTTCGCCGTATGCTTCGGGTCATTGTCCATCTATACTGTGAAGCACCGTCCAATGAGTTCTGAAGCATTTTGCTGAATATGAGCAGATAATATTGCCCGAAACACTTCAGAATTCATCCTGTTGCTTTTGTCAGCAGTCACATCATCAATAAATACATGAGAACCAGTTCCACTGGCAGCCATACATGCCCACGCCATGACACTACCACCACCATGCTTCAATAATATGCTTTGGATCATGAGCAATTCCTTTCCTTCTCCATACTCTTCTCTTCCCATCACTCTGGTACAAGTTGACCTTGTTCTCATCTGTCCATAGGATGTTGTTCTAGAACTGTTAAGGCTTTTTTAGATGTTGTTTGGCAAACTCTAATCTGGCCTTCCTGTTTTTGAGGCTCACCAATGGTTTACATCTTGTGGTGAACCCTCTGTATTAACTCTGGTGAAGTCTTCTCTTGATTGTTGACTTTGACACACATACACCTACCTCCTGAAGAGTGTTCTTGATCTGGCCAACTGTTGAGAAGGGTGTCAATTACTTTTGGTCCCTTAAAAAGTGGGAGGCACATATACAAACTGTTGTAATTCCCACACCGTTCACCTGATTTGGATGTAAATACCCTCAAATTAAAGCTGAAAGTCTGCAGTTAAAGCATACCTCGTTTCATTTCAATCCATTGTGGTGGTGTATAGAGCCAAAAAGATTCGAATTGTGTCGATGTCCCAATATTTATGGACCTGACTATACCAATGTTGTAAAGAACATTCAAAATAATTAAATCCACAATCTCAGTGCAGTGAATCATCAATAATTTGTAAAGTGCATGCTACAAATTTGTGGTTGCACACATTTTTATTTGTAGAATGCAGCTTGATTTTTATTGATGATTCACTGCACTTGAGATTGTCGATTTATTTATTTTGAATTAAATTTTTATGAAATTGACAACATTGGTATAACATGTTGGAGCACATTTTATCGGTATATTCTAATCAGTAGATTTGCAGCATTGGTATTGTGGATTCAATTATAATTTTTATGCAATTCATTTATAATATTTCAACAAATGTGGTAATATTTTGGAGCATTTTTTTTTGGTATTTATAGTTTTACTGTACTGGGATTTTGTATTCAATTGTTACTTTTGTATACAATTTATTTAAAATATGTTTTTGCATGTGGTTAAAGGGTAATGCAACACCATTAATCTTTAAATATTTAGTTGTGGAATGTGGGAATACATTTGGATGTGAGTAAGTGGCAGCACAGTAGTATATTGTAGACAGGGCCAGTGCTACCATTAGGCAGACTAGGCAGCTGCCTAGGGCGCCGGACAATGGTTTATATAACTCCTGCACTGTCAGTCCACAGAGCTTGCAACTAACACCAGGCAGCCGATATGGCATGTTTGAAGCAGTGCCCCCGCCCCCCCCCCCCATCTCCACTCTGACACTGTGTGACATGGGTCCACTGTACAGTCCAACACTCCCCCCCCCGGGCCCTGCTGCTCTGATGTGTTTCCACTACAGAACCCATCCCTAGCCCCCCAGCCCCCTCTCCGCTCTGCGCTCTGATTCGGAGCGGAGATCATTCTGACAGTGAGTGACAGTGTCCAGCCCACCCCCCAAGGCTCTCTCCACTCTGATATTATGTGTCAGGGAAATACCAGGCCTCACCGCCGGGTTCCAGGGTTGCGCACGCGCGGTAGAGCAGCGCAACGAATGTCACAGGTACGCCGGGTAACGGTGCGCATGCGCGGGTCCGCGGCACTCGGGTATCTGACACAGCCCAGCCAGTACGCCTCACCGCTGTGCGCGGCGCTGACAGAAGACGAGTGCGCATGCGCACTCGTCCGGGTATCCCACCTGACCATTTACCTGGCCTATAAAAGGCCTCCCCTGTTTGCTTTCAAATTGCTGGTTTGTTGTCTCTTCTGAGTCCTGTCTCCAGTCCAGTATCCTGTATCCTGTATCCTGTATCCAGTACCCTGTACCCTGCATCTGCTTGACTACCAGTGCCGACCCGGAATCCGTCTGACCACCGCTGCCGCTACTTACCTGTGTTTGACCCCTGGCCTGTTTCCTGGATACTTCTACTGCCTGATTACCTGTGCTTGACCCTCGGCCTGTTTACTGGACATTCTGTGAGTTACTTACCTGTGTTTGACCCCTGGCCTGTTTCCTGGATACTTCTACTGCCTGATTACCTGTGCTTGACCCTCGGCCTGCCTACTGGACATTCTCTGAGTTACTTACCTGTGTTTGACCCCTGGCCTGTTTCCTGGATACTTCTACTGCCTGATTACCTGTGCTTGACCCTCGGCCTGCCTACTGGACATTCTCTGAGTTACTTACCTGTGTTTGACCCCTGGCTTGCTTCTTGGATACCTCTACTGCCTGGTTGCCTGTGTTTGACCCTCGGCCTGCTTGCTGGACTATCTCCTGCTTCTGGTGCTTGATCTCCTGCTCGGTGTTCTGGACTTGCAGTTCTCCCATGCTCCTGAGGGTCCTCCTTCAGCATATGCTTTGGTACCTCTGCAACCTCTACCTGATCACAGCCCTGCCAGGTGTCTACTCCCAGTGCAGCTTCAGCCTCTCCAGGTCAACGTCGCTACTGCACACCACCTGCAACACTCCTGCTGGCAACCCGTGCATCTTTGTGCCCGGTGTCCTCTGTACCCACTCCAGAGGCATCGTGCGCTTAGTCGCAAGGGGAGCAGCTCTCAGCATATCGGCCCGGGTGAGTACTCGTGACATTATGTGTGTATACAACACCATCAGTGCACCCCCCATGACGCTCTCCATCGCGCCGCTCTGATGTGTGTGTCCAGCATGCAACCCCCCCTCCAAGAACGCTCTCCTGACCGTGTCACACACACACTCACACTGCTGGAGCGGAGTAAATCATGCTGGGACAACATAGTGTGGTGCCTGGCGGTGGCTCTCCGGGCTTGGGGTCAGGTGGAATCGGAGCCTGGAAGAGGCATCCGACACAGAGGCAGGTACAGCATAAAGCAGAATTTTAGATTGTTCCGACTGTGCAAGCGAGGAACAGGCAGCAAGCAGCACAGGGTCACGTCGATACAAGTTTGCTCACATGGTGTGGTGAGTAAAAACTGTTGCTGTCTGTCTTAGATAATGAAATTGTAAATTATATAATGACAATGACATGCAATTTGCAAATGTTTGTGTATATGTTGTGGAGATGCGACCCCATCTCACATAAACATCCCAGGAAATGCAGTCAGTGCTCAGACCTGGAGACGGCTCCGCCCAGCAGACAGGAAGTCTGGCCAGGAGGTTGGGAGAGTTCCAGGAGATAGAGACAGGAGCCTAAGACTGGAGGTGGCAGTCTGAAGCAGGCAGGTGTAGCCTGCGACTAAAGCAGCACGAAGCTGACAATGAGTAAGCCAGGAGGCTATCGTTTGGTTATGCAGTGATGGTGGAACCCCCTGCGAGGGAAGATTTCTGTTGGTTTGAACTTTTTCGTTTCCTTTAAATAAAAGTGGGCTGCCATGCCCACGTTTCTGAAAAATCGCATGCACCACTTGTAGCTAATCACCCCGGATCGTCACAATTGGTGGAGAAATTGGCGTTGGGCACGGATGCCGTTGGTCCAGATCCTCGCATGCTGGAAACCGTGAGTGTCAGAGACTGTGTGTATTGCTGTTGCTGTGTGAAGCAAAGTGATGGGTGCTGTGTCTCAGCTGTAAGGAGACAGTACGCAAAAAAAATTTTTTTTGAAGGAACTCTGCATCTGTTGCTGCAAAGATGCATGTTGTTGCCCGTAGCAACAAAGGCAAGGTCAGGCGTGAGACCTATGGCCAATGGTGGAATGATCCTGATGAGAGTTCTGGCTGGTGGGCTCAGGAGGATTGTTACTGGAGAAGCTCTGCAGGGAGAAGGCAGTCTCCCATAGCAACCAGTGAAGTGTCGTCTGAATGGTGGGGCTCCTATGAAGTGGTGGCTCACTGTTCCCACAAAGAGGGCTGGGAAGCCCGAGAGTCTTTCATTTCACCCGGTAACCGCATGGGGAAATGCAGCAGGAGAAAGCAACAGGCTGACTGGAAGTTCAAGAGGAGAGTGGTTGCCCGTAGCAACGCCTGTGATTCCAAGTCTGCAGACTGGGTGAGAAAGACTGATTATGTGACTGTGCACACGGGAGTGGAAGTGACCCCAAATGGGAGATCCCCTGTTTGTGCTAAAAAGGACTTGCCTTGCTGCAGTGACCTGTTCAGTGGGGAGGCAAGTGTTAAAGTTAAAAAGCTTGAGGTCTGCAATGAAACTCCATCTGCTCATGCTGATGAGGGTGGGGAACAGCAACATGGTGTGGTTGAAAATGTGTTGCCACAATGCAGGGTAAAACAAAGTCATGTGTTTAATGCTGAGAAGTGTAAAACTGACAAGAGCAGTGTTTCAGATGCTATTGAGCCTCTTGGTCTGTCCAGGTCTCATTGGGATGATGTAGCCCAACAGAACAATACCTACTGGGATGATTTGGCCAAGAGACTAATAGCAATGCTGAAAGACGCTTTTGCTGCTAAAAGAGTAGTGGATGCTATGGCTGCTGTGCCAGGAGAGGTGTCTGCAGAACAACCTATAGGCCAATATGCACGGGTTGTTGCAGAGACTAATCCTCTCATGACTGAAGGTCCCAGCGAGTGTAAACACACAGCGGAAATTGTGTCCACATTGATAAAAAGAGAAAATGTGTATTTTGTGACAGACATGCTTAATGAAATGTTAGCATCATGGAGTGTACAACCAGTATATATCCTGCCATCCTCTCCTGTGTTTGGAGAACTGGTACCACGGGGTATGGCTGATTGGTGCTGGATATTGCAGGCTGTACTGTGCAGAAATCGCAAATGCTTGAATCGTTTACTGCAATGTTTTGCATTGATGTGGAAAGTTGTCTCACAGTGTGCTGGATTGCTTCATACAAAGATTGTGTATGACAAGCACTCTGGAGCCCTGTTAGACAAGGCAGAGGTATTGGAAATACCAGCGGTAACAGAAATGGTGAAAACTGCTGTGGAAAAAAGTGTTGTGCAAGAACAGTCGCTGATGGAGTGTTGGACAACAGGGGGCGATGTGAAACTTTGGGAAGGTCCCATAGAGAGTAACTGCTTCCCTGTGTGTGGTCCCTCCTCAGACACTGTCCTAGCAAGTGATGGGACCAGAGTTCCTGGTGGCTTTGAACTGGGTCATTTTGAGAAAGCGGTTGCCAGGGGTAACTACGCAGGTATCAACGAACCTGAAAATCAAAATGCACTGGGTAAAATTGAGACTGATGTCAAGGTAGGACCCCTACAGTTTTGTCAGAGTAGATCTGGGGGAGGTGAGAAGAAATGTAAGCTCCCAAAAATTAGGAAGAAGTCCGCATGGAAGCATACCCGGAAAAAGAGGTGGGTGGAGTGCCCCTTTAGGAAGAGGGGTTTTGTATTTCTCCCTCCGGTGCGAAACAGGGGGGGAGGATATGTGGAGATGCGACCACATCTCACAGGTGCATATAAGCAGCACATGCCTGATTTTGGCAGGAATACTGATTGCACACCTGTGGGCTGGGTTCATAAACATCCCAGGAAATGCAGTCAGTGCTCAGACCTGGAGACGGCTCCGCCCAGCAGACAGGAAGTCTGGCCAGGAGGTTGGGAGAGTTCCAGGAGATAGAGACAGGAGCCTAAGACTGGAGGTGGCAGTCTGAAGCAGGCAGGTGTAGCCTGCGACTAAAGCAGCACGAAGCTGACAATGAGTAAGCCAGGAGGCTATCGTTTGGATATGCAGTGATGGTGGAACCCCCTGCGAGGGAAGATTTCTGTTGGTTTGAACTTTTTCGTTTCCTTTAAATAAAAGTGGGCTGCCATGCCCTAAAAACACAGTCTGGAGTGGCACGTTTCTGAAAAATCGCATGCACCACTTGTAGCTAATCACCCCGGATCGTCACAATGTATATTCACTGATCTGACAAATCACAAATGCCAAGTATGTACAGAGCCCCCCTGTGAGGCTGGTTTGATTGGTAGTGGTGAAGTGGCATTGATGGGCACAGCTGAGATTGTATTTGATGGGCACAGGTGAGGCAGCATTGATGGGCACAGCTTATACTGTATTTAATGGGCACAGGTGAGACTGTATTTAATGGGCACATGTGAGGCTGCATTTGATGGGCACTGGTGAGGCTGCAATTGATGGACGCTGATGGGAAGCGTTTGATGGCTCATTAAAAAGGTGGGGTATACATGGGCAGGGCAAAGGGGGTGGAGTCAGGGGTGGAGCCAATAGGGGGCGGCAAAATTAGGTTTTGCCTAGGGTGTCAAAAATCCTTGCACCAGCCCTGATTGTAGACAATACCATGAGTTTACTGCGTAGAATGCATATTGAGTAGAATGCATGGGCATGTTGCTTCCTTCACCTCTACCTTCCCTGGTGCATGCTCAAGACCACACTTTCTTCACTCCTGCACTTAGCATCCTCTGAGCCAGCAGCATCATCCTCCCCGCACACATCATGAGAACCGTGCATAGCCGCTGCAAAAAACTGTACAATGGAATCGCCCGACTCGTCCTAGCCCCATCCCCCGCCCAGCAGGAGGGACATATTGGAATACAATATCTATCCGCGCAGTGCCCCACGGCTGAAGCAATTTAGCAAGGGAGCATCTGAAAAGTTCAGCATTCTGTTATTTCGGCACTTTGGGAGCTGCTGCAGTGGGAAGCTTCTGGGCCACAGCCCGGCATAAATAATATGTCCGGGTATCAGTCAGGCTGAAATCCAGACACATGATTCAATTCCCAGACTGTCCGGACAGGTGGCTGAATCCTGGACAGGTGGCAACCCTAGATAAATGGTTTGTCTTAACCCTCTACTGCTGCTGCTGGGCAGCTTGGTCTGCTAAGTTAAGTTGAAAAATAACACATTTACTGGCTGAATCACCAGGTGAAAATAAAGGAAAAATGCTTAAAAAAAAAAACGAATTCAGCTACCACATCTAAAGCCCCATACACACGGTCGGATTATCCGATGGATTCTGTCCTATCGGACAATGTTGTCGTAAATTCCGACCGTGTGTAGGCACCATCGGACAGTGTACGTCGGATTGTCCGACGGACAAAGTCCTATCTCCTGCTGGATAGATTTTTCGACAACAAAGTCCGATCACACCAAATCCGATCGTGTGTAGCGTAGTCCGACGGACAAAGTGCTACGCATGCTCAGATCACATTACAAGACCAAATCTATTGGCTACTAGCCTCTACGTAGTCCCGTCATAGGCAACAAACGTCACCACGTTCAGAATGATCGGATTTTCCGACAACTTTGTCCGATCGTGTGTATGCAACACCAACATCGGACAAAGTACGACGGACATGATCCGACGGACCTGGTCCTCGGATAATCCGAGCGTGTGTATGGGGCATAAGAATTGGTATGTTGCAATAAATTAAATTTTTGATTTTTGGTTTACATATGCTTTCATTTGAAGTCATCTTAACTGCCAACTTGGAATCATGAAACAGCCAAGAATGTCACCATTTGGCTGGAAATATATGAATATAATATAAAATATTCATATGCAAAGTTTCACATTTACTGAAAAAATATATTTGCAACAATTATATTTATTGTCCTGACTGTCTTACTTCTAGGGATGGGTGAATGGTTTGGCCCAAGCATGAGTTCGCCAAACACCCGAATTTGCAGGGTGTTTGCCGGGTGTTTCGCCCCGACGAACCCCCTGCAATGCACTGAGCGCTGTATGGTGCATTTTGCACCCCGATTGGGCAAACCTTCAATCCCCACCTAATCAGGGTGAAATGTAAGCTGGTTATTAAGGAGCAGGGCCGGGAAGCCGGCCGTGGTGTCCTTAACAACCGATGAGTCATCAGCTGTCTCTGAGTTTCCCCAGCTGAATAATAAAAATAAAGAAAAAAAGGGCATGGGGTCCCCCCTTAGTCCATACTAGGCCCTTCGGGTCTGGTATGGATTTGGAGGGGAACCCCATGCCAAAATGTAAATTACAAAAAAAATGGCGTGGAGTCCCCCCCCACAATCCATACCAGACCCTTATCTGGGCATGCAGCCTGAAAAGGGGGGGGGTGAGTGAGCACCGACTCCTGAACCATGCCAGGCCACATGCCCTCAACATGTCTCTGCCCCCCACCCCAAAGCACCATGTTCCCATGTTGATGTGGACAAGTCCCTCATCCCCACAACTGTGGCCGGTGGTTGCGGGGGTCTGCTCATGTGAATGAGTAAGGTGTACAAAAAGTAGCAGAAAAAGTAAAAAAGCAAGAGTCAAGTTTTTGACAAGTTTTTGACAAATATTTTATTAAAAAAAAAAAGTCCCTCGATGTAAATCCATCATCAATCACGTCGCCCGCCAACCCAAAAAAATCAATAAAAAAAAAACACTCCGCCTTCTGGGACGGCCTTCCGCTGAATGCCTCCTCTGCTTTGACAGTTCTTAGTTAGGTAAGTGGCGGGGCCACCTTGCAATGTCACCTGATGGCCCCACACCCTTGTGATGTCACAGGCCCAGCATTCACCAGGCCATGATGTCAGAAGGGGGCGGTGCCACTGGGTGATGTAGCCAGGTGGCCCTGCCCCTTACCTATATAAGAAAGCGCAGAGGAGACATCCGGCGGGAGGCCGTCCCAAAAGGTGGAGCGTTTTTTGTTTCTTTTGCGGGTCTGCAGGCGGCGTGATTGATGATAGTTTTACATCGTGGGACACCATTTTTTTTTTTAACAAAGAATTTGTCAAAAAATTGGTGAAAGGGTAAGGGTATTATGTACCCAATACACATTCACATGGGGGGAGGCTGGGATCGGGGGCTTCCAGATTCCGGTAAGCCCCCTGCCCGCAGACCCCCATAAACACCGGCCACAGCTGGGTGGATGAGGCCCTTGTCCCCATCAGAGCCCCCTGCCCCAAAGCACCCACCCCCCTATGTTGAGGGCATGTGGACTGGTATGGTTCAGGAGAGGGGGCGCTCGCTCGTCCCCCCTTTCTTGACCTGCCAGGCTGCATGTCTGGATAAGGGTCTGGTACGGATTTTGGGGAGGACCCCAAGAAGTTTTTTATTTTGGCGTGAGGTCCCCCCTAAAATCCATACAAGACCTAAAGGGCTTGGTGTGGACTGGGGGGGTGACCCCACGCCGTATTTCTCTTTATTTTTTCATTAGCCGGGTGTCGGCAATTGTAACTGCAAGTCATTTTAAATGGGATTTGACTTGTTTTTTTTTCTTTAGAAATGTAATTATTGCTGCAGCATGTTCTGTACATGTTTCAGATGTGCTACTTTACAGGCAGACTAAGGGTACCCCCCCCCAGACACTATATTTAAAGGAATTTCACATTTTTATTCTTGCACTTCAAGCATAGTAAAATCGCTGCTCCTGAAAAAACTATTGTTTTAAAAAAAAAAATTGCTTTGATACATGTTCCCCAGGCCAGTACCCAGACCCCATAACCCTTTTATGGCCAATTACTTGCATATAAGCCTTCAAAATGGGCACTTTTGATTTTTCCTGTTCTGCTCCTATAAACTTCAATGGGGTTCACCGTTCGGGTTAGAACATTTCCCCTGTTCAGGAGTTCTGCTGCTGTCTAACTACTGCTGTACTACTACTACTAATAATAATAATAAAAAAAATGAATTATTTACACAATAACTATTTATTCCCTTAAAGGTAAACCTTTACAGCCCATTTCAAATTGTAAGGTACAGTAGTGTGGTAATCAGCATTGTAAATGACACTTAAAATCGAACTCCGTGTTTCTTGTGACTTTAAGATAGATCATTTGGACCAAGCTGGTCCAAGCAAACTGTTTGCTTCAATAGCAGATGTGACTGCTGGGAGCGCTATGTAAACTGTATGTTACATCAGTATACAGCACTGTTTCAGCAGTTGTTCTTTGAACAAAAACGAGTTGGGGTGAGTGCTGCTCAGTCATTCACAGGAGGGGTGGTCAGATGACTTTACAATCTCCACCTCAGTCACTCAAAGGAAGCCTTGTATTCATTGATGAAATACAATGCTTCCTGTGAATGGCTGAGTAGTGCTCAGCCTGACTCAATTTGTTTTCTGGAAGCAGGATGGCTACCTTTCCAACTCTCCACCAATCAGAGGAAGCCCTGTATTTGTTGATGAAATACAAGGCTTCCTGTGAATGACTGAGCAGCCCTCAGCCCAACTTGATTTTGTTTCAGGAACAGACTGCTGTATATTGTATGTAGTTGATGCTACACACAGTTTCTACAGCGCTCCCAACGGGTGCATCTGTTAATGAAGAAAAATAATTCATTTAGAACAGCATGGACTGAAGTTAGGCTTTAACACTTTTCTTTTTCCCATAGGGCTCAAATACAGAAACCATTTTAATCTCATGCCGCTGAGCAATGCAACTCTGTAACAGATTAAAATTTATATACAAAATAAGGTGATTTACAACAAATCGTTAAATCCAACATCTGATTACCAATGTAAACCAACTTTTAAAGGCAATGTTTATTGCAACTAAATGTACAGTACCTGCAGCTTTCAGCTCTCCCAATACAGTCAGATTTTTTTGACCAGTGCTGGATTTATAAGGAGGCAACAGTAAAAACTGCTCCAGGCCCACCTACCAAGACTTTGTTCATAAAAAAAATGAACTTTTTTTCCCTTGAGACTTCAGTAGTGTTCATTGAGGTACCGGTAATTGTCCAGTTTGCAGCCTTTGCCAAGCTCCGGATATGTCTCACTTTATCTCAACAGACAGTTTTATTACACTTTGAAGGTCCTGCTGATACCTTTCTTAGGTGTTTATGTAGCTCTTAGAATAGATTTGAGCCTGATGGTCACTAGCTGTTTGGGAGAAAGGTCATTCAGCAAATTGACACTGATAAAGAATTATCTGAGAACCACAATGACCCATGAAAGACTAAGTGCTCGGTGTTTACTGGCTGTCCAGAGCAGTGTCCTCAAGATGATACAGATTGATGAGTTAGGCAGCCTAAAGATTATGGGACTTTCTTTCCTTCCATCATGGGTGGAAGGAAAGAATACTGTTCGATTCCTCCATCAACACAGTCAGTGTTGATGACATTGTGTTTTGCTGGCGAGGGGTCGTAGGGAGCCTTCCCAGCCAGCAGAACACAATGATTACTGCTATGGGCTATAGCTTGACAAAAATCTGACTGGCTTTTTGTACCCAAGTTGATCAATGGATCAACTTGGGTACAACCAGCCTGCTAATAGATGTACTGAATCTTGTCCGGTCCTTGTAGAACCAGCCGAGATTCAATCCATCTATGGCCAGCTTAAGGTAAAGATTTTGCAGATGCTAAGTGCAGGAATAAAGACTTTTTGTAAATATTGTAGTGTGATGCATAACTGTAATGTATGATTTGCCAATCACCTGTATATTCTTACAGTCAATAAAATTGAGACAAAAAAAATCAGACAAGTGACTACTTCAGAGACTTACATATACTTTTTTTTAGAACAAATGTGGGTTTATCATTAATTTCAGTTCATTTTTTTCTATGTCATGTAATTTAACTTCTATGTTGAGGGGCCCCCAATCTGGAAGTGTCCCAGGCCCCCCAAGCAATGCTGTATCTTGGCCTAGGCCAACAAGGCCCAGGCCTAGGGCAGCACTTTGCAGGGGGGCAGCATGAAAAGAGTCCCCAAGGCTTGCGCTACACGTTTAGTGTAGCTCCAGTGTGGACTGGGCCGGTAGGCAAATCGGTCTAGCTCCCCCATAAATCAGCCACATTGCTGCCGGTATAATAATACTGGCAGGGCCGTCATCAGGGGGGGGACAGCCCATACACATGTAGGAGGCTCGAGCGATGGACCCCAAACAATGAGTTATTGTGTGGGCAGGCGGCGTTCCGCAACTGGGCGGTCTCTGATTCTAGTTTTGACTGTCCTATCATAACAGCGAATCTCTTACCTGATTTCTCAGCTACAGAGAGACAGATGCCATGTCGGGAGGCTAAAAACTGTCAGCAAGTCAGCTGACGGGCTCCATAGCCAAACAGGAAGTGGAAGGAAATACCTGCATTTAAGGGACTTCACTGCCCCCCCCCCCCCCCCCCAAGGCCCTCAGAACTAGTGTCCCCACTGGAGAATGTCAGAGTCTTAAACGGGGGTTTGGCCTTGACGGGAAAGGGTGGGAAAGGGTGGGTCATATTTAAATTAGTGGGTGCACGAGTTTAGTCAGGCCTAGGGCAGCACAAAACAAAACCTAAATACACCATTGGCCCCAAGGTCTTAATCCGGCACTGTTCCTGACTGTTCTGATTTGGCAAAGCCCCCACTATTCCTGGTAGTGTTTAGGCTTGCCCACTGTCTCCTGTCTTTCCTACTGACCAGTGAGGCAACCCATCATAGTGATCTGCAGGAAAGCAGGGAGGGAGGGAGGGGACAAACTTTAACAATATTCGGAAGTCAATCTTATGTTCTGCAAGAACCTGACTAAGCCTCAGTTAACACTATGAGGCCTGTGTGAATCGTGCAGGAACCACACCACATTCCTGTACAATTCACATGCGATTCATTGCGGTGCAATTTGAGCTCATTCATTTTTGCACCAAAGTCGTGCATACACCAATTTTGGAACCGCACTACCAGATCGCATGGTACTTTTGTACCATGTGATCTAGTGCAGGCAAATGTATTGCATTTGCGACCTGCTTTTTTGGTGTCCTTAAGATTGCACTGACACCCGCTGCAGATCACAAGGGCAATGCGATTTTAATGTGGTGCAGGAAACAAGCACGAATCGCAGGGTTTTCAACCCCACATGGCTTAGTCATTGTTTGCCATGAGATACTTTTAGATTTTCATAACTAAGCCGCTTCCCATGGGGACACTGGACAAAGAGGAGGTTTGCAGATGCTGTTTGCGAATCCATTGCACAGAGCAGGTAAATATAGACATGTTTGTTATTTATTTTAATTTTTTTTTATTTTACCTTTACAATCACTTTAAAAGTTTGTTCATTAAGAAAATAAATTTGACACATAATTGTTTCAACAGTTCTTTTCTATTCAATTTTGCAGCGTTCTAATGCATTAAAGCTATATCTTTCAGTAATAAGAATCTTTAGGTTGATCGAGTCACTAAGCAAAACCAACTCGGCCAAACATGTCAGCTGGGAATTCCAGTAATATGGTCTGCTGTTGCAAGTTCTAATTTTCCTACCATCTATCATCGCATAAATAATTAGGTGATGGCAGAAAATAGAGATATACATCCATTCCAAGGTTTGAGGCTCCTAGGGCCTATGGTTCCGGAGATATGGGGCTCCTTGTGCAGCCTGTCAGAAGCTACATACAGAGCGGCCAGTTTAAATACAAGCTGGCACACTCTGTTTGCAGCAGACTGAGAGGATGAGCTCACAGTGCCTCTCCTCACTTCTTGTCAGAGGCACTGAGCTCAATGGAAAGCTTGGAGCCTTGGACCAATGGTAAAGTACCATTAGCCCCAGCTGTCCAATAAAAGACACATGCTCCCTTCCAGTCCAGCCCTCTTAATTACAAGGAAATACATGTGTTTATGGGTATACAGCTGACCCATAATCCCATGTTTTTCTCACACAGTTAAGAGGGAGAATGGCAAGCCATGCAGTATGCAGGGCGAACATGGGGGAGTATGAGGGGAATGCTGCTTTATTTTGCAGGTTGCTATTGGCTCCAGCAGGCTAGCAACAGCGCCTGGTTGGTGGAGGCAGCGGGCGCTCTAAAAGCCAGCGAAACCGGAGCTTTCAAAAGAGGGGACCGTCCGGCCGTTACCTCACTCTGAAGCAAGACCGGGACTCCTGCAGAGCTGACAGAATGGAGCACGATGCGTCCAGGGAGAGAGAATGCCTGCTTCGCCGCCTGATAGAGAAGGCGGAGGGCTCAGGAGGGGAGGAGTGGTTACAACAGTGCCTGGAGGCCGGTCCGAACACTGCCCCGCCTGGTCTGTCCCCCGTCATGGCCGCCGGTCTCATGGAGACAAAGATGGAGGAGCCCACAGCTGTCATGCTCAGTCCGCGCCAGCGGCCACAGAGGGGAAAGAAGAAAGCAAAGTCCTCTGCTTCTCCTGTCCCTCGAAAGAAGGAGAGATCCAGCAGCATTCCTCTCAGGAATGCCACCTCTAGCCAGGAGAAGTGCGGTCAGCCAGCAGCTTCCAGCAGCCTGAAGGAGGGGAGTTCGCCTAGTGGTGAGACTTGCTACAACATCCCTATTAATGATTTACATTTGTTAGTGACATCTTTATCTAGCCTGGTAAATGATATTAAAGGGGTACACACAGGTGGTACTGAGGAAAGAGAGGCAGAGGAAGATTTATATGCTTTTCATGGGCTGCACACAAATGGTGCTGGTTTGGATGTACATACAGGAGCACATATATATGGTGCTTTCCCTAATTCTAAAATTGACAATAGCTTTAAAGGGGCACAGCTGTCTGGTGCTATGTTGCAGAACACTAATTATGGTGGTATTAAAAAAGAAACTAATGGCGCACAGTATTCTGGTGCTTTTCAGGATAACAGTAATAACGCTGTTTTTGAGAGGGCACACTTAAGTGGTGCTATTCAGCAAGCTAGTGATGGCATGCGTGTGGACATTGTTAGCCCAGTGTGGCGACAATTGTCAGAAGCATGGGCGGAGGCTGCAAAGGTGTCAGCATGTGGGGGTTGGTTTGCTGCCTCACACAGGCAGGCACATGAATCAGGCGCTTGCTGCGCCGCGGGCAGCGGAGTCGTCATTTAGGCTTCCCATGCCGTGCGACATTTCTCCTTTGGGTTTTCACTTGTCAGATTCTGTCAAGGATAGGATTTGGAAGGGAGAATTTATTGATTTACTGTCTTTGTTACCCGCTTCCAAAGAATTCATGACTAAACATGATAAACGATTGGAGGAGAGGTCTGAGGAGGATCGCAGAAGATCAGTTCCAAAAACTTTTCAGAACTGGCTGCAGGCCTTTTGCATTTATGCGGCCGTGCTGGGGGAACGTTTTCCTGAGAAATGGTCAGGGCTTTTCCAACATGTGGATATAATTGCAGAGGCTTTTCGCCACTTTGGGGGTATAGCATGGGTCACATACGATGAGAACTTTAGGCAAAAGTTGGCCGTTCACCCAACGTTGCAATGGGGTTGCAAGGATGTGGGTCTGTGGCTGAACCTAATGCTGCCACAGAAGCCTCAATTTGCACCCCGGGCGGTGCCCCCGCAAAATAGTTTTCGCAAAGGTTGCTGTTTCGCCTTCAACGAAGGGCAATGTAAATTTTTTGCAAATTGCAGATATAGGCACGAGTGCTCCTACTGCAATGGTGCCCATCCAGCAAACAGGTGCTTTCGTAAATCCTGCACCCTGACATTGTTCAGGAGAAAATTGATAAGGAGGTCGCAGAGGGCAGGGTAGCAGGCCCTTTCGAACTACCTCCTTTTGAGAATTTTAGCCTATCTCCCTTGGGAATTGTTCCCAAAAAGGAACAGGGGAGTTTCCGACTCATCCATCATTTGTCCTATCCAGCAGATAGCTCACTAAATGATGAGGTCGCAGGGGTATTGGCCCCTGTGTCTTATGCATCATTTGATGAAGCATTGATGCTGTTGCGGCACTTTGGGCAGGAAGCTTTGCTGGCAAAGGCAGATATCAAGTCTGCCTTCCGGCTGCTGCCCGTGCACCCGCAAGGTTTTAATTCTCTGGGTTTTCATTTTCGGAATCGTTTTTATTTTGACAAATGCCTGCCAATGGGCTTTTCCTTATCATGTTTTTATTTTGAGGCTTTTTCTACATTTTTGCATTGGGCAGTGGCGCAATGCCTGCCGGAGTTTTTTTTTTTTTTTTTGCACTATCTTGATGATTTTTTGTTCATTGGTCCAGTGGACTCCCAGCTATGTTCCAAGTCACTGGACACCTTTTTTCTGACATGTGCCTCTTTCGGTATCCCTATTGCGCATGAGAAAACGGTTCTTCCGTCTTCTACAATTGAATTCCTGGGCATCACGATTGACTCCGAGCGCATGGAGTTTAGATTGCCTGAGGAAAAATTGCGCCGTATGAGATTGTTGATTTCAGTATTTTTGTCAAAACGTAAAGTGTTGTTGAAGGAAGCTCAGTCCCTGTTGGGGCTTTTTGCATTCGCAGCTAGGGTCATTCCAGTTGCCAGGATTTTTTCAAGGCGATTTGCCTTGGCTAGAAGTGGCTTGAAGTCTCCGTATTCACACGTTCACTTGTCTGCGAATGTAAAGGAGGACTTGATGGTCTGGGATTCCTTCCTTTCTAATTTTAATGGCTCTACAGTGTGGCAACTATCTCTTACGGACAATTTTCAATTGAATTTCTTTACAGATGCGGCTGGTTCATCAGGTTTTGGGGCCTTCCTGGACGGCAGGTGGTGTGCTTCAAAATGGCACTCCAGCTGGCTACATGAAGAAGTTCTAAGGAATATAGTCCTCCTGGAACTTTTCCCTGTAGTGGCGTCTGTTGTAGTATGGAAGGAGCTTTTTATGAACCGAAGGGTACTTGTGCATACGGATAGCAAAGGCGTTCTCTTTGCTATAAATATGCTGTCATCTAAGTCAGAAATGGTGGTCAAGCTCCTACGGTTATTGGTTTTACATTGTTTTCGTTATAATATTTGGCTGAAGGCAAGTTACTTACCCGGTTTAGAGAATGATATAGCTGACGCTTTATTTCGTTCGCAGTTCCAGCGTTTTCGGGATTTGGCTCCTGCGGCAGATCAGACGGGTACCCTATGCCCAGATTTCCTCTGGGGCTTGATTTGGGACTGATGGCTGCTCACCTCCAGAACTCGCTGGCGCTTAAGACATGGCAAGAATATGGTTTGGCATGGTCCAGAAGGTGTTCTTTCTGCTCCCATAAGGGTGTCGAGGTACTGGAGGTGAATGGTTATGTCTCGCTGGCGTTCGTATCTTCGCTGATGGATTTGGGTATGAGTCCGGCTTCAGTTAGCAAGATAGTAGCTGGAGTTTCCTTTTTTCTAAAATTTTCAGACCGCCCAGCGCTTACTTCTTTCTTTCAAGTCAGGCAAATTCTTAAGGGTTTCCGCAAGTCGGCTCCTGCCAGGGATGATCGCCGGCCAATTTCGGTGGATTTATTAATTAAGCTGTTATCAGTTCTGGAGTTTGTCTGTACTTCTAATTTTGAGGTGTTACTTTTCAGGGCAGCATTTTCAGTTACTTTCTTTGGTGCTTTGAGGATCGGTGAGTTTACGGCCCTTAACAGGTCATCATCTTCATTTCTTTTATTTAAGCATGTAGTTCTGGGTCCTGATAGTCTGCGTTTATTTATTTGCAGATCTAAAACTTTTGGCCTGGGTAACGGCCAGTGGGTACCTCTGGCGTGTTCACCGGAACCAAGTATATGTCCAGTGTTGCTTGTTTCAAATTTTTTGTCAGTGCGTCCCTCGTGTGAGGGTTCCTTTTTATCCACCAGGATCTGTCCCCGTTAACCAGATTTCAGTTTTCAGCTGTCCTTTCTTCTTGCCTTAAACGGCTTAATCTAGCAGATTTTACATTTTCATCCCACTCCTTTAGGGTTGGGGCCGCCACTGCGGCCAATCTGTTGGGTTTCCCCCCTGAAAATCAAAAGAGGGTCGGTAGATGGGCTAGTGATAGGTATAAAATTTATGTTCGCCCTGAGCTGTTAACGCTATAATTTTGTTTCAGATCCTGCTACTGATGCAATTCGGATCGTAGGCCACTCCTACATTTTCTGGGCTGGTAAGCAGGCTTTTTCTAGGGTCTACACTTGCAATTTGGGTTAGGACGATACTCTCTTTACAGTCTTTTGGTCGGGCATTCTGGGTCTAAGATGGCGTAATCTTAGAGGCCACCTGATTTATTTGGCTTCTATCTGGCCGCCGCCTAAAATTCTGGTCATTCACTTGGGGGCCAACGATGTGGGCAAAGTTAGGACCTGGGAGCTGCTTTGTGAGATCAAGAAAGATCTTTTCGATTTTAAGCTATTGTTCCCGGGTGCTATCTTGGCCTTTTCGGAGATGATTCTGCGGCTTCTTTGGTCCCCTTGCGGAAACCTGTTCTACGTGGATAAGATTAGGAGGCGGCTAAATCGAACCATTCATAATTTGATAATTTCACTAGGAGGTGTGTCATTCCGCCATCTAGAGCTGGAAGGTTTCTTCCCGGGCTTATTCAGGCAGGATCAGGTCCATTTATCTGCAATAGGCCGTGATATTTTCAATGGGCCTGCAGGCCCTAATTGAGAGTGCTATGGTGTTGGGGGGACCTCAATTAGGAGTGTCGCTCCTGACTTCGGTCGGTGGGGATTAGTCGTCCAGCTTTGTCTGGATGGACGCTGTGTAATGAAACAAAAATTTAATTTTGATGGGTTATAGCCGAAATGGCTAAATGTTATTTAATTTAAGGTTACCCCTTGACCAACACCAGGGCCAGTAAAAAATCCAACAATAAAGTTTTGTTATAAAGAATCAAAATGTGTCGGTATTTTTATGTTATGGTAATGACTCCTTAATGCTAGCCCATGAGAATCTTCTGCTGCTGAGCAGGTACTGTTTTAATCAAGCTAAATCGTATATTATTATGCTAAATGTTATAACATAATAATTTATTATTTATCTATTTATAACTTCAAACTTCAGCAATTTGTCCGTTAAGCCACCTGCTTGAGTACAGCTTTTGGAAATATAGTAAATTACCTTAAAAACATTATATAATAATTATTTGTATATTGCTTATGGCAATTAACCCCTTGCCACCCAGGCCAATTCTGACACTTCTCTCCTACATAGAAAAATCATAATACATTTTTTTGATAGAAAATTACTCAGAACCCTCAAACATTATATATATTGTTTTAGCAGACACCCTGGGGAATAAAATGGCGGTCGTTACAACTTTTTACATTACACAGTATTTGTGCAGCAATTTTTTAAAACAAAATACACTAAAGTTAGCCTGATTTTTTTTGTATATGAAAGATGATGTTACGCCGAGTAAATAGATACCTAACATGTCATGCTTTACAATTGCACAAACTTGTGGAATGGAGCCAAACTTCAGTACTTAAAAATATCTATAGGCTACGCTTTAACATTTTTTACAGTTTACATGTTTAGAGTTACAGAGGAGGTCTAGTGCTAGAATTATTGCTCTCGTTCTAACGTTTGCGGCATATGTAACCTGTGTGTATCTGGCTCTGATACTAGCCAGTGCTGTACCAGCCACTGATCTCATGGCGTGTCCCTGACCCGAATCTTAAAAATACATCTGGACAGGGCTGTACGAATGCCGTAGCTGTGATGCTTTACTTCACAGCTGTGACTTTTTGTTTTGTAATTTCTTTAGATGTAGAATCTTTAACTCAGCCTGCAGAGTTTGACAGGCAGCATCGCCATTCTAACTTGCCTATTGATTTCAATGGGACCACTCTACAACTGCAAGCCAAACTCGCAGTAATAGCATAGTCCAATAATGTAAAAATACTATTCAGCAATGTAAAAAAAAAAACAAGGAGGTGGCAGTAGCACCTCATGAATGCCTGTCAGCTGCTGCTATACCACTCTTTGAAAAGAAATCCACCACAGATCACTTTTCAGAGGGCAGTAAGCATTACCGCAAATGTGAGAGAAACTTAAAACCCATCATCAATTTCAGATTCACCACCAACCAGGTAACTCCCTAGTCACTTCCCATGTTAGCCACCTCCCTTCAACTTATATCACAGGTGACCATTTCCCAACCTGCAGATGACAGACCCTACTCCAAAAGATATCACTGCCAGTTACTCCCCCCACCTGCTGATTGATATCCCTCCATGACCACCTCACACCCCCCTGCTGACAGACCTCTCTCCCCAGCCTGTCCTCACACACCCCCTCACCTGCTGACCTGTATATGGGGGAACCACTCCCGCAGTGTTATTGTGCTCTGCCAGTGGGAAGCCTTCCCTACCCAAGCTAACTATAGCTTGCAGCACTGATTGTTTTGGGAAAAATCTGACAGGCTGGTTGTACTCAAGTCGATTAATAGATTGACTTGTGTACAACCAGCTAGCCCATACATAGATCGACTATGGCTGGTCTCTGCTTAATTGGCTTAATTTCAATCCATGTATGGCCCGCTTAACCACTACGCAGTCCCTAAACATCCTTCCACAAACCTTTAAATTTTTCCTTCCCATATTCCTTTATCCGCCTCACCTGTACATAGTGCCCACTGTCATAACCTCCACACTCCTCCCATGTACATACTGCTCACTGTCATACCTCCACACTCCTCTCCTGTACATAAATACTTCCGTCTGTCATACACTTCTCTTCTGTACATAGTGCCCCGCTGTCATACCCCCCCCCCCCACACAATCCTCTCCTGCACATACTGCCCACTGTCATACACTTCTTTCCCATACATAGTGCCCACTTTCATACCCTCCACATTCCTCTCCTGTGCATACTACCCACTGTCATACACTTCTCTCCTGTACATATGCCCACTGTCATACCCCCCACAATCCTCTCCTGTACATACTGCCCACTGTCATACACTCCTCTATTGTACATTGTGCCCACTGTCATACCCTCTACATTCCTCTCCTATGCATATCGCCACACTTCTCTCCTGTACATATTGCTTGCTGTCATACCCTCCACACTCCTCTCCTGTACACAGTGCCCACTATTATACCCTCCACATTCCTCTCCCTCTGCACCTGCACATACTTGCCACTTTTATACCATCCATACTCCTCCCCTATGCCTCTTACCCACAAAAACTGTTCTTTAAAATTATATTGAATATCCTCAGTGTTACCAGCTCTAGATTGGCACCCTTTTGTTAATTTAACTAAAGGAAATCTTCTCAGTCAGTGATTACTATTGTGATGTATAGAGGAACTTAGGGGATGTAAGCTACTCTAAATATACCACTGGTAAAAAAAAAGTGTCCCTAAAAAAATATTTTTGAAATGTTGGCAACTATGCACTTGGGCACTGCCCAAGGGCCACCAGGTCAGTAGGGGGGCCCATGAGAGGCTCCTGGGATCCTGTGATATTAAAGCGGTAGTAACCTTTGCTAACATTGCTACTTTTTAGAGTCCCTGAGGTAGGTTATGCTATAATGTACTAGTATGCACAGCATATTAGCACATTAGTGTACACTTAGCTGTCAGACTGAGCCCTCCAGCGCTGCGCTGTGATCAATCCGGCGGGTGATTTCATCTTCACCTGGTCTTCCTTCCGGGTTCTGTGCCTTTGGTCACTTGCCTTGGCCGTGCTGCGTTGATGTCAGTCCCACGCATGCTCATGCGCATCCTCTCTCTCTCTCATCCCCCCCTCTCTCATCCTCCCTCCCTTACCCCTCTCTCATCCCTTTTCTCTCTCTCTCATGCTCCCTCTCTCTATTTAATTAATGAAAAAAAAAAATCGCATATTTTTATATTTTAAATGTTATTTTATAAAAAGCCCCACCAAAATCCTCAGCACCAGGCCCATGATGTTCTTAATACGGCCCTGCATAGTACACGCCCAAAAACTCTGCACACATTACACACATGGTCATGCCAGAATTCCTAGAGTTCCCCATTGAAAACGTAATTTATGACGAAACGTCGTATGGGAAGGCACGCAGCTACGCCACCACGCAGACCACATAGATCTCGAACTGGGGACGGGTTCACACTGACCGGCCGGCAGTGTTGTTTACATTTCGCTCGTTTTTTATTCTATTCATGTAAGTGTTTTTATTCTTTTACGCTGAATAAATAGTTTATCAGTATTACGCTATGGGTGGCCCCCTTTTCTTCTTTATAATCGGAGGAAAATAGCTGGAACTGGCTGGAAATCTCTATTTGGAGCGGATGGTGTGGTGATTCCCCTCTTCCCCCTTTGAGTGATCTCCCCCGGGTGGATTAGTCCTATCAGCTTTCGCCTATTGGGACAACTACAGGCTCTATTTACAGTGCCCTAATTATATAGCCATCTGGTAAGCCTTCAATTCAACAGGTGGTCGGGATCAAACTATTGTTAAGAAGATTTTAAACTGGACTATTACAGCTATTGTTGGACTTTAATAATCAATCTGTGTGCTCCTCCATGGCCACTTTGATGTGTCATACTATGTTTCTGTCCATTAATTTATATTAATTAATTTTTGCTATTTGTTGGCGCAGCTTTATCTATTTTCCATATAAAGATGCTTGCTTTCGCTAATCTGGCATCTTTTTGATTTACATATATCCCCTAACGTCTAATTTGCTGTTGTTGCTGATGTTTACCAGAATTTGGTAGATCTATATACATTTTCTATTCTTTGTATTGTTTCTGCACCAGTTTTTCATTTAATGAATACTCCCTGTGTCAATTACTATGAGATTCTCACAAGGCACTCTCACTGATGCTTGGTCTACTTTAGGGAAAAAAGGCAATTTTTTTTTCTTTTTTCTAAATCAATACCTTTCAGCTCTGGTACATGACACATTGAGATATTGTTTCAGTTTTGTCTTTACACTCAATTCTATTTGCCATCTCCAAGGGGAAGAAAGGTATGTCTAAAACCTCAGATAACTTAGAGCGAGCCTTTGAACTGAAACACGACAGTAATGAAGCTCTATCACTTGTGATGAATGCGAGTGGCCTAAAATTATAGTGTTGTCAATCTCGCTGTATATTTTCTTATTGAGTCAGGCTGTTCACTACAATGTAGAACCTGACCTCTTGATTCATCCCCAAGATATGAATTGTGAGTTCTTACTGTGTAAGTAAATCCACGGAGGCATGAAAGAGCCTGATTCTTAAAGCTCATTGCTGAGGAACCATGTGAATTTATGAACAGTAGTGTGTAAGAGCTCAGACATTCGTCAGTCATTGAAAAATCCACAATATACAGCAAAAAATGTAGACGTTTATTTCACAGAAACATTTTGAGAAGTACTGTTGTCCTTTAGAGCCACTGTATCAACTGCAAACATTTTTAATTATTACTGAATATTATATACAACCCACATGTTCTCCAAATTGGTATAAATACCACAAGGAATGTCAGAATAGAGAAGTGAGCAGGATACAAATCATATATCACTGGATGACAGAGACTGCAGTGACCTTCAAGATTGCAGGCTAATAGACCAAGCAACATGTTACATAATATTTTAGGAGTTTTATGCTACAATAACATGCAGTATTTATATACAGTGCTCTAGGCTATGACAGTTTACACGAAAAATAAGATGTATTTTATGGTTTGCTATCCATTTGCAACTTTAGATTTATTAAATCAAGTATATTATCCTGTTTCGGGATTGTAATTTAAACAAGTGTTCGAGAGCGCCTTTTAAAAAAAAAGAGCGATTTTGCATTTTAGTAAAGGTTAAATGACATTAGAATTGTTCACTGTATGTGGCTTATTTTACACAGTATACAGAATAGAGCCTTTTTAAGCCCAACTCTAGGGATTGGAAAAAAAAAAAAAAAAGATCCTTTCAGTGAGTCCCCCCCACATACACTGCTCATTATGCCTAGGGTTGCCAGATTAAGAGATACTTACCTTCATCTGTGCTCCAGCGGGGCTCCTCTTGTTATTGCAACTGGTCCCCAACAGACTCCTTTCTAATATTTTCCTGTCTGCAACCACATTATATGTGATGATGCTGAGGGGCCATCCGCAAACCTTTGCAGTGTGTGTGTGTGCGAGTGTGTGGGCACTGCAAGGTTACACTTCTTCTAATCCCTGGAGTTAGCTTTAAGAGCATGCATAAAATATTATATCCCAATAAACATATACACATTGAAATACAATTTTAATTGTCAGATTTGAAGAGTACAGTATATGACCAGTAAGACATTTCTCATGCTTTAGAAAAAATTGTAGCAGCACTAAATGTGAATCAAAAAAAAGAGTCCAAGGTGTATATAAAAATAAAACATAAAAAAGTGTTTATAATATGGTATAAGGTAGAACACTTCTACTGTGAATTCGATCACAACCAAAATCTGTGAAACAAATATAAATAAAAGTTGAAAAAGTGACAATTCCTCCACCGCAACCAAAATGTGAACACCACATAAAATGCGCTCTTACCATATGGCAAGCTACATAAGCTTGTGACCAAATACCCGGTCGGGGCCTTTATCCAGGTATGGAAACCAGTGCCTCGAAATGATCCGAAGAATATGGCCAGCAAAACAGTACGGATCCCCCGATCAGGAAGGTTCCAACAAGATGGTCAGATGTTGCCCGGAATGAAAAAGGAATTCACCATAGCATAATTCCGATGAGACATCATTTATTATAGTAATAAAAGTTACACTTACTATGTGAAAGTTTAAAAGTAGCAAAGTAGCCGGCCAGCTGTGCAAAACGCCCATCCATTTAGACACCTGCACGCGATGACATCAGCTCCTACGTACGTCCTACCGACGTACATTTCATCAAATAATGATGTTGTGGTGCCCCAGACGACGTCATTATTTGATGAAACGTACGTCGGGAGGTACTGATGTGCTGACGTCAACGCGTGTAGGTGTCTAAGCAGATGGCCGTTTTGCACAGCCAGCCAGGCTACTTTGCTATTTTTAAACTTTCATACTGTGAAAAAGTGTAACTTTTATTACTATAATAAATGATGTCTCATCGGAATTATGCTATGGTGAATTCCTTTTTCATTCCGGGCAACAACTCTGTATCAAACAGTGCAGCGGATCCCAGTGCACATAGTGTGACTCACAAGAGAAAATAGAGCATGCACATCACCTCAGGGCTGTTGGGCAGCAAATCAAGATGGGGGTAAGAGGATTTTGGCCAAAGTTACTATATGCCATTTATTGTCTCAGTGGTTAGTTCTGTCACTATGTACAGTATCTATTCTGATCAAGGTGTTGCCCTGCCTGTGCAGAGTTTGATGTATAAGTTATTTTAGTTTGAAATCACAATGTTGGGTTTCTAAGTTGCTAGTGTGGTTAAATGTTACACAAAATAGCTTCTTTTAAAACTTTTGTGTACGCCAACATTGTCAACACTCTATGCTGTAAAAGAGAAGGCAAGGCTTTACTAAACCATCAATTCACCAACGAGACTACTTATTTTCTTTTCATAAATGGCATATAGTATGAATCTCTGACAGCATCATACTAATGCTTATCTATATGTAACAAAGCCATTTTGCATAGACAATTATCTTCCAAACCCGCATTCAGAGGTAGATGGCACACAGACATTCAAAACATGGGACAATAGGCATCTAAACGATATTTGTTTGAAGGGCTCAGATAGAAAGGTTACTGTGAGTTCTATGTGGCAATAAACAGATAGGGATACATTGATATGTGTAACAATCAGCGCCACCAACCTCTTTACATAGTGCTATGTGCTAATAAATAAATATTTTTGTGCATAAAAAACTGTATAGCTATTGATCCACAGCTGCTGTGCACGCTCAGTGAATTCACAACAATAACCAATACACAATTATTCTTATAGTGCAGCACTGCCTAAATAAACACATCTATCATATGTGCAAAGATGCCTAAATATTGACCATTCTTATATAAACTAATAAATTGTGCTCAAATAATCTTCTAATAAAAACAGTTCATATATGTGTATGGATCTTGATTGTTATAAACTCCAGTCGTTATATAAAACACCACTGTGCTCCTCTGTTCTCCAACAGTACACCCTTAATTGTGCACAACTTCACCAGGTGCAATGCCTGTTCACCTCAAAATTGAGTTAAATGAACTCAGAAATGGTCTTTCTTTCACTCCACTATGGTTTCTCTCCTCCACACCAGAACAACTGCTTTCACGAATCAGCAACCTCACGGGAGATTCTAAATGGATGCAGATAAGGGTCTCTCATATAAAGGTCTCTTCCTTCAATCCAGGACCTCCACTCTGCTATCTGATACGCGGCTCCGTAGCTCCACAGTAAAAGAAGCCCAATCAGAGGCCAATACATGTATAGAGGTGAGGAGCTAAGCCCGTGACGTCACACAGCCACTGTGAGAGAGGGTCAGTGGTGAGTGAGAAGATGTAACAAATAATCCTGTGTATATGCAAATTTTTAAAGAAATATCTTGTACGTTTTCCCATATTGGGGCTATTTTAATAAATATGCATTCAGAGAGCACTATGTAGTCTATTTTATGATTGCATGTTATTACGGAGCCGCATATCAGATAAATAGCAGAGCGGAGGTCCTGGAGTGAAGGAAGAGACCTTTATATGAGAGACCATTATCTGCATCCATTTGGAATCACCCGTGAGGTTGCTGAATCGTGAGAGCCGTTGTTCTGGTGTGGAGGAGAGAAACCACAATGGAGGGAAAGAAAGACCATTTCTGAGTTCATTTCACTCAATTTTGAGGTGAGCAGGCATTGTAGCTGGTGAAGGTGTGCACAATTAAGGGTGTACTGTTGGAGAACAGAGGAGTACAGCAGTGTTTTATATAAGGACTGGAGTTTATAGCAATCAAGATCCATACACATATATGAACTGTTTTTATTAGAAGATTATTTGAGCGCAATTTATTAGTTTATATAAGACTGGTCAATATTTAGGTATTTCTGCACATACAGTGGTGTGAAAAAGTGTTTGCCCCCTTCCTCATTTCCTGTTCCTTTGCATGTTTGTCACACTTAAGTGTTTCGGAACATCAAACCAATTTAAACAATAGTCAAGGACAACACAAGTAAACACAAAATGCAATTTGTAAATGAAGGTGTTTATTATTAAAGGTGAAAAAAAATCCAAACCATCATGGCCCTGTGTGAAAAAGTGATTGCCCCCTAAACCTAATAACTGGTTGGGCCACCCTTAGCAGCAACAACTGCAACCAAGCGTTTGCGATAACGTGCAATGAGGCTTTTACAGCGTCCTGGAGGAATTTTGGCCCACTCATCTTTGCAGAATTGTCCTAATTCAGTTACATTAGAGGGTTTTCGAGCATGAACTGCCTTTTTAAGGTCATACCACAACATCTCAATAGGATTCAGGTCAGGACTTTGGCTAGGCCACTCCAAAGTCTTCATTTTGTTTTTCTTCAGCCATTCGGTGGTGGACTTGCTGGTGTGTTTAGGATCATTGTCCTGCTGCAGAACCCAAGTTCGTTTCAGCTTGAGTACACGAACAGATGGTCGGACATTCTCCTTCAGGATCTCTTGGTAGACAGCAGAATTCATAGTTCCTTTTATCACGGCAAGTCTTCCAGGTCCTGAAGCAGCAAAACAGCCCCAGACCATCACACTACCACCACCATATTTTACTGTTGGTATAATGTTCTTTTTCTGAAATGCAGTGTTCCTTCTACGCCAGATATACTTGGACACACACCTTCCAAAGAGTTCCACTTTTGTCTCATCGGTCCACAGAATGTTGTCCCAAAAGTCTTGGGGATCATCAAGATGTGTTGTGGAGAAATTGAGACGAGCTTTGATGTTCTTTTTGCTCAGCAGTGGTTTTCTCCTTGGAACTCTGCCATGCAGGCCATTTTTGCCCAGTCTTTTCCTGATGGTGGAGGCATGAACGCTGACCTTAACTGAGGCAAGTGAGGCCTGCAGTTCCTTGGACATTGTTGTGGGGTCTTTTGTGACCTCTTGGATGAGTCGTCGCTGCGCTCTTGGGGTAATTTTTGGCGGCCGGCCACTCCTGGGAAGGTTCACCACTGTTCCATGTCTTCGCCATTTGTGGATAATGGCTCTCACTGTGGTTCGCTGGATTCCCAAAGCTTTGGAAATGGCTTTATAACCCTTTCCAGACTGATAGATCTCAATTACTTTCTTTCTCAATTGTTCCTGAATTTCTTTGGGTCTCGGCATGATGTGTAGCTTTTAAGGATCTTCTGGTGGACCTTACTGTGTCAAGCAGCTCCTATTTAAGTGATGCCTTGATTGTGAACAGGTGTGGCAATAATCAGGCCTGGGTGTGGCTAGAGAAATTGAACTCAGGTGTGGACAACCACAGTTATAGTATGTTTTAACAAGGGGGGCAATCACTTTTTCACACAGGGCCATGATGGTTTGGATTTTTTTTCACCTTTAATAATAAACACCTTCATTTACAAATTGCATTTTGTGTTTACTTGTGTTGTCCTTGACTATTGTTTAAATTGGTTTGATGTTCCGAAACACTTAAGTGTGACAAACATGCAAAGGAACAGGAAATGAGGAAGGGGGCAAACACTTTTTCACACCACTGTATGATAAATGTGTTTATTTAGATAGGAATACATAACACAGGCCCACAAAGTAGAAATAATCCCAAAATCAGAAACAATTATTCCGTTTTGAACTGACCAAATCCTCAGACAACATTCAATCCATTTGAGCCACTATAGGTCATATGACAATTTACTACATAAAAACAAAACACTTCACTGACCTCTTTTTTTGTTTGACGTCACTTGTCTTCGGTAACACTTTTGGCTGTCAAATAAAAAAAAAAAACATGCCATTATTAAAGGAGCCAAGATAAGAAATGACTTTATTCTGAACTTGGGTCACAAATATTTTCAAATATTGTAGTCAAGAAAAGATATAAATTAACTTTGTGTGTACCAAATATATTTTGCAAACCCTGATAAGAGTTGTAATGGGCAAAAAATAGAGCTGTGGGTGGGAACCAGCAGGTCTACTAGCTACATCATTCTGCCCACAGAAAGCTACAGGAGGGGGTGGATACAAGACCAGTCACTCTGCACAATGAGAGAGAGCAGCAGTAAATGGTCTTTAGTACAGGAGGTTACAGCATAGAGGCAAAGTGCTAGAGTTGTTTTATGTAGGATTATTGCACAGATCTGGAAGAAATACACAAATAACATGAGTCAGGTAACCCAGAACAGCAAGTGAGGTCAGACAAACTTCAAATCAGAGATTTATATTTTTGGCAATGACTAAGAATGACAGACATCCTGATAGCCTAGAGTTCCCTCAGTACAGGCTTTATTTATTGTTAACAGTTTTTTTTCAGTTCAAATACTTGCTAAGCTCACCATCTTTGGATCTGTAATGTATTGTCTCTTTTTAAGTTAAATCACTTCATTTGACTTCAGTCGACCTTAAAACATTTATCAGTGTTTCCTCGGGAATCTCAGTGTCCTAACCTTATTTACCCTTTATTACTAAAAATGTGTAAAAATTCAATGTTCAATGTTCAAGGAAGTAACTAAAATCAAATAACTGCATGAAATACCTTCACTGAACTTATTACCAACATGTATATGCACTATACCCTATATGAGATAATACAAGGTGCCCACATTGGATATGTTTTGAATACCTTGTCTACAAGTAAAGCTATCAGTATTGACTTGAATTACACTTACCCTCCCTGTAACTCTAAAAATGTCCGATCGGACCATGTTGTCAGAAAATCCGCCTGTGTGTGGGCTCCATCTGACTTTTTCCATCGGAATTTCGAATGGAAAAAATTTGAGAGCAGGATCTCAAATTTTTCAACAACAAAATCCGATCGAACTTTTTCCCATCGTGTGTCGAGAATTGAGAAGTGCCACGCATGCTCAGATCAAATTACGAGACCAAAGCTATTGGCTACTAGCCTCTGCGTAGTTCAGTCGTACGCACCGAACGTCACCACCTTCAGAATGATCGAATTTTCCGACAACTTTGTCCGACCGTGTGTATGCAACACCAATGTTGGACAAAATCCGTCTGAAAAAATCTGACGGATTTTGTGGTCGGAATTTCCGACCGTGTGCACGGGGGCTTACACTATCCCTCCTAACTAATACTTCCTGTAATACTAACAGTAAACCTCCATGTAACCCTGACGCTAATTAAAAGTAACCCCTTCTTGGCATACTCTGCTCTTCTGTACTAATATCTTCCATGCCAAAAGCTAACTTTTTTGCACCCAAATATACCATCCCTAAAATCCTAGCTTCAGGGACTTTAGCCTCAGTAAAAGCAACCATTTTTATAAATGTGAAGTTGAAAGTTTACCATTATGAAATCATAGACATGGTAAAATCAAAAGCAACTGTCTTCAAAGTATTGTAATTGATTTGTGGGATCTGTCATTAGTAAAATAATTAGGTTGTCTGTATAACAGTGCTGTACATCTGTCCCTGGATTTTTTCTAAGTTGTAGGAGTCAGCATTACAGCAAAGAGCAGCATTGTCACTAACCAGAAAAAAATTGTCTTTGGAAAATGGCATTTATTCAAGTGATATAATGCATGTCTGATGAATGGAGCAAATCAACGAATGAAAACTGCAGATGAGCATACACTGAAACAGAATTCTTTCTTGATCATGACAGTGCTGACATAATGATCAAGTTAGACGGCTGATCAAATTGCTGCTGATATAAACTTGGTGTTATGGTTATTTTTGGTGCCAATTAACAACATTATTTTAAATGTAATTTTGTAAAAAATGGAAAGGACACTTTTAACTCCAAGCTAAAATTACAGCATTTCAGTTTTTTCCTTACAGTGTAATTTAAAATAGTCTGGAAAAAAAGTAGATTACAAGTGTAAAAATATATTTTCTTAACAAAACCTGTGACAGACCACAAATCTCAAAGCTTGAGACTTCTTTAGCATAGTAGGTTATGTGCTACCTGGAACACTGACATTTTATTTAACTCATTGTGGGCAAAATGCTATGCTTCCACTCAATTTTTGGTATTGGTATAAGGACAAGGTGCTGCCCCTAAGCACCCCTCATGTTGAAAGCATGTGGCCTGGTATAGTTCAGGAGGGGGGCTCTTCCCCCTCTTTCATGCTGCATGCTTGGATAAGGGTCTGGTATGGATTTTGGGGGACCCCACGCCATGTTTTTTCATCTATAGTGTGGGGACAATCCATACTAGACCTGTTTTTTTTACCGGCAAATATTTTTATTGTTCAGCTGTGAGCGGGGAAGCCCATTGACAGCTGATGACTCATTGGTTGTTAAGGACAACGCGGCCAGCTTTCCGGCCCGATCCATAACAACCAGCTTTTATTGCGCCCTGATTGG
Organism: Lithobates sylvaticus; assembly: GCA_028564925.1. Taxonomy (NCBI): domain Eukaryota; kingdom Metazoa; phylum Chordata; class Amphibia; order Anura; family Ranidae; genus Lithobates; species Lithobates sylvaticus. Next base: position 281,949,092 of record CM053030.1, read on the forward strand.
GCAAAGCTTTGCCCAATCGGGGTGCAGAATGCACTGTGCAGCGCGCAGTGCATTCTAGGGCATTTGGTTGGGCTAACACCCACTGAACACCCTGAAAACTTGGGGCGAACAACCAATATTCGGCCTAAACTCATGCTCGAGCCAAACCGTTCGTCCAATACTATAAATAATGAATTCAGAGTATTTGCTGATGATACAATCCTAAGCAGGCGGATAACCTCACAACAGGATATCGCAAGTTTACAGGAATGCTTTGGTAAAATAGAGGGGTGGGCAACTATATGGAAAATTAGGTTTAATATTAATAAATATAAAGTAATGAACTTGGGGAGTAAAATATGAATGCAAGCTACTCACTAGGAGGGAAACCAAGGATGGAAAAGGATCTGTGGGTCATAGTAGGAACACAGGTTCAGCAATAGCATGCAATGCAAAGCTACAGGCCAGCACACTAGCATGCATTAAAAAGGGTTTAAAAAAGAGGAACAATTTGGGACTTTGAGTGAAACATGCGGGAACCTGTCTCCATCCCTATATAATAGAAAATAGGGGGGATTTTTGGGACTATGACTGAGGTGGGTGGGAGTGGCTAAATGATAATTTGGTTTTGAAAAGGATACCTTTATTGTCAAAAAGCATCACAGCATAAATACTTTGGCCAAATACTATGGCAGGCCCATAGTATGGTAAATGGTAAGATCTTCCAGGTGGAAACAAAATAGTCTGTGCATCCAGACAGGGAGGGCTGCCAGAGGTATCATTCCCGGGAGCTGACGTTGGAACCTGTTATTGAAAAGACTGGGTGCATACCATGATCCCAACCAAGATGAAAAACACATAGCCAAATGGTGGTAGGTGTGGGTTCAAATTATATAAATGAATTACAATAGGTGAATTGTAAATACATGTTTTAGTGTACCACTAATGAAATATAATATAATAGAAACCCAACACCACAAATCCATATAAAGGATATGAGTGTGATATAATGAATGGAAAACCTCTGGCAGCCCTCCCTTTCTAGATGCACAGACTCAGACTCTACAGGCTTGTAAGTATCCAAAGGGATGAGTCTACACTTCTATCCCTATATGTATATACTTCTCCCACATATGGTTTCAACCATGGTACATATTTATTTATTCATGTTTTCTTTTAGACCCAAGTGCATCTGCCCCTGAAGAGTGTAATTTTATATACACGAAATGCGTTGGGCCTACTGGATGCACCTATTCTGTAGATGATCTATTAATTTCAATATACTGTATGTACTACATTTCTGTGATCTTATTTTGTTTCCACATGGAAGATCTTACCATTTACCATACTATGGGCCTGCCATGCTGTATTACTGTTTTCACCTTACATGGTTTTTAACATGCGATTGCAAATTTACTCATTTCATCTATGTTATGCTGTGATGCTTTTTGAAAATAAAGGTATCCTTTTCAAAACTGACTTATCATTTAGCCACTCCCACCCACCTCATTCAAAGTCCCGAAAATCCCCCCTCTTTGCTGCTTTAAAAAGGGTATGTACTCAAGAGATAAACTATAATTATTCTACTATAAAACTCTGGTTTGGCTGCATTTTGAGTATGCCGTCCAGTTCTGGTCACCAGTTCTCAGAAAGGATATGTTAGAACTGGAGAGAATCCAGAGAAGGGCAACAAAACTAATAAGAGGACCAAAGAAACTCAGTTATGAGGAGTGACTACAAATATTAAACATATTCTCCCTGGAGAAGGGGCACTTAAGAGGGGAATGTTTACTGTATACAGATATCTAAATGGTGATTCTAGCATAGGGAGAAAATTATTCATCTTAGTTCATTTAACAAGACACGTGGACATTTAATGAAGTTGGACAAGAAGCGGTTTAACCTTAAACTAAATGAAAGGGTTCTTTACTGTCATAGCAGTAAAGACCTTCCACAATTGGTTGTGTCAGTGGGGAGAGTCAACAATTTAAAAAACTGTTAGATGAGCATGTTAGCGAACATAATATACAAGGATATGGCAAATGGTAGAGACATAGATACACACACACCCCACATAGGTTGAACGGAATGGACTGGAGTTTTCAACCTTACCAACTATGTAACTTGGTAACTGACCTCCTCTTCATGAAAAATATATTATAGGGCTATTATGTAGTAGATGTTGTTTAGTGTCACTTTAGGCCTCTTATAAAATTAAAATATCAAACATTCGGTTAAGCTTTAAAGCTTCTAGTATTTGCGTATGTATGTATGCTTAACTTTCATCTAGTTATCATAATTAAATGCTAAAAAAATATGGCAAGTTCTACAGAACAAGACAAAGAGATCACAAATCACTCAGTTAAAATCTACCTACGAGACATGATGGTACCATCAAGATGTTAGTTTTGCCATCGCAGTGTGCTTTCACCATATGCAAGCATGTTTATATGCAAATTTAGTGTCAGAGGATTGTGGATAATTGTAGCAATTAGAGCACAGATTAGCAACAGAGGGTCTGAGCGGAAAGCCAATCATCTGTCATGTAGTGAATACCTAACACTAGCAACACTTGTAAACGATGTTTAAGACAGCAGGGAATGTCCCCCATGATCCTAAACCCACTCCAGAAGAGTAATCAACACGAGCGAATCTAACATTGTTCTGGTTACATCCCTGATTTAAAACTGATACTTTCGTGCTTTGTATTTAGACACATGCAAGAGCAAAGGCAATTAGCTTGCAAAATGCATCATCAGAAATAAAAACTCTGGCATTTACTAAGCTATTTAATCAAATATACAGTGATTATTTCCAATCATAGTTTGCTCAATTAGGAAAAGCATGGTGTTCGACAGGTAAACAGTAACTCAAAAAGGTAAAGTACAGCCAAGTTTATGCAATAAATGCTGCAAAACAGAATCCTTTCACAGAAAATGCTCAATGAACACATGTTTTCAATATACAGGGTATCTATATATCAAAAATCAGTAAACCAAAAAATTACTTTTTGTGTTCCATTATAAAGTGACTAATCAATTTAGTTTTATTATATATGTAAATATGACATTCACCAATCCTAGTTTTTAAACCCCTAGTCATTTTGTTAATGTGCTCTTTTCCACTTTTATAAGCTATGAGATAATGTATATTGTTGTATTACTTATTAACTACATGTTACAAGCTTAAAGTGGATGCAAACCCTCTTCTATATCCAGTGAAGTGAACAGCCTCAGATGGTACACAGAGATGAAACAAATCCTCCCACATAAGTTTTACATGTATATCTGCTATCTTCAGCTTTTTCTATTCTTTAGAATTCTAACACCATGTTAGAATTTTTACTTCCTCATTCAGCAGTAGGAGTGGATTTTTGGCATACACTGTGTGAGAGCCTATTGGAGGAAAGTCACCCTCCCCCCTCCACATAGGCAGAGGAAGGAAGGAATGTGCAGAGTTGTGCTGTGACAAGACAAGCTCTCTGCTAATCTATTTATAGCACCCACCCGACAAAAATTTCAGGCTGGTTTTATCTTGGCTGTCGGAGAACTTGTCAGAAGTTATCATGCTAATAACAGTGGAACGAAACAGCAGAAAGACACGGGACTCAGGGCTTTGGAGATAAGGAAACACTACAGGTATACAGTGGTGTGAAAAAGTGTTTGCCCCCTTCCTCATTTCCTGTTCCTTTGCATGTTTGTCACACTTAAGTGTTTCGGAACATCAAACCAATTTAAACAATAGTCAAGGACAACACAAGTAAACACAAAATGCAATTTGTAAATGAAGGTGTTTATTATTAAAGGTGAAAAAAAATCCAAACCATCATGGCCCTGTGTGAAAAAGTGATTGCCCCCCTTGTTAAAACATACTATAAAGCCCCATACACACGGTCTGACTTTTTCATGGATTCTGTCCGATCGGACAAGGTTGTTGAAAAATCAGACCGTGTGTATGCACCATCGGACAGTGTTCGTCGGTTTGTCCGACGGACAAAGTCTTATCTCCTGCTGGAAAGATTTGCCATCAACACGGTCCGATCACACCAAATCCGAGCGTGTGTACGGTTGTCCGACGGACAAAGTGCTACGCATGCTCAGAAGAAATTCTGTGACGGAAGCGCTCGGTCAGGTAAAACTACCTTTCCTAATCGCCACAGCACATTCGTCACGCTGCAATGTTAAAATGTCTTTAATGCAGCGCATTCTCTTTTTCTTTACAATGTAACAAGAATGACATGTTTTAGCTGCTCCTATTCACCCGCACTTCTCACAAACTTAGTTCTTTATTACTTTGCAGCATTTCTACACTACATGTTTATTTTTACTCAGATCGTAAAAGAATCTTTGTTATATTTTTAGCATGTTTTTTTTTTTTTTTTTTGGGGAATACATATTTGAAGGAGATTTTTTTTGTTTTTTGGAGGGGGGTTGTGTGTCTCAACTTAGCAAAACCACATTATTAACATTTGTATTTCTTGCTTAAATTTACTAGGAGTTTGTTGGTTGTTGGTGCCCCTTGTTAATTCTACTTTAGGATTAGTGAAATGTACCTGCCTACTCAAAGAAAAACTGTCATTGTAGAAAAGTAAAACACAATAGTCAATGATTATTTCAAATCCAAAAAACATTTATTTAGGTCTCAGCAACAAACCAAAGAGGAACGCAGCCATGGTGAAACTTGGGGAATTTGCAAAGCCTTGGACACCCATGGCAACCATCATTTTACAGGCTTAAACAATTGGGGGCATGAAGAGTACCTATCTAAATAATAAGGGAGCGCAATCTGGTCCTGAAGTCCAAAACATCCGGAACTGCAGCAGATGCCATCTAGGTCCCCAGGCTCTGGTCCTACGAGAGGCTCCATCTTCTCTCAGACCAGACTGAATCAAGGTCATCACTCTCTTGTCTTCCTTGTACGCTTCCTTCCACGCCGTGGTGCTGGTGCTGGTGGGGTGGCAGAAGGAGGAGGAGGAGGCGGAGCAAGGTCACTCTCGCAAACATGTGTGAGGGGAGTCATCTCCCCAGCCATCCCCTCATTTAGGATTTTGAGGATGACATCCTCACACATGCTGCGTTGCCCCGCCTCCATACCCGTAAGTTTACTGCCAACCAAGGAGGCAAAGGCCTCCTCGTAGGTGGGTGTGGCATAGAGGGAGGCTGAGGCATCTCTGATCAGCTGGAGCGCTGACTCTCCCACCTCCCCCATGTTTTTCGCCCTTCTGTAGGGAAGGCGGAGGGGAGAGACTTGGGAGACAGTCAGGCTCCTACGCCTACCCCCCTCTTGGCTGCCACTAACCCCTGCCTCCTCCTGACTGCCACCTTCCACAGCCACCTCCTGGCTGAGGTCTTCCTGTGTATGAAAAAGGGACATAGTTTCAGTTATTTGTTCATCAAACACACACAATTCTCATCTAGTGACTGTTGCAAAATGTTTACAAATAGAAAAACATACAATTCTCAGCCCTGCAGTTTAGATTCTTCCCAAAAATGTCTCCAACACCACTGTCTGTTGATATGTCAATCACGTTAGGAACTAAGCAATTGGGGATCCTGAATTAACTGAACATCATTCATTATTCCCCAAACTGGTTACAAAACTACTATACCTGGAACAAGCTGGGCACCTGCACATATTCCTGACTGGAAGGCCCAGGTTGGTCCTCGGAAGCCTCATCAGGGGTGGCGTGCGTGGAAGGACGCGTGCAAGGAAGAGTCGAGAGTGACTTCCTGACAGTAGCCTGGTCTTTGAGAAAGTGGAGCCTCTCATAGTACCAGAGCGTGGGGACATGGACATCAGCTGCTGCAGCTCCAGATGCTAGGGACTTCCGGACCTTATTGCGCTCCCGGAAATAGGTACTCTTCATGTTGTTGATCTTCACTTTTAAGTTTGCCACGGTTGCCATGGGCAGGTTAGGCTTTACAAATGCCACAAGTTTCAGCAGGGCTGCGTACCTCTTTGGTCTGTTGCTGTAGTCCCGATGTTTAGGTTGCCATAAGAGGGGGAATTGGCGGTATTTATCAATGAAGAGGGGGAGAAAGCTGACATCGTAGAAGGCCTCCATCACCTCTGCAAGACACAACGCCACACAAAACAATATAAATAATGTCAGCCTAAACTCTCCTAATCTTCTCCATAAAGAAGCCTCAAGTTCTAATCAGTCTAGGCTAGTTATGTACCAACGTCAAATTGTACCTTCGTTTGTAGCGATCGTCTCGTGCGTGAGCTTTCTCTCCCCTCGTCTCCCAGATCGTGGCTACGACACAGGCGTGTGACGTTTTATATACAGTGCGCATGCGTCAAACTCCGCCCGCCCCTGGCGATCTTTCTCGTCTATTCCCCACCCCTTCTCTTTACGGCGCAGTGGGGAGAGCACATGGCGGGGACACAGCAGGTGCGCCCCAAATATCCCCCCAACGAGGAGGAGGACGAGGAAAGTCCGGAGGCAGAAACGTCCCGATCCCGGAGCCTGAAATTCAAGGCCTCCAATATGTCATTTGGCGAAATGTTGGAGATGGTGGACATATTAAAGAGGAGCGACTATGATGGGAAGTATGGGCCTTACCTCAACCCCAATGTCCGCAAGGCCAAGATCATGTCTAAAGTTGTGAGAAGGCTGTACAATAATTTTGGGGTACAACGATCCAAGGAGCAACTGAGGAAACGCTGGTCAGACCTGAAACTGAGGGAGGCCGATCAGTACAGAAAGATCAAGCGAATTCTTCAAAAAAGTAAGTAGTTGTGTTTTGTGTTTGATTTCTTGCTTGCATACTGCTCCATGTGGTTTGATTTTTACAAAGTTGTACATTCCAAAATGGCCACTTTCATGTTCGTCTGTGCATTCGATCGTACTCAGCCTCGATCTTTCTGCCACTGTCATGGTCGTGTGTGTGTCCATTCGATCGTACGCAACCTCGAACGTACGGCCACTTATAATACGTGGTTTGGTGTTTTTTTTGGGGAAAGGAAGTTTGGTCTCACTAGAAATGTCATCAAGAATGTAAAGCCAATTTATTCAATGTAAAGGAGAGGTCACCCAGTAGCTGTTTACCCATCTGGACTCTAGAGCACTAGTGCTGGGACACCCAAACCCCCTTTTTATTAGGCTTTTCCACACATGTGCTCCAGTGGATACTAGAGGGGTGTCTCCATCACACAAACTTCTACCAAAAAGCTAGTCAGTTTAGCACCTTTACAAAGTGACTACATTCATGTAGTTGGCATTTGTAACTGGCCAAACTAAAATAGTGTCCGTCACTTTCAAGCAATGTTTGTCATTTCCTATTTCTGCCCTCAATCGATTGTGTTGCTAAATCTTCCTTTTGTACATTCTCATAGGGGAGCGAAAACTTGGGCCGTCTGAGGAAACCCCCAAACCCAAACCAACACCTCCCAAAAAAGGGGAAAGAGCAGAAGCAGAGGAGGAGGAGGAGGAAGGAGAGATCATCGAACTTGGAGAAATTGTCACCACAACAGGTGAGTGTGTGAGAACACAGCTACTGGTAAGCTAATCCATGTATGGCTGCCTCATTTCCAACACCCCATTTTTGTTTGTTTGTGGTTTTTAGGTGACGTGGATGTTGTGGAAGAAAAATCGCACTTTACCACAGAGAGTGCCCACGTACTCATCGGAGAGATAATGGTCTGCAATAGAGATCTAGATTACATAAAGCAAAACATCAATGATGTTCAACAAAAATTGAAGAACATCATTGATGTTTTAGGAAAAATATGAAAACGCACCAAGTAATTAACACACATTTGTGCCAGCTTCTGAACACATTTGCAACTTAAAAACTGTGTGAAATTTGGAACATGCACACATTGTGTCCACATGTGCTAGCTCCCATCATGGTGGATGAATGCCAACGTTTTTTTGGGGGTGCAAACACTTTACGAACTACGAAAGTGGTTGTGGTGAAGGGGTTGCACCCCCAAAAAACGTCCATTCATCCCCATGATGGAAAATGGCACTTTTGAAGCTTCTAGGCATGTGTTTTACCATCTAATGACCATTTTCAGACCCAAATTGTGTGCATGTTCCAAATTTCCACTTTTCGGGGGTGGCCCCCCCATGTGATGAAGGCAAGATCAAACACACTTTGAACATATAGTCATGTCTGATCTTGTCTTCACTTTACAAAGTAGAACTTTCCTAGTTCATAGGTTCTGTTTAGCTCCATGCCTGGTTTTACCAATTGCGGAATGTTTGTAAACAATGTTGTAAATAACCAAGATGTTGTCAGTTTTGGCGTGAAGATTGTAAACGCACTTGTGAATGTTTTCCAAGTAAACTTTTTTATTTTTTAAAATGTGTGGCTTCCTTATTTAAAAAACACAATGCATTATGTATGTAAAATGTAAAGGATATGGGGGGCAATGGGTGTTATTTACTAAAGGCAAATCCACTTTGCACTGCAATTTCCTTTCCCAGGGAACTTTTTCAATGCACTTGTAGAGCATAGCGGATTTGACTTATGTAAATGACACCCACAGTGCTTTGTACGAAAACACGGAGCACAGCATTTTTGAGAATACACACGTCAGACCTGGTGATGAAAAGGAGTATTTTGGGTGTCAGTTATGCAGGACAAACCTTCTCTAGACCAAAGATTAGGTAGCAAACACACAACATGAGAATAATCTTTTTGGGAAGAAGAGACTGTTACCTCCTTTTGCCCAGAAAGTGCATTCCCACTGTCGAAGGCAAAGGGAAAAAATGTCAAGGTAAAATAAGCTAAAAAGAAGACTGAAATGACAAGAAATCCGAGGTTGGTTAAAATATCAGATTTATTAAAAAATGCCTCTCACACATCGTCAGGCAGAGCAATGGCCCCCCTACCCACAAAGTACTCCATATATTGCTCGCGGACCACGCGGGCATTTAGAGGGGGCAAGCCTGGACGTGCCACTTGAAGGGCTGTGAGGTCCGCATTTGGAGGGCCCTCCACATCTGGGCCAACGGGCACCACATAGTTCCTGTTATGTCTTTTGAGGAAGTTGTGCAATATGCAACAGGCAAGAACTATGTGGTTCAGTTTGTATTCCGCCAAGTTAAATGCCGTCAGGAACAGGCGGAAGCGGCTGGCCAGGATGCCAAAAGTGTTCTCCACAACTCTTCTGGCTCTGGACAGCCTGTAGTTGAAGACCCTCTGGTCCGGGGTGAGGGTCCTCATCGGGAACGGCCTCATCACATGGGGAGTCAACGCAAACGCTTCATCTGCGACAAAGACGAAGGGGAGTCCTTCGGCATTCTCCTCTGGAGGTGGCAAGCACAGACTGCCACTTTGGAGACGCCAGTAGAACTCCGTGTGCGTAATGGCACCACCATCCGAGATCCGGCCGTTCATCCCCACGTCCACATACATAAACTCGTATGTTGCCGACACCACCGCCAACATCACTACACTATTAAACCCTTTATAATTATAATAGTAGGACCCCGAGTTGGGCGGTGGGACGATGCGGACGTGTTTCCCATCAATTGCCCCTCCGCAGTTAGGAAAGTCCCAACGGCTGGCAAAGTGGGAGGCCACAGTCTGCCATTCCTGTGGCGTGGAAGGGAACTGTGGAGTGAAACAAGAAAAATAAATTAGTCACTTTGCACTTAAACATTGCAAGCAGATTAGACAATCAACATCTTGGAACAAGAGCATTGTATAAAATTGGAGGCTGGAAAGTATTTGCACAGAAAAGTAGAGGCTCCCCTTCACAGATTACTCACCCCCCATCAATCCCCACACTTCTGATGGGCCATTGGCAATAACTAGGGTTTTGGGGGGGGGGGGGGTGGTGGACAGGTAACCCTCTGCACTTCATTGATTGGCAAATGGCTCAATAATGTGTGCTAGTTTGGCCAGACCCTCTGTACTTAACACTATTGGCAGCCCCCAGGAAAGATAAAATAACATTTCAACCCCCCCCCCCCAAAAAAGGCAGGCACATTGTGACATTCTGAAATTACCAAGCAAGCTAATAGGAGGGAAAGAAGACAAAAAATTAGGAAATGGAATGTATGGAGGCAGCCCCTTGCACTACATGCTTTGCTGAATTCATCCCTAAAGATGCCCACTATAAAGAGGTAGGTATATAGTGTGTATGGACCTTGGGAAAGCCAGCAGATAAAGGATTGGTACCATCTGACAGAGCAGTTGGGGGAGGGGGTTCCTAATGAGTTTGCCACCCCCCCCCCCCCCACCAAAAAAATTAAATTCTAAAGGGGCTCTACATGAAGTAAACCACACAGCAAACATTTGTACATATTTTAGGGGGTGTTTGGGGGCAAACAATACTATGCAGCAGACAAAAGACATTGCTTAAGTGACTAGGCCATAGGTGTCTATTGGGGCAGAAGAGCATGCTGGGGAGGTAAGTGAAGGGAAAAATGCATGAAGGAGAAAAGGGGCACAGCATATTAGAGCATATTGCAATCATGGTAATTAGGGAAGGAGGTCAAAAATAGAAGACATTAGCAAACAGAGCATACATAGAAGGGAATAGTAAAGGAGAAATGTTACCTTAATATAGTCCTCCTGCAGGACCTCGATGATGGCAGAACAGGTCTCTGGAATAATGAGTCCCAGGGCCTGGGGAGAGATACCTGAAGAGAACTTCAAATCCTGAAGACTTCTCCCTGTCGCCAAGTACCTCAACGTGGCAACAAGCCTCTGCTCCGGAGTAATGGCTTGTCTCATGCAGGTATCCTGCCGGCTGATAAAGGGGGTCAGCAAAGCCAAAAGACGGTGAAAATCGGGGTCCGTCATCCTGAGAAAGTTCCTGAAATCATCAGGATTATTCTCCCGGATCTCACGAAGCAAAGGCATGTGCGAGAATTGGTCACGCTGAAGCAACCAATTCTTGGTCCACATACTCCTCGTCACTCTGTTCATGGACGGGTCTTGGCTCAAAGCTAAAAGCCCGACACCAATTCCGCGTACAGCACGAACTCGGCGACGAGTACGCACGGGAAACATCGCTCAGAAGGTCACAAAAGGTCGGCTGGTCAGAACGGACAAACAGAAAGCACCGATAAACAGCAAGGCCTGAAAGAACGAAATGAATACCAGAAACGAGCAGACAATAAGCAGTGCAAATCAAAGCGTCCTATATCAAGATATAGGCCGCAATGACCAACAAATGCGAACTGACTACACGCACTAATAAACAGATACGCACGACAAGCACAAACTGAAGAGCAGTAACGATCTGAGTCAGAAAACTGAGAAGCGCGAATCTTAAGTCACCAAACTTCCACTAACTCTCGATAAACACGGGATCAGCAGAAGGAGCCCAACGGGTGCCTGACGTGGTGCTGAACTTTCCTTTTGTAATCTCGTGGACGACGACTTACGTCACGACGTTCTTCCAGACCGGATATTCCGACAACGTAGTCCGACCGTGTGTACGCAACACCAACATCGGACAAAGTACGACGGACAAAATCCGACCGACCTGGTCCGCGGATTGTCCGACCGTGTGTATGGGGCTTTACTGTGGTTGTCCACACCTGAGTTCAATTTCTCTAGCCACACCCAGGCCTGATTATTGCCACACCTGTTCACAATCAAGGCATCACTTAAATAGGAGCTGCTTGACACAGTAAGGTCCACCAGAAGATCCTTAAAAGCTACACATCATGCCGAGACCCAAAGAAATTCAGGAACAATTGAGAAAGAAAGTAATTGAGATCTATCAGTCTGGAAAGGGTTATAAAGCCATTTCCAAAGGTTTGGGAATCCAGCGAACCACAGTGAGAGCCATTATCCACAAATGGCGAAGACATGGAACAGTGGTGAACCTTCCCAGGAGTGGCCGGCCGCCCAAAATTACCCCAAGAGCGCAGCGACTACTCATCCAAGAGGTCACAAAAGACCCCACAACAACGTCCAAGGAACTGCAGGTCTCACTTGCCTCAGTTAAGGTCAGCGTTCATGCCTCCACCATCAGGAAAAGACTGGGCAAAAATGGCCTGCATGGCAGAGTTCCAAGGAGAAAACCACTGCTGAGCAAAAAGAACATCAAAGCTCGTCTCAATTTCTCCACAACACATCTTGATGATCCCCAAGACTTTTGGGACAACATTCTGTGGACCGATGAGACAAAAGTGGAACTCTTTGGAAGGTGTGTGTCCAAGTATATCTGGCGTAGAAGGAACACTGCATTTCAGAAAAAGAACATTATACCAACAGTAAAATATGGTGGTGGTAGTGTGATGGTCTGGGGCTGTTTTGCTGCTTCAGGACCTGGAAGACTTGCCGTGATAAAAGGAACTATGAATTCTGCTGTCTACCAAGAGATCCTGAAGGAGAATGTCCGACCATCTGTTCGTGTACTCAAGCTGAAACGAACTTGGGTTCTGCAGCAGGACAATGATCCTAAACACACCAGCAAGTCCACCACCGAATGGCTGAAGAAAAACAAAATGAAGACTTTGGAGTGGCCTAGCCAAAGTCCTGACCTGAATCCTATTGAGATGTTGTGGTATGACCTTAAAAAGGCCGTTCATGCTCGAAAACCCTCTAATGTAACTGAATTAGGACAATTCTGCAAAGATGAGTGGGCCAAAATTCCTCCAGGACGCTGTAAAAGCCTCATTGCACGTTATCGCAAACGCTTGGTTGCAGTTGTTGCTGCTAAGGGTGGCCCAACCAGTTATTAGGTTTAGGGGGCAATCACTTTTTCACACAGGGCCATGATGGTTTGGATTTTTTTTCACCTTTAATAATAAACACCTTCATTTACAAATTGCATTTTGTGTTTACTTGTGTTGTCCTTGACTATTGTTTAAATTGGTTTGATGTTACGAAACACTTAAGTGTGACAAACATGCAAAGGAACAGGAAATGAGGAAGGGGGCAAACACTTTTTCACACCACTGTATATGCCTAGGTCAAATTTCATGAATCAGGTTTACATCCCCTTTTACCACAAAAAGTACGGTTTCATACTTTGATACTGCAGACTACATACAACAATTAGCCCAAAATTCTCTGTCCAAATGTATGCATTACAAGGAGTCTGTATGAAACAAATAGAGATGAGCTGAATGTACCTCTGTCCAGTTTGAAGCGGGTTCATTCAACTTTACCAAAGTTTGGCTGCTGAAACCCATTAATCACTTGCTTACTGGGCACTTAAACCCCCCTCCTGCCCAGGCCAATTTTCAGCTTTCAGCATCACTCTTTGAATGACAATTGCGCGGTCTTGCAACACTGTACCCAAATTAAATTGTTATAATTTTTTCACACAAATAGAGATTTATTTTGGTGGTATGTAATCACCACTAGGGTTTTTATTTTTAGCTAAACAAACAAAAAAAGATGGAAAATTTTGAAAAAAAAAAAAAACATGTTCCATAGTTTGTTATAAAATTACAGGTAATTTTTCTCCTTCATTGATATGTGCTGATGAAGTGGCACTGATGGGCACTGATAGGCTGCACTGATAGGCACTGATAGGCACAGATAAGGTGGCACTGATAGGCACAGATAAGGCGGCACTGATGGGGACAGATAAGGCGGTACTGATAGGCACAGATAAGGCGGCACTGATGGTCACTGATAAAATGGCACTGATGGGCCCTGGTGGGTAGCACTGATAGATGGCACTGATGGGTGGCACTGATAGGCACTGGTAGGTGACACTGATGGGCACTTGTAGGTGACAATGATAGGCAGAACTGTTGATGAGGCACTGATTGGTGACATTGATAGGTGGCACTGTGGGCACTGATAGGTGGCACTGTGGGCAATGATGGGTGGCACTGTGGGCACTGGTAGGTGGTGCTGGTGGTCACTGGTACACCGCACTGTTGTGCACTGGTGGGTGGCACTGGCAGATGGCACAAGTGGGCACAGATGAGCTGTCAGCTGCTCTCGTTGATCGGGACCAATGTCCCTCTGACAGCCGCTGGTGATTGGCTTTTTTTTCTCCTCACGCTCTGTTTACATCACATGATCAGCTGTCATTGGCTGACAGCTGATCATGTGGTAAGGGGTCGGGATCGTCAGTTTTTTAGGCGGCCCTGAACGGACGCTCCTGCTAAGCGGGGGATCGATGGAGCGGGGGATTGTGTACGGAGCCCACTCTGCACAGGCAGGAAGCAGGAAGATGACAGGTCTGTCTCTGCACTCTGTGCAGGGACTGAACTGTCAGAGCGCCGCTCTCCCCTATGGGGGATCGGATGATGACGGACCGTAGAGTCCGTCGTCACCCGATCCGATCCGCAGACGGATGGAAAAATAGGGTTTTTCTCCGTCACACTTTTTCGGATCGGAGCGGGTCAGATGTCAGCGGACATGTCACCGCTAACATCCGACTCTCCATAGAGGTCTATGGAGCGTCCGTTCAGGTCTCATAGACTCGCTGATCACAGAGCGTGCCGCGCTCCCTGAAGGGGGCGCGCAGGCCGCTCGAGCACGGGAGGACATCTATTGATGCCCTCCCAGCAAAGTAGGTCCGTGCTGTATTTTATTATATCTTTTCATGTGACAACACTTAAGAAATGTAGTAGTGTACAACTTGTATAACAGTGTAAATTTGCTCAACACACAGCCATTAATGTCTAAACCGCTGGCAACAAAAGTGAGTACACCTCACACCTACACCTAAAAAAATTCAAATTGGGCCTAATTAGCCATTTTCCCTCCCCAGTGTCATGTGACTTGTTAGTGTTACAAGGTCTCAGGTGTGAATGGGGAGCAGGTGTGTCAAATTAGGTGTTTTCTATTGCTTTCACTCTCTCATACTGGTCACTGGAAGTTCAACATGGCACCTTATGGCAAAGAGCTCTCTAAGGATCTGAAAAAAATAAAATGGCTGCTCTACATAAAGATGGTCTAGGCTATAAGAAGATTGCCAAGACCCTGAAACTGAGCTGCAGCACGGAGGCCAAGACCATACAGGCAGGGATGTCGTGAGCAGGCCTAAGGCCAGGAGTTTGGCACAAGCTGGCGAAGGCTTTAATCTACCAGAAGGTGGGTTGTTGTCCTATTCCAGAAGAAGTGAGGTGGGAGCTTGAGCAATTTGCTGCCAACAACTAGCCAATCACAAGCCCCTTATAAGCATACCCAAAATACATGACTGCTGTGCGCCCTTAAGGAGTTGAAAAAGGGGCAGAAACTTTCTGTCAGATTATATGGGAGGGGCTGCAGTGCAAAGTACTGTTGCAAAAAGAAAAATGGCTGCTATGAGCTCTTCAGTAGGAGGGGGAGCAAAGTCTATGGCCATAAGATTACTCATTAAATTGTAGCTGCTGTCTACCCTTCCCCTTGGCTGTATAATTCCCAGCCTCCTTTTCATGCTGCAAGCCCTTCCTCCTGCACCGTATAAGGGTTAACAATCTTTTATTTTTACTACACTCCTCCCCTTAATGTTAGAACACTATACCTCCTCGCCATCAACCAATTTGTATGAAGTTGAGTGCTTTCACTAAATTTCCTATAGCTTTTAGATCGGTTGTGGCTTCTACTTCCATCTTTAAGTTCATAGCTATTACTGTTGGATAAACAGACAAAACTACCTGCAAAAGTCTTTTTTTTCAAGTTGTGATAAATCAGGTTGGGCTGCTGCTGCTGTATTTAGGCCAAGCAATAATGCAAATGCTAAAAAAAAAAAGAATTACAAATCTAAATATATGCAATACTAGAATACAGTGTCACTGGCACTGTTCCGTGAGAGTCATACCATTCTGCAACACTATATACAACCTAAAGTTATCTCTCAAGCATTTAAATGAAAAGATTGGTGTTTTTCCCCATGTTGCTCTTCAAGTCGTAAAAAAGGAGGACCCTCTCCCAGCTGTACAAACATATATTTTTTTGCATGTTTACTTGTTCCTCATTGCAATGCTTAGCTCTCCATGCCCTTTGTTTAAAAATCCTTTGCCTATTAGCCTTGAAAATGGTTAGAATTGACTTTCCACTTGCTCCTACAGACTTCAGTGGGGTTTAGATTAAAGTTCACAGTTTTTGACTTTATAATACGTTTAACAAATTGCCTGCCAACTTGCTCATCCCTAGTTGGTTGAAACAGTCTTTGCTATGCAGACCTCGCACTCCCCCTTCTCACTGCTTGATTTCCTCATATATGTCCAGCAGAAAAAAGTGTGAGGTTGAAGAAAACAAAATTATTGTTAAAAAGAAAATGTTACTCATGTAGCAGGTGCCCCTAACATGCTGTCCATGGCATCATCACGTGGGCGCCATTATGGTTGTTCGTAAATATTGTATGTGCTGAATAATAACGTAAGTAAGTCTACAGGGAATATAATTCTCCAGAGAACTCTAAAAAAAAAAAAAAAAATTCTATCTTTTTCAAATGAACAGCTGTAATTTTTACTACTAGGGATGCATTTGCCATTGACAATGCCATTTTTCTTAATTACTTATTTATCCTTACCCCATTTCTTTCAATTAAAACAAAAGTATAAAAATATTAGAAAAGGATGTTGTAAACTGTACAAGCCCCATGTCATAAAGATTTTAAAAAGTTATTTGTTTTGCTCTGAGAATCAGATTGCATCAATACAATAGGTACTGAATGAAATCAACCCCCCTTGACATTTTATCTTAGTACAAAATATATTTTGTTATATGCTCTGGTTCATCTGAGTTCTTTCTTCATTGTTTTCTTGTTTTGTTTTGTCTTCGGGGAAAGCAAATAAAGTTGGTCCTTTTGACTGAATTGAGAATACACATTGCACAGAGCTTAGTAAGAATAGATTTTTCACTTACTGCATGCTTTCAATTAGATTTGTGGTTTACTCCAT
The DNA here is from genome assembly GCA_028564925.1 of Lithobates sylvaticus. Taxonomy (NCBI): domain Eukaryota; kingdom Metazoa; phylum Chordata; class Amphibia; order Anura; family Ranidae; genus Lithobates; species Lithobates sylvaticus. The sequence goes on from CM053030.1 coordinate 281,965,839, forward strand.
ATGTAAGCCCGACAGAAAAATATGCTGAATATTTTGCTACTTTTACCCTCATTAATACTCTGTTCTACTGCCACCATCCTGTAAATATACCTCTTTCTTCTAAATAATTCTTCTTCTTACTGATGCGGACTATATCATTCATTTCCCCTAACTCCGTTGTGCTTTTTCTACTTCCCTTCCCTTTCAGCAATCATGTGGCCAACAATCGCGAGTGATAGTTGAGAAAAGGCAATGCTAAACCATCCAAGGTGGAAATTGTTTTGAGTCAATGCTCAGATAAATTTGGTTTCCAGTGTGTAAAGGTGGTGAGGCTTACCTCACTGCCACCTTTACACCTTTACACATCAGTAATCAGTAGTGACAAGAGGTAACTCTTTCTCTACTATGTACTTTCCAAGGCCGCCACCTCCTATTCATGCATCCGGCCCCATTCAGGATGCTGGGTGCATGAATTACAGGGGCTGGGTGTTTTTTGAAGCACCTGATTAGAGCCAGAGGCTCTAATAGGCTTTAAAATAGGGTGGACTCCAGGCACAGAGCTTGCACTACGAGCCCACTAAGGTGTTACAACAGCGAATGAATATTCGCTATTGAAACACTGATCCTCAATTGGGCCAATCAGAAGCGGGTCTGAGACCAGTTTTCCGATTGGCAGAAAAGAGAAGAGTCCCGATTGGCCGCCCAGGAGGAGGGAGAAAACGGAAGCTGCCACCACCCTGATGGGTGGTGATCTTACTGTTCGCCAACCCCCCCCTCAAAAAAAAAAAATTAGCACCGGCCTTTCACTTAAGCATGAGTAAATAAAGTTTACAGAAACCTACATACATACATTCAGTAGGAACAGAGTTATGGGATAGGTCAGCTTTCTAACCACTTGCTCTCACTGGTATGGTAGGTATGGAGGTTAATACAGTAGTTTTTTTTAAAACATTCAAATCAAATCACTGTGGCACTATGGAGCCCTAATGCCGCGTACACACAGTCAGAATTCTCGTCGGAAAAAGCTCTGATGGTTTTCCCGTCGGAATTCCGACGGAATTTCGCTCAAACTGTCTTGCCTACACACGGTAACACCAAATTCTGACGGTCAATAACACCACGCCTTAAAATTTTGCGTGTCGGAATTGCATACACACGATCGGAAAATCCGATAGACAGGTTTTCCATCGGAAAAATTAAGAACAGGTTCTCAATCCAAAGTCCGTCGGAAATTCCGTCAGAAAAAGACCGATGGGCATACACAGGGTCGGAAAATCTGATGAAAAGCTCCCATCGGACTGTTTCCATCGCAAATTCCGACCGTGTGTACGCGGCATTAGGCTGTACATGGCCCCTTGATATCAGCCAACATTGATATTAAATCTGCCCTATCCTGCAGCATACCTTGTCTTCTGTCATTTAAATGTCAAATAAGGAGCTTGTCATTTGTTAGTTTTGGCATTTGACAGTTGAATGACAGAAGGCAGGTTTATCTTAACTTAATTAGAAGCTAAGGTCTCATGGACAAACCAGGTTTAGGATCCACAAGGACACGGAGATCAATCTGTAGATTATCCTCTTAACTAAGCGCATATGTTCATCAGCAAAGAGAGTGGGCTTTAAAGCCTACACACAACACATATTCATCCATGAGTTGCAGAAGTTTCTGTGCTGGGAATGTACTTACGTTTTTTCTTATTTTGGAGGGATGTCCTCTCACTTCCTGTTTGGTGATGGGACAGGAAATGAAGGTAAATCTTCACAATGGGACAGAAATTGTGAAAGAAATTCTGATAGGGGTTATGGCCTTCCCTTACTCTATCCAAAATGAAAAAAAAAAAGTGTTGCCTATACTGTAAATCTACGTTTATGGAAGACCGACCGTGTGTATGCTCCATCAAAAATTTTATGTCGGAAATTTCCGCCAACAAATGTTTGTTAGCAGGTTCTCAAATTTTCCGCTCACAAAACTTGTTGTTGGAAAGTCTGATTGTGTGTACACAAGTCCGTCGCACAAAAGTTCACGCATGCTCTGAATCAAGCAGAAGGAGCCGCACTGGCTATTGAACTTCTTTTTTCGTCGTACGTGTTGTACGTCACTGCGTTCTCACGTTCGTAATTTTTGGCCAACATTTGTGTGACCGTGTGTATGCAAGACAAGTTTGAGCCAACATGCTTCGGAAAAAAATCCACGGTTTTGTTGTTGGAAAAATACGATCGTGTGTACGCGGCATATATCTAAATGTAGACAATGCAGATTTCTAAAAGTTAGCAAAACCAATAACAGTTTCAATATCCAGCTTTGAATGTGTAATAATGCATTATCAACACATGCCACTACCTACAGGGGTATATGTAGAAACACAAATATTTTAGTACTAAATAAAGCTATCATAATAAGCTTTACTACTACCAAAAATCCCTCATTGCAATACAAACAGTCTAGCTATAACAGAACATGCCACCTTATATATTAAAATATAAAAACAAATGCATGGTGCTCAATGCACCTTGTGTCCCTCATGGCTGTGTTATTTTAAAATAGTAGAATAATGTAATATTGCATAAGCTATTAGTACTTGCATGTTTAAAAATCATTAAATCACTGATAACTTTTATGTGAATTTATTACACATTTAAAGCATTGATCTTTCAAGAATGCCTCAAGCAAGCTAATTTTCTCTGGTTGATGTTCTGTTGCAAATCTGTTGGTTGTGCTGGAAATATAAAGTAAACAGAATCAAACTACACAAGAGCACTGGTATTGATCAGATACAAAGAGGAAGCGCCAACGTGTAACAATTATTAATTGTACTTGCTATCCTTTAAATGTTTTACCTTCTGAAGCTGCATGCATATATTCTGAAGAGGTGAAATGAAGCTAAGCTGCATGTATGACTGCCTGTTCAAGGTTGAGTGAATTGTCATAGGCAGCCCATTTATCAGCTTGTGGGTCTTACCTGGCTCTGACAGCGGGAATGGCACTATTCATACCGTCTGCCCTGGCATCACAATTGAATTTGTAACCTAAATGCTCACCTGTCAGCTTCACTTGGATACACATTTTATTCTAATAAAAAGCTGGGATGTAATATGGACTCTTTGTTCAGCAAACAGTAGTGTGGCCAGGAAAAATCCATCAAGCCTCCATTAATAACCCAATTTTAGGAGCTACTTAAATGTGTAAAAAAAATCTAAGCTGATTGGTCTTTGAGTGATGTTACAAATTCAATTGGCTTTTTTTTATTTTTTCCCTTGTAAGGGTCAGAGACTTGACAAAGCAGATGGCAGTGAATAACAGACCAGAGTATTTACTGTAATCACATACTTGAAGCCTTATACACGACAAAATAAATATATGCAATTTCTGTTGGGATAATATCCTAATGCAGTACTACCTAACTCTTATCCCCTGGGTATGCTGGCGTGATGTTTTCAGTCCTTTCGTATAGTCACAAGTGAAATAATGAATGTGTGGTTCTTTCAACGTTCTCAATACCATTATATTCTTTGTGTCTTGTGATTATTTAACCACTTCAGCCCCGGAAGATTTGGCTGCTCAATGACCAGAGCATTTTTTGTGATGCGTTGCTTTAACTGACAATTGCGTGGTTATGCGATCATATATCCCAAAATAATTGCCGTCCTTTTTTTTCCACATCTATGTGCGCAAACCAATATATATACGCTTATTGCAATTTTTATTACTAAATTAAGAAAAAATGTAGCTTTTTTTTTTTTAAAAAAAATTGGGGATATTTATTATAGTACAAAATATTGTGTTTTATTTCAAAATTTTCAAATTTTTTTTGTTTATAGCGCAAAAAATAAAAACCGCATAGATGATCAAAAATACCACCAAAAGAAAGCTCTATTGCTTTCTTTTGGTGGTATTTGATCATCTCTGCGTTTTTAATTTTTTGCGCTATAAACAAAAAAAATGGTGACAATTTGGAAATAAAACACAATATTTTGTACTATAATAAATATCCCCATTTTTTTTTAAAAAAAAGCTAAATTTTTTCTTAATTTAGTAATAAAAATTGCAATAAGCGTATATTGATTGGTTTGCACAAAAGTTCTAGCGTCTACAAAATAGGGGATAGATTTATGGTATTTTTATTATTATTATTTTTTTTTTTTACTAGTAATGGTGGCGAGCTGGGATTTTTATCATGGCGGACACATCGCACATTTTTGACACATTTTTGCGACGATTGACAATTATATAGCGATCAGTGCTATGAAAATGCACTGATTACTGAATAAATGTCACTGGCAGGGAAGGGGGTTAACATTATGGGGCGATCAAGGGGTTAACTGTGTTTCCTGTCTGTGTGTTCTAACTGTAGGGGGAGGGGAGTGACTAGAGGGGATGACAGATCGTGGTCCCTAGCTATTAGGAACTCACGATCTGTCTCTCCTCACAGAACAGGGATTTGTGTGCTTTTACACATGTCCCTGTTCTGCCTCTCGTGCCCACAATCGCTTGTGGCGGGCGGTCATCACAACCGTTGGCCACGAGCATCAGCACCCCCGTAGTCCAGCGGGCGCGTGCCTGCTATTCCGCTTAAAGGAGCCGATGTATAGCTACGACGGCTCGTGAGAACGTGCTGACCTGCCGCAGTATAAGGAAGACAGCTGGTCAGCAAACGGTTAACTTATTTTTTTACTTTTGGACACAATGAGGACGTTTTTTATTGCCACCAGTTTTCCTCTTGGGGAAAGTCACTCTCTATTTGCTCCAATGACCCATGCTACTAAGACTAAAAGTAAGGAAAAAATCCAAAATTTTGAGCTGAAGGGAGAACACTTATAGCAGGGACGACTGTCTAAGAGAGGATTTCCTTCACATTGGAGATATTCCTTCTCCCTTCCTGTAGTGCCTGCGGGACTGCCCACATGCCACAATGCAATTTATAATGCACTCAAATAGGAAGAATTATCAGTGCAGCACACTATACTGCACAGGTGGTTCACATCTGTGTATTGTGGTGTGCAAAAACACGTGTATTGAAGTGCACTGGCTAAGTGCACTGTTGCTCCAACAAAATGTATTTATTCATTGTGTCATGTGGTTTTGGGATAATGTGTTTTACAGTTTGTTACCAGTGCCGATCCTGACCTCCCTGGGGCCCTAAGCAAAATTCTGCTAAGGGGCCCTCTACCTGTCCCGTGATGCTGTGAGCTATGTAAACCATTTACCATTGCCACACAGTCACACCTGACACTTTAGTGCTCCCAATACAATCCTCCCTCCTTTAAACAAAACAGTCAAAGAATAAGTACAACAATATATATATATTAAATCAGGGTCCCCAGAGAGCCCCCCTTACATCAGGGTCCCTAGAGAGCCTCCCCTTACATCAGGGTCCCTAGAGAGCCTCCCCTTACATCAGGGTCCCTAGAGAGCCTCCCCTTACATCAGGGTCCCCAGAGAGCCTCCCTTTACATCAGGATCCCCAGAGAGCCTACCCTTACATCAGGATCCCCAGAGAGCCTCCCCTTACATCAGGATCCCCAGAGAGCCCCCCTTAAATCAGTGTCCTCCGAGAGTTTACCCCTACATCAGGGTCCCCAGAGAGCCCCTACTTACATCAGGGTCCCCAGAGAGCCTCCCTACTTACATCAGGGTCCCCAGAGAGTCTCCCCCTACATCAGGGTCCCCAGAGAGCCTCCCCTTACATCAGGGTCCCCAGAGAGCCTACACTTGCCCATCAGTGAAGCCTCACCAGTGCAGCCTGATCAGTGCCCATCAGTGCAGCCTCACCAGTGCAGCCTGATAAGTGCCCATCTGTGCAGCCTGATTAGTGCACATCCATGCAGCCTCACCAGTGCAGACAGTGCCCATCACTACAGCCTCACCAGTGCAGAGAGTGCCCATCAGTGCAGCCTCACCAGTGCAGAGAGTGCCCAGGCACCAGTGCAGCCTGATCAGTGCCCATCAGTGCATCCTGATTAGTTCAAATCAGTGCAGCCTGATCAATGCTCATCAATGCAGCTTTATCAGTGCCTATCAACACAGCCTGATTAGTGTCCTTAATGCAGTCTCACCAGTGCAGACAGTGCCCATCAATGCAGCCTGATCAGTGCTCATCAATGGTGGTGGTGGGGGGGGGGGTTGGTTGATTGCCCTTGAGCAGCCACTGCTAAGCTTTAAATTTGTTGCTATGCATAATTTCTTAAATTCACTACTGAAGGGGATACAGTAAATAAGTTTTATCGCAACAGGTGTGACCTCATCACACCTTACTTGAGGCTAGGGAGGGCTGTGTGTTTCAGTGGAGAGCCGGGTCCTTGCACCTCTTTGTCACATGGTCACATGGGACGGGACGTTCTTGACGCCGCTCGTACCCTCCCCTGACGTGCCACGTGACCTGCCTCTGAGACTCCTGGGAGGTGGGAGTTGTAGCTTGCTGCACTGATAAGGTCCTTACCTTTAGCGTAGCCAGACTACAACTCCCACAATGCAGCGCAGCCTGCGCAGCAGAAGCCAGCTAGCCAATCGGCCGCCGTCGCGGCCGACATCTAGCAAAAAAAAGATAACAGACAGCCAGCGTCGTGGCCGTGGCCATTTTAAAGATAGTGTAGGCGGCCTGGGGGGAAATTCCCATCCTGCCCCTGCAGGGGGGGGGGGGTGCGGGGTCTTGGGGGGCCCCCCACAGCGGGGGGGCCCTAGGCAGCTTGCATAGTGAGTGTATAGGGCCGATCGGCTCTGGGTGTTACCATAACATACAGTGGTGTGAAAAAGTGTTTGCCCCCTTCCTCATTTCCTGTTCCTTTGCATGTTTGTCACACTTAAGTGTTTCGGAACATCAAACCAATTTAAACAATAGTCAAGGACAACACAAGTAAACACAAAATGCAATTTGTAAATGAAGGTGTTTATTATTAAAGGTGAAAAAAATCCAAACCATCATGGCCCTGTGTGAAAAAGTGATTGCCCCCCTTGTTAAAACATAAGGGTGGGGGAGACAGAGTACAAACTGTCGGTTTATGCAGACGACCTATTGGTATACATAACAAATCCAGTAATAACACTTCCTAATTTAATACAGGAATTTGATAACTTTGCCAAAGTTAGCAATTTCAAAGTAAACTACAATAAATCCGAAATAATGGATATCTTACTCCCCGAAAATATAATAGAAATAATTAGGACCAACTTCCCTTTTAAATGGCAACCTTCAGCGGTAAAATACTTAGGAATTTATATCCCTAAAGATTTAGATCAAATATACGAACTTAATTACCTCCCAATTACAAATAAAATAAATAAGTTACTACAACAATACGCAAAAGGAAATCACTCTTGGATAGGGAGGATAAATATAATAAAAATGGATATTCTACCCAAGATCCTATATGTATTTCAGGCCATACCCCTTTTCCCTATAAAGAAGATGTTAAACCAAATTCGTAAAATTATAGGAAGTTTTGTTTGGGCCGGGAAACCTGCCAGAATAAGCAGAACAATATTGACTCGAGCTAAGGAGGAAGGAGGACTGGCTCTTCCAGACATCTCGATATATTTAAAAGCAGCCCTAATAACCAGAATGATAGACTGGTTTCATAATGAAGACTCTAAAGAATGGGTTAGATTGGAAGAAGGGATGTCAAACAATAGCCTAAAATCTCTGCCCTGGATTAGAAAGGAGAGACGTCCATTAGATAGAGATATGCCATATTTTGCAAGCCGGGTACTGAAAGTATGGGACGGTTTAGTAAAACAAGGTAAAGGATCAACACTCATCGGGCCAATGACTCCCATATTTGACAACCCCGAATTTCCGCAAGCAATGAAAATAGAAACCTTCCTAAAATGGAATAAGAAACAAGATGTCAGAATAAAAGATATTATAGAACAAGACAGGTTAATACCATTTGAATCTATGGGTATAGAATATAAAAACAACTGGATTCAGTATTGGCAATTATATAAATACATTTCCTCTATAGCAAAAGAAAATGTAATTAGTAGACCTTTATTAGCCCTCGAGGAAATATTAATACAAGAACAGAAACCGACTCACAACCTGTCCATGGTATATAAATATTTAATAAAAAACAATATGATAAAAGAGATGAATTACATAAAAAGATGGGAAGAAGAACTAGAAATAGATATTCCTAAAGAAAAATGGAAAGAAGTTTTTAAAATTATCCATAAATTATCTAAATCGAGTAGAGACCAGGAAAGGAACTATAAATTAGTGACGAGATGGTACCGGTGTCCAACGGATATGAATAAAATTAACCCTGAGAATAGAAATACATGTTGGAGATGCCTTCAAGCGGTTGGAACAATGTCACACATATGGTTTCACTGTCCTAAAGTATATAGTTTTTGGCAACAGATATATAAAACATATGCATTAATGACAGGAATAGAAATCCAACCCGATATCCTGATGTCGATAATGTCAATGAATATGGGATCTATAAAAAAGGTAAAGAAAGGAACCTTGAAATTTTTCTTAACGGCAGCACGAACTATCATAGCCAGGAAATGGAAAAACAGTAGGTGTCCAAACATAGACGAGTGGGAGATGGAGATGGACGAAATGTGTAAAATGGAGACAAGAATGGAAAAGGAAAATGCAAATAGAGAGGGAGCAAATAATGCTTGGCAGACCTGGTTAATATTTAAAATATTGCACCCAAGATGGAATAATTTAATAGGAGAGGAATAGGGCACTTTTTTTTTTTTTTATTTATTTATTTTTTTTTTTTTTTTTTTTTTTTCTTTTTTTTTTTTTTTTTTTTTTTTTCTTTGGCCTTACAGTTTGACAGTATCAATGATATGTGAATAAACACACTTTAATAGTTTCTCTAAATTACCAAGACATGTCATCAATCTCTAAGGCCTAGTTTACACAACCGCACCCCCAAAGCTTTAAAGTGATTAAAAAAGCTTTATTTATTTTTCAATAGAATAACAAACATATACAGAGCAGCCCTGATCCTCCTCTTCTAGGGTCCCCTGCTGGCACTAGTGGACCCAACCCACTCCCCACCGAGTACAGTGGTGGCCGTGCATTAAGGGCACACGGGCGCCGCCCCCTCTCTCCTGCCACCCCCTCTGTGCACTATGGATAGATTCGTGCATTGCATGAATCTATCCATGGCCGCCGCTGACACCCCCCATTCTGAATTACAGCAGCAGGTTTTTTTTTTTGAAGCACCTGATTAGAGTCATAGGCTCTAATAGGCATTAAAAACGGTGACCTGCGAGCGCCATGCTTGGCGCTTGCAGTTCACTCAGCTGTGTTAGGAAAGCGAATGAATCTTCGCTTTCCTAACACTGAACAGCCTCTCCGCCAATTAGGTGCTCGGGTCTGTAACCTGTCACCTGATTGGCTGAAACGTCAGGGGCCGCTATTGCACACCTATCAGGAGCAGAGGACGGGAGTCGGGAGATGAGGACGGCAGGAGACGCTGGCTTGAAGGACCCTGCTCATCGCCGTCACCCGCTGCCCCACCAAGACAGGGTAAGTGCCGGACAGACGGAGAGCGGGTGGGGGGTCACAGTGGCGGCCTTCAGTGTGTCAGTATTTGTCAGTATTTGATGGGCACAGTGGCTGCAATTGATGGCACAGTGGCTGCGTTTGATGGCACAGTGGCTGCATTTGATGGGCACACTGGCAGCATTTAATGGGCACACTGTCAGTATTTGATGGGCACAGTGGCTGCAATTGATGGCACAGTGGCTGTGTTTGATGGCACAGTGGCTGCATTTGATGGGCACATTGGCTGTGTTTGATAGGCACATTGGCTGCGTTTGAAGGCACAGTGGCTGCGTTTGAAGGCACAGTGGCTGCGTTTCATGGCACAGTGGCAGCATTTGATGGCACAGTGGCAGCATTTGATGGCACAGTGGCAGCATTTGATGGCACAGTGGCTGCAATTGATGGGCACAGTGAGGCTGCAATTGATGTTTTTTTATCAGAATTTTTCAGTTTGTTTGTGCCCCCCAAAAATTTTGAGCACCAGCCGCCACTGACCGAGTACCTCCACAGCAATTTGTACTTGTGTATGCTCGCCCCCCAGCCCCACTCGGTGTGTCTACAAGAAACACAGAGCAGGGCTCGGCCCAGTCTTCCACTGCCTTATCACTGACTTTGATTGACAGCAGTGGGAACCAATGGTTCCTACTGCTGTATGTGATCCAATGAGGAGCGAGGGAGTCGAGAGAACCTCAGCTCTCATGCACATCAATGGATCGAAATTGGGCTCAGGTATGTATTTAATGGGGGCTGCAGGGGTTAGAATGCAGTAAGGTAAAAAAAACCTTCAGCCTTTACAACCACTTTAAAGGCAGCCATACATGGGGAATACACATGCCTCTGCAAAAATGTTTACGAGTGTTCAACTTAAAGTGGAGTTCTACCCACTTTTACAACTTTGTCTAAAAGGAAAGACAACCCCTCCACCACTCGATTTTGGGTATTTTTTTTCCCTTGCTTACCTTTTATGAAGTACCTTGTGTACTTCCATCCCAGCCTCGCCACGGGCCAGTGTGTCACGTCCTCTTCTCCCCCGCTGTCGCATACTCAGTAGCAAACCGGCGGTGAAGCCTGAAGGCTCCACTGCTGGTTTCCCTTAGTTGGGCCCTTAGATGGACGAATCGGCCTGGGGGGGGGGGGGCATATTGCGGGCTCCCTGGACAGGTAAGTGTCCTTATTAAAAGTCAGCAGTGTTTGTAGCTGCAACCACCCCCTAGCATGGTAGTACAGGCTTTTAGGAATTAAAAAGGCAGTAAGGAAGTGACATAATGCCTCCTCAAGGCCTGTGAAATGCCCTGTGAATATCGTTCCACTGCAGATCGCTCTACAGAGGGTGAAGCTAATGTAAACAAGCTCTTACTCTTCTAGGTTACATTTGTAGCTAAAAATCTCTGAAAAAACTCAGCAACAGTGACTTTATCTTTATTGGGGGTAGGTGCATCCTCAGTGGCTTATACTTCTACAGCTATTTGATGGTGTACACTTCCACCAGACCCTAGGGCACAAGGGAATCTAACACTTGACATTACTAAAATACATTTTCTTTTATACAATTAAGCTCAACATAAATACATCTTCACAGTAACTCTTATTCAACTAATGTGTTTGTGGTAGGCAGACAATTTAAAACATTATTACAGTATCTCACAAAAGTGAGTACACCCCTAACATTTTTTGTTAATATTTTATTATATCTTTTCATGTGACAACAGTGAAGAAATTACACTTTACTACAATGTAAAGTAGTAAGTGTACAGCTTGTATAAAAGTGTAAATTTGCTGTCCTCTCAAAATAACTCTAATGCCGCGTACACACGTGCGGACTTTTGCCGGCGGACTTAGTCCAGCGGACAATCCGCCGGACTTTCCAGCTGGGTCCGCCGGACTTTCCGAGCGTGTGGACTTGCCCACACACGCGCGGACTTCTCCGGCGGATAATCCGCCGGCCAAAGTCCGCGGGACTTTTGAAAATGAACAAACTTGCCCACACACGGAGCAGTCCGTTCATTTTGAACGTAACTTCAGGTACGTAGCTAGCGTAGGCAGTAAATGCCGGACTTGCCTACTAACGGCGGGATTGTCCGCCGGACTGCCAAGTCCAGCGGATAATTTTAAAACCAAACTTAAAACTTTGGTCCGCCGGACTTTGGCGCCAAAAAGTCAGCCGGCGCCCACACACGAGGGGATTATCCGCTGGACTTCAGTTCAGAGGATAATCCCGTGGGATAGTCCCTTCGTGTGTACGCGGCCTAAGAGTCCACTCCGTGGGGAAAACTTGTTCCAGTATGTACCATGCAGTAAAAATCCGGTGATATGTTCACCGCCACCTCTAGGTAAATTGCCTGCTCACCTCAGGAGGAGACCCCACAGGTCAAGTCACACCTTAAGTACATAGTTCCTCAAAGATCATAAGAAACCATGCACTGTATCCAGAATCACCTGCAGTCCTAGTAGCATAGCACAGCTCAGAATACAAGAGACAATCATAGCGCAATATTGCTTAAATATATGCGTTTTTTATTTAATGTAAAATAACCCACTCACATTTACAACATCTTGTACAATTGCTTGTATTAAGAGGACATCAAGAGCTCGCCTCCTCACCGCTTACTTCCTGGTTTTTACTTCCTGGTTTACGAGACACCGAATGTGACATCACCAGCTCCTACCGACGCGTTACGCCATTGGTCAGGTAACTTTCTCAAGGGAATGGAATCTAGTGATGAGCGCCAGGATTTAAGAGCCCGGATTTGTTTACAGGTTGCCACCGTGACAGGTGAATCCTCAGTTCATCTTACCCTGATGTATGGAACATTCCCATCAGGGTTAAACATTTAAAAGCATAGGCGCTTCGCTCACGCAACCCCCACTATTCAATTACATACATAACACTAGGAGTTGAACAACATAATATGATTCACAGCCCACAGGGCGGCACAGTGGTGTAGTGGTTAGCACTCTCACCTAGCAGTAAGAAGGGTCGCTGGTTCGAATCCCAACCACGACACTACCTGCCTGGAGTTTGCATGTTCTCCCTGTGCCCGCGTGGGTTTCCTCCGGGTGCTCCGGTTTCCTCCCACAATCCAAAGACATGCAGGTAGGTTAATTGGCTTCTGTCCAAATAAATTGGCCCTAGTATATGAATGGGGACATTGGATTGTGGGCTCCTTGAGGGTAGGGACCGATGTGAGTGTGCAATGTACAGGGATAGGGACAATTGTAGACACTCACTCAGGTTGAACTGGATGGACTGATGTCTTTATTCAACCATACTAACTATGAAACTATGAAACTATGAAACTAAACCTTTATCGATTACACCATTACTAATAAAGACTGGGATGGCAATATGTACAGGGACGATTCATATAAAAAATATATATAAAAAATTACTAAGTGTAAAAATAAATATACTGTTGGGGAATATGAGAATGGGGATTTCTGAAACCAGTAACAATAAATGCTTCACAAATATGCTTCTTAAATATGCATATAAAATACATTACTTTTACAAACATTACTGTTAACATTTCCTAGAACAGTACATTAGAATTTGGCATACGGTCATGGTCAGCTCAACTGTTCATATGTTCTTGGAGTGCATCTATGAAGCAGTAGAACACAGGATTGCATGAAAAAGACCCTATGGGCTGGTTCACACCATAAAACCGCACTCCAGATCCATTCCAGATGCGTTTCTGCATGCGCGGTTTAAGGTTCGGCACATTCTGGCCTCGGTTAACAGTATTTTTGTCTGCCATAACAACACAAAAAGCAAAAACACAGACAGAATATTTCTCTCTGGAACCTCCTAAAATGAAAATAATACATTGTGACTTGAAACTTACTGGTACAGCTGAATCATTTTGATTCAGCTGTTTAAGTGCTGCACTAATACTAAGTCTGACTGTTTTTCTGAAGTTCAATTTTGCTTTATGAATCAAATAGTTTCCTGGCATTTATACATTGCAGCTGAAGTGCTTTGCACACCTGTGGCTTCTTCTGATGAGGGCAGGTAGAAAATGATGACTCGTTCATCAAGAAGACTTTTCAGCAGATAAAGATATGGGATGCAGTTATTGTTGATGCTGTTCTAGATATAAATACGGCATAGAATCTTCATTTTTACACATCATTTGTCTATATTCCTCAATCACTACTGAAGGAAGTCTGGGAGTAAAAACTCAGACACAGGAATACATTGAGCATTTAACTGTACTCTATCATTTGAACTCTAATATCATAGTAACAACTACTATGCTATAGTATTTAATTACTGATAATGAAAGGTTTACACAAATTAATAGCATTTAGGTTAATACACTGAGCAAAATTATATAAGCAACACTTTTGCCACAATAAAAGGCCACTCTAAAATATGCAGTTTTACTGTATTGGGGGGGTCCGAAAATCAGTCAGTATCTGGTGTGACCACCATTTACCTCACGCAGTGGAGCACATCTCAGCACAGAGTTAATCAGGTTGTTGATTGTGGCCTGTGGAATGTTGGTCCATTCCTCTTCAATGGCTGTGCAAAGTTGCTGGACATTGGCAGGAACTGGAACATGCTATCATATACACCGAATCCAGAGCATCCGAAACATGCTCAATGGGTGACCAGTCCAGTGAGTATGCTGGCTATGCAAGAACTGGGATGTTTTCAGCTTCCAGGATTTGTGTACAGATCCTTGCAACATGGGGCCGTGAATTATCATGCTGCAACATGAGGTGATGGTTGTGGATGAATGGCACAACAATGGGCCTCAGGATCTCGTCACGGTATCTCTGTGCATTCAAAATGCCATCAATAAAATGCACCTGTGTTTGTTGTCCATAGCACACACCTGCCCATACAATAACGCCACTGCCACCATGGGCCACTCGATCCACAACATTGACATCAGCAAACCACTCACCCACACGACTGCCATCTGCCCTGTTCAGGGAAAACTAGGATTCATCCGTGATGAGAACACCTCTCTAAAGTGGCAGATACCATTGCATGTGAGCATTTGCCCACTCAAGTGGGTTACGACGACGTACTGCAGTCAGGTCGAGACCCCAATGAGGACCACGAGTATGCAGATAAACTTTGTTACTGACAGTTTGTGCAGAAATTCTTTGGTCATGCAAACCGATTGTTGCAGCAGCTGTCTGGATGGCTGGTCTCAGATGACCTTGGAGGTGAAGATGCTGGATGTGGAGGTCCTGGGAAGGTGTGGTTACACGCGGTCTGCGCTTGTGAAGCCGGTTGGATGTACTGCCTAATGCTCTGAAACACCTTTGGAGACAGCTTATGGTAAAGAAATTAACATTTAATTCAAGGGCAACAGCTCTGGTCGACATTCCTGCAGTCAGCATGCCAATTACACGCTCCCTCAATACTTGCGACATCTGTGGCATTGTGCTGTGTAATAAAGCTGCACATTTTAGAGTGGCCTTTTATTGTGGCCAGCCTAAGGCACACCTGTGCAATAATCATGCTGTCTAATCAGCATCTTGATATGCCACACCAGTGAGGTGGATGGATTATCTCGGAGATGTGCTCACTAACACAGATTTAGACAGATTTGTGAACAATATTTGAGAGAAATAGGCCTTTTGTGTACATAGAAAAAGTCTTAGATCTTTGAGTTCAGTTCATGATATATAGGGGCAAACACAAAAGTGTTGCGTTTATAATTTTGCTCAGTGTATATATAAACCCAGGTATTGAATTCTCATAAAAGGTTTAAAATGCTCATGTAATTTTAAAAGTAATTTTCAATATTTTTAACTATTACAGCTTACATATTATTATACCCCTAAAACTGGCAAGCACCAGCGGCCTAGTAAATCCTGGTTGTACATCCAGCACTGCAGTAACACTTGGTGACGTGGCGAGCCCCATAAGTGCAGTTCAAGCTGGTGAGGTGGCTAGCACGATTAGTGTCCTGCAGCCACCAAGAAGAAGACAAACACAGGCCCGTCGAGCCCATAGTGCCCTGCCTGCTGCATTTGTCAATCCTAATTGGGAGCCCACCACTTCTGCAGCACCCTACTTCCCCCATTCACTGGCCAACTCGGAATTCAGGTGGAAACAGTTGATTTTACGTCACTTGATTTTTATTCACTGTTTTTCACCGAAGATCTCTATAGATGTATTGTAGACCAAAGCAATTTGTATGCTAGTCAATTCATCGCCGCTAATCCCCCGTTAACCCTTGCCAGAGATTGGAGACCTATTAGGTCTCAGAATTTAAGACCTTTTCTGAGCCTATCCCTCCTCATGGGCATAACTAAAAAGAGTGAGCTGCGGTCATATTGGTCCACTGACCCAATTCACCTTATGCCCGCGTTCTCTCCTTCCATGACCAGGACACAATACGAGCAGATATTGTGGTTCATGCACTTCAATAATAATGAACTCTGTTGTCCTTGGGGTGACCCTGAATTTGATCGGCTCTACAAAATTCAGCCCCTCGTAAACCACTTCAACCAACAGTTTGCAGCCTTGTTTACTCCCAATCAAGTTGTCTGAGTTGATGAGTCCCTGATTAAGTTATCTGGCCGCTTGTCATTCAAACAGTATCTTCCCAGCAAGCGTGCCAGATATGGGGTCAAGATGTATAAGCTCTATGACAGGGCAACATGCTATACATATAGTTTTATGGTTTATGAGGGAAAAGATAGTCATGTGGAGCCGGAGAACTGCCCAGATTACATAGGGAGCGCTGGTAAGATTGTGTGGGACTTGGTGTCACCCTTATTCGGAAAGGGGTACCACTTGTACGTGGACAATTATTACATGAGCAACTTTTTAGTCTCCTTTTTGATTGTGGAATTGGCTTATGTGGCACCGTGCGATCTAATCGCCAGGACTTCCCCCAACGGCTTGTAGAATCCCGACTTATACGGGGGATACGGGGGAAGAGAGCCTGCTTGAAATGTAATAATTTGTGGGCAGTGAAGTGGAGGGATTCAGAGAATGTTTTCATTCTATCCTCCCTTCATGCAGATACGACAGTCCAAATTCCTACGACTATTGGTGTCCACGAATACAACCTTAACATGGGAGAGGTGGACCTCAATGACTAGTTGTTGGTGCCGTACCTAATTGCCTGTAAGGCTAGACGCTGGTACAAAAAAGTGTCTGTATACTTATTTCAATTGGCTCTGCTGAACGCTTTTGTGCTATACAAAGCTTCAGGACGAACTGGATCCTTCCTAAAATTCTAGGAAGAGATCGTCACAGCCCTTCTGTTTCCAGACGGTGCTATGGCCCACCTTCCCAACGCAAATGCAGTGAGACGGCTGCATGAGAGGCATTTTCCATATGTCCTCCCTGGTACCCCTACCCAAAGAACACCCCAAAGAAGATGTTGTGTCTGCAGAAAATGCGTATTTAGGCATTACACACACTTTTATTGTCCCTCCTGTCCTGACCAACCTGGTCTCTGCATCAATGACGATGTTTCAAACGCTACCACACACTAGTGGAGTGTTCACGTAGGATACAGCACCGCACAGTCCTAGGGCACACTAACACAGGGTCTCGAAAGATGAGATGGCCATCACATTTGAGAGACCCTAATCTGGAACGTTCACAGTTTACAGTTTTTATAAAAGTGCAAAAAAATTAAAAAACACACACAAAAACAAAAAAAATAAAATAAAATAAAAAAGGCAAAAATATTTTTCTTCTCTCTCTCTATTGTTCTCTCTCTTATGTTCGCTCTCTATTGTCCGCTTTATTGTTCGCTCACTATTGTTCTATATCTATTGTTCTCTCTGTTGTTACTGTATTTTAGAACTGTAATGTTCTAATTTTACTATATTTTATTGTATTTGCTTTGGAGGTATGGTATGTCTAATGCCGTGTACACACAATCGGACTTTCCGGCGGCATTGTCCGCCGGACTAGAGTCCACCGGACAATCTGACCGTGTGTGGGGCTCCGGCTGACTTTTTGTTCCCAAAAGCGGCACTGATGGGCACTGATGAGGTGGCACTGATAAGGTGGCACTGATAGGTGGCACTGATATGTAGAACTGATGGGCACTGATAGATGGCACGGGATAGGCGGCACTGATGAGGAGCTACTGACAGGCATTACTGATTGGCATCTGAAAGACACTGACAGGCATTACTGATGGGGCACTGATTGGCACATTTATGGGCACTGATTGTCACTTTGATGGGCACTGACAGGAGTTACTAATAGTGCACAGACTGCCATCAATGTGCAGACCCCCCCGTTTACCGGAACTTCCTGGTTCACGTTGTGATCAGCTGTGATTGGTCACAGCTGATCACGTGGTAAGGAGCCTCCGTCAGAGGCTCCTTATCACGAATGGAGATGCGGTGTGGCAGAGTGTTACACGGCACCACCGATCGCTGTGCAGTGTGCCCCCACGGGGGCACACCAGCATGTTTTCCTGAAAGACATGGTATGACATCCAGTCAGGATGACAGAACCACCGCCCGGCCATCATTCTGCTATAGGCCGGGCGGGAAGTGGTTAAGGATAGAAGTGAGGATATAAAAAAAATGTTTTAATAGTTTTAATTGGCTGCTATCTCTTTACAATAGTCAGCACAGGGTGGGTCTTCGTGCCATTTGCAGCTACTGGGAATAAAGCATTTTCCAATTAATTAGTAAAATTCTATAGCATTATGTTCCTAACTAACGTCTGTATTTGTGTGTCTTGCAAAAATGCCAGCTCAAATATTGCTTATATGCTAATTGTACCAATGAAAGGTTGTGAATCCAGTGACTAGTGTTACAGATCATTACAGATCATTACCAAGCCATAAGTTTCTGTAAATTGCAAATTAGGCTAAGTCTAGCGAACATTTTGATTTCCAAGGATGAAATATTTTGAAAGAAAAAAAAAGTAGGTAAACTAAAGCAAGCATTAAGATAATTAGACTAATGCCCCATACACACGGTCGGAAATTCCGACCACAAAATCCGTCAGATTTTTTCTGACGGATTTTGTCCGACACTGGTGTTGCATACACACGGTCGGACAAAGTTGTCGGAAAATCCGATCATTCTGAACGTGGTGACGTTCGTTGCGTACGACGGAACTATGTAGAGGCTAGTAGCCAATAGTTTTGGTCTTGTAATTTTATCCAACGGAATTCGCTACACACGATCGGAAAAAGTCCGATCGTGTGTACGGGGCATTAGAGAGAAACAGTAAGTGAAGATACTAAACTAAACAAATGAAAAAAAAGAAGGGTTTGCATGCCACTTGGAAGAAATTAAAGCTGTCATGTTTACAGTTGTTCCAACAACAAGAGATATTTTTCATCAAGCAAAAGTGATTGATACAAGACTTTAGCATTGGCAAATCTCCTTCATTGTGGATTTTATCATTTTCAGACCTTCATCTAGTCTCCTCTCTTCTTTATAGTTTAGCAGAGTTTTCTTTTCTCATTTAAATATAAACTACACTCAAATTGAATATCATGTGTCTCTTTGGATTTGAATTGTTGGCTTCTTATATTCATTAAACACTTTGGAAAGTATTCCTTATAGTAGTTTGTATCTTTGTCCAGTGGCGGCTGGTGTTTTTTTTAATGGGGGCAGCAAACAGCTCGCCTGCTGTCTGCTGGTCGGTCGGGCACTTACCCCATCTGGGTGGCGGGCATCGGGCAGCGGCTCCTGTGTTCTCTCCTCCATCACGGCGGCTTCCGCCATGCGTCTCCTCACCTCCTCCTAGGTGTCCAATTTGATCGTCTGTCCTTTCAGCCAATCGGCTGACAGTTCCTGATTTGGCTGGGAGGAGGATCAGTGTAACAATAGCAAATATTCATTGGCTATTTTAACACTCCTGGGTGGTCTCAGTTCGCAGTGCTTGCGCCCCGAGCCCACCCTATTTTTAAGCCTATTAGAGCCTTTGGCTCCAATCAGGTGCTTCAAAAAAACACTTCTCCATTGGAATCCATGCATCTGGCGCCCTGCATGGGGACTGGATGCACGGATAAAGGGGTCGGTGCCCATGCGCTCTTAATGGCCCATGTCTTTGTACCAGAAAAAGCTGTTATTCTCTTTTAGCTGGCTTACCAGTCTGACCCAAATACCTGAATTTGTTATAGTCAGAATAATAGAAGTGGAGTTTGCATGTTCTGCCTGTGCTTGCATGGGTTTCCTCCGGGTACTTTAGTTTCCTCCCACACTCCAAAAAAATGGTAGGTTAGTTGGCTCCTGTCTAGGGTTGAGCGAACCCGAACTGTAAAGTTCGGGTCCATACCGGACTTTTGGGTGTTCGGTTCCCGGACCCGAACCCGAACAATTGACTGTATGTTCGGGGTCGGGTCCGGTGTTCGGCGATGTAATGGTGCTTTTTAAAAAGTCTTTTAAAAGCACTGGCGGCGATAATGAATTGTCGGCTCCCCGTAATACAGAGAACAGTCATTGAAAGTCATTGATTTTTAAAAAGTTATTGTCATAAAAAGTGTTTGGGGATCCGGGTCCTGCCCCAGGGGACATATATCAATGCAAATTTTTTTTTTAAAAACTGATGTTTTTTCGGGAGCAGTGATTTTAATAATGCTTAAAGTGAACAATAAAAGTGTAATATTCCTTTAAATTGTGCTGTGCTTAGAACTGTCCCTGCACAAAGTGTCATTTCTGCAGGAAAAAAAGCTATTTAAAATCCTTCACGGCTATAATGAGCTGTCGGCTCCCGTAATACAGAGACCAGTCATTGAAAGTCATTGATAAAAAAAAAAAAAAAAGCGTGGGGGTTCCCCCAAATTCAATTACCAGGCCCTTCAGGTCTGGTATGGATATTAAGGGGAACCCCGGGTCAAATGAAAAAAAAAATGAAGTGGGGTTCCCCCTAAATATCCATACCAGACCCTTCATACCAGACCCAAGGGGACCCCCAGATCCCGGCCTCCCCCCTGTGTGAAATTGTAAGGGGGTACAAAAGTACCCCTACCATTTCACCAAAAATAGTGACAAAAATGTTAAAAATTACAGGAGATGGTCTTTGACAATTCCTTTATTAAAGTCTTCTTTCATCTTCTTTCTTCTGGTCTTCTTCCTTCTCCCATTCTCCACCCGGTGACCCCCGCCCCCTCTGACGTCATGGGGAAAGCCATAGGGAAGTCCACGTCGAGTCCCCATGTGTCAGAGGGGGCGGGGTCACCAGGCGGCCCCGCACTCCGTTATAAAAGACCTGTCAGAAGAAGCGAAGCATCACACAGCGGGAGCCTCCCATTGTGCGGAGCGGCCCGACAAAGAAGAAGAGACGCCGTGGAAGAAGATGCCGGACGAGAAGACCAGAGCAAGAAGAAGCGGATCGGAGGAAGAAGAAGATGGAAGAAGAAGATGAGGAAACCGAAGGATGAAGAAAGGAAGAAGGAAGAAGACCAATAGAAAGAAGATGAAAGAAGACTTTAATAAAGGAATTGTCAAAGACCGTCTCCTGTCATTTTTAAAATTTTTGTCACTTTTTTGGTGAAATGATAGGGGTACTTTTGTACCCCCTTACCATTTCACACAGGGGGGAGGCTGGGATCTGAGGTCCCCTTGTTAAAGGGGGCTTCCCGATTCCGATAAGCCCCCCACCCGCAGACCCCCACAACCACTGGCCAGGGTTGTGGGGATGAGGCCCTTGTCCCCATCAACATGGGGACATGGTGCTTTGAGGGGTCTGCGGCCTGCCAGGTTGCGTGCTCGGATAAGGGTCTGGTATGGATTTTGAGGGGGATCCCACGCTATATTTTTTTTGGTGCGGGGTTCCCCTTAAAATCCATCCCAGACCTGAAGGGCCTGGTAATTGAATTTGGGGGAACCCCCACACTTTTTTTTTTTTTATCAATGACTTTCAATGACTGTTCTCATTTTGTGCAGGGACAGTTCTAAGCACAGGAAACATGCGCCCCTTTACATGCATACTATAGACACCCCCAGGTACGAAATTTAAAGGAATATTACATTTTTATTGTTTCACTTTGAGCATTATTAAAATCACTGCTCCTGAAAAAACTGCAGTTTTTAAAAGTTTTTTTTGCATTGATACATGTCCCCTGGGGCAGGACCCGGGTCCCCAAACACTTTTTATGACAATAACTTTTTAAAAATCAATGACTGTTCTCTCTATTATGGGGATGGCAGCCGACAATTCATTATAGCCGTTCGGGTCCCCATTGACTTCAATGGGGTTCGGGGTCAAGTTTGGGTCAAGTTCGGTCCCAAACTTTTTTCCGAAGTTCGGCCGAACCCGCCAAACCCGAACATCCAGGTGTCCGCTCAACTCTACTCCTGTCTAAATTGGCCCTAGTATGTGTATGTATGTGAGTTAGGGACTTTAGATTGTAAGCTCCTTGAGGACAGGAACGGATGTGAATGAAAAATAAATATGTACAGCACTGCATAAATTGAAGGCACTATATAAGTACTTGAAATAAAATAAAATAAATGGGTATATTTCACCAAGGAGCAAATTTGTGAGGCCTGGTGTGCATTAACACGGCCTATACCCCAAAGAGAAGCTTAAACAGATAGACATAAGAAGTATATGCATGTAAACAAAGAATATTTTATTAAGGGCATCAAGCCCAGAGATAAATCAATAGATAGGTAGGTAAGCATATAGTTATACAAGACAGTATGTATACATGGTATTCATGTGTAACCATAAACGTGTACAAAAAGGCATCAATTACACAACAACTTGCGATAATATCGGGGTCTTTCAGGAAAATGCCAAGGCATTTTCCTGAAAGACCCCGATATTATCGCAAGTTGTTGTGTAATTGATGCATTTTTGTACACGTTTATGGTTACACATGAATACCATGTATACATACTGTCTTGTATAACTATATGCTTACCTACCTATCTATTGATTTATCTCTGGGCTTGATGCCCTTAATAAAATATTCTTTGTTTACATGCATATACTTCTTATGTCTATCTGTTTAAGCTTCTCTTTGGGGTATAGGCCGTGTTAATGCACACCAGGCCTCACAAATTTGCTATTTTTCTATGTGAGAAGCGATAGACCCACTTGCCACCACTCACTTGCCCAATAAATATTTTACCTATTTCACCAAGGAGTGGCGAAAAAATAAGAATCCATCATATGGTTCAACCTTTTAGCAATTAGCTTTTCAGTGGAACTTGGCCAGAAAAAAAATATGCAGATCAGACATTTTATTATTATTATTAATAATAATAACAATAATATTATTTAATGATTTATATAGCACCAATTGTTTGCACTTTACAGACTAAAGGGAGACAGTACAGTTACAATGCAATTTATTACAAGAGGAATCAAAGTGCCTTGCTCTATATGTAAATGATAATAAAAATTAATAATTAAAAAGAAATAAGTTTGAAAATTAAATTATATTATCATTTAAAATGAGTTAAGGGAAAATTAAACTCAAAATCAAAAATGCAGTATATTGGAGCTTACGGTCCTTAGATGTGGTGTCTGCATTACTTTTCCTTTTTTTTTATTAAGCTAAGAACGTTTTCAGCAAATACCGATAATACCTGTTTATCTTGCCAGAAATTTAATCTCCTTGTACCTTTCTGTGAGCTGCACTGAAGAATATCTTCCTTCCTAGCTTTCTTCTATAAACCCCCCACCCCTCATGCATGACAAATAGGGCTCCCTCCATAGATGAAATAAAAATTAAGCCACTGTATCAAGGACTAGTAAGTAGCAATATATAAAAAAAAAATTGGTTTAGGGTTAAGATACACTTAAATTATATTACCTCCCTTCCAAAGGTTTAAGTAATACTCTGCTTTTACTAGCTGCATACTTCTGTCAGGTTAAAGTCACAGAATCAGCATGACAGCCAGGCTTCAGGCATTTTCAGAAGAAGAAATTAGGAATGGTTGACTATATGCCCTTCAGCATGCTGAATGCTTCCTGGAAAAAGATCTAAACTCATATTGATTTTGTTAGCGCTGAACTCTGGGACTTCAGCTACTTTGTTTATTTTGCTTGTGGACTTATCTCTTTAATTTACAATTGAATTAATGGTCAGGTGGTTAACGCATGTTTGGAAAGAGTGGAGTGCTCCATCATTGTGAATGTGCTTCCAAGCTGTAGCCTCCTTTTGTCTTTGGCTGTGTATGTAAGGAATATGGATCATGATGGGACCAATGGGAGTAGGAAAAAGACAAATGTTTTATTTAACTGGTACATTAAAGCAGTTGAAAATATTTAAAGAGCAAATGAATTTCCAAATACAGGATCAGACTGTAAATCAATAAGTGCCTTTGGATATTCAGCAACAGATAACTATTGTGGTTAAAAGCCTGTAGGATAACATTTATGAATGATATACATTTAGTTATATTTCCAAATGCATAATAGCCAGGCATTCTGGACTAGCACAAATCAATGTTTAAACAAAGACATTGTTATATCATTACTATAATTCAGAGTTGCTGAGAAGCTGGTGCTAGTATTGGACTGGCTTCCTTCACATGCAAGCACAGCATAATATACAGTATTTCTTATGCTTTTTGATTTTGTAGCTAGAGATGCTTGTTTACTTCCCACTTATTCTATCACTGGAGACAAAATTATAATGAATTTGTTAAAAAAAAAGATGTCTACTTCTTTGCTTCTGTTGTTTTACAACTTAAGCTGAACATACATTGCTTAAATTTTCACAGATTTCTTCCAAAATTTGAGCAATGTATATCCTTGCCGGCATTGCTCTATTTTCCACAATTATTCAATAAACTTTTGTTTATTGTTGATCGACAAGTGCCTAAATCCAGTCAAATGCATATCAGATATCCCATGAGGCACCATCTCCCATTCATAAAAGAGCAGGACAGGACTGGAGGGATGGAACTGGTAGTGTGCGTCATCAGGAGGTAGCTCCTCTCAGTAATGTCACACAGGACAATGCTGAATCCGTTGGGTGGGTGTGTATCTGAATTAAGGACAACTCTGCAACGGGTAAGTGACAGTTTAAATAATAAAAGGGGATAGTGAAGTTCCTCTTGTTAATAATGGTTAATAAAGATAAAATATTCAGCCTATTATAATTAGTCAGGTTTTGCTTTTCCTTTTGTAGTGCAAGCTGAAATGTAAAAATATATTCCTTAGGAGCAATATTATCTATCTAGACTTTTTAAATGGCAGTTATTATGTCTAAGGCAATATACTGTTTTAGATTTAATAAACCCATTATAGTCCAGTAAACTTGATTATAATATATATATTTTACGAGAGGAAAACGCTAGACAACCAAAGGTAGAGTATTTGTATCTTTGCCTTCTGCTTCTTGATCTGAGGCTGAACTCCTTCCTATCTCTGCTTCTTGATCTTTGGCTATTAGTAACATGGCATTGGACAACTTACAGTAACACTCCATGGTACATTTCTGTAAGTTGGTGGTAAGCAAGAGAAAACTGAAATGCCCAGAAATCCTGCCTGCTGACAAAGTGTGAGGGGAAGGAAAAGAATTTGAGTGTTTGCTTCCTGTACTGTGCTTTCTATCTGTCCAAATACCAATCATGTTTAAAATTCCAAAGGAAATACTTTTACTGCATCACAAACAGGTAAGCAAAATGGGTTTTCAGATGACCTGTTCAAATGAGTGGATTGACCTGGTGCACTGCAGTCATTCCTGGAAGAAAAATGAAAGTTGTGGGCAAGTTGGCTATTTTTCATATATGAATTTCAAGGATTCATTTTACATTTTGACTGCACTGTACCTGTTATTTTCCTTCGCAACATTTAAGGTAACCCTAACCTTTAAGGATTGTCGGAAATATATTATCTTTTAAGTTGTTGCTATAGGGGAGGGGGGAGTATTCATGAGCAGCCCTATCTCATTATCTTATTATCTCATTATCTTACCCCTTGTGTTAAATGTGTATAAAAAGGCTGTATTCTGTCCAATAAAGGAGTTCAAGATTCTACAAGCTATTTTCGGCTAGACTTGTATTCAATGCAGCTATAATAATATCTCTCTCTTAAGGTAAGATTGGAGGAAGCAGTATTACTGACGGAAGCACTCAGCGGAGTGAGGAAAAGGATCCTTCACATAAGATATGTTGCATTTTATTGAAATTTTTATTGAATTAGAAACTTATGTAAATCTTGATTTATATTAAAATATAAAAAAAATCCAATCCAATCAAAAATCCAATGAAAATCGTATCCTAAAAAATCTTATATGCATATGCTTTATAAAAAATATAGATTTTATATTAAAAATATCTTTAAAATATTAAAACTCTTAAATGTCTGCTGTGACAAAATATGCCTGTATGGAAAAAAAGTAGAAGAAACATTAATAATATTCAAATGGCAAGAGGCAATGTAGGGCCTGAGATTTCTATATGTCATCATCACCTTATGGAACTATGACATACTTTTTATAGCTAAAGTTTTTACATCTTACGTGGGAAACCCTTAAGAAAAAAAGGAACCTGTATTTGTTTGCAACCTCTGTATTTTTATTTCACAGCTAATTTTGATTTCGAAGTTAAAAGCCTACAGCAGAGTGTTTACATGAATACTCCTGCTGTTTATCCTTATTTCCCCCTCTCCATGAGGCTTATCTCATTTCTATGCAGACATCAAAAGCTCTAATCAGAAAATATGCTTTATAATAATCTTTTAATGTACGCTTTTTACACTATACCAATGTCGTTAATGAGATTGCTGGTTATCAATTGTGTAATTTTTGCAGGTACATTACTGTATTTTGTCTAGCACGCCAACGGGAATTACAATAGATTAATCTCCAGTAAATATGTCAATTAAAATGCTTTGACGTGCAATCTTTATTATCTTTGTCATTTGCTGCCATTTTGTAAAGCACCATGTAAGTGATATCATACACAGCTGAAATTGATCTTTAACACACACAGACAACAGAATAACACAGCTGATTCCACAAGAGATATATTCTCTCTTCTAAACCATTTTGCAAAATTATGATAAAATAGACAAACATAAATGTGTATAGACTGTCATTAAAATGAATATATTTCTAGTTATAGTGGAGTATGTATTTGTCGGTTGTGCATACATTCCCTCCCTGAGGACTGATCCACTGGAAAGAGTGTTAGGAGTAAAAAGGAATGAATTATATTTTTTGCAGCTAGGACAGAGACGCAATTCATTTGCTTGCACAGTACTCTAAGTCCTTGTCATTCTATCATAACTAGCAATTCATTTTCAAAGCTATTACATTTTCGAAAGTAAACTCTAGTATTGTTTGTTAAACTAATAGGAAAAAGGTTTACCCTTATCCCAAAATATATGCAGAAAACTTTCACACACCATGCCATCGCAAACAATGCTGCATCTTTATATAACTTGTGATATAAGACAAAACACCAGGTTGGTCATTTTTAATGTTCCCCAGTCCATAAAAAAAACAGTATGAAATTAATACGTCACTTATACTGTATATCTAAAAGAAAAAAGTTTAGGGTAGAGCAAAGAATTGTTAAAGCCTTGTCGGTATTTTTTCTATTGGTGTCCATTAGGGTTTCCTTCACTTTCTGTTGAAGAGATACAAATGAAAGTGAAAGGAATTTTCTCAAAAGCAAGGGAAAACTCCATTTTAGAAAGGTGTCACGATTGAAAGAATTCCTGTAACATTTTGGATCATGGGTCACTTTCTGTCCTATTGACCATGGTCATTGGGAAAAAAAAGAAAGGGTATCTCTCCCTAGAAGGGACAATAAAAGGGACAATAAAAATCCGAAAGGTGTAGGGAGAACAAGAGCACCACACCAAATGTTTAGGAAACCAAGAGTATTTATTTAATTATAGAAAGTCCCAAAACAACAAGCCAACATGTTTCAGGGGCTATAAAGTTCCCTTTCATCAGAGCTTAAACTGCTGGTTTGAATGAAATGTTTGACTCATAGAGCCTTACAGTAGCTCAACTTAGGAAGAAATTGTTTCTTTAAATTCAAAAGTTGAGTGCTTTGTAGATGAGGTTATCCTCCCATGCGCCATAATGCACCATACTGAGATGCTTTTTTTTACCAGATCACTTTTACATTAAAGCCCAGAGGTGCCTGGAGAGAGTAAACACAACCTCATAGCTGCTTTCAAAGCCATGACCTTGATACCCCCTGTTACTGCCAAATAAAAGAGTTAAGCGCTTAGCTTTATAAAAAAAATTAAATTAAATATGCAGGTAATTTTCACTAGTCTTTCCACCACAAATTTGTACATATAGTAGCCTTTCCACACAATAAGACTTTTGTTTATAGCTCTCTATCATTTCTGGTTTGTGTAGCTATTTAAAAGAAATCTGGTAAATCTACAAATATGTGTTTTACTGTAATATAACCTAATTTTAACAATCTGCTACATGTACAGTCAATTTGGGAGGTTTATGTTCAGTAACTAAAAGTTCAGTGCTTAATATAATGATGGTTATAAATAAAGAAAATAGCTAAAATTATCCATAACTAAAATTTTCTTAATACAGTTTTATTCTGATGCTAAAAATTGTCTTACAGTGCATCTGTGCACATACATTATAAGTTAAATTCAAAAGACTATAAATACAGTGTGTGACTCTTAAGTCTAAAGTAGTTACAAATGTTTAAAGCTGAACTCAGGGCAGACAAAAACAATTATATATTTAACAAAAACTGTATTTATGAAAAAAAAAAATGTAATACAATATTTAAATACAACTGGGATATGTACCTATATTTCTCTTAAAGCAGAAGTTATATTTTTATGATAGAAAGGATGCTACATGTAATTTTCTGTATTAATTGCCTATGTCTGCCTGTTAGCGTTTGTGCCATGCATGTGCAGCTCAGTGTATAGTCCTAGCACTGTTACATGCTGAAAGGAAGTAAACCCCATGTGCATGTGGGGGAGTTACATCATCATCCCAGCCCAGCTAATCAAGAGTTGGAAAAACCTGAATGAAAATTGGGGGAAGACAGAAGTACTGTTGTTGGAGGGAAGCACTGACATACACTATATTTCCAAAAGTATTGGAACACCTGCCTTTACACACACATGAACTTTAATGACATCCCAGTCTTTGTCCACAGGGTTCAATATTGAGTTGGACCACTGATTGAAGCTATAACAGCTTCAACTCTTCTGGGAAGACTGTCCACAAGGTTTAAGAGTGTGTCTATGGGAATGTTTGACGATTCTTCCAGAAGCGCATTTTTTAGGTCAGGCACTGATGTGGTTGTGAAGGCCTGGCTTGCAGTCTCCGCTCAATTCATCCCAAAGATGTTCTATCGGGTTGAGGTCAGGACAGTCAAGTTCCTCCACCCCAAACTCGCTCATCCTTTATGGACCTTGCTTTGTGCACAGGGGGAATTATGGTGTGGGGTTGTTTTTCAGGGGTTGGGCTTGGCCCCTTAGTTCCAGTGAAGGGGACTCTTAAGACATCAGCATACCAAAACATTTTGCACAATTTCATGCTCCCAACTTTGTGGGAACAGTTTGGGGATGGCCCCTTCCTATTTCAACATGACTGCGCACCATTGCAAAAACAAGTTCCATAAAGACATGAATGAAGTTTGGGGTGGAGAAACTTGACTTGCCTGCACCAAGTCTTGACCTCAACCCGATAGAACACCTTTGGGATGAATTAGAGCAAAGATTGCAAGCTAGGCCTTCTCCAACATCAGTGCCAGATCTCACAAAGGCACTTCTGGAAGAATGGTCAAACACTCCCATAGACACACTCCTAAAATTTGTGGACAGCCTTCCCAGAAGAGTTGAAGCTGTTATAGCTGCAAAGGATGGGCCAACTTAATATTAAACCCTAAGGACTAAGAATTGGATGCCATCAAAAGTTTATGTGGGTGTAAAGGCGGGGTGTCCCAATACTTTTAATAGAATGGAACAATCAGCGCAAACCCACAAAAAACAAGTAAATAAAATAAGTGAAAGTGCAAGCTGAACACCAAAAAGGCCAATCACGAATCCTTCAAATAACAATGTGAAAAATAAAAATAAGTGCAGCGCATCAAAAAATAATCAAAAATAATACAATAATAATAAGATATCATAAAATTATGATATGTATATGAAACACAATACACATAATGAAAAATAATCAAAAACAGTGACAAAAGTTCATGTCTTGTGAGTCCAAAATAAAACAGAGAGTGAATAACTGATTGTAGATAAAACACCCTGGTGACTGTAAATAAACAGAATATGTTCTTAAGGTGATATCCTCAACCGAAGGTAAATGGAGACTCTTACCAAATGTGCTATGCACATACGCATAGACTCAGTGGAGGGTGAAGTGTCTGATTCCAAGGGAAGCTGACTCCAATCAGGGCAAACGACCAATCAACTGGACGGATCTCCGGCAGATGATCTACTCATATAATGTACAGCCCAATGCTAAGCAATGTGGATCCAGGCAAAAAAGATCTCCCAGCATATAATAATAGAAAAGAAGGGGGGGACACTCTAAGTGTAGACTGTTGGTAAACGGTTTATTTAAAATTGAAGTTTAAAATACAACCTTGATGAAAAAGATAAATGGTTGTGTCTGCAAATAACATAAGTTATGCAGTTGACAAAAAGTTAAGGCAATGCTGTAGGTACACTCGATATGCACAACTGCAGCAAGCAAAGCCTTATGGACATATGCATAAAAAAAACAGCTCAAAGCTGCAAATGGGGAACAATTGCTGTTTAAAAAGGTCCCGCACTGCAGCAATGTAGAGAGATTGCGGAACGAAGCCGCTGGAGATAATGATAGACAGCGAGTGACGAAGTCCAGGAGGACGTAACGTACGTACGGGGGAGAAGTTTATCAGTCACTCGCTGTCTATCATTATCTCCAGCGGCTTCGTTCCGCAATCTCTCTACATTGCTGCAGTGCGGGACCTTTTTAAACAGCAATTGTTCCCCATTTGCAGCTTTGAGCTGTTTTTTTATGCATATGTCCATAAGGCTTTGCTTGCTGCAGTTGTGCATATCGAGTGTACCTACAGCATTGCCTTAACTTTTTGTCAACTGCATAACTTATGTTATTTGCAGACACAACCATTTACCTTTTTCATCAAGGTTGTATTTTAAACTTCAATTTTAAATAAACCGTTTACCAACAGTCTACACTTAGAGTGTCCCCCCCTTCTTTTCTATTATTATATGCTGGGAGATCTTTTTTGCCTGGATCCACATTGCTTAGCATTGGGCTGTCCATTATATGAGTAGATCATCTGCCGGAGATCCGTCCAGTTGATTGGTCGTTTGCCCTGATTGGAGTCAGCTTCCCTTGGAATCAGACACTTCACCCTCCACTGAGTCTATGCGTATGTGCATAGCACATTTGGTAAGAGTCTCCATTTACCTTCGGTTGAGGATATCACCTTAAGAACATATTCTGTTTATTTACAGTCACCAGGGTGTTTTATCTACAATCAGTTATTCACTCTCTGTTTTATTTTGGACTCACAAGACATGAATTTTTGTCACTGTTTTTGATTATTTTTCATTATGTGTATTGTGTTTCATATACATATCATAATTTTATGATATCTTATTATTATTGTCCCAATACTTTTGACAATATAGTGTAGTAATGTTGGAAAGGATCACTTGCAAAGTTATTCTGCCATAATGTACTAAAATGATGTGTATACTAGCACATTATGGAAAACTGCTCCTGGGAGCCCAAGATTTTTATTTTGTTGTTGTGGGGTTACTGTACTTCCACTTCAATATGCCTTGGAGCCTAAATGAACCTGTGTTTTGTGTAGGAGTGGACTTATGGCTAGGGATGAGCCGAACACCCCCGGGTTCGGTTCGCACCAGAACCTTCGAACCGACCGAAAGTTTGCGCGAATTTTCGAACCCTATACGTTATAATGGACGCGAACGTTCGAAATCAAAAGTGCTAATTACAACGGCCAATATGCATGTTAATGTCATAAAACAGGTTTGGGGACCCGGGTCCTGCCCCAGGGGACATATATCAATGCAAAAATAACTTTTAAAAACTAACGTTTTTTCGGGAGCAGTCATTTTAATGATGCATAAAGTGAAAAAAAAAAAGTGAAATTTTCCTTTAAATATGGTACCTGGGGGGTGTCTAAAGTATGCCTGTGAAGTGGCATGTGTTTCCCGTGTTTAGAACTGTCCTTGCACAAAATGACATTTGTAAAGGAAAAAAAGAAGCCATTTAAAAACACTTGCGGCTTTAGGTTTGTTCTTAAGTAGAATCTGAACAGGTACATTATGAAGTGTAGCTCCATCCCAAAAAAATCTATTTTTAAGCTTTTTGGAGAACATAGGGAGGGGTTATCACCCCTGTAACATTTGCTGTCTTTGCACATCTGTTCAGAACATGTCACCTAACTTTCTGTCCCAATGACAAATGTTTTTGGAAAAAGTGGGGTTTTAATTGAAACAAGGATTGGTGATAAAGTATCAGTAGAGAGGAGATACCTTTTTCCCAAATTAAATCTAACAGGATAGAATTTCCCTTCCTAGGGGTAGATTTCCTCTCACTTCCTGTTTTCTCTTTCCATTTGCAAGTAGGAGTCGTTTGTAAGTTGGATGTTTGAAAGTAGGGGCCTGGCGTATATACTCTGCAGAAATTTGCCCTATTAGATGTTGGTGTAGCCACAAGACTGGTGGGCACAGGAATGGGCCCTGCTGTGAGTTAATAGATCAAGATTTGTAATTGCATGCACCTGTTGAACAGGGCAGAAAAATTGGGGGTGGTGGTGGTGGTGGTGGACGGTGTTGCCACAAGACTGTAAGCTCTCACAGTTACTCTTGGTGGGCGCAGGAATGGGCCCTGCTGTGAGTTATTAGATCAAGATTTGTAATTGCAAGCACCTGATGAACAGGGCAGAAAAATTGGGCCTTTGGCGGTGGTGGTGGACGGTGTTGCCACAAGACTGTAGGCCCTCATAGTTACTCTTGGTGGGCGCAGGAATGGGCCCTGCTGTGAGTTATTAGATCAAGATTTGTAATTGCAAGCACCTGATGAACAGGGCAGAAAAATTGGGCCTTTGGTGGTGGTGGTGGACGGTGTTGCCACAAGACTGTAGGCCCTCATAGTTACTCTTGGTGGGCGCAGGAATGGGCCCTGCTGTGAGTTATTAGATCAAGATTTGTAATTGCAAGCACCTGATGAACAGGGCAGAAAAATTGGGCCTTTGGCGGTGGTGGTGGACGGTGTTGCCACAAGACTGTAGGCCCTCATAGTTACTCTTGGTGGGCGCAGGAATGGGCCCTGCTGTGAACTATTAGATCAAGATTTGTAATTACCCGCCCCTGTTAAACAGGGGCTGAAAAATTGTGCCTTAGGCACTGGTGCTGGTGCCACAACACTGCAACCCCTCACAGATACTGTACTTGGAGCACACCAGTCACACGTGTTGCAAAGCATTTTTTTTAAAAAAATGTAATTACCCGCCCCTGTTAAACAGGGGCTGAAAAATTGTGCCTTAGGCACTGGTGCTGGTGCCACAACACTGCAACCCCTCACAGATACTGTACTTGGAGCACACCAGTCACACGTGTTGCAAAGCATTTTTTTAAAAAATTGTAATTACCCGCCCCTGTTAAACAGGGGCTGAAAAATTGTGCCTTAGGCACTGGTGCTGGTGCCACAACACTGCAACCCCTCACAGATACTGTACTTGGAGCACAGCAGTCACACGTGTTGCAAAGCATTTTTTAAAAAATTGTAATTACCCGCCCCTGTTAAACAGGGGCTGAAAAATTGTGCCTTAGGCACTGGTGCTGGTGCCACAACACTGCAACCCCTCACAGATACTGTACTTGGAGCACAGCAGTCACACGTGTTGCAAAGCATTTTTTTAAAAAAATTGTAATTACCCGCCCCTGTTAAACAGGGGCTGAAAAATTGTGCCTTAGGCACTGGTGCTGGTGCCACAACACTGCAACCCCTCACAGATACTGTACTTGGAGCACAGCAGTCACACGTGTTGCGAAGCATTTTTTTTAAAAATTGTAATTACCCGCCCCTGTTAAACAGGGGCTGAAAAATTGTGCCTTAGGCACTGGTGCTGGTGCCACAACACTGCAACCCCTCACAGATACTGTACTTGGAGCACAGCAGCCACACGTGTTGCGAAGCATTTTTTTTAAAAATTGTAATTACCCGCCCCTGTTAAACAGGGGCTGAAAAATTGTGCCTTAGGCACTGGTGCTGGTGCCACAACACTGCAACCCCTCACAGATACTGTACTTGGAGCACAGCAGTCACACGTGTTGCGAAGCATTTTTTTAAAAAATTGTAAGTACACGCCCCTGTTAAACATCACACGTGTTTTGCGAAGCATTTTTTTAAAAAATTGTAATTACCCGCCCCTGTTAAACAGGGGCTGAAAAATTGTGCCTTAGGCACTGGTGCTGGTGCCACAACACTGCAACCCCTCACAGATACTGTACTTGGAGCACAGCAGTCACACGTGTTGCGAAGCATTTTTTAAAAAAATTTTAAGTACACGCCCCTGTTAAACAGGGGCTGAAAAATTTGCCTTAGGCACTGGTGCTGGTGCCACAACACTGCAACCCCTCACAGATACTGTACTTGGAGCACAGCAGTCACACGTGTTGCGAAGCATTTTTTTATAAAAATTGTATGTACACGCCCCTGTTAAACAGGGGCTGAAAAATTGTGCCTTAGGCACTGGTGTGGTGGCATGGATCATTGAGGAGGAGGAAGAGGATAGTCAGTGAACATAAGAGGACAGTCACTCAGCATCAGCATAGGCAGTCTTGAAGGGATGTGATATTAAAAATTATTCGGTTATATCCGCCTCAGGTGCCTGGTAGCTGGTGGTGATCCAAGACTGATTCATTTTGATGAAGGTCAGTCGATCAACCGAGGCGGTGGACAGGCGCACCCTATGATCGGTGACAAATCCTCCAGCAGCACTGAATGTGCGTTCGGAAAGAACGCTGGAGGCAGGACAGGCCAGTAGCTCAATTGCATACTGTGCAAGCTCTGGCCAGTGATCCATCCTCAGGACCCAGTAAGCCAGAGGATTTTCGGTGGGAAAGGTGTCCAAGTCTGACCTTGCCCCAAGGTATTCCTGCACCATGTATATCAGACGCTGGCGATGGTTGCTGGAACCGATCATACCTTGGGGCTGCGGACTAAAAAATTGTCTGAACGCATCGGTCAGACGTCCACCTTCCCCACCGCTCCTTCTGCTACTGACCGAAGCCTCAGCAACTCGTCGCCCAGGACCAGGAGTTTGTAGCCTCCCAGTTTCTGGGAACGCGTTGCACAGACCTTTCTGCAAGGCCTCCCTGAGATGTCTCATCCTCTGCTCCCTCTGCGACGGCAAGATAAGGTCCGCAACCTTACCCTTGTACCGCGGATCAAGGAGAGTGGCCAGCCAGTAATGGTCCCTCTCCTTGATCCGAAGAACACGAGGATCCTTCCGCAGGCTTTGCAGGATCAGGGAGGCCATGCAGCGTAGGTTAGCTGAGGCATTCGGTCCGGAGTCTTCTGGGTCACTGAGGATGACATGATCGCCAGCCACCTCCTCCCAGCCACGTACAAGTCCACTGGTTTGTTGGGACTGTACATCATCCCTAAAAGACTGCTGCTGCTGATGCTGAGTGCCAGGCTCCACCTCCATGCTCACACAATCCTCCTCCCTCCTCCTCCTCCTCCTCCTCCTCTTCCTGTGTGATGGGTGGGACAGAAGGAACACTGTCCGGATAAAGGGGGCCTTGAGAGGCAAGGAAGTCCTCCTCTTCCTGCCTCTGTTCTGCCTCAAGTGCCCTGTCCATTATCCCACGCAGCGTATGCTCCAACAGGTGGACAAGAGGGACAGTGTCACTGATGCATGCACTGTCACTGCTCACCATCCTCGTGGCCTCCTCAAATGGTGAGAGGACAGTGCATGCATCCCTGATCATGCTCCACTGACGTGGGGAAAAAAAACCAAGCTCCCCTGACCCTGTCCTGGTGCCATAGTCGCAAAGGTACTCATTGATGGCCCTCTGCTGCGTGTGCAGTCGCTGCAGCATGGCCAACGTTGAGTTCCACCTGGTGGGCATGTCACATATTAGGCGGTTCTTGGGCAGGTTCAGCTCCTTTTGCAGCTCAGTCAGCCGAGCACTGGCATTATAAGATCGGCGGAAATGCACACAGACTTTCCTGGCCTGCCTCAGGACATCCTGTAAGCCTGGGAACCTGCCCAAGAACCGCTGCACCACCAGGTTGAGGACGTGAGCCATGCAGGGCACATGGGTGAGCTGCCCCTGTCGCAGGGCGGAGAGGAGGTTGGTGCCATTGTCAGAAACGACCATTCCTGGCTTAAGCTGACGTGGCGTCAACCACCTCTCGGCCTGCCCCTGCAGAGCTGCCAGAACCTCTGGCCCAGTGTGGCTCCTGTCCCCCAAACACACCAGCGCAAGCACGGCATGGCATCTTTTTGCCTGCGTACTTGCGTAGCCCCTTGTACGCCTACGGAGCACCGCTGGTTCCAAGGACAGAGCACTGGAGGAAGAAGAAGAGGAGGGGGTGGAGGAGAGAGGTGTGTCACAACCAGTAGCAGTAGTAGCGTTTTGGAGGCGTGGTGGCGGAACAACCTCCAACACTACTGCACCTTGTCCTGCATCCCTCCCAGCTGCCAATAGAGTGACCCAATGGGCCGTGAAAGAAAGGTACCGTCCCTGTCCATGCCTGCTGGACCATGAGTCAGCGGTAATATGCACCTTACCGCTGACCGCCCTGTCCAGCGAGGCATGGACATTGCCCTCCACATGCCGGTAGAGAGACGGAATCGCCTTCCGTGAGAAAAAGTGGCGTTTGGGAACCTGCCACTGAGGAACCGCACATTGAACAAACTCACGGAAGGGGGCCGAGTCTACCAACTGAAAAGGCAGCAGTTGAAGTGCTAGCAATTTAGCCAGGCTAGCATTCAACCGCTGGGCATGTGGATGGCTGGGAGTGTACTTCTTTCTACGGTCCAGCAGCTGGGGCAGGGAAATTTGCCTGCTGCAATCGGACGTCGGTGTACTGCAAGTACTTGGTTGTGACACACCTAATTCTACACCTTCAGTCCTCTCAGAGCAGCTTTCAGAGAGGACTGAAGGTGTAGTGGGGATGGAGATCCCAGCTGAGGAGGAGCAAGGAGAGGTCCGCTTAGTTCTTTGGTGTGGGTCTTTTATGTGTGCCTGCCAACGAGCTGCATGGCAGGTCGCCATATGTCTGGTCATGCTTGTGGTGCCCAAGCGGCTGATGTTTTGGCCACGCGAGATACGCTTGAGACAAATATTGCAAATAGCAGTGGTGCGATCTGATGCACTCGTCTCAAAAAAGGCCCACACCAAAGAACTTTTCTGATAACGTGCAGAGGCAGCGCCCTGCACAGGCGGAGCTCTGCGGTGTTGTACAGTTGCTGTGCTGGCCTCTACCTGGCCTCCAGGGGGCATCCTGCCTCGTTGGACATGTGACGCCGCATCCTCCTCCTCCTCGTCCTCCTCCTCATCCTCTCTCCCTTCAGGCACCCACGTGGAGTCAGTGACCTCATCATCCCCTCCCTCTTCACCACTAGAGCAAACCTGGCAGTAAGCTGCAGCTGGTGGAACAGTACTGCCAGATTCCTCAAGCTGGGTATCATCATCCGAGCCTTCGAATCGTTGGGCATCCTCCTGGAGCATGTACCCAACACTGTGCTCAAAGAGTTCGGGGGACTCCTCAGGAGGACATGGTGGGTCTAGGGAAGGGGTGGCTGATGATGCTCTGCCAGTACCCTGAGCCTGGGTGAGAGAGGATGAGGAGGATGAGGAGGGCTTGGTCATCCATTCTACCAAGCCTTCAGCATGATGCGGCTCCACATGTCCAGCTGCCGAAAACAAAGACGCGCGTGTCCCATGGCCACGTGCTGATGACGATGCACGACCACGTCCAAGGCCACGGCCACGTCCACTAGAAACAGAGCCTGCCTGCCCTGTGTTCTTGGCTCTGCACGCTCTGCCTCCCCTTGGCGGTCTTCCAGCCATTGTAGTCGGTAGTCCTGTGGGTGCTGCTGAGAAGAATATATAGGAGCTCTGTGTGATGCCACTAACACACTAGAAGTCCTATGGGTGCTTCTGCAAAGAAAATAGAGGAGCTCTGTGTGATGCCACTAACACACTAGAAGTCCTATGGGTGCTGCTGAGAAGAAAATATAGGAGCTCTGTGTGATGCCACTAACACACTAGAAGTCCTATGGGTGCTTCTGCAAAGAAAATAGAGGAGCTCTGTGTGATGCCACTAACACACTAAAAGTCCTGTGGGTGCTTCTGCAAAGAAAATAGAGGAGCTCTGTGTGATGCCACTAACACACTAGAAGTCCTGTGGGTGCTGCTGAGAAGAAAATATAGGAGCTCTGTGTGATGCCACTAACACACTAGAAGTCCTATGGGTGCTTCTGCAAAGAAAATAGAGGAGCTCTGTGTGATGCCACTAACACACTAGAAGTCCTGTGGGTGCTTCTGCAAAGAAAATAGAGGAGCTCTGTGTGATGCCACTAACACACTAGAAGTCCTGTGGGTGCTGCTGAGAAGAAAATATAGGAGCTCTGTGTGATGCCACTAACACACTAGAAGTCCTATGGGTGCTTCTGCAAAGAAAATAGAGGAGCTCTGTGTGATGCCACTAACACACTAGAAGTCCTGTGGGTGCTTCTGCAAAGAAAATAGAGGAGCTCTGTGTGATGCCACTAACACACTAGAAGTCCTGTGGGTGCTGCTGAGAAGAAAATATA
Organism: Lithobates sylvaticus; assembly: GCA_028564925.1. Classification (NCBI taxonomy): domain Eukaryota; kingdom Metazoa; phylum Chordata; class Amphibia; order Anura; family Ranidae; genus Lithobates; species Lithobates sylvaticus. The sequence continues at coordinate 282,004,028 of CM053030.1, forward strand.
GGAGCTCTGTGTGATGCCACTAACACACTAGAAGTCCTATGGGTGCTTCTGCAAAGAAAATAGAGGAGCTCTGTGTGATGCCACTAACACACTAGAAGTCCTATGGGTGCTTCTGCAAAGAAAATAGAGGAGCTCTGTGTGATGCCACTAACACACTAGAAGTCCTGTGGGTGCTTCTGCAAAGAAAATAGAGGAGCTCTGTGTGATGCCACTAACACACTAGAAGTCCTGTGGGTGCTGCTGAGAAGAAAATAAAGGAGCTCTGTGTGATGCCACTAACACACTAGAAGTCCTATGGGTGCTTCTGCAAAGAAAATAGAGGAGCTCTGTGTGATGCCACTAACACACTAGAAGTCCTGTGGGTGCTGCTGAGAAGAAAATATAGGAGCTCTGTGTGATGCCACTAACACACTAGAAGTCCTATGGGTGCTTCTGCAAAGAAAATAGAGGAGCTCTGTGTGATGCCACTAACACACTAGAAGTCCTGTGGGTGCTGCTGAGAAGAAAATATAGGAGCTCTGTGTGATGCCACTAACACACTAGAAGTCCTATGGGTGCTTCTGCAAAGAAAATAGAGGAGCTCTGTGTGATGCCACTAACACACTAGAAGTCCTATGGGTGCTTCTGCAAAGAAAATAGAGGAGCTCTGTGTGATGCCACTAACACACTAGAAGTCCTGTGGGTGCTGCTGAGAAGAAAATATAGGAGCTCTGTGTGATGCCACTAACACACTAGAAGTCCTATGGGTGCTTCTGCAAAGAAAATAGAGGGGCTCTGTGTGATGCCACTAACACACTAGAAGTCCTGTGGGTGCTTCTGCAAAGAAAATAGAGGAGCTCTGTGTGATGCCACTAACACACTAGAAGTCCTGTGGGTGCTGCTGAGAAGAAAATATAGGAGCTCTGTGTGATGCCACTAACACACTAGAAGTCCTATGGGTGCTTCTGCAAAGAAAATAGAGGAGCTCTGTGTGATGCCACTAACACACTAGAAGTCCTGTGGGTGCTGCTGAGAAGAAAATATAGGAGCTCTGTGTGATGCCACTAACACACTAGAAGTCCTATGGGTGCTTCTGCAAAGAAAATAGAGGAGCTCTGTGTGATGCCACTAACACACTAGAAGTCCTGTGGGTGCTTCTGCAAAGAAAATAGAGGAGCTCTGCGTGATGCCACTAACACACTAGAAGTCCTGTGGGTGCTGCTGAGAAGAAAATAGAGGAGCTCTGTGTGATGCCACTAACACACTAGAAGTCCTATAGGTGCTTCTGGGAAGAAAATATAGGTCTGTGTGATGGGACTAACACACTTCAAGTCCTATAGGTGCTTCTGGGAACAAAATATAGGATCTCTGTGTGATGGGACTAACACACTTCAAGTCCTATGGGTGCTTCTGGGAAGAAAATATAGGTCTGTGTGATGGGACTAACACACTTCAAGTCCTATAGGTGCTTCTGGGAACAAAATATAGGATCTCTGTGTGATGGGACTAACACACTTCAAGTCCCATGGGTGCTTCTGGGAAGAAAATATAGGTCTGTGTGATGGGACTAACACACTTCAAGTCCTATAGGTGCTTCTGGGAACAAAATATAGGATCTCTGTGTGATGGGACTAACACACTTCAAGTCCTATGGGTGCTTCTGGGAAGAAAATATAGGTCTGTGTGATGGGACTAACACACTTCAAGTCCTATAGGTGCTTCTGGGAACAAAATATAGGATCTCTGTGTGATGGGACTAACACACTTCAAGTCCTATGGGTGCTTCTGGGAAGAAAATATAGGTCTGTGTGATGGGACTAACACACTTCAAGTCCTATAGGTGCTTCTGGGAACAAAATATAGGATCTCTGTGTGATGGGACTAACACACTTCAAGTCCTATAGGTGCTTCTGGGAACAAAATATATGATCTCTGTGTGATGGGACTAACACACTTCAAGTCCTATAGGTGCTTCTGGGAACAAAATATATGATCTCTGTGTGATGGGACTAACACACTTCAAGTCCTATGGGTGCTTCTGGGAACAAAATATATGATCTCTGTGTGATGGGACTAACACACTTCAAGTCCTATAGGTGCTTCTGGGAACAAAATATATGATCTCTGTGTGATGGGACTAACACACTTCAAGTCCTATAGGTGCTTCTGGGAACAAAATATAGGATCTCTGTGTGATGGGACTAACACACTTCAAGTCCTATGGGTGCTTCTGGGAAGAAAATATAGGTATGTGTGATGGGACTAACACACTTCAAGTCCTATAGGTGCTTCTGGGAACAAAATATAGGATCTCTGTGTGATGGGACTAACACACTTCAAGTCCTATGTGTGCTTCTGGGAAGAAAATATAGGTCTGTGTGATGGGACTAACACACTTCAAGTCCTATAGGTGCTTCTGGGAACAAAATATAGGATCTCTGTGTGATGGGACTAACACACTTCAAGTCCTATAGGTGCTTCTGGGAACAAAATATATGATCTCTGTGTGATGGGACTAACACACTTCAAGTCCTATAGGTGCTTCTGGGAACAAAATATATGATCTCTGTGTGATGGGACTAACACACTTCAAGTCCTATGGGTGCTTCTGGGAACAAAATATATGATCTCTGTGTGATGGGACTAACACACTTCAAGTCCTATAGGTGCTTCTGGGAACAAAATATATGATCTCTGTGTGATGGGACTAACACACTTCAAGTCCTATAGGTGCTTCTGGGAACAAAATATAGGATCTCTGTGTGATGGGACTAACACACTTCAAGTCCTATGGGTGCTTCTGGGAAGAAAATATAGGTCTGTGTGATGGGACTAACACACTTCAAGTCCTATAGGTGCTTCTGGGAACAAAATATAGGATCTCTGTGTGATGGGACTAACACACTTCAAGTCTTATGGGTGCTTCTGGGAAGAAAATATAGGTCTGTGTGATGGGACTAACACACTTCAAGTCCTATAGGTGCTTCTGGGAACAAAATATAGGATCTCTGTGTGATGGGACTAACACACTTCAAGTCCTATAGGTGCTTCTGGGAACAAAATATATGATCTCTGTGTGATGGGACTAACACACTTCAAGTCCTATAGGTGCTTCTGGGAACAAAATATAGGATCTCTGTGTGATGGGACTAACACACTTCAAGTCCTATGGGTGCTTCTGGGAAGAAAATATAGGTCTGTGTGATGGGACTAACACACTTCAAGTCCTATAGGTGCTTCTGGGAACAAAATATAGGATCTCTGTGTGATGGGACTAACACACTTCAAGTCCTATGGGTGCTTCTGGGAAGAAAATATAGGTCTGTGTGATGGGACTAACACACTTCAAGTCCTATAGGTGCTTCTGGGAACAAAATATAGGATCTCTGTGTGATGGGACTAACACACTTCAAGTCCTATAGGTGCTTCTGGGAAGAAAATATAGGTCTGTGTGATGGGACTAACACACTTCAAGTCCTATAGGTGCTTCTGGGAACAAAATATAGGATCTCTGTGTGATGGGACTAACACACTTCAAGTCCTATGGGTGCTTCTGGGAACAAAATATATGATCTCTGTGTGATGGGACTAACACACTTCAAGTCCTATAGGTGCTGCTGGGAACAAAATATATGATCTCTGTGTGATGGGACTAACACACTTCAAGTCCTATAGGTGCTTCTGGAAACAAAATATAGGATCTCTGTGTGATGGGACTAACACACTTCAAGTCCTATGGGTGCTTCTGGGAAGAAAATATAGGTCTGTGTGATGGGACTAACACACTTCAAGTCCTATAGGTGCTTCTGGGAACAAAATATATGATCTCTGTGTGATGGGACTAACACACTTCAAGTCCTATAGGTGCTTCTTGGAAGAAAATATATGATCTCTGTGTGATGGGACTAACACACTTCAAGTCCTATAGGTGCTTCTGGGAACAAAATATATGATCTCTGTGTGATGGGACTAACACACTTCAAGTCCTATAGGTGCTTCTGGGAAGAAAATATAGGTCTGTGTGATGGGACTAACACACTTCAAGTCCTATAGGTGCTTCTGGGAACAAAATATATGATCTCTGTGTGATGGGACTAACACACTTCAAGTCCTATAGGTGCTTCTTGGAAGAAAATATATGATCTCTGTGTGATGGGACTAACACACTTCAAGTCCTATAGGTGCTTCTGGGAACAAAATATATGATCTCTGTGTGATGGGACTAACACACTTCAAGTCCTATAGGTGCTTCTGGGAAGAAAATATAGGTCTGTGTGATGGGACTAACACACTTCAAGTCCTATAGGTGCTTCTGGGAACAAAATATATGATCTCTGTGTGATGGGACTAACACACTTCAAGTCCTATAGGTGCTTCTGGGAACAAAATATAGGAGCTCTGCCTGCCTGCCACGAACACACTACAAGTCCTATAGGTGCTTCTGGGAACAAAATATAGGAGCTCTGCCTGCCTGCCACGAACACACTACAAGTCCTATAGGTGCTTCTGGGAACAAAATATAGGAGCTCTGCCTGCCTGCCACGAACACACTACAAGTCCTATAGGTGCTTCTGGGAACAAAATATAGGAGCTCTGCCTGCCTGCCACGAACACACTACAAGCCCCTCTTTCTAAATCAATCTTTCTAAATGAATCTATCTAACTCAATCTCTCTAAGTAAATCTCTCTAACTAACTAAATCCAGCAGAGTGTCACAGATCTATCCTGCTCTATCTACGCCGGAACAGCATGTGACCGGCGCAGACGGCGTGGCGGCCTTTTATAGGGGGGGGCGTGTACTAAAGCCCCTGAGCTGTAATTGGCTACAGGCGTCCTGCCTGTAGCCAATTATGGCTCTTCGAGTTTCCGGGGCTGTGATTGGCCAAGCATGCGGGGTCACAGTGCATGCTTGGCCAATCATCAGCCAGCAATGCACTGCGCCGGCCGCGCCGGCCGCAATGCATTGCGGGGCCGGGCGCATCACACGAACGTGATGCGAGCGGCCAAAATAGTTCTGGGCTCGCCGAGCGAGCGAACGCCCGGTGCTCGATGCGAACGTGGGTTCGCATCGAGCACCGGGCCCATCCCTACTTATGGCTTTTTCTAATAGTTTTGGGATCTCCTGAAGAGAAGAAACTTGCTGACAAGCCTATAATGGAACTCCAGGACAGAGAAGAAACAAAAATATAATCACAGTTCAGCCCCAGAGAAGAAAAGATACAAAGTCAGGGAAGATAAATAGGAGTATACTATGATGCCAACTGATCATAATGACTTCTACTGGGATGCAACCGAGTGAGGTGAACACACCAGATACTAGGGATGGGCCCGGTGTTCGATTCAAACCCATGTTCGAATCGAACATCGGCCGTTCGTCCGCTCGTCGAGTTCAGAACTCTGAGGGCCGTTTGCATCAAATTCGTGTGATCCGAACGGTCCACAATGCACTGCGCCAGTCGCAGTGCATTGCTGGCTGATGATTGGCCAAGCATGCACTGAGACCCCGCATGCTTGGCCAATCATAGAGCCAGCAGCGAGGAGAGCAATAATTGGCCACAGGCAGGATGCCTGTGGCCAATTATAGCTCAGGGGGTTTAGTACACGCCCCACACTATATAAGGCCGCCGCGCCAGCGGCCTTGTGTAGTGTGTTCCGGCGTTGAGGGATAGAGGATTGATAGGCAGGGACAGTATAAACAATTTTTCTATCATTTCTGTGTGGGGAAAGTGTAGGGAAAGAGGAAAAATAGGCAGGGATAGTGTGTTCTTCTCAGGCATTTGCGTGTGGGGAAAGTGTAGGGAAAGAGGAATAATAGGCAGGGATAGTGTGTTCTTCTCAGGCATTTGCATGTGGGGAAAGTGCTGTTCTCTACCAATACAGCCATCTGCATGAGTTAGTGTGTGTGCTGTGTGAGTCTAGCACAGCACAGTATACAACCTGCACCTGTATCTGCCCTTCTGCCCTGTTGTCATCTAATCCAGCCATCTGCAGGAGTTAGTAATTGTGTTGTGTGAGTGCAGCACAGCACAGTATACAACTTGACCCTGTATCTGCCCTTCTGCCCTGGTTTCATCTAATCCAGCCATCTGCAGGAGTTAGTAATTGTGTTGTGTGAGTGCAGCACAGCACAGTATACAACCTGCTACTGTATCTGCCCTTCTGCCCTGGTTTCATCTAATCCAGCCATCTGCAGGAGTTAGTAACTGTGAGGGCTTACAGTGTTGTGGCAACACCGTCCATCACCACCACCACCAAAGGCCCAATTTTTCTGCCCCTGTTCAACAGGGGCATGCAATTACAAATCTTGATCTAATAATTCACAGCAGGGCCCATTCCTGCACCCACCAAGAGTAACTGTGAGGGCTTACAGTGTTGTGGCAACACCGTCCACCACCACCACCACCACCAAAAGCCCAATTTTTCTGCCCCTGTTCAACAGGGGCATGCAATTACAATTCTTGATCGAATAATTCACATCAGGGCCCATTCCTGCGCCTACCAAGTGTAACCGTGAGGGCTTACAGTGTTGTAGCACCAGCACCACCACCAAAGGCCCAATATTTCCTAACACTGTTCAACAATGGCATGTAATTACAATTCCTGATATAATAGTTCACAGCAGGGCGTTCCTGTGCCCACCAAGAGTAGCTGTGAGGGCTTACAGTGTTGTGGCAACACCAACATCTAATGGGGCAAATTTCTGCAGTATATACGGCAGGCCCCTACTTTCAAACATCCAACTTAGAAACGACTCCTACTTGCAAACGGAAGGAGAAAACAGGAAGTGAGAGGAAATCTACCCCTAGGAAGGAAAATTCTATCCTGTTAGATTTAATTTGGGAAAAAGGTATCTCCTCTCTACTGATGCTTTATTACCAATCTTTTCCAAAAACATTTGTCATTGGGACGGAAAGTGAGGTGAAACGTTCTGAACAGGTGCACAAACAGCAAAACAAATGTTACAGTGGTGATAACCCTTCCCTATGTTCTCCAAAAAGCGTAAAAAAAGATTTTTTTGGATGGAGCTACACTTAAAAATTTACCTGTTCAAAATTACAAACAAATTCTACTTAAGAACAAACCTACAGTCCCTGTCTTGTTTGCACCGCCTGTATACTGCTGTTCAGAATATATAGGGTTGTAGGTATAGGGTTTTATTTTGGGTGCAGGGTTCCCCTTAATATCCATACAAGACCCAAAGGGGCTGGTAATGGGCTGGGGTGGGGGTAGATGGGGTAGCCATGCCATTTTTTTCAAATATTTTCATCCATATTGCCAGGACAAGACATGACATTAAAGCTGCAAGCAGTTTTAAATGGCTTATTTTTTTCCTTTACAAATGTCATTTTGTGCAGGGACAGTTCTAAACACGGGAAACACATGCCACTTCACAGGCATACTTTAGACACCCCCCAGGTACCATATTTAAAGGAATATTTCACTTTCTTTTTTTCACTTTATGCATCATTAAAATGACTGCTCCAGAAAAAACTTCAGTTTTTCAAACTTCTTTTTGCATTGATACATGTCCCCTGGGGCAGGACCCGGGTCCCCAAACCTTTTTTATGACAATAACATGCATATTGGCCATTATAATTAGCACTTTAGATTTCGAACGTTCGCGTCCATTGTAACTAATAGGGTTCTAGCATTCGTGCAAACTTTCGGTCCGTTTGCAGGTTCTGTTGCGAACCGAACCCGGGGATGTTCGACTCATCCCTAGTAGGTACCTTACTCTCGTATAGTTGATATCATCTACATAAAACAATATAAAACTATTATGCTTAGGTCACTCACATTCATAAAGTAGAGTATTAGATCCCACGCTATGGTAATATAATATGGCTGCTGCCTACCTCAAAAATCCCACAGAAGTGGGGTGGACAAAGACATATAAGGAGAGAGGTAAAGGTGCCTTTTACTAATGTGCAATGATCAACACATTTAGCAAAATAAATAAATATATATGGACATATATATATATATATATATATATATATATATATATATATATATATATATATACAGTATATATATATATACAAACATATATATATATAAATATAAAAATAACCAGGTAGGGAAGTATCTTTATTGGCTCTAACCTCATTGAGCGTGCTTGGAGAAGGCGAGGGCCATCTCGACTTGAGGGTTTGGAAAATATCTGGCGAAGCAGGCGGACTTCCATCTGCCAGGCTTCTTAATCACATGGTCTGGTACTCCATGCTGAGATACTGCTGAGATGCTGCTGAGGCTGTGCCAATCTGAAAGGAATGTCCAGAATACCGCCTGTGGTGTAGACCTAAGTTGACCAGTAGGACCCTAACATGTTTAATAAACTGACTGCCACTCAGGGGTTTGACCAGAAAAGGTGAGAGTGCAGACGGTCAAGGATCGTTACTGGGCAACATCAATCACAGCCTCACTGTGCCATCAATTGCAGCCACTGTGCAAATAAAATGCAGCCACTGTGCCATCAAATGCAGCCACTGTGACCATCCACTGCAGCCACTGTGCCCATTAATTGCAGCCACTGTGCCCATAAAATGCAGCCACTGTGCCCCATAAAGTGAAGCCACTGTGCCATCAAAAGCAGCCACTGTGCCCACCAAATGCAGCCACTGTGCCCATCAACGGCAAGCACCGTGCCCCATAAAATGAAGCCACTGTGCCATCAAATGTAGCCACTGTGCCATCAATTGCAGCCACTGTGCCCATCAAATGCAGCCACTGTGCCCCATAAAATGCAGCCACTGTGCCCATCAAATGCAGCCACTGTTCCCATCATATGCAGCGCCTGTGCCCATCATATGCAGACTATGTGATGTTCCCATCATATGCAGCTTGTGCCCATCATATGTAGCCTCTGTGCCCATCATATGTAGCATGTGTGCCCATCATATGCAACCTCTGTGACCCATCATATGTAGCCTGTGTGCCCATCATATGTAGCCTGTGCCCATCATATGTAGCCTCTGTGCCCATCATATGCAGCCTGTGTGCCCATCATATGTAGCTTGTGTGCCCATCATATGTAGCCTGTGTGTCCATCATATGTAGCATGTGTGCCCATCATATGTAGCCTTTGTGCCCATCATATGTAGCATGTGTGAGTGTGTGTCCATCATATGCAGCCTCTGTGACCCCCCCCCCCGCTCACCGTCTGACCTGCACACACTTACCCCATCCTAGTGCTGGGTGTTGGTGGTGAGCTGTGGGACATGCAGCAGGTGACGACGGCATGCTCCTGTGTCCTCCATTAGGCGTCCAGTCAGGATGCCTGTACCTTCAGCCAATCAGGTGATGGGTATTGGATCTGACACAAATCAGACTCTGACAGGTATGAAGATTTGACCCAATACAAATTGTTGTAGGGTAGGCCATACAATCCCATACGAATTGGTGAGCAGTGCATCTGATACGAATCGATGCAATGTTGATACGAATAGACTATGGTCCATATGAAAATAATGGAGCTGATGCAAATTGGTTGTGGGGTAGGACAGTAGTTAGGGTAATGACATACCCAGGGTAACGCTGTGGACCAATGCAAATTGGTCGGAGCGTAGGATATGAACAGATGACACGACCAACATGAGTCGTGCAATGTGTCCTGAAGCAAGCCATTGTGCTGCCAACGTGACTAGGTTCGAATCGGACTGTGATAAGTATGAAAGGTTTGAGCCGATATGAATCGGTTGTGAGGTAGGGTATGGAACCTAACATGAATCGGTGTATGGTGCGTCCAATATAAATCGTTGTGCCGCTGATACGACTAGATACAAATCGAACTAAGTATGAAGTATTAAAATGGATCCGATGCAAATTGGTTGTGGGGGGTAGGACTGTTGTTAGGGTAAATGACGTAACAATGATAAATAAAGTGGACCGATGCAAACTGGTCATAGGGTAGGATATGAAAATAAGGGGGAATCAAACCGCGCTTTCCCTGAAATAGTGAGCAGCCAACACAACAATTTGACCAATTGTATAGAGAAAATAAAAATATAAAGTGTAGCGCTAAATTGTGTATCTAATTCCCACAGGTATACCAGAATGTAGATCTGGATATGATGTGCGTTTTAGATATTTAATGACAACTCTCCGTGAAAGAAAGTGGAACCCCTGGTCTCTCAAAAAGTGTATGATACTCAAATCGTACACTTAAATGGGTGGAGAAAAGGAGTGGTGATAACTACAAACATGGGCTATAGTGTATTACCAGTGGCAGTGTAATTATCTACTGTCATCTGAAAATACGGTCTACTCGTATAGTCTAAAGGTGACTATAAAGGGCAGACTGGATGCCAAGAGGAATTAATAATCCAAAATTCAGACCAATAAATTAGGCAGCTATGACAACTACCCACTCCTATGGCCTAAATGTGAACACATATGTGTATGTCATCCCAGATGTAACTCAGGTGCAACATGTGACGTTAGGACCAATGTCCTAAAAATAGTGATGTTCGAATGATATCAAACTACTGTAACCAACAATATGTGCAAAACATGATCTGTATGTAAAAATAGAAAACATGAGATGTAGTCTCCAATTGATTTAACCATACAGTCCTTGTCCCAGGGACTACAAAGTTCATATAGTGAAGTTTATGAAAAATGTTCACTCTGGGTGGCTAGGTGGCTAGATGGTCTTCAATGCCTCAGATCATCACACAACATGAAACAGTCATATAGGTAGAAGCAGGGATACAGCTGGGTACTCTTACCGACTAGTGTGGACTGAATGTGAAATGTGAATGTGAAACTGAAAGCTGTAAGTCAATCAGACTTGTTGTAAAAGTGCAACATGCAAAAATGATTCAATGGTCTTCCACATGTCAGATCACCACACAACGTAAGATATTCACATTGAAGGAAACCAAAATTGTAACTGGGTACTCTTACCGACTGTGGTGGACTCACCAGCCAGAAGCTGTGAGTCAGTAAAGCTTATTCCAAAGTGCGATGAGCAAGAATCCACATCACGAATGCTGGAAATCTTTGGACTGTAACAATGTGACAGTCAGTACTCACCCAGTTAGTTGAACGATACAAAAATTAGATACCTAAGAGGACCACTCCAATCATCTCATAAGTAGCAGGGATGTCCAAGGTATACAATAAAAGAAAAAAAGGAGATGCTCCTCATAGTATAAAACCCGGTGACCGGATAAAAACAATTTATTTAGGACTATGTCAATATCCCAAACAAAGCAAATGAAGCTAAAATTGCGCAATGAAAGTGGCAGGGTTGGCGTATTACCCTACGCGTTTCGTCCTCATAGACTTCTGCTGGGGTATACGCCTGCCCACCACCACTGCGCTTTATATACTGTATACAATATATCGTACTTTACAGCACCTGGTGTACCTCAGTCCAGCCCGACTTCCGGATTAGTCCGCGTGCGTTCCACCATTAGTAATGGCGTGTTATTGGACCAATGGAAATGGAGTCTCAATCCAAGCCTCTATCTGGTTATCGAATCAGAGGCGCGCCGACCTAGTGAACGTCAGGACGTCGGAACGTTACGACGTCCATGTAATGTTATCTTATGGGCAATGGATGTGGATGAAGTGACGTAAGTGTGTTGGAACTCGGACGTGCGTCACATGACGATCATGTGACATGCCGATCGGGCCCGGCGTGATGGTTAAAAGGATGCGATGGACATGCGCTGTAACAGCATCATGACGTGATAACTGTCATGATGCCAGCGGTCCAATCGTGTAACCGAGCATACCAACATTCATGCCGGACCGGAAGCAGTACAGACTGAAACGCAAATGCTGGAACGCAAATGCTAACTCAGTCTGTACAAACAACATAATATCTCATAACCTAATATAAATATGCAATATAGATTTTATGTATACCTTTAGGGAAATCGGGCTGCACGAATGGTACAATCTCCTAGGTGTCACAAAACTATACAAAACATATGAGACGTTGACAGGAGCCATGTAAAAAACTTGTGAGAGCCTAAAGTAAAAATCACTGGGGACTGTATAAAAACATACCAATGCAACTCACTAAGGAACATGACATGACATACATGAATTTAGGAACATACAGTGTATTCTAGTACCTCAGAAAATAAATGGTAGTTGTAAAAACAACCACCCAAAACTTATTCGAATAGCTGGTGTTACATGTTAAACATCTCCAACACATGTAATCAGATGTTGCAATCGAAAGTGCACAAATCAGAAACAAATGGCTGGTAGTGATGTTGGTATAGGTTAGGGTAAATGACGTAACAATGATAAATAAAGTGGACCGATGCAAACTGGCTAGAGGGTAGGATATGAACCGATGCAAATCAGTAGGTAGGGTAATGACACGAACCGATGCAAATCGGTGTGCAACGTGTCTGAACCGGACTGTAGTAGGTGTGCAATGTATCTGATACGAATCCGTAGTAGGGTAAATGAAATGTGTTTAAAGTATGAAGCGAATCCAATGCAAATCGGTTGCAAAGTGTATGCCAGTGTATGTGTATCCCCTTACTCTAAAACTGAACACATACCAACCACCCAGCCCCCCAGGCTAATCAAGGTGCAGGCAAGGCACCAGGTGGGACTAATTACCACCTCAATCTGCCACAGAATCCGTGCAAACAATACATGCTCATCTCAAAATGGATGAGACGGCAACCCCATAGACAGTGAATCCTATGAGCAAGGAAGCCTGTATCGACTGATGTCGGGCAATGGTCGACAGTGGCTCGGAGGCTTGAATCTACGAATGCATCGTATGTTTATGAATGGGATGACAAGCAAGGCCGGGGGAATATGCAAATCTACTATAGCTGTGCCGAATGATGTCGGGACATTACCGACAATGACTCAGAGGCAGCTAAGTACGAAAGGGATGTAGGATAAGAAACATAATGAATCGTAACATCGCGTATGAACGAAAAGGTACGAACCCTACCTGCAAGCGCGAGCGAGAACCGCCAATGAAGACCAATGAAGACCAGGAATGGGGAAGCTACAAGACATTTTAATCGGACGCACAGACACATGAACTCAAGGTGAGCTGGGAAGAGTCGGCCTAGTGACGTGTAGTATCACGCACTGGAAGCGACAAAGAGCAAGGGCGAGTGGTTAGCTTGAATACCCTCCGGGCTCCTCCCATAAATTCAGGCCACCATACTGGCCTTCTAATATATATATATATAAATTGGTGTACTGTCTCTTTAAATATTATAAAGTGCATAATAAATCGTTATAACCCCTTGAATATATCCTGGTGTACACAACTCATTGAAAATAAAATGTTAGCGTGCTAAATGTACACATACACATAAATGAAACCAGAATTATATATGTAGATTCCAACTAAATATATCAAAAAGAGTCACTGATCTTATATGCAAATAGTGGTCCACAATATACTGTATGAAACCTGGAAAAATAAAGTGCTCAACGTGCTCAATGTGCAAAAATATCCACGTCGTATGAAGCCAAAAAAACAATAAATATATCAAAAAGAAAAAAAGAAGGTTCATGAATCAAAGTGATCTTAATCCAAAGTGACTTGTGCCTGGGTAATAAATGCAATAGGGATCACTGGTGAAAAATGGGTGAACTCCACTTGTGCCCCCCCCCCCCCCCAAGTCCACATTCACCAGAAATTTGAACCCTACAGTGGTAGAAAGTGCCACATAAAAATCATCCTAATCCAGTGTCTCCTCCTCCTCGTCAAGTCTGGTCACTGGGTACACTCACATAGGGATGGATGGACAGAAAGGCATCTCATAGTTTAAATCCATAAATGTATCTTTATTAAAACAGCACTTACAATGGTAAAGACAATATAAGCAATATGTCTGGGACGCCTTGCATTTTTGAACAGTGCAGTTCCAAAGGAATATAATACACCAACACCGCAGAAAGTACATTTTCTTGTTTTGCCGGTGTATTCCATTATTAAAATGGCCAGACAAAAGTATATTATCACCATCTTTGTAAGTCCTAATGAAAGAAACATTTTTGTGGTTCGGCTGTGACTTATGTTCTAAAAATGTTTTCAGTGTAAGGTGAAATGTGTAAATGTTTAGGTGACAGTTGGTTTTAGATTTCATAGAGAGCCTTGGAGATAGCCCACTCAGCTCCCACCAATAATAGGCCATCTATAACCTTTACAAGGTAAATCAGAGAGAAATACTATCTTCAAGGTTCAGTATATATTTTATGAAAATTGGTATTTACTAAGCCAGTCTGACTCCACAACTTTCTATTCATGGATTTGTGGATTTGACCTGTTAGGGGAACCTTATTAGCTTTGCAAATGTGGTGTTTTCCTCATTTGTTATTGTTAGTTTTACCCGATTGTATATTATTATTGATCTACTGAATTATTTTCAATAATTAGATATGCAAAGCAAATGGCATATGTTTTTACTAAGAACATTTACTCTTTTAAAATATACATTTTAAAACTTTTTTTTTTTAGGTTTAAATGCTGTTAGGTTAAAATGTTAAAGAGCTGTTATAAAAATATTGAATAGTACAATTTTTTTTTTTTTTTTCAAGTAGATATATTGGAAGGAAAAGATTACAGTTATGATGGTTCTATATCCTGAGATTTAAAGCTTTCATCAATACAATAGCCCACACCCATGTATAAGGAAATCCACAAGACAGTCAATAATATTGGTCTCCATATTGACTTAAGCATCAGCTAAAGCACTGTAGTCCTTCAGTTTGCCATTTACTGGAACTAGAAATTCTGAAATTAGTGGTGACCTCGCTAACTACCAAGCATTACTTTGGTCAACAGTGTTTATGGTATAATGAACATATACATAAAACGTAAACAATATAAACTTATCACTAAGTCTCACAAATTGGGTCCATTAGGTGAGGCTTCAACACAAAAACACTATGCGTGACAAAAAAGGCCAATAATTATTCCTTTATAAGAAATCTAAACTACTTTTGAAAATAGCCTATATTTATTTAATGCAAAGAAAATATTAACTCTCCAAAATCTATTCTACATCTGTGACTTTTTAAAAAAAAAAGGTATTTGATATGCACTTCATCTGGATTTTGTTAAATAAAATACATCACACACCGATCTTTTAGTGACTAGGATTGGTGAGTGATGTGTGAGTGCTGCGTGTTTAGTGAGGGAGATCTTGTAGCAATTGTAATTGGATTTTATGCACATGTGATGTGGAGGGTATCTTTACGTTTAGTGAGGAGTATCTTTATTGTAACTGAGCTTAGATCGGATTTCCTGATCTCAAAGAATTAGC
The DNA here is from genome assembly GCA_028564925.1 of Lithobates sylvaticus. Taxonomy (NCBI): domain Eukaryota; kingdom Metazoa; phylum Chordata; class Amphibia; order Anura; family Ranidae; genus Lithobates; species Lithobates sylvaticus. Next base: position 282,019,276 of record CM053030.1, read on the forward strand.
TAATATGTTGGTAAGTTTGTATGAAATAACCTGCTGGTTTCACATGTTGTACATTGTTTTGTATGTATTCTATATATCTGCAGACATGGTAGGGTTAATGAGATTGAGAGCCAATCAGTAACAAGTGTGTGTCTAAAGTTTGTTACCAGTTTGTGTGTTGTAATCCTGACGCAGTGCTTGCTCTGAAATACATGAAGTATAATAAAAACGTTATTAACAGTGCATGGGCTGGATCCTGGAATTACTCAGAAGAGCTCTCTCTGCATGTATTTTGCATGATAAGTGAAGTCATTGCCTGGCATTACTACAGTATACAGTGAACCTTTCCTTTTGAGTTTGTTGTCTCACCTTTACTAGTGTCAAGAAAATCTAGTCCATGTCCATGCTCAAAGAAAAGTGTATGTGAGTAGAAGGGCCCCAGAACTGTCCACAGGGCTATGCGTGCATCTATTTGTGCACGTGTGTATGCCCATACATATGAACATTAGCGTGATCATGAGTGTGACTGCAACACTCGGGATCATTGCTGAGTGGTCCCAGTTTATTCTGCCTGTGACTTCATCCTGTGTTTATGTCTGTGTTCTGACCTGGCCTGCATGACTCCTTTTGTTCTTGAAACTCTGTTGTTAACCCTGGCTTGTGACCCAACCTTGCCTCCTGCCTACTAATCTGGTACCTTCTCTGCTCACCCATTACTGGCCTTGGCCTGTCAGCCTGTCCTGACTCCTGGTTTCCTGATTTTTGAATGATTGCTTTTATTAAGAGAGGTATGGACTCCAGAGAGAGAGATATTATTTTGCCCCTGTACAAATCATTAGTAAGACCTCATCTGGAATATGCAGTTCAGTTTTTGGCACAAGTTCTCAAAAAGGATATCGGGAACTGAAAAAAGTGCAGAGAAGGGCAACCAAACTGATAAGAGGCATGGAGGAGCTCAACTATGAGGAAATATTATGCGGCGTACACAGGAGCGGAATTTCCCGCGGGATTGTCTGCCGGACTGAAGTCCGCCGGACAATCCGCCCGTGTGTGGGCGCCGGTGGACTTTTTGGCCTAGGTTTTAAGTTTTGTTTTAAAATTATCCGCTGGACTTGGCAGTCCGGCGGACAATCCCGCCGTTAGTATGCTAGTCCGCCGGACTTTTGGAAATGAACGGACTTGCCGATCATTGGAAAGTCCGTTCATTTAGCACGTGACTTCAGGTAGACGGGGCTAGCGAAGGCAGTGAATGCCGCCGCGCTAGCCCCGTCACCTGGCATGGATTTAAAGGGAAGCCCCACGCCGAAAAAAAAAATTAATAAGGGGGCCCCCAGATCCCGGCCCCCCCACCCTATGTGAATGAGTATGGGGTACGATGTACCCCTACCCATTCACCTAAGGTGTAAAGTGTAAATTAAAAAAACACACAATTGTTTAAAAATATTTTATTGCACTGCTCCGGGGATCTTCTTCTGTCTTTGGGGGTCTTCTCGCCGGACTCCTCCGCTATTTTACCTAGCTCTTTTACCGGGCAGAGGAGCCCAGCTACCTTCTTCGTTGTCACCACCGTCGTCTGGGGGTCTCGATCTGCCTTCGGGGTTCTTCCGGGGTCTTCCGGGGTCTCTTCTGTTCTTGCCGCTGTCGTCGCTTTCTGCGCCGCCGCCTTCTTCTTCTTCTTCTCTCTTCTTCTTCTTCTTCCGATGTTGACTCATCACTCTCTCTGGCCGGAATGGCAGAGCCGCGCTGTGCTGGGACTTATATAGGGACAAGGGGACAGGGTCAAATGCTCATGTCACATGGTGACCCCGCCCCCTATGATGTCACAGTCCCAGCATCCTCCAGCACATATATAAAAAAAATAGTGTCAAATGGTTTATTTAACAGATCAAAAGGAAGCATGAAAAGTTATTTACTAGGGTTTACATACTGTACACTCTAAAGTTTTCTATATTACACAAAGAATAACAATTGATATACTGTAAGACACCAAACACATCATAGTCCAAGTACTCTATTGAGAATTGTGCAAGCATTTATTCTTGCAACATTTAAAGCACATACTTTACAGAATGGTCAACTGGATTTATATTCTACCTAGCGGTGGGATAGATAGACACTAATAAGAGGTAAATTAACTTTATAGGTGCTTAGAGAGTAAAGCATTTTTCTGAAAATGCCACCTAGCATTTATAGACCAGTGGATTGGTTCACTTCAGGTGAGTTAGGTAATCCTTGCATTCATAGCTTTTGTGCTTTGTGATAGATTTCTTTTCAAAATAGAATAGACTATGGGAAAAAGAAAAGTTACATCAGTATTAGATTTCTTATCTTTTATATAACTTAAACATATAGAACAAGAGTAGGGCATGGTCTGGGTTCCACTAAAAGTAAAAGATGAATCTGAAAAGACTGCAGAATTCTACATATATTTCATTCAGTTAGACAATTTCAAAGGACTCAAGAATCACCTGTGTGACTACCTTCTGATGGAAGAACAGTTCCACGATCTATGTGCTACATTTTACTTCAATGACAGTAGCTTATTCAGTGGGTTTCATTTATCTGCCCAGATCTACTGGTGATCCTCGGAATACCAGAAGTAATATATTTATTCTCAGACACTAACTCTAAAAGGACGGTCAAGTATTCAAAGACGAAATGTTAAGAAACTACCACCAACATAAAGGGTTTATATAATTTAGCTGCACAACCTAGATACAATTCCAACAACTGTCTTGTTTTAATCTGAATTTACTTTTATATGAGTTAAATATTTTTTAATGACCAAGACAACTAACCAAACAAAATTAACATATATCGCCATAAAATATAACAAAAAAGTTTGCGCTGGACCAAAGAATTATATAAATAAACAAGAATAGACAAAGAAAAAAGAAAAGGCTGCGCTATAAAATGGCGTGAATAATATATAACAGTGATTATCAATGAAAAACGGTTAATCTGTATCAATGATTAAATAATGTCAGTTGTATCACAGACATGTGTCAAACCTTTATGTGACACAGCAGAATAAATTTTAGTTATCCTATAAATTTCATCAACGTAAAAAATATTGAATAAAAAAATTCCATATGAACATAATAATAAATTATATGTGTTGGTGATAAACAGTCCACAAAGATATCCAAATACAGCTGGACATCCAATCAAGGTAACATCAATGTGATGAGTGACTTTCCAGACTAGCATCCGTGATAATGTGACTTGTATCGCAGTGATCCCACCACCAGGTGAATTAAAGGCTTAGCAAATGAAGCTAAAGAAATCGCATGTGGCTACAACCCAGCCAGGGCCTTTTCCTCTGTCATGCCTTGGTACCACAAATCTCGGCGTCTGTGTCTTTAACAGGGATACCTCGATCACTCCAGGGTCACACAGATATGTAACTCACCGATTACGATTGCAATTACAATTGCTGGGTCTCCAAAAATGGCCAAAAACAGGAAAGAGAAGGGGCACACCATGGGTAGGATCCAACAGGTTTATTTTTCTAAAAACCGCCTTAGGCGTATGAACATCCAAACAATAAAAAGCAAAATTTAAAAATCGCGGCCGGCCGGCTGCAGTAACACAACGTCCGTGCTTGTGGGCGTAGAACGCGGTGACGTCAGCACGTCGCTCCTCCCTATGCGTTTCGTCACAGAAATGATTATGTAATTTCTGTTGATTGACAGCCTCAGCTCTGTACTTGTGTGCTGTGTAAAGGGGGTGCACCCCTTCCCTCCAATTAGCTCTCAGTTCTCCTAACTGAGCTCTGCAGTGTGGCATTTCAGCTCTCTGCCCATTGTTTTCTGAAAACTCAGACAAGCTTTAAAAATATATATATTATACTGTATTGCAGCTTACCAATTCTTATATGGGATTGCTGCATTCATTTTCTATTTGAGGCTTTCTGTCTTTTATTTACACTGGTTGATCCTGCCCCTTTGCTTACTTGAGAGGAGGGGCCGAATTACAGCTCTTTCTCCTGTGATACAATAAATAAAATAAAATAAAATAAAGGAGTTGGCAATGACAGTCAGAGCCGGAAAGTGAGGGAGCTTGTATATACACACTGCCCCCTCACTCACTGTATACACTGCTCCTCTCCTGCCTCTCCCCTTGCCACAAAGAGGACCTGTAACCTATATGCTATCACATAGGGCGCTATTGGTCCCCTATGTAATAGCAATAAAATCATATGTTAAAAAAAAACATTTAAAAACATTAAAAAAACAAACGTGGCAAGTGACAATCTGCATCTGGTGGCAGGCGACGTGGTAAGTGACAATCTGCATCTGGTGGCAGGTGACATGGTAAGTGACAATCTGCACCTGGTGGCAGGCGACGTGGCAAGTGACAATCTGCATCTGGTGGCAGGCGACATGGCAAGTGACGTTGCAATTGACAAGCTGCATCTGGTGGCAGGTGATGTGGAAAGTGACAAGTTGCGTCTAGTGACAGGTGATGTGGCAAGTGACAAGCTGCATCTGGTGGCAAGTGACAAGTTGCGTCTAGTGACAGGTGATGTGGCAAGTGACAAGCTGCGTCTAGTGATAGATGACGTGGCAAGTGACAAGCTGCGTATTGTGACAGGTGATGTGGCAAGTTACAAGTTGCGTCTAGTGAAAGGTGACGTGGCAAGTGACAAGCTGCGTCTGGTGGCAGGCAACGTACCAATTGACAAGCTGTGTCTGGTGGCAAGTGACACGCTCAGGGCTCCCACTGATTCTGAATTATGGTGAGTTGAACTATTTCCTTTAATATTACAATGTAATTAAAGAAATAATGGACTTCAATCATCTTAACACCATATCAACCGTGATAGTTGAAGCGCCAACACATTTCCCCAACAAATTGCCAGTGAAAAACAGCATCTCCCCTGGGCCCTGGCATAATTTTCTTCCACGCAGCATGTCTCTGGTGCCAAAAAAGTCGGGGACCGCTGTTCTAAGGTGTCTGCATTCAGAAAATATATAATGTTTGAAGGTTTTAACTAATCTTCAGGCTTAATTCGTTTTTAAACAAAAAATTAAAAAAAAATGGCTCCAGGACTCAAATGAATAAGGACTCCAGCTAGTGGATGTAAAAAAAAAAAAAAAAAAAAAGTTGTAAAAACTGTAATGTAAACTGATGAAAAACGTTGAAAAACTTTAAAAAATATTACTGAACTGATGAAAGGGGCCTTAGTCTACCAATTTTCAACCGAACCAGCTGTCCTTCAGATGTAGCAATTTGAGGGTTGAGACAAACCATTTAACGCTGACAGGTATACAATATTCAGCTTTTATTAATTTATTTATGAAAAATCTTTATCCCAAAAGGAACAAAACTGTTGCTGTACCCGCTTATAAAGTCTTAGCTGGAGTTCAGCTTCAAAATGTTAGGGTATCTAAATCTGCTAGTGCATTTTACACTCCCCTCCCACTGCCAATGCTGCTGTTCAAAGGTGTCTATGTTTCTCCTTCATCCAGAGTGGGGGCACCCTAAAATACTGGCCTGGTGATCAGGTGAAAACAGAGGTAAAAAAGCTAAAAAAAAAAAAGAAAACAAATGCAGCCACCACATCTAACGATTGGTAAGCTGCAATATATTACATTTTTGGTTTTAATATAGCTTTAAGCATAAATAGCTTGTTTTAAGGGCACATAAGGCCATAAATGTCATGAGACCCCAGGGTTGATTTAAAAGTCGGGCACATATTTTGCTTAGCTCAGTGAAGCCGTATATACTTTAATCATCCAAACATGTGCCAAGTATATTCCTATTTTTTTATTCTACAAATTATTGAGCATTTATAGTAAACATATTCACTTGGCTAAGTTAAACGTTTACTCATTTAGTAAATAACCAAGATGTAAAAAAAGTGCCATCACACATCAGTGATTTACTGCATTAAACAGTAAATAGAATGTTTTTGTGCAGCACTTCTCAAAAGAAACATTTAAATGTTAAGATAAGCAAATACTGCCCTTTTTGCGCTGCCAATTAAACATAGCTGCAGTGTTTAAATTGCCCGTTGTGGCTATGAAATCATTGTGCACTTAGTATAAACATCAGGTGATTAATCTTGTCCATAGAATTTAATGGGATAAGTGATTAATTACTCTTCCTAGAAGATGTTAAGTGATTCTGGCCAAGAAATGGCTGAAATAGAAAATGTAGATATTTTAACAAAAATGTATTCTAAAAACCTCTAAGGCAAGATTATTAAGACATGTGGTACAAAGTATTTAGGAAAAAAGCATCAGTTATTTTATTGATCTCAATTTGCCCTTATCATCTTAGATAAATTTTCTTCTCTGCCTAACAAAATATACTTACTGGTGTCTGTTTAACCAATTCAGCCCCGGAAGGAGTTACCCCCTTCCCGACCAGATAATTTTTTGCGAGTTACTGAGTTTAACTGACAATTGCGCGGTTGTGTGACGTTGCACTCAAACAAAATTGTCGTCCTTTTTTCCCCACAAATAGAGCTTTCTTTTGATGGTATTTGATTTATTTTTTGCACTATAATAAAAAAGAGCGACAATTTAAAAAAAAAGCTATATTTTTAACTTTTTTGCTAAAATAAATATCCCCCAAAAATCTATAAAAAAAAATGTTTTTCCTCAGTTTAGGTCATACGTATTCTTATACATATTTTTGGTAAAAAAAAACAAAAAACGCTATAAGTGTATATTGATTTGTTATAATGTCTACAAAATAGGGGATAGATATATGCCATTTTTATTATTTATTTATTTGTTATAAGTAATGGCGGCGATCTGCAATTTTTATCATGACTGCGACATTGCGGCGGACAGATCGGACATTTTTGACACTATTTTGGGACCAGTGACATTTATACAGCGATCTCAGTGCTATAAAAATGCACTGATTAGTGTGTAAATGTCACTGGCAGGGAAGGTGGTTAAACACTAGGGGGCAATCAATAGGTTAAATGCGTTCAGACGGAGGAGACGTACGGGTATGCCCATTTGTGCAGCCGTGCCATTCTGCCGACATATATCATTGTGCGCTGGATGGCAATCAGTTAAGATAAATATAAGCATGGAAGATATCGATGAATATGGATCAGTGGCAGCCACTCATAAGGGGCACAGGGTTTCCACCCCCCTAATCTCCATGCAGGGTGCCAGTCGCATGGATTTCAATGTTTTTTTTGACCCACTGTTCACCCACTTGTGTGATATTAACAAATTAATATTCGCTAATGTCTTCCTGCTTCTCCTCCCAGCCAATCAGGAAGCGAGTCCTGAGACCCGATTGGCCGGGAGTCCTAAGACCCAATTGGCCCTGGAGTCCTAAGACCCAATTGGCCTAATTGGCCGGGAGGAGAAGCGAAAACACTGGGACTTGGGAGGAGATGCAAGGGGGAAGCCGCCGAAGCTGCGACCTGGATGGGGTAAGTGCTGGGCTGGCGAACGGCCTGGTGGGCGACGAGTGAGCAGGCAAGTGAAGGGGTGATCGATCGAGCTCCAGTCACCACTGATATGGAATGACACATTAGTGAACCACACATGTGCAGGGGTTTGAGCGATCACTCCTGTGATGGAGGGTTGAACAGTAACAGCTGGGAGTGTCTTAAAATGTCCTAGCAACAAGCCAGGATTGGATTATGCCATCTCTGGGAGTTTTACAGTCAGGCTTCAGAAAGTATGTAGATGGCCAAGAGCATTATTTGGCTTTAGTTAAAGCTGCAGTTTGTGTTTTTTTTTTATATCTACAGGTGCTTATTACCTGCCTAGGCAGTTTTTGGTAAAGGTAAACTAACCATTTAAAAAGAAGGTATCTGAAGTACAGACAAAACCAGATTTGAGCTTCCTGTTCAAGGAGTAAGAGGTCTCTGAGGCTGGGTTCACACTAATGCAATTTGGATGCGAGTTTCCCCGTATCCAACTTGCATGACAGGACAGTGTGCCGAGTGTGCCTGGCTCTCAATGGAGCTGGTTCACACATCTCCGCCGTGGAGCGCACTACAGAAGAGTCCAGTGTGTCTTTGGCTCAGTTTTAGGTCCGAATTCAGCCAAAAATTCAGACCTGAAACGGTGAACGGGGACCCACCGGACCCCTGCTGCGAGAGCCACGCTGCACAGTGTAAACCTAGCCTAAAACAAAGATAGAAGGGGCAGAGACAGAACCTTTCATAGAGCTGAAAGCCAAACACTGATCCAGACCCACCCATTTCCCCCCCTGCAGTATGTTTTATGTAATTTATTTGGAACATTGCTTCAAGATTAGCATTTGTTTTTCATTTACTTTTTTATCATGAAAAATTACATGGGTAACTTTTTTGTCGTAAGGCTATCCCTGACCTGGTCAAGCAAAGATGGTGGGCAAGGCCAGCAAGCCTGTAAATAAAGCTATTACTCTGAAACAAAACTCTTAAATGATCACATTCATTGATGCTTAGGTGTCCAGACTGGACCTTTGGTGGCCCTATATGCATTTCAGGTTTACAGGTTTTTAATCCAAAAAATCTAAATTAGAGTGTTTAATTTCACAGTAAACAGGCAAAATACTGTACTGACTTCACACACAGTATTTGATCACCTTTACTAAGTCAAGTTTTGTATAGAACCCACACCACCTAACTTTTAACTGCTACCAGGCCGGGACAATTTTGACATTCCTCCCTTACGTGTAAAAAAATAGCATTTTTTTTTTTACTAGAAAACTACTTAGAACCCCTAAACATCATATATATATTTAAATCAGAAGCCCTAGAGAATAAAATGTTGGTTGTTGCTTATTATTAGGTCACACAATATTTGCGCATTTGTTTTTCAAATGCACATTTTTTGGAAAAAATACTTTGCTGTATTTTAATGCACAAAAACACCATTCCCAATTGTTTAGTAACATATAGAAGATGCTACACTGTTATGTCAAGTAAAATACCTAGCACGTCACACTTTAAAAAATGTACGCCTATTGAACTGCACCAAACTGCGGTACCTAAAAATCTGCATAGACTAAGCTTTAAAAGCATATACAGGTTACCAGTTTAGAGTTACACAGGCCATTTGACAATAGAATTTTTGCTCTCGCTCTGATGTTTGCAGTAATACTTCACATGTGTGGTTTGAGCACTGTTACCTTTGCACGAGGGACCAACATGAACATCCCTTGTGATAGCATATGCTGTGACAGGTCATCTTTATGGAGAGATCTCTCCTCTGTTCTTCAAAGCATCTGATCAAACTGAGATCGGTTTGAACAGATGCTTTTACAAACCGGTAGCAGCTTGTTTACATGAGACCGAAATTGTAAGTGCTACCTCACATGTGTGTTGTGTTCACTTTTTACATATGCGTGCAGGACTCACATGTGCATGAGAACAGGGGAACAGGAGCTTTAAATAATAATTAAAAAAAATATATATATTTTTTATTTATTTACATTGTACCTTTATTTAAATTTTTTGATCAACTTGATTCCTATCACAATGGATGAACAACATTCCTTGTGATAGGATCCTCTTTATGGAGAGATCAAGGGTTGTTTAGACCCTATATCTCTCTGATGGCCTTCAAAGCTTTTAAACAAACTCAGATACTTTTACAAGCTGGTAGTGGCTTGTCTGAGATTCCAGGAAGCAGATGCCACTGGTCACATCCTTACCAGGCTACCTGATCAGACAGGAGAGTCTGGTAAATGGAACAGTGGGAGGGGGGACTTGTCACTCAGGTCACCTTTACCATCAGGGCAGCCATCAGAAATCTTGGGGCCCCTTGCACTGCTTTTGACTGCCAACATTCCCCAGGGCCCACCCATGTAGGTAATAGCTGTCTGAAAACCAGGATCATGGTTATAGCCTCAACTATGGTCCCAGTATAACCACTTCAACCTTAGGCTATTTATAAATGGCTTAAGGACGAGAAGTACTTTGACCAGGCAACTTTGTCAACAGGACCTAAACCAGATATTTTCAAAACGAATAAACGGAAAAATCCAACAGTATTTACTACTTTAATTCGACTCTTTTTGGAACAGCACAAACACCCGGCAAAGTTTAAGTGTATTATATAAATATAATAAAATATTGTAGTGACTCCATGCACAATATTTATACACGTTTACTAGGCCCCATTTTGAAAAGTAGAGATGGCAGGTAGCTTTTAATTTAAAAAAAATGTACAGTGTATTATTTCACAGAGAAGGCAGCCTGGAGAGCAGGACTATGGGGGACCATATGACGTCATTATATGCCTCTATAGCTATACTTGAAAACATACATATTGGTTGTATGACATTGTAGCATTTTATTACAAAATGTTTAAAATATTGTTTAAAAAACATTGGAACTAGAACTTATGTTACATGTACACAACTGCCACCACACAGCCTCAACCCACTATTTCCTCCTTCCAATTTATCTCAATTTATATAAGGTGGTTCTCAAACTTTGGGCATATACATGACCTGCTATATATGCACTGTATCATTCTGTAGAGTTCAATAGCACTAGCTACTGACAGCAGTTTACAAAACAGCACTGAAATAAGGGCATTTCATGTAATTAGCAATTCCCTATCCCCCTTGGTGTAGCCTGTGGCAGGAAGTCAACTATGACCCTAACTGCCTCTTTCAGATGTAGGATGCCGTACAGCAGAACATATATGTGGTTTTAATTCATGATGGTAAATAACTTAAAGCACTGCTTATGCATTTAAACATCTCTGCATTTCACAATAAAATGGACATTAAGCTATGGTCCATCCCTTACTTCCGTTGTGATGATAATTAGGACCTCATTGACATGATACAAACTATGTTTCATTTGCAAGCTTCTTGAGATAAATTGGAAGGGGGAAATAGTTGGCTGAAGGTGTGAGGTGCCAATAACATCATAGTTGTATGTATCCATGTAACATAGGTCATGGTGTAGTAGGTACATGCATGGTACACTTTAGGTAGGTCACACTGTCAACAGGACAAACCCCAGCCAGTTTTTAATAAAAAATCTGCAAAACAGTGTATTTATTTCATTAGAAAAAAGTACAGGAAAAAATCCAGTGAGTGTGTGCACCGTTTTTAAATGTTACTAAACACTAAATGCCAACAACTTTTTTTTTTTAAACATAACTGAAAGAAAAAAAAAGTGTAAAAAAAGCACCCTCAAAAAAATAAAACTGTTGTTGCTGACACATAAAATATTATGGGGTTGATTTACTAAAACTGGAAAGTGCAAAATCTGGTGCAGCTGTGCCTGGTAGCAGATCAGCTTCTAACTTCAGATTGTTCAATAAAGCTTTGAAAATAAAACCTGGAAGCTTATTGGTTTCTATGTAGAACTGCACCCGTTTTTGCACTCTCCAGTTTTAGTAAATCAACCCCCTATATCGCCCTGGAAAAACTCTATGGGGTCAAAATGAAATTTGAAATATTTGCTGTGCTAAGGTCCCAAACATTCCCTCTGCTGTCACAAACAATCCTGTTTTTTGACATTTTTTTATTTCCTATAATCATCAGCTTCCTCTAGTTGTCATAATTAGACATGTGTGGTTAGTTTTGTTCCAAATTACAATAGTACCGAATTTAAACAAATCAAAAATAACAGAAAAATAGTCGAATAGTTTTTGAATAGTTTTTGAATTCGAATAGTTTTCAAATTCGAGTTTGAAAAGTTTTTGAATAAAAATCGTTTTCCAATTTAAAGCGGGAGTAAACCCGCTGACATTTTTTTTTTTTTTTTTACACCTGTAAGGGAAAAGGCATAATGAGCTAGTATGCACCGCATACTAGCTCATTATGAAATACTTACCTTAGAACGAGGCGTCGGTAACTCACCTGGTCCACGCCGAGGTCGCTGACATGTTGCCTCGGCGTGTCTTCCGGGTATCGCGACTCCAGCGCTGTGAGTGGCTGGAGCCGCGATGTCGTCACTCCCGCGCATGCGCACGGGAGACTTCGTCCCGGCAGGGTTCGTATTCTGCCGGCCTTTCAGACGAGAATCCCCCGTGCGCATGCGCCGCTGCAGTCAGCGGCGTATTGCACGGGGAATATCTCCTAAACCGTAAAGGTTTAGGAGATATTTTTTGTACCTACAGGTAAGCCTCATTACAGGCTTACCTGTAGGTGAAAGTGGAAAATGTGACTTTACTTCCACTTTAAGATAATAAGATAGAAAATAAAGGAATAGAATAGAAAAAAAAATTAAATTTAATAGAAAAGAATAGAATAGAAAATAAAATAATAGAATAGAAAAAAATATAATAGAATAGACTAAACAAATAAAAAAAAAAACAATAGAATTAAAAAAACAATAGAATAGCATAGATTAGAATATAAAGAATATAACCATTTCCCAAAATTCAAATAGAATCAATTTGAATTTGAATAGAATAGATTAGAATAGAAAGATAGTTATATTCATTCTATTATATTCTTTTCTGTTGTTTTTTTCTATACTAATGTGTTATTTTCTATTCAATTTTTTTTCTATTCTATTCAAATTCAAATTGATTCTATTTGAATTTTGGAAAATGTTTATATTATTTTATTCTATTCTATTGTTTATTTTAAATTCTATTCTTTTATTTTCTATTCAAATTGCAGAAGATGGTTATAATCTTTCTATTTTATTCTATTTTTTATTCTATTCTATTCCTTTCTATTCTATTCAAATTGCAGAAAAGGGTTATAATTTTTCTATTTTATTGTATTTTTTTATTCTATTCAATTCCTTTCTATTCTATTCTATTCTATTCCATTCTATTTTTTTCTTTTATTTTCTATCCTTCTTTGTTCTGTTTTACTATATTATATTATTTTATTTTCTGTTATATTCTTTTCTATGCTATTACATTTTTTTCTATTCTAGTCCTTTATTTTCTATTCTATTTTATTCTCTTTGTAAATTTGAAAACGATTCGAATTTGATTCAAAGACGATTTAAATCGATCTGAAAACGAACAAAACTAATTTAAAAGACAAATGAAATGAATGAAACCAATTTAACTAAACAAATTTATGTAAATAACGAATCGAAACAAAAATTTTTTTTTGCTGTGCGCGTGTCTAGTCACAATGCAGGAAATAATACAGGAAATATGCCTTATGTTCACTAGATGGATCTAACACTCATGGGCAATAAACATATTAGACAAAATATGAAAGTATTAATGACAGCTAAGCAAATGCTTGAGATATTTGCAGAGCAAATTTTTCATAAATAGTTCATATAATCTGCTATTGGACTGTGCAAAACACAATTTAAATAAGGGCATTCTCAGCAATGACTGCCAGCATCTAATTATTCCTGGAAACTCTCTAAGGCCCAGTTCACACCTATGCTATGCGTTTGCTCAGATACGGTAGCCCATTAATTTGAATAAGCTGCCGTGCCTACATTTCCTATAGAAAAAGGTGCATACACCTTTTCAAAATGCATTTGCAGAGAAATTGCATGGTCATTTTGCCTATGTGATTTCCCTGCAGTTCCTTTACCTGCACGTCCATTGCATTTTTACATGCGTAGGGGTGCCATTCAGAGACCAGTGAATTGTTAGTAACTTTTTGCTTTTTGGCGTGAAGAACCTTAATACATTGCCATTTTCTCTCTTTCTTTTTTTTCGATTCATGAACAACTTGGGTTCGAATGAAAAATGAAGAGCAGGGCCCAGCAGCAAAACGCTGTGAAAACTGATCTACTGTCTTTACAAACAAAGTCACAAATGCAATAAGCAGAAGAAAATATATAAAGCTATTTAATACAGCAAATATTTTCAAGAGGTGTAAACAACCTACCGAGACTACAAATCCTTTCTGTTCTCATATGTATCAAAACGCCACATACAATATAACTGACAGGAAATTGAAATCCTCCTACATAGTAGAATATCCTATATATATATATATATATATATATATATATATATATATATATATATATATATATATATATATATATATATATGTGTTTAAATGTATTCATTAATCATAAGTTCTTGTAATAACAGCCCCAGCCTAATATTTATTGCACATTTACGGTCAGGAAGAAATATGTGATTAATAAAAACTTCTCTGTAAAATGGTTAGTGTTAACGACGATGTTTCATGTTATATAGAGCATTCCATATTGGGACCGCTAGACCGTGGAAGAAACTTCGAATGAATAATACCTTATTTTAACATGCAGCCTTATGTTTAATTTATATTTGAAGCCAGTAAAATAACATTGACATGCTATTTTTGGGGTATATTATTTAAATGGCTAGTGGAAAACTGTCATGAGTTGCAGTCCAAAACAGAAAGAAATACCCATCCCTAAAGATAAAAAAAAAGTATCATGGCACACTGTGCAAATAAGCTGGCACCCCCCAAAAAAATGACAAACAAATGGGTCCACTGCTAATACCAATGCGTATTTCTTTTAGGATCAGGGGCTACAGATAAAACATGCCCCCTCTTTCTACATAAGTCCACTGTTGACTGATGTCAGGCACCTCAGCAATCACCTGTGCCTGTACCCCAAGAAAAGTAGTGTTTGAAGTAAGTAGGGGTTATGAGGGACACATCTGATCCCACAGTCCAGTTTGCCATTAAGGCTTCAATCACACTGGCATTTGCATATTTTCTGCATGGAATGCATGTTATTGCTGGCAGAGCTAGAAGAAGATCCTGCATAAAATATGCGCTGAAAGTACAGTTTAGATGCGTTCATGCATGTATACATATTTATATGCGTTTTCACATTTGTACACATGTAAAAACTTCAGCTCTGCGCAGCCCTGGACGCAGCTGTGCCCCACTTTTTTAGCATGCAGCTAAACGCACCATGCATTTTCACTTGTAGATGCAGCTGTGTGTACAGCCTCATTGATAACTATAGTTGCACATCTAAATCCTGAGATTTAAGTTGGCTGTAGATGGATAGAAACTTTAATTCCATGTGTATCCATGCCTGTTCGACAGAAGTTGATCGTTAGGTTGACTTTTGTTAAACATGCTTGTTGGAAAATTGTTCTCGATCAACTGGCTGCAGCTACTGATCAGTGCGATCAGACAGTGGAAAGTCCTACTGTCGGTATACAATGTCCCAGTGGGGAGGATTCCTCCATCCACCTCACTTGTGTGGATGGAAGAAGCCATTTGAACTTTTTCGTTCAGCCCTATAAGTTCGATAATCAGCTTTAGACACCTGTGTGACTCAGACCTAAAGACGATGCAAACTTATATTGCAGTAGGAGAGGTGCTAATTTGCAACCCCATATCCGACTTCCCTAAAGCAAACACAAAGCTTAAAAGTAAACAATACGCAAATAAATAGTAAATGCAGAAAAGATTGACATGCCCTGGATTCTTTACTTTTTATTTTATTTTTTGTTAATTTT
Organism: Lithobates sylvaticus; assembly: GCA_028564925.1. Classification (NCBI taxonomy): domain Eukaryota; kingdom Metazoa; phylum Chordata; class Amphibia; order Anura; family Ranidae; genus Lithobates; species Lithobates sylvaticus. The sequence goes on from CM053030.1 coordinate 282,034,596, forward strand.
GCCAAATCGCTTTCAATAGTAATTTGTATTTGTAAAGTTGACCAGGTTTAAAAGTGTGTTCTGCTCAAAAGCACTTGGCTTAAAGAAGTTGTGCCCCATTGATGTATTCTTTATTTCACAAGGACAAGTTTCACCACTGTTTCACACAAAGCTTTTGTGTACAAGAAGATAAAAATCTTCTTTAAAGAAACTCCTACTGGATGTATAATACATATAAATGGATACAGGCCTTTTATCCCTCAGCCTGCATTCTCAGATGCCTAATTACAGCCTATTTTCTAAGGCTGGCCGTAGACAGAGAACATTTCTTTCGTGCAACCACAGACAGTTTGACAGGGGAATACATCCCCATGGTGTTCTCCCAGCAGGGGGGTAGGGGAAAGCCAGAGAACACCGTGATTACTGCTAGCGGCTATAACACCTGCTATCAATAATTGCATGTAATATCTGTCAGGCTGGTTGTACCCAAGTTGATCGATTGATCAACTTGGGTACATTCAGCCTGCCCATACATGGCCCGAATCGTGGCTGCTTCCTGCTGAAGCGGCCGAGATTCAAACCATCTATGGCCAGCTTTAGGCAAATTACAGTATGACATGCTTAAAAAATTCCTCCTACAACTATACATGCATAGTAGCTCCTACGATTATATATGCACAACAACTAATTTTTTCAAAAACTGTTTTACAAAAATGCATCTTTAGCTGACAGCCATAAAACTGTATAGGGCAGAAAAGAAATTTGCTGTGTCCTTTCTTTGCTGTACTTATTATGATGGAAGTAGGGAGGTGCTCCTAGTTCAATCTAAACACAGGTTTGGACCAAACTTTGCTTGTTCAGACAATCTTAAAAAATTCCAGACTTTCAGAAGTTTTTCTTCTGCTACTATATATGATAAAAAAATGTGAGACCGCGCTACTCTCTAGAAACTAGCAGATATGTAGGCTGCTGCCCAAGTGGGATACACACACGGAAAACAAATAATATACAAAGGAGCAGCGCCAAAAACAATTTGAAACCATAAATCGCTATCAAGCTAAATGAAATACATAGACAAAATATAAATCCAGATAAGACACAGGATCATAAACAAGACCCTAATTGGTCTGATATAATAGTTCTTATGATAAAAAAATGGCTCAATGGAACCTGACCCAAGTTCAAAAGTCCTCTGGCAATGGATAAATTAAAATCGCATTATGCACATCCAGACGTTATTTTCAAAAAGATGCACCACAGTGACTTGGAAATACAGGTGTTTGTGAAATGCCCATCACCCTGAATCACTATGTGCTTATCAGAAGGCAAATATACAAAGGAGCAGCGCAAAAAACTATTTGAAACCATAAATCGCTATCAAGCTAAATGGAATACACAGTCAAAATATAAATCTAGATATGACACAGGACCATAAACAAGACCCTAATTGGTCTGATATAATAGTTCTTATGGTGAAAAAGAAATGGCTCAATGGAACCTGACCCAAGTTCAAAAGTCCTCTGGCAATGGATAAATTAAAATCGCATTATACACATCCAGACGTTATTTTCAAAAAGATGCACCACAGTGACTTGGAAATACAGGTGTTTGTGAAATGCCCGTCACCCTGAATCGCTATGTGCTTACCAGAAGGCAAAGCATAAACAGCTTTGCATTGGACCAATCACCAGGCACAATGTGGGTATCCCTAATACTTTCTCTCTCCCGATCCTCACTCTCGATCGACTAGGATATTGAAGAGGTGTCACTTTCCCATATCGAAATAGATGATAGCCAAACGATAAACTAGTAAGGGTATCCCAAGCTGGTTCCTCTCCCAGTCCAAAGTCACCCCCGATTGGGGTAGGGGGATAATTCCTACTTCCGTGCACTCATTGGGATCCCATTAAGACAAGAAAGAGAAAATTCCCATAGCATAATTCCGTATGGATTTATTTAAAATAGGTATAAAATTGCACTTACATAGAGAAGCTCCGTTGGAAGCACATTTAAAATCAAGCTGCCGGCCGGCAAAATACTGGAGCCCGTCCTCCGTCCTGTAGCGTGGTGGCGTCTCTGCGTGCCCTCCCAGACTAGTTTCAACATAAATGTCGTTATCAATGGGGACCGGGCAACACAGTGACGCACCACCTTTTAAAGCCCAAGCCTCGCTTTGAAATGCGGAAGTGAGGCCATTAGCGCCATCTTGGTTATGGGCAACCCCGCACTTGTCGGTTATGGGACTAGACACAACTATAGCTAGGCTATCCAGTTTCACATTAAATAAAACGGAGCCCTTAGTTAAAAAACTGCAAAGCAGAAAGTATAAAGCCTACAAATAATTGTAAGCGTAAAAATAGATTTAAAAATAAAGGATTGTGTATAAACTGACACAAAATGAACCCCGCAGCAAAATCTTTCCCAGATACAAAACAGCCAAGAACCAGGCTGTTTCAATATGCTACTCTCTATACGGGTAATGAAGATCCGGAGAGTGAAAATGTAACCCCTCGATTAATAAAGTGAATGTGAATATTATATTAACAACATAATAGATCCCTAAATGTGTTTATTTATAGCAAATGTTGGTGGACATGACCTACGGCCATATATTACCAATGAGACCATACAAAAATAGTTAAATAAATGTATGTGCTCAATATGACTTTTAAATAATAAAATAATCATATCTAATACATATGAAGTGAATATATTCTATATAAAATATAAATAAGTGAATATCACATTAATGTGAAAATAATAATCACATATAATAATAAAAAAATAAAACAAAGTGATGAAAATAATAATATAAAGTGAATATATTCTCTAAACAAGTGAATATAATATAAAAATAAAAATAAAATAAAATAAAAATAAAAAATATATGTGAATATTTTATGTAGAATAAAATTTAAAGTGTAATGTGAAATTACAATACTACACCACTTCCCATACTATTAGTGAAAAAATCACAAAAAATGATTAATTAATAATAATATTAATAAAGTGTAAATATAAAATGTATACCTATGTGTACTAATTAATTTCCTTTTAACTGAGGGGAAAAAAGAGAGAAATAACACCCTCTATCGACCCTCTATAAAGAAGGTACCAAGAACCTCACGGGAGGGGCATACTAATATAAAAATATGAAACATATTACTCCAGTAGGTTAATAGGGCCATCTTCCGCATCTCAAACTGAGTTTATGCACATGCTACAACATATTTCTAATAAAATACAAACATTCACATCTGTATAGTGATATAGTATAATAAAATATAAATCAAAACTCAGGAATTATCTATGAAAGCGTTCACATCTGTGTCTATGTTGAGTCCATAGGGGGCATAGCATGTCAAACTGTGTATCCAGGCCATCTCTAATTTTGAGATCTCCCTAACAAGGGAGCTTCCACGCCAATGTGGTTTATATTTATCTATCCCTAAAAACAGTTTTAGACGGATTTTTATTATGATGCAACAAATAATGCTTGGAAACCGAATGTTTTGGGAAACCAGACAATATATTGGTTACATGCTCATTCAAGCGCACCTGTAATGGGCGCTTGGTGCGGCCCACATACTGCAGCCCGCAAGGGCACTGCAGCATGTAGACCACCCCTGTTGTGGAGCAGGTAATGCAGGGCTTTATAGTGTGGTTGGCACCTGTTACGGTACATCCAAATGAGGTGGTACGTTTCTCAGGCATACTATTAAGGGTACATATCCTGCATCTCCCACATTTATAGTACCCAGATAATTGATCAAAAAAACCTTTGGTGAATCTAGGTGGGTCAATAGCATTTGGGGCTAATTGGTTCCTCAAAGATGGTACACCCCTAAAAATGACTTGAGGTCTTTCAGGTACCACTTCCTTAAGCATGGCATCATTACTTATAATGTGCCAATGCTTATTCACCAATTGCTTAATATGTCTGTGTTGAACAGAATAGGTAGTTAGGAAAGGGACTCCACCCCGGAAGTTGTCATGTCTCCGTGGACCCTTATCCACTAACAAATCTGCCCTGTCAAGATTTTTCACAGTATCAAGAATATCTGTTAGGCACTCCTCCCGATAGCCCTTTTCAAGGAATCTCTCCGTTAAAACTTTGGCTTGTATAAGGAATTCTACTATATATGATAGTTTCCTTCTTCCTTTCAATTGTTGTTAAGCAACCAGTAATGTAATCTGACCCATTCTGGTAGGGAATCCCCGGACATGTAAACAATGGACCTGGGGATAGTATTTAGAAAAGGTATGGAGGTTCCCCCCATTATTCATAACAAGCTATTCAGGTCTGGTAAGAATTTCAAGGAGGAGTCAGACAAAAAAAATCAGAAAGGTCTCCCCAAAATTCTATACCTGACTTCTATCCTAGGGTCTGGTATACATTTTAAAGAGCCCCCTTAAAATTCATACCAGAGCTGAACAGCCTAGTATGAATGACACTTTTTTTCTAAGCATGCAGCCTGGGAGACCAGGAAAGGGGATAGGACAAGCAGGGAGAGAAAACAGCTAGATATGTAAGTAAAAGAAGCACACATTACACATGTTAGGCACATAGTTAACCCCTTGATTGCTCCTAGATGTGTACTGCTTTCCAGCCAGTGTCATTAGTAATGTGTCAGTATACAATAATATCATATGCAAAAGTAAAAAGAATGAAAAACACCAAATCTCTCTGTCCCCATCACATCTGTACCAGTGCACAAAACATCTGTCTGTCCCATATAACCGCCAACACCAAATAAACCCTGATTTGGGTTATTTTTACCAAAGAAATGTAGCAGCATAATTTTTGGTCAAAATTTATGAAGATAAATTACTCATTTGTAAAATTTTATAACAGAAACTGAGAAAAGTTTATATTTTTTTTTAAATTTTCAGTCTTTTTTTAATTTGTAGCGTTAAAAAAATAAAAACCCCAGCAGTGATTAAATACCAACAAAATAAAGCTCTATTTGTGTGAAAAAAATGATAAAAATGTAATTTGGGTCCAGTGTTGCATGACCGCGCAATTGTCATTGAAAGTGCGAAAGCGACTGAAAATTAGTATGGGAAGGAAGGGGGTGAAAGTGCCCAGCATTGAAGTGGTTAAAGACTGTTTATAGTAAATATTTTATGTGGTTTCCTAATAAAAATCCTTAAATTGTATATACCATATTTTCTGGCGTATAAGACGACCTTTTATATGTAAAAAAACTGGCCAAAAAGCATGAGTCGTCTTATACACCAGGTCAGCCCCTCGGATGCCTGCTGGGTGTTCGGTAATACTGTATGTAGCTTCGGCTACATACAGTATATAACGCTGAGCCAATCCTGGTGAGCGATGTATCCTACTCTGTAGCCTGCTCGGATTGGCTTTGAGAGTCAGAGAGGCGCGGGCTGATGATGTTACAGCCTCTGCCAATCCAAGCAGGCTTTGTATTCATTTATAGAATACATTGCTCGCCGTGATTGGCTCCAGCAAAAGCAGGAAGAAGGAAGAAATATGAAGCCTCGGAAGCCGGGTCGTCTTAAACAGTTTTAAAAGCGTTTTTGTCCTGTAAGATTAGGGGGTCGTCTTATATGCCGGGTCGCCTTATACACCGGCAAATATGGTACTATTTATGGTATTATGGGATGGTAGCAATTGAGCTCTAGGCCTGTCTTCAAATTGCATTCCTCTACTATCTTTGTTTCTTATAACATTACTTCTGTCAGGTTTAAGCTATTGAAAAATACATACACACAAGTTAAAGGTGTCTAGTGTTCCCATTATAAAAAGTAGCACAATATGTTTATGTATTGCGGCTCCCAGCGTATTGTCTGATCAGTATTAACAGTTTTAATATGTCTCATAGAACTTGACATTAGGGTATTCAGAAAAAGTACATCCTGTATAAAACCATAGTCATTTGGGGATGATAACACATTTCTCTTTCCGCATGCATAATTTTTTGTCCATTCCCTTATCCCTGTGGAGGGTACCAGCACATTTTTAAATACAGAAGTCAGCTACACTAAGCAAGGAACAAACTGCAGAAATGCTCATATTTTTATCCTATTACAATAAAATAATTTCTGCATCAGCAACAATTTTCCCAAACAGGTGCATAATTTTTCACACAGCATTTTAGAAAGATCATTGCAGAGAATACAGTTAAGCTCTACATGAATACTAAAAATGAAAGCAAAGCTTTATACTGTTATAAACTCAGGAGCGAAGAATGTACACAACACAAGTCTACCTAAACACTGGGGAAATGCTTTAAATACGACATTCTTAACTGGAACAAACAGTTCAATTTAATCATAAGTTAGGTAACACCTTATAATCCAAGAATGAAAAAAAAATTCTGTGATTATATTTGCAAATGATTTTTTTTTTTTGTGACCAGGGGTGATAATCCTGGCTTTAGCATAATAGCACGTTGGGTGAAGGAAACTGACAAACAAATACTTTTTCTTTTAACTTTTTCTTTTAAGAAATATCATCTGCTTCAGATAGATAGTATATCAAATGTTAACTGGATTCATGACCTAATCCAATATGTGTCATAAGATAACATAACAAGAAGTGAATAATACATGTTGTAATTATTCTCCCCTTTTTAGCCATCACTCACTTGCTTTCACTGGTCATTCACTGACATACCCCATAATTTCAATACAGGGAATTTTGTTTGGTGAATAATGGTAAACTCGGGAGGGAGAGGTTCCTGGATTTACCCCACTCTTTATGAACTTACTCTCTTAGATATTATACAGTACATGTAGAAAATATGTGTTATTTGTTAAAGGCAAAAACAATTGTTGAAAAATGGCACAATTTAGGGAAGCTAAAAGAAGCAGCTACAGTCATAAAAGTTGATTTGTTAAAGAGAAAGTTGTTTACTTTCCAAAATGAAATAAACACAAGCTGAAATCAAGGGTTGTCCCCACATACAGTAGAACCAGGGTTCACCAACTCACCATATAAGTTTGGTGCTTTCCTCGTAACTAAAGCTAACTACGCAAAAATTAGAGGCTAAAGAAGCCTCCTACCCAAGTAGTTACCAAATGAGGACTGATGAGTAAGTAAACAAGGTGAACTTTGAATACCTAATCATATGTGAGGAAAATTAAATTAAAAAAGCATAAGATATTTGTTAGCACGTGATTGATGATTGGGCATTCAGAGTAAAGACTGGTTCACCTTATTTACTAATATTCACTCTGCAAAGTGAACAGGCTCTTAGCAAAATCAACCCCATTGCACTGGATGAATCAGAGAAAACAAGATTTCCTGGCCATTCCTCACGTCAACACACAATGGGTTAGCGCCTCATCTGGCGCCTACATGACCACCTTTTCCTAGCTGAATAAAAGACAGCCCCTCCCCCACTGACATGTTCCTTTTTTTGGTCTGCTCCAGGCTACCTGTGGATTGCAGTGGTAAGTATTTTGTTTGCTGCAAGGATATCCCCCCTACAGCACCGGCCCTCCATGTTCAGCCTCTCATGGAGTTGAAAGACCCTAAATGTTGGACGGTAAAGCCTCCTGAAACTGGGTATCCCTTGTGCCAGGTCAAAGGCAAAGTTGCTTAGATAGCACAAATATTTTACAGGTGTGGTATTAGTAAGCTCTGGAATGTCACCATTGGGGTTTTCCTGTCTTGTATAGGCAGCATGCTGGCTCTCCTGGCTTTGTCTTCAGTCTGAGAGCAATAATGGATGATGTCACAGAGGGCAAGGAGACGGGCGGCACGGGATAGCGAACGCCAGTCACCAAACAGCAGCTTAAACCGTCTTAGAACCTCCGGACAGTAAAGGTGTAGAGGTGTAAAGTTCTGACTTAATACATCTATAACTGGCCTCTGAGCGAAGTCAGTTCTAATCTGTTATTTAACATCATGTTGTATGTCAGTTTGATGCAATGTTTATCCAAATGGAATGTTTATGTTCTGGACTCTGTAGTGTCAAATATATTTCACACAAAGTGTTTTTTTTAATCTCAAATAAAGTCTTAGAGCTGGCAGAGGAATTGGTTTCTCTCCTCTCTCTTTGGTCCTGCCAGTTTTCTCTTGTGTGGTAAAGACTTGTTGCTGTTTTCTCCCTTGCTGTGCTGTGTGTTCCCGGGGGTTAGACAGTCTGATTGGTTTTGTCTCAGATTCTGTGTCTCCTGTCTGCCTCTGGAAGGCTGTCTGACCTCACCTGCTGCTAGATAAGTAAGTAGATACAAGCGGATGGGTCTTAAAGATACAAGGTACCTGTTTTTTTCTTGGTGACAGAATTATGTTTTTTTTCCATATTTTTTTTGCACATGTGAGCTCACCACACCTGTCAGTGACACAGAAGATTAGCAAAGGTACAAGGGGGTGGCGTGGGACATATCTTCAAAAGAGTGCTCAAGGAATGCCCAAGGAATGCAGTATGGTGTTTTGCATGATTTTCGGAGCAAAAGCCCTAAACGCAAACACTCCAGAAAACCGAAGACCCGCCACTGGTCATCCCCTGACCAGGCCAATATGCATTCCTCACATTCCCGCAACAGAGTGACTTTCATGCTCCTTAACCACTTTCAGACCGGACCATTTTGCTGGCTTAAGACCAGACCACTTTTTGCGATTCGACACTGAGTAGCTTTAACTGACAATTGCGCGGTCGTGCGGGGTGGCTCCCGAACAAAATCGATGTCCTTTTTTTCCCCACAAATAGAGCTTTCTTTTGGTGGTATTTGATCTCCCCTGCGTTTTTTATTTTTTGCGCTATAAACAAAAAAAGAGCGACAATTTTGAAAAAAACACATTATTTTTAACTTTTTGTTATATAAAATATCCCCCAAAAATATCTAAAATTTTATTTTTTCCCTCAGTTTAGGCCGATACGTATTCTTCTATATATTTTTGGTAAAAAAATATCACAATTAGCGATTATTGATTGGTTTGCGCAAAAGTTATAGCGTTTACAAAATAGGGGATAGTTTTATAGCATTTTTATTAATAATTTATTTTTTTACTAGTAATGGCGGCGATCAGCGATTTTTTTTTGTGACTGCGACATTATGGCGGACACATCAGACATTTTTGACACATCTTTGGGACCATTGTCATTTATACAGCAATCAGTGCTATTTAAATGAACTGATTCCTGTGTAAATTACACTGGCAGTGAAGGGGTTAACCAGGGGGTGGCAGTGTAGGGGTTAAGTGTTCCTAGGGGTGTGTTACTAACTGTGGGGGGCGTGGCTGTGTTTTAGTGAACACTGATCTCTGCTCCAATCACAGGGAGCAGAGATCAGTGTCACTAGTTGCTAGGCAGAACGGGAAGATGCTGTTTACTTCCGCATCTCCCCGTTCAGCCTTCCCGTGAGATGATTGCGGGTATCCCAGCGGCGATTGAGTCCGCGGGACCGGCGACAGGACTCACGGGTGCGGGCACACAATGGCACGACGGCAATCTTAAAGGGATGTACCTGTACGCCCTTTTGCCTGTCCATGCCATTCTGCCAACGTACATCGGCGTGCGCCGGTCGGGAAGTGGTTAAGCAGCTCACATGGCAATGGCTCACATGTGCTTACATCAGCGCAATAGAAAGTGCTGTGCCCAGCCCTGTAGCAAACATTGGCTATTAATCAGAATGGATTGCCTCAAATGCCAATGGATAAGGAACAGGCAAGAGGCAGGCCCAACCATCGCAAAGCACGTAGATATTTCCAAATGTGAAAAAGGAAGAACTTCTTTTCCCATAATGACGGAGTTAAAAGCTTATTGATGAAAAATCAGAGAGATGTGACAATAAAAGTCTCCAAGCTTTATCCAATGAAGCTGGCTTATGCATGTTTAAGCAACGCACTTGCAGGAGTGGATAGGGCCTGCCAGCATCAGGTGCGCAAGTGTCTTTGCCTTTTAATACCTTTAGGAATCCCACGGGTTATAAAAAAAATTACTTAAGGATGGTTCACTCTGCATGCAGTGCAATGCATTTTTGTTAGAGTCAAAAATGCATGAACAGTGTTTACCATGGATTCCAATGGCCTACCTCACTGTGCTCCAGTACAGTCAACTAAAGGAGAACAGGTTGCATTTTTTCTGTATGGAGCATATCTATAACATGGCAAACGCATTGAAAAAGCACCTGAACACCTTAAAGTGTGCATGCAGAAAAACCTCTTCAACTCAGAAATTGTGGTGAACTGGCCTGCAGACTTGCAGAACATTTATACTGTGCCAGGTTTTTGCCTGTGGACTAGCGACAGCGCTGTGATGTTTAAAGCATTAAGAAATGGTCTTTTATTCAAGTGGAACCTGCAGGAGTGGGCATTGTTTGGGAAGACTTGAACCTGCCTGAAGACTTTTGGCCGAGGCTTCGATAGACCTAGTTCTAGGGCTGGCACATTCAGTCACAGCCATGAGAGCGCTGTGGTTGCGCCACTGGAGGGTGGATGATGCTTCCACACAAGCCCTGTAACATTCTCCATAATAGAAGGTTGTTGTTTGGCAAAGCACTGGATGAAGCGAGTGACAGAAGAAATGTCCACATTGCCCACCAAGGGGGCACCAAGTGTCTGTCTTTTCCTGTTACTATAAACTTTTTGCTGGACGGAGAGACGCTTACAGGCAGTTAAAGGCAGTCTACTTACCAGGAAAGCAGGGTCCACTAACAGATCAGTTAGGCCAATTATTTTCCAACAATAAGTACCTCAACTAGTACATTCCAGTGGTAGTTTTCATTGAGAAGCCTCTGAACATACAGCTTCCGGTATTTGTAACAATGTACAAAGGTGAAGTGATAGAAGGTGGATTCACAGTGCCATAGGTTAACATTATTGGCAGCACTCCAATCCAGTGAGACTCTTAATATCCTGGCTATTGAATCGACCGGACTAGAGGTGCAGGGAGGCTCATCCGAGGTGGTTCAGACCTTGGTAAAGACTACAAGACCATGAACGCTACATATGAGGATATGAAGGAAGTTTGTTCTGTTTACTCAGAAAAGTTTTCTCTCCTGTGTCCCCACCTCTAGACATTTTTACAATCGGCACTTGAGGCTGGTCTGGCATACAACTCCATTGAATAAATGCTTCATGCAGGCTGTAATCCATATACAACCACCAAGGAAATTCTTGTTCCCTTCATGGGACCTAGGCTTGGTTCTGAAAGCGCTCACACAGGCACCCTTTGCTCCAATAGCTTAATTTCCATTGCGGTCAATAGTGGTAAAACTAGTTCCTCTGACAGCAGTTGCTTCAGATTAAAGGATGTTGGAGGTTGCAGCACTTTCCTGCAAAGATCCCTTTTGTGTTTTTTTTTTTAGTGATACTACGTCCATCTCCAAGTGGTATACAGTTTCTAGGAAAACCTGGGGGCGGTCCCTCCAAGCATTCACATGGAGTTACTGAGTATACAGCAGAAAGACTTAAGGTCCTTACACAAGTTGCTAACAGTGTACATGCAAAGATCAAAGACATGATGAAAGTGGACAATCCTTTTTCATTTCACCGTCAGGTTCTTGAGTCTTCTATTGGTTCAGCAGGGTGATTAGATTGGCATGCAGAAAGTGGGCCTTTCTGCTCAGGAACAGGGGCCATCTCCTTCGAACTGATGGGTGGCAGCCTTTGGGGCAGTTATGCCAGGATGTCAGTGAAGAGTATATGAGAGATGGCTAGCCATTCAACTTTACAAGCTAGGCGTGCAGTCGGGAAGTTCTGCAAAGTTTGGGACAAGACATATAAATTATTTTTGTCTTTGGCAGCTTTTCTGCGATTGTCAATGTTTCTTTTCATGTGTTCTCTCCCACCCATTTATTCAGCTAGTAAAATACCATTGTGTGCTGACGTGAGGTATGGCCAGGAATATGGAAAATTGTTATCAAATACTTACTTTTTCTTTTCCTGGCCTATCCTCACATCAGCACAGGACTCCCTCCCTAGTGGCCTGTCGCAGGCTAGATTATCAAACACGTTAGTGGGGGAGAGGCTGTCTTTTATTCAGGTAGGAAAAGGTGGTCGTGTGGGCGCCAGATAAAGAGTTAACCCATTGTGTGCTGCCGTGAGGTTAGGCTAGGAAAGGAAAATTATGGTAAGTATTTGATAACAATTTTCCATATTCTCTGCAGTTTTATTTAGGAACAAATTACATAATTTGTACATAGCAAAATATCTGCAGACTTTAGGGGTTATGTAAAGAGAAATTCCAGGTATGGATATTTTATACATAGTTACAGTATATGACCAATGACCAATGTGACTTTGCATATACCATAACTGGTTGATGCCCCTGGAAGCCTGAAATCACTGAAGTGGACACCACTACTTCTGTGTCCTATGCTGAGTGTCTGCCTTTCTGCATTCTGAACACAGGAAGTCAGCCGCTCAGTACTGGTGTCATTCAGAGAATGCTTTGATTGGATGAGGTGAAAAGGCAGGGCGGTAAAGTCTATACGTATCACACCTCGTGTTGATTATGCAGAAAAATAGCAATTACCCATTGTTTAGTGATTCCACTACCTCTCTCATCATAGGGAACTCACCAGAACGTAAGGACCTTGATATTTCAAGGAGGTCATAAATACATGAACAGTCATACTCTCTCCATTCTTATCCTCTCATCTTTAGCTATCCACTGCTGAATAACGAGACAATTTTTCATAGTATTACTCCAACTTCACAGCATCCCGTCAAATTTCATCATTCATAAACCATAGCAAAACATTTTAAAAATCCACATCGTCACATAGTGTTAAACCATTAATTTTTTATTTAAAAAAAACATAAAAACAAGAACTACTTACATGGAACAGTGCTTCCGATCCCAATGATTAAGAACGCAGAACTGATGCACCATCAGAAAGGAGATGATGTTATTAGCTGTAGTAGGACTCACATAAAAAGCCGCTGTGCATAATGTAGCCCCACTTTCTGATGTGGTTTGTCACTAAACGATTTTGTCACCCTTGATCTTAATCGGTATGATTGGAAGCACTGTTCCATGTGAGTGGCTCTTGTCTTTACGGACTTTTTAATAAAAATCTTTATGGTTTTTAAATAAGACATCACCTTAGGGCAAAATGTTTTTTGGAAAACAATTATACAATTTCCCTTCCACTCTTCCTCTCTTGGTATAGCAACTACATCATATTGTTCAGCCATTGCTAAACAATTGCAATCATGAGGTAGAAATGATTAAAGCAGGACCTTGGAACACAATAGTTTCTAATGCTGTGGAGCTCATCATTTTTACATTGTGGCCTAAAGAGTCATTGTAATAATATTTAGTTATCTGGACATAGTTTTTGTGATCCTGGAAAATGTGTTTCCTAAGACAACCATATCAAACTGATCTGTATTATTGGAACACAAATATATTGTAAGATCCCACTTTAGGCCCCAACCCTGAAGATGTACGCCTAGCTCACTCTATGTGAATTTGATTGGAAAAATATTTAAACCATGCAAGGTATGCATTATATTGTAAGTGTACATGATAGCTATGAGACTTATATTTATACAGTTACACTGTTACCCCTATTTAATATTATGTTGATTTTAAACAATGCAGAGCAGTGTCACAATTATCATAATACAGCATGTGTTGTTAACTATATTTAAGCTTCATATACACTTGGCCGTCATTTACCATGGTCGTGGAAAAACACAAAATGCTGCAAAAATCACGCTGCTAGTGTACAGTACATGAAGCCTTAGTTGTGTTATGATTATAAAATTAACATCAGAGTTCCAAATCCTATTGCCAGCTGCAATTTCTGAGCCTGATTTTCTCTTCTTATTCCCCTTACCTCATTTATAGCACCATCACATACATTCTAATGCCATAAACTTCAGATAATAGTGATTTATTACAAGTCTTGTGACACCCTACAGGCCTGTAACTAGCAAAAATAATGTAACAAGTTTATTTTGGCAAATGATTTTAAAGAGAATAAGGGTAGGTAAGAAAAAAAGTCTGCCTGTATTCTGATAGTTTCCTAACATTTTAGCATGCATATAAGACAAATAATTATCCTAAGCCATTACTGAAAGACAGTGAAATATTGTTTATTAAAGGCCTGAATTTAGATTATATCAGATGTTAGGCGTCAAAAGAAACTAAAATCAGCATTTATGAAAACTTCAGATTCTGCAGTGACCGAGTCTAATGCCGCGTCGGACTTTCCGACGGCAAATGTGTGATCAGAGTTTGTTGTCGGAAAATCACAACCGCGTGTAGGCTCCATCGGACAGTTTCCATCTGAATTTTCGTCGCACAAAATTTGAGATCTGGTTCTCAAATTTTCCGACAACAAAATCCGTTCTCGTAAATTCCAATTGTGTGTAGACAATTCCGACACACAAAGTGCCACGCATACTCAGAATCAAGCAGAAGAGCAGCACTGGCCATTGAACTTCATTTTTCTCGGCTCTTCGTACGTGTTTTACGTCACCACGTTCTTGACGTTCGCAATTTCCAACCAACTTTGTGTGACCGTGTGTGACAAGTTTGAGCCAACATCCATCGGAAAAAAAACATGTGATTTTGTAGTCGGAATGTCCGGTCGTATGTACGTTAAAATCTGGATTCTGGATTAACAGCACTGCCTGTTCTGCTTAAACCCTGTGTAGGATGCAGTGTCTGGGAGGAAAAGAAAGTGATGAACAAATGAAGGAAGATTTGGTTTCAGAGCACCCCATTAAAATGTTTGCTGTCGGGCCCTGTGATTTCATGTCCCTGCATAGTGTACTAAATGTACTGTGTGGGCAAATATATGATTTTTACACAGTATAGCACATTTGCATGGGCACTGATGAGGAGGCACTAATAGGCTTTGATTGCTAGTACTGGTGGGCACTGATAGGTGGCACTGATGAGCACTGGTGGGCACTGATTGGCAGCACTGGTGGGCACTGATTGGCAGCACTGGTGGGACTGTACTGATAATCAGGATACTGATAATCAGATTATCAGTGCTGATGTCCCTTTGATAGAAGCCAGTTATCGGCTTTCTTTTTTCCTCCTCGTGCTGTCAGCGTGAGGAAAGATAACCTGCTTGTGTTTACATCCTGTGATTAGCTGTCATTGGACACAGCTGATCATGTGGTAAAGGGCCATTGCGATAGGCTCTTTACCCCAATCTGTGATCAGCTGAGTCCGAAGGACTGCAACGTCCATGGATGTCCTCCCAGTAAACTAACCACGCGTTGTAGCCATATTTCGGCTATCAAGGGGACAGGAAGTAGTTAAAAAATGTATAAATGCACATCTTTTTGCAGGTAAAAAAATGTGCATTTATTGTTTTTATTTTTAAATACAAATATTTACCAAGAACAAAAACAAAATGAATCCTAAATTATTACGTATAACCACACTACCACTGCTGCTACTTTGTGAGATAAATATACCTAAAAAAGTGAAAAAAATCTTCTGTAATAATGTAATAATAATCCACAGTAGCGCAAAAGGTTAAAAAAAAACTAATTATCATAAATGAATAAGTGAGTGCTAAAACAAATGCCCATAAAAGTGCTAGAAAATTGTGTTTCTTCTCTTCTCACTGGAGATGATTCACTGAATGTCCGCCACCAAAGTGAAAAGTGCAGGTCCCTCTCCCTTTAAAATATCACTCACTGGACCTCATTGCCACTGATTCTCATGACTGGCAATATCGATTTAATGATGATAAAACTCCTCCTCAGAAATTAAAATATCACCTCCAATTCATTACTCTGGCTCTCATATTAATAGCCACATGTAAAGGAAAAAGTGAAAGGCCTCCAATGGTGTAATATCCTAAGATACCCACTTTTATTAAAATAAATTCACTCAAATGTCAACCATATAAAACAAGCAACACATATCATGAAAATGGTGCCAGATGACCACCTCCTCCAACTGATCGGGATGGCTGCTACGTCACTGCCAGTTTCTGTCCTGACGTCACATCCGGTTGCCATCAAACTATCTATAGCTTGACACCTGGTGCCATTTTCATGATATGGGCTTGTTTTATATGGTTGAAATGTGGGTGAAATTCTTTTAATTAAAAAGGGTTTCTTAAGATATTACACCATTGGATGCATTTCTCTTTTTCTTCTACATGTGGCTATTAACCTCCCTGGCAGTCTGATTATGTCTGATTTTTTAATGTCAAAGCGGTACATTGTTTTGCATGGAAATTTGTTGTTTTGTATTGTAGTCAATTCTTAGTGTAGCGCTGACATCCTTGCTTATTAATGTGTGTGTGTATACTATAATATAAAGTCTATGGACATTGCTATATGTAGTTCAGTATTTGGAGCCATCTAGTGGCCAAATACTGGTATTGAACTGGAATGATTATTACTGTAGAAAAAACACAAAAGACTAATACAGGAAGTGACTGTTGTTTTGATCAGAAGGTTGACCTTTTTACCCAGGAGGCTTGGTGACCTACCCATGAACACTCTCTCTGGCAGTGCATGCTGGGTAGGGCATAAAAGGCATTTTAGCTCACTTGGGATCGCATGGCCTGCCTGTGAGGATCTGAGAGGAGGCTTCCCGGAGAAAGCGGCCTACAGTCATTGCGGATCGCAATCCCGCTTGTTTGTGCAAGTGACCTGACGGTGCCAGAGAGACAGTGACCGGATTGGAGAGATCCAGAGACACTCGTTTGGGCATTGGAGGATCAGGCTCACCCAGCAGAGCAGAACGGAGTGACGGGGCCAGCTGACGGAGAAGCAAGCTGCAGTCACCGGACCAAAGCTACTACATGGAGCTCCGATCCAGTTGGTGAGTGGGTCACGGCCCACAATTTGTTAACTTTCATACGCAGTTAGACTCATACATAGGCCTTACTGGGATTTATAGTTCCACTGAGGAGGAGCAGAGCAACTGACACTGAGCAGGCTTGAGACTTATCTACTCTGACATCCCAAGCTTTGTAATATAATTATTGAAGTTACACCAGGAGCACCTTTACCTCAACTTAACTTACTTTAACCTGTGGATTACAAAGCACAAGGAATTACTTTAGCTAGCGAAGACAAGAAGACCAAATACTAAGTACTTTAAGTGAGATCTCACGCATAGCCTCAAAAGTAGGGGAAGCTCCCGGGTATATACATATATATATATTGTTTGAAATTGTTTATATTGAAATCCATTGTGCTGTCGTCCTATGTTGGGATGGCAGCACAATTACTGTAATCACCTCTTTGAATATTTTGACAGTAAAATACTTTTGGTTAAGTATCCAGTTGTGTAGCATGCTGTTTTCCCCAGAAGGTGGAGCCAGTGGATCCTGAGGTTACAATACAGGTACCTTGCATTATACAGGCATACCCCACTTTTAAGTACACAATGGGGTTTATTTACTAAAGCTGGAAAGTGCAAAATCAGGCTCACTTCTGCATAAAAACCAATGAGATTCTAACCCCGGCCCTGTTCAATTAAGCTTTGGTAATCAAACCTGGAAGCTCATTGGTTTCTATGCAGAAGTGAGCCTGATTTTGCACTTTCCAGCTTTAGTAAATAAACCCCAGTGTGTACTTAAAAGTGGGGTATGCCTGTATTATATTGTATTGTTTTACATTGCACCACAGCTGTGCCAAGGGGACTGAGCCAAGTTAGTGGGGTTTATTGGTAGAGTGCAGGCCCAAATCAAACCAGCAGCTCCTTCGGGGGTCAGTGCTACATTAGGAATTTAGGAATAACTTAAATCTGTCTAAACAGGAGTCTAGTAGACATTCCAGGTATGTTAAAGTTTGAAACACAAAATTATAAATTATAATAAAATAAATAACTATAAATAATTCTAAAAAAATATATAATAATAATACATTTTATTCAATAATGTAATCAAATCAAAAACACTGAAATGTGTCCAAACAAGGGTGCAATATTACTAGTCACTGTAATACTAGACACTGCATATTGGTTTAGTAAACATCCCAGATATGATACATTTTGAAACATGGGACTGCACAAAATCAGGACAATGGAACCTGGTTTCTTTTTGGATTTTCTTTCCACTGTCATCTCGCTTCCAGCAACAAACCACACACATCCTTTTAGGTGCTGACTTTTACTTGGTTGGTGGGATGTAGTCCATGAAGTGACAACCAGTCAGGCGTTCCCGGTTGACAACGCCAACAGCACAATGTCTAGCTCTATTCACAGCCATTGATGGTGTTTGGTGGTTCACAAAGATCCGTTTAGCAACTTTCAAAATGAAGTCAGAATGAATCACAGGTTTGAGCAGAATGTAGGCATTCCACAAGCATTGCTCAAGAAGATGCCTGAAGATCTTCTTGAAGAACTTCTTTTGCTGTTTCCTCATTTTTGGGTAGAATATCATTGCTAGGTCGGCTCTGTCGACACCTCCCACTGTGTTATTGTAGTCTATACCTTTCGTGCGTACCATAACAGTGGAGGTATTATGAATAGGGTTGAGCGAACCCGAACTGTAAAGTTCGGGTCCGTACCGGACTTTTGGGTGTTCGGGTCCCGGACCCGAACCCGAACAATTGACTGTATGTTCGGGTTCGGGTCCAGTGTTCGGCGATGTAATGGTGCTTTTTAAAATGTCTTTTAAAAGCACTCGCGGCTATATGAATTGTCGTGACGTCAGAGGGGAAAGCCATAGGGAAGTCCCCATGACGTCCCCATGCGTCAGAGGGGGGCGGGGTCACCAGGTGGCCCCGCGCTCCGTTATAAAAGACCTGTCAGCCGAAGCGTAGCCTCACACACCGGGAGCCTCCCATTGCGAGGAGTGGCCCAAGAAGAGACCGACGCCCTGGAAGAAGATACCGGAGAGAAGCCTCAGAGACCGATGCCGTGGAAGAAGATACCGGAGAGAAGCCTCACACAGCGGGAGCCTCCCATTGCGCGGAGCGGCCCAGAAGAGACACCGATGCTGGACGAGAAGGCCAAGAAGAAGCGGATCGGAGGAAGAAGAAGATGGAAGAAGAAGATGCTGGAAGGAGAAGATGAAGAAACCGAAGGATGAAGAAAGGAAGACCAGAAGAAAGAAGAAAGAAGATTTTAATAAAGGAATTGTCAAAGACCGTCTCCTGTCATTTTTACCATTTTTGACACTTTTTTGGTGAAATGGTAGGGGTACTTTTGTACCCCCTTACCATTTCACACAGGGGGGGTGGGATCTGGGGGTCCCCTTGTTAAAGGGGGCTTCCAGATTCCGATAAGCCCCCCGCCCGCAGACCCCCACAACCACCGGCCAGGGTTGTGGGGACGAGGCCCTTGTCCTCATCAACATGGGGACAAGGTGCTTTGGGGGGACAATGTTGAGGGCATGGGGCCTGGTACGGTTCAGGAGGGAGGGGGGGCGCTCTCGTCCCCCCTCTTTTCCTGCGGCCTGCCAGGTTGCGTGCTCGGAAAAGGGTCTGGTATGGATTTTGAGGGGGACCCCACGCCATTTTTTTTGGCTGGGTTTCCCCTTAAAATCCATCCCAGACCTCAAGGGTCTGGTATGGATTTTGAGGGGGACCCTATGCCAATTTTCTTTTTTGGCTGGGGTCCCCCTTAATATCCCCACGCTTTTTTATTTTTGTTTTTTTTATTTTTTATCAATGACTTTTTTTTTATGAATGGCTTTCAATGAATGACTGTTCTCTGTTTTTGCAGAGACAGTTCTAAGCACTGGAAACATGCGCCCCTTCACATGCATACTATAGACACCCCCCAGGTACGAAATTTAAAGGAATATTACACTTTTATTGTTTCACTTTAAGCATTATTAAAATCACTGCTCCCGAAAAAACGTCCGTTTTTAAAAGTTTTTAAACACTTTTTATGACTAACTTTTTAAAAATAAATGACTTCAATGACTGTTCTCTGTATTAAGGGGGCCGACACTTTATTATAGCCGTTCGGGTCCCCATTGACTTCAATGGGGTTCGGTGTTAGGGGTCAAGTTCGGGTCAAGTTCGGTCCCGAACCCGAACTTTTTTCTGAAGTTCGGCCGAACCTGCCGAACCCGAACATCCAGGTGTCCGCTCAACTCTAATTATGAACTGTACTCATTAGGCACACATGTTTCTTGTCACGCCATTGCAGTGCCATCATTTTGCCTTACTTCCAGGCAGCCATTTCTCCATTTCTCCAGTTGTTAAGCAATAGCCCTGATTTAGCAATGGCTCAGTGAGTGAAAGAACAGAAGATGTTGCCATTCCATAGTTGCTGTATTTTGTATTGAGTTCATTTTCCAGTGTATATGACTGAATTCCAAATGTAGCCATTTGACGATTTGCATAGCGTCTAGGATTGTACGACAAATCGTGCTTTCTTTGATGCCATGTATTGTACCCAGCTGAGCCTTTCCTTGTAGACCATTAGGCTTTCATCAATGCTGATATTTCTTTCTGGCACATACTGTATCTCTGTTGGAAATTCTTTGGAATTCCCAACTTTTCTTTAGTTTTGGTGCAGGATGAGTAGTTTCATCAAATTCTTCGCTGTTTTCAAAGTGTAAATATTTCACTATCAGGAAAAATCTGTACTCTGACATGACCGTGCCAAAGAATGGAGTGGCAAGTAATTTATTAGTTGTCCAATACCACTTCTGCAGGGCTTTCTCCACCTCATGTTTGGTCCCTGGTTACCACTTTCTGCTTCTTGGAAACTTTTGATGCATAGTAGCTAATTGTTGCTCTTAGTACTGATTTGTCTCAGTAACAATTTTTTCAATAACCTCATAGTTACATAGTTAGTAAGGTTGAATAAAGACACCAGTCCATCCAGTTCAACCTGAGTGAGTGTCCACAATTGTCCCTATCCCTGTACATTGCACACTCACATCGGTCCCTACCCTCAAGGAGTCCACAATCCAAGGTCCCAATGCATATACCAGGGTCAATTTCTGGACAGAAGCCAATTAACCTACCTGCATGTCTTTGGAGTGTGGGAGGAAACCGGAGTACCCGGAGGAATCCCACGCAGGCACAGGGAGAACATGCAAACTCCAGGCAGGTAGTGTCGTGGTTGGGATTCGAACCAGCGAGAGTGCTAACCACTACACCGCTGTGCCGACCTTGGTCATAAATAATTGTAAGTATGCCAAGGGGTTGTCGTCTTCAACGCCTACTTTCATACCAGAGGCTCCAGTAAATGGAAATCTTGGGGGCACTGCGTGATCTGTACCACAGTCAATAGAGCACAGAGTTTGCACATCACTGAGTTCAGTCGCAGAATTGACGCTGTCATTACTTTCAATGTCTGATGATGAATTTCCCCACGAATCACTATCGCTCCATTCTGCAAGTGATTTTAATTCACTATCGCTGTTTTCTAGCTGGTCTTAAACCGCTTTTGACGTAGAGAACGCTTTTTGGATGCCATGGAGGTTCTCAAGTTTCCAGGCAGGAAGAATGGCAGAAAGAATGGTAAAAGTGCAGGCAGAGCACTGGACAAAGCACTAGGGACAAAACTGAGGTCAAATGATTTGATACAGTAATGTAAACCTAACACATTACAATGTATTTTGTGTGTGTTATGTTTTGTACTTTTTGAATTTGCCGCCAGTTCTGTCCCCATGGGTCGCAACGCTCGCAGGGAATGGGAACCCGAAACACAAAGACATCAGGTGGAGGATCTGGCCGAAAGAAATTTTATCATCATTAAGTACTATTATCATAAGAATGAGTAGCAAAGAGGTCTAGTGGGTGATTTTCTTTTTTCACTTTGGTGGCAAGAAGAGACGAAGTACAATTTTCTAGCACTTTTATGACTATTTGTTATAGCACTCACTTATTAGTTTATGATAATTTTGTTTTTTGCTCTTGATTTTTTTAACATTTGCACTACTGTGGATTATTATTAGATTATTACTGAGTATTTTTCACATTTTTAAGTATATTTGTTTTTTTATTGGGAGCCTGGAAAACAAATATACTTAAAAATGTGAAAAATACTCAGTAATAATCTAATAACAATCCACAGTAGCGCAAATGTTAAAAAAAAACTAAAAACAAAAACAAAATTATCATAAATGAATACGTTTATGTGTGTAAGCTGATTGGCTGTACATTGTATGGCCAAGCAGTCACACAATAACAGGAAGCATCAATGAATTAACACAACGCTCAACAGAGCGATGGTAGTTCATTGAGAACTAAAGGCCAACAGCCGCAAAGGTTGCTGGACCTTTCCATCCCCAGTGCTCTGTGAATGAATGATGCGGCTGGGCGGGTGGAGCTCTGCACGGCCACGTTCTTTGCAAATTGTGACAGAGAGAGGGGAGAAGATCCCTTGTCGTCTGTCAGAATGGGGAGCCCGGGGGGTGCGGGGGCCAGTGAATTTGTAACAGGTTACATGTGAATATGGGTGTAACATGTAACATGTTACACGCTGAATATGGGTGTAACATGTAATATGTTACAAAAGGTGAACTTATCCTTTAACATACGTATTAGCCATGTGTGTGGAGTTGTGTCAAATACATTTGCAAAGTTCAAGTATACTACTGTATATTCACAGTCTATTGTAAAATTGTTGGTTATTTCCTCATAAAAATGAAATCAGATTTGTTTGACAATTTCAGCCTTTCATGAACTCATACTGTCTATTTCTTAAAATATTGTTTTCTAGCAAAACCTCCTCTATGTGGTCTTTTATCAAACTCTCAAGTATCTTCCTGACTATAGAAGTTAAACTAACTGGTCTGTAGTTATTAGGTATTGACTTTGATCCCTTTTTTTACATATAGGCACAATACTGACCTTGTGTCAATCTTGTGGCACCGAGCCAGTCATTAACTTCTTTTCAACCGCCCCACGTACAATTACTGCAGGGCGGCGGCTTCTCTGCACAAAATCACATACAGGTATGTGATTTTGCGGTTTGCAGCGGTCTGCAGCGCACGAGTGCCGCGGCTCCCACTGTGATTGGACACATCGGGAGCCAATAAGCGGATCTAACAGACCCGGTGTCTGTCGGGACCCGCCGATCGTTCCCGACAGAGGCAGAGCAGCGATCTCTGTCTTCCCACAGTTAAAGCACCCTCCACACAGTTAAAAAGCACTTCCTAGGCATACATTTAACCCTTTAACCCCCCCTAATTTTAACCCCTTCCCTGCCA
This sequence comes from Lithobates sylvaticus, assembly GCA_028564925.1. Lineage (NCBI taxonomy): Eukaryota > Metazoa > Chordata > Amphibia > Anura > Ranidae > Lithobates > Lithobates sylvaticus. The sequence goes on from CM053030.1 coordinate 282,057,609, forward strand.
ATGTCATTAGTACAGTGACATATTTTTTAGCATTGATCACTGTATTGGTGTCACTGGTGAAAAAAAAAAATTCCAGTATATATCTCAAACTTTGTAGACGCTATAACTTTTGTGCAAACCAATCAATATACGCTTATTGGGATATTTTTTTTTTTTTACCATAAATATGTAGCGGAATATATATTGGCCTAAATTGATGAAGAAATTCTATTTTTTTTTAATTTTATTGGATATGTTTTATAGCAGAAAGTAAAAAATATGATCAAATACCACCAAAAGAAAGCTCTATTTGTGGGGAAAAAAAGGATATCAGTTTTATTTGAATACAACCTCCACACAGCCGCGCAATTGTAGTTAAAGTAACGCAGTGCCGTATCGCAAATAAATGGCCTGGCCAGGAGGTACAAGCCTTTCAGAGGACAGCTGGTTAAAGAGTCTCTAAAAATTTGAAATAATGCCTTTGAAATAACAGACCTCAACTCTTTGAGGACACACAAGTGTAAGCCATCTGGTCCAGGTGCTTTATTCATCTTTATTTATTATAGGTACTTATATAGCGCTGAAAATGTATGCAATGCTTTACATGTACAGTATATTGTGCATTCACATAAGTCCCTGCTCTCAAGGAGTTTACAATCTAAGGTCCCTATTTTGCATTCGTACAAACACATACTAGGACCAATTTAGACAGTAGGGAGGATATGCTGAGACCACTGTCTTAGTTTCATAGTTTCATAGTTAGTAAGGTTGAATAAAGACACCAGTCCATCCAGTTCAACCTGAGCGAGTGTCTACAACTGTCCCTATCCCTGTACATTGCACACTCACATCGGTCCCTACCCTCAAGGAGCCCACAATCCAAGGTCCCCATTCATATACTAGGGCCAATTTTTTGACAGAAGCCAATTAACATACCTGCATGTCTTTGGATTGTGGGAGGAAACCGGAGTACCCGGAGGAACAGGGAGGACATGCAAACTCCAGGCAGGTAGTTTCGTGGTTGGGATTTGAACCAGCGACCCTTCTTACTGCTAGGTGAGAGTGCTAACCACTACACCACTGTGCCGCCCTGTCTTCTTTTATACAAGCGCTTGATTTTACTGCTAAACATGTGAGTGTATTTCCTTTGCTTTTCATGTATTAAAATTTCCATACAGAGTTACGCTATATGCCTTCCTCTTTCTTTTAATGGTGGGGCTTCCTATATCTACTCCATCCATACCTTACACCTGTTTGGAGGTCCATCTGGAGGTTATATCTGGATAGAGTACCTGATCCCCTTGGTATATTATACCACAAAGCTTGATTGACTCACTAGGTGTACACCTATTTGAGTTCAATCCCTTTGGTAAGAAGCTTCTGGTGTCTTTGGTGGTGGATCTACTATCAACTGGTATTACATCATATATATTTGAAGTTAAAGACTGTCACTATATCATATCCACATGTGGTAGAGGACCATCATCACACATGATTGAAGTTTGTCACTGACTTTTTTTGGACATCTCACATCCAAGTTCCTCTATTTATAGACATCACATGTCATAATAGAGGACTGCTTGGAATATTTTTGAGCACATCATTTATTATTCATTTTTATTATTCGTTTTTTTGTACTTATATTATTTGTTATAGTTTATATGATCACATAATCGCTGCACATTTCACCCAATTTGTAATTTTTGCAACTTTATCCACTGCTGTGCTGGCTGCTTTAGTTTTTTTCAATTTTTGATTAATTTCTTTTTATAGACAGCGTGGTATATATGTGTTTATAATTTACAATTTAGACAGTAGACAATTAACTTACCAGAATGTCTTTGGAGTGTGGGAGTGTGTACTATTTATCTAAAGGTTTCTGGGCCATATCAATTTTGAGCCATTGGGGTTCTTTTGGGGCTATGTAATTTTATCCATATAATTGTTTTGAGCTCCCTTATTTTCCTTTGATAAGAAAGAGCTGAAAAGGTATTTAATACATTTGTCTTCTCTTTGTGCCCAGTCACCAACTCTATATTATTTTGTAAATGGCCTACCTGCTTAGACCTGACAGTTTTATCATTAGTACTATATATTTAAATATTTTTTTGAATTTATCCTACTTTCTTAACCTGTTGATTGTTTTGAATTTTTGAGGCCTTGATTTCTTATTTAAATATTCTGTCATATCCTTCGTACTTTCAAATGATGATAGCATGCCTTAATTTTTATATTTGTATATGCCTTTTTTATATTTTGTCTTTTTTCTTATTCTATGGCTTTTTTAACTTGGACATGAGCCACAAAGATTTTATTTTTAGTCTTTTAAACTTATTGCCTATGGGAATATATTTTGCAGTGTGTTTGCATATAGTCAAATTGAATCATTCCCATTTCTATTCTGTGTTCTTTGATGAAAATTATCACTTTCAGAGAGCATCTCTCAGCCTTGGAAAATTGTCTTAAAATTAAGTGTTTTCATCTTTACAGTATATGCTTGTTGTTTACAGCTAATAAACGCTGCATAATTTGATATTACCAGGTCCCGCAGAGCATAATTTCACATTTAGACATCTACAAACTGTACCATAAATTTGTAATAGTCTTATATATGTCCACCCTTTTACTATTCACACAATGCCAATACTCCAGGCAATTTCAGTGTAGTTAAAATCTCTCATTATTACCACTTCCCTAGTCCAGTATCTGAGCAAGGAGCTAAGTCTCCACCTGCTCATTGACATTGGGTGGTCTGTACCAAACTCCATTAATTACCTTTGATGTATGCACACCCATATTCAGCTCCACCGATAATGTCTCAGCACATAAGTGAGATCCTCTTTCATACATATATACTGTGTGTGTATATATATATATATATATATATATATATATACAGTATCTCACTACAGTATATACAGTATCTCACAAAAGTGAGTACACCCCTTTACATTTTTTGTAAATATTTTCATATATATTATATATTTTCATGTGACAACTTTGAAGAAATTACACTTTGCCACGCTGTAAAGTAGTGAGTGTACAGCTTGTATAACAGTGAAAGTGTCAATATTTTGTGTGGCAACCATTATTTTCTAGCACTTCCTTAACCCTCTTGGGCATGGAGTTCACTAGAGCTTCATATGTTGCCACTGGTGTGCTCTCCCACTGCTTCATGACAACATCATGAAACTGGGGGATGTTAGAGACCTTGCGCTCCTCCACCTTCCTTTTGAAGATGCCTCACAGATGCTCAATAGGGTTTAGGTCTGGAGAAATGCTTGGCCAGTCCATCACCTTTACCCTCAGTTTCTTTAGCAAAGCAGTGGTCATCTTGGAGGTGTGTTTGCGGTCATTATCATGTTGGAATATTGCCCTGTGGCCCAGTCTCCAAAGGGAAGGGATCATGCTCTGCTTCAGTATGTCACAGTACATTTAATTAGAACATATAAAAGGTTGGCGCTAACTCTCATATGTTTGTAGCTGTAAATATAGTGCATAACATATAACCACACAAATAACATTAAATCATACAGTTAACAATCCTCATGTAGTAGAACAAACACACCCAAAAACACTGTATAGTGACAAGTACTCTTAATTGGCCAAGCAGTGCTCCACCTTCACTCGTGTGAGAAGATTACAGACTCACCAGATGAAACCAGATGAAACAATGGAATACTTCATATGTCCTTATGGGTAATAAGGGTAATCTTTATATTCACATATGTAAGGAAATAGAAGTGCTCACTCACATATTAAGGTGCTTGTTTGCGTTTCGTCAGCAAAGGAGAGTGCACAGCCTCAATGCATTTCATGATCAACACGTCAGAAGCTTCCTCTCCTTTGCTGATGTAATTTCCGGTATGGCTGGTTCCGGGTCTCACTGGGGTGGAATGCATGCTGAGGTGTGGAGAGACTTTGTGTCTATTCTGGCTAAAGATCACTGTACATGCTGGTGCTAGCAAAAGAGCACCTTAATATGTGAGTGAACACTTCTATTCCCTTACTGGTGTTTGATCTACATTTAAAACATATTGCGCTATGTGAATATTTTTGTTTACACCAAGTCATATAGCCTTGTGAAGATAAAGATTACCCTCCATAAGGACTTGAGCATATGAAGTATTCCATTGTTTCATCTGGTGAGTCTGCAATGTTCTCACACGAGTAAAGGTGGAGCAGGCTTGGCCAATTAGGAGTATCTGCCACTATATGGTATTATTGGATGTGTTTGTTTTAATACATGAGGATTATTCACTGTATGATTTCATTGTATTCGTGTGGCTATATGTTATGCACTATATTTACAACTACAAACATATGAGAGTTAGTGCCAACCTTTTATATGTTGTAATTGATTGCTAGGGGATTTATTCACTTGTTGAAGGTGCAGCTTTACTCAATTTTCACTTTCTTTGTGTTTATTTGGTGCCTCTTCTTGTTTATTGATTTGCACATGTCACAGTACATGTTGGCATTCATGGTTCCCTCAATGAACTGCACTCATGCAGCTCCAGACCATGACACTCCCACCACCATGCTTGACTGTAGGCAAGACACACTTGTCTTTGTACTCCTCACCTGCTTGCTGCCACACACGTTGACACCATCTGAACCAAATACGTTTATCTTCAGATGGTACTATACCCCTTCAACCTCTGCAGCAATGCTGTCAGCACTCATACGTCTATTTCCCAAAGACAACCTCTGGATATGACGCTGAGAACATGCACTCAACTTCTTTGGTCAACCATGGCAAGGCCTGCCAGCAGTGTTGGCAGCTAGTGCACATGCTCAGTTTTCAGTGTATTTCTACCCTGAACATTTCCTCCCTATTACATCTGTGCAGCCCGTGTGACTATAAAGTCAAACAGGTGGGTGTATACTGTACACAGTGGTAAATGCCCACAGCCCACTCCCTCCTCCTCTTTGCCCACTAACCAGCTAAATACAATGAGGGTGGGATATTATATCTTGATTGACAGAGGCTTCACTTCCCTGTTATTCTAAGACACAGGCTGGAGGGGCATGACACAGTCTGTGACCGGCATAAATCCGCCCATACCACGTTATTGCCAAACATAATAAAGATTTGATTTTAAATATATAATTGTATGACAGATTAAAACAGTTTATTGATATTAATTATTTATTTTTACTCTGTATCCTAAAAGGCTGTTTTTTATTTTGAACATTTGACCAGTGCAGGGGACTAGAAGCTCCTCTGCCACTGCTTCCCTGCAGACAGTCTGGGAAAGAGCTGGGCATATGACAGCTGTATATTGATTATGAAAAGAGATATTTGGATCTTTTTTTAAATTAAAATAATTACAGTGCTATCATCCACATGCAGAAAGAGAAGGGAAATGTAAAAAAAAGTTTAGTATCACTTTAATTATCTTTTTAAGGGAAAAGGATCAGCATTGCAGGGTGAGTTTTTATTTCTGTTAAATATTGAAATTATCACTTAAAGGGATTCTAAAGGCTTAAGGCTTTTTGACCTTAATGCATTCCCTGCATTAGGGTAAAAAACCTTCAGTAATTAGGATCCCACAAACTAAATACCTATTAGAACAGGGAAGGTCTGGACAGCCGCACTCCAATAAAAATGCCTTTATTGTGAAAAATAACAAAAGTAACAAAAGTAAAAACCACAGCAGGGTACAGGATAAAAAATACGATGTGTTTCACACTCTCAACAGTGCTTAGTAATAGCTATACAACCACAAAACTTTGCTATAAATATATACTAGTGCATATTAAACATGTGATCAATTGTGTAATTAATTGAAGCTAATAGATTATTTAAATGAAATTTGGTTAATAACAAACATGTGTGGTTGAGTATAGGGGCACATATGTGTATCCAGGTGAATTAACTTAAAGTGAACCTAAAAAATGAAATAATTAATTTTATATAACTATAAATGCTGGATGAATGTATAGTGCAATCAAAAAAAAAAAAAAAAACCTACCTGAGCCTTATCTTGATCCAGCGCTGTACCTGAGAGCCATTGGGAACCCCATAAAAGGAGGTTCAGGGCTGCTGTGTGCAAAAACCTTGCACAGAACAGGTAATTATGACATGTTTATTATTTCAAAAAAGTAGGCTTAAAATCACTTTAAATATTAATTTCTCATAATCAAGACATTTGGAATCAAAATTATTCAAATTAAAATAATGTAGTGAAAAAAAAATCCCATGTGGCCTTGAGGTTCTCTTGTAGAAATGTGCACAGTAAATGACATATATAGTGTGTTGTTTTTGGATGTCATGTCACGTTCATTTGTTGTGCTTGGTGATATTTACAGAACACTAAACAGAAACTGCAACATTTGACAGGAGCTGGGACTTTTTTCATTTGATTTGAATCCCACTACAATAAAGAGCAAGTCCCAAACAGCATATTTCATATCTTTATTCAAATTGGCTCGTGTGTCTTCTAATCTACGAGAGTGCCTCATTTTTTTTATTTCTAACCAGACTTGACACTGGCAACCCTTATTAAAAATACAGTGAAATATGGCACTTGTCTAAGTTGTGTCATTGAAAGTGTTTGGGAAAGACAACGGTTGTTTTGCATTTCGCTGCTTATTAAGTCTGCAGATTTCTGACAATGTGGTGAACTCAATAGATTAAAGAATATATTTTTTGTCACTACAAGACTTAACAATTGTAGTTTTTGCAAATATGTATAAAAACATATATATTTTTTCTTTACTTTTTTTTCATTATTATTTTTGGCCTATCTAGTTGGTCAATGGCTTATGGAATGTCATGACAATTGAAGGGTTAAAAGAAGTTCACCACTGCATGTAAGTGTTTTAATCTTAAAATGTGGCCTCTCCCTGAACCCCACAGTTGATTTGGGACGTTAGAAAACCATCCAATCTATTTTAGAAGCATGTGTTGTTGTCTGATCTAGGGTGTCAGTCCTTTTCTTTCCTTTTTTTACTTTAATTTTTTTTTTATTATTATTGATGACTTGTATCATCAAGACAGCAAGCAGAACATGACCATGTGTATGCCCATCGGTCTTTTTCTGTCGGAATTTCCGACGCACTTTGAATTGAGAACCTGTTCTTAATTTTTCAGACGGAAAACCTTTCTATCGGATTTTCCGATCGTGTGTATGCAATTCCGACGCATGCTCGGAAACAATTCGACGCATGCTCGGAAACAATTCGACTGCTCGGAAGCATTAAACTTCCCTTCTATAGTGCTGTCGTGTTTTATGCCGCTGTGTTACAGACCATCGGAATTTGGTGTGACCGTGTGTAGGCAAGACAGCTTGAGCGAAATTCTGTCGGAATTCCGACGGGAAAACCATCAGAGCTTTTTCCAACGAGAATTCCGACCGTGTGTACGCGGCATAACAGTGAAGGGTGATCATTATTCTTGCATTAAACTGCTCTTAAAATCTGTGGGTGCCATTCAGTACTGTGAACCTGGGCTGTGTTGAAGGCACATGTGTCAGTGTCTATGACAGCTGGGGCTCACAGGAAGTGTAATGCTGCTACCTATGTGGATTAAATGGTATCCAGTTTCATTCAACTGTGAATACTAGTGACTTCTAGTGGCGGATCTTCCATAGGGAACAGCACCAAATTGAAGGTAGGGACTGCAGCAAAAGCTATATTTTACAGTTACTTACTGTATGTTAGGCTTTGTATTTGTATTTATTCATTTTTACTGGAAGATCATCAAAGAACCTAATTATTAAACACTAGCAATAAAACACATAATATAACAACATAGTGTAGCAGCAAAATTTAATAAAAATCATTGCCCACAGAGGTGCACTTAAAACAATAAAGCGGAATTTTCATCCATGTATGGGCACCCTGGTTGTACACAGGTTGATCTATCTATCGACTTGTGTACAACCAGCCTTGTCGGCTGGTCGGCTCACTAATCATTGTGTTCTGCTGTCAGGGAAGGCTCCCCATGCTCCCTGCTGGCAGAACACAAGAGCACTGCAAGAGGGGTGGGGATTCCCCTATCAACAGTGACTGTTTTGATAGTGGAACCAAACTATTTTCTTTCTGTCTACCTGTGGTGGAAAGAAAGAAAACTGCACAATCTATGGCCTGCGTAAGGGCTTGGTTTCCTGATTTATCTTCATTGCAAGATTATATATTCAAAGAGTTCATCTACTATTGGCCAGCAGTGGGACTTTTTCTCATAACTTTCTCACAGTCTTGCATGGATTGTGAATTAATTTAAGCCATAGCTAAACCTATTTCTGATGCCTATAATAAGTTTTAATGCTTCATCCCATTTTTAGAGAGCTAAAACCAAGTTTGAGTGCCCTATTTTCAATAAATGTTTTTCTACATTCTGCACAGCTAGAGAACTGACCATTAGCTTACCAGTCTTTAGATGTGGTGGCTACTTTCATTTTTTCTTTTTCAGGCTTTATTTCCTGTATCTTCTGTGATTCTTCCAGGAGCACACTTCCTGTCCTAGGGTGAAAATCCTCACTTACCATTCTGTATCAATGGAGAAGCAGTGTTGTCACCCTAAAACAAGAAGTGTGTTAGCACTACAGATCTCCTCACCACCTCATCTCCATGACATATAGGAGAAGTGTTCTGCAGTCCTAATCCTAAAGTTAACATTAATGTTGTTTCAGTAAACATTTTGTATAAAATGTTAATCCCTAATTTACCTCACTCTTTATGTTTTGAAGCTTTTCTTGTTCTACTTTTCCAGGTGCTGTTCCACCAGTGTGTCACTGAGATTACATTTGAACAAGTGGTGAATCGTTACTGTGGTTTTATTTTTAACACCCACCCTCAATAAATATTTCAGTTTGAGTCAGCCTATTGCATCACAGGTGCATCAAAACAAAAGGTGTGCAAAGTTTAACAGTTAATTTAGTGAGTGGAAAAGCCTATTCCCTGCCAGTATAATGCAGACAAGGAACCTTGCTTTCAGCCTAGAATTAGTAGTCCTGCTGCCGAATTCCGACATACCCCCAGTCAGACCTTAAGCTCTGCAATCAAAGCTCTTGAGTCTCCTAAATTGAAGACCTTTAGCTGTAACTTCCCTCTGGATGTCAGGAAGTAGAGTTAACCGGTCTTTATTACCAGATGCTCCTGCACAAAGCTAAAGTTTTATGTTGGGTTATTACACAGATCTGGAAGAAATATACAAAGCACACCAAGTTCCAAGTAAGAATACACGTACCTCTTATATTTAGACAGTATTTGCTTATCTTAGAGTTTAGCTTTTAGGCTCATTACTGCTTGAAGTCGCCAATTGGTCTATTCCTGCATCATGTGATATATACTGTATATATACCTCTGTTCTGCAGTTAAAGACCTAGCTTGCCTCCAGATCTGCCTTGAATTTTTGCCTTCTGCAATTAACCTCAACCTGACCTTCAGCTCTCTATTGATTTGGAATCTTTGCTGCTTTCCTGATCTTGGTCCCTGCATGTGTACTCTCTAATTAGGAACACCTGCGCTATTTCCAATAAATACCAATCAATAAAACCACAGAATGATATCAATGAATACAATATAGTGTAGCACTTCCTATATAAATCATCTATTCATCTAATAAAAAATATGCAATACATACATTGAAATATCCCCCCCCCCCCAAAAAAAAAAAAAAATCTCTTTCTTGCTTCAAATGCCTTCAAAATAATAAAGCGACTCTGTGCTATCAATTCATTGTAATAATAAAATAGACCTTCAATTTTATCAACAATAATGTGTCTGTGTGCTTCAAATGTGCAAAATAATACATTTATATATTTATCTCCTCAGAGAAGCCTATTCTGCCCCCGCCTAACAACTGTACATTAATTTTCTCCATCAGATCATCCCCCACAATTATTACCTTTTGTATCACTTGACCCCACCTTCTAGATTGTAAGCTCTAACGAGCAGAGCCCTCTGATTCCTCCTGTATTTAATTGTATTGTAACTGTACTGTTTGCCCTCATGTTGTAGTAAAGTGCTGTGCAAACTGTTGGTGCTATATTAATCCTGTATAATAATAATAATTATTATTTATATAGAAAGTGTCTGTCTGCTCCAATAGTGCTTCAAAGGATTTATTAAGCTTCACAAAAAAAAGGGCTTTAGGGAATAATCATGTTCCGCAATTTTTCTCTAGTCGTGTGCATCTGTGCAGGACTTATCCAAATATCCCCAGTGTGCTCTCACCTCCTAGGGTGGACCTTACTTTAAATAAAGGTCAGTACTCGCTTGAACACCAATTTCTCCAGCGAGTTTTTCTGCCTTTCTTTTCTCACTGAGCTTGACTACTCTTTTCCTTAAGTTTTTCAAGTCCACACTGTCACATGTCCTCATATCAGCTCATAAGTATCAAATAAACCCTCAGAGTGTGTATTATCTTTTTTTTTTTAAATAGTATAAGAAAGCTGCATTTACATTTTTACATTTTTACATAGTTAGTCAGTCAGGTTAATAAAAGACCATCTAGTTCAACCACCAGAGGAAGGGGAAAACCCCCAGCAAAGCATGATCTAATTTGCTACAGCAGAGGAAAAAATTCCTTCCTGATCCCCCAAGAGGCAATCAGATTTTCCGTGGATCAACTTTACCTATAAATGTCAGTACCCAAATATATTATGTACATTTAGGCAAGAATCCTGGCCTTTCTTAAAGCAATCTACTGAGCTGGCCAGAACTACCTCTGGAGAAACCTTTCCGTATTTGGAGATAAAATCTCTTTTCCTCTAGGCATAAAGAGTGCCCCCTTGTCCTCTGTGTTGATCGTAAAGTGAATAACTCAAAACCAAGTTCACTATATGGACCCCTTATAGATTTGTACATGTTGATCATATCCCCCCTTAATCTCCTCTTCTCAAGAGAGAATAAATTCAGTTCCTCTAATATATCCTCATAGCTGAGTTCCTCCATTCGTCTTATCAGTTTGGTTGCCCTTCTCTGCACTTCCTCCAGTTCCCCGGTATCCTTTTTCTATAATGCAGTTTAGCCCAAAACTAAACTGCATATTCCGGATGAGGTCTTACTAATGATTTGTACAGGGGCAAAATGATATCTCTATCTCTGGAGTCAATACCTCTCTTAATACAAGAATACAAGAAAGGATTTAGCTCCCTTTGGAAACCGCAGCTAGGCATTGCTTGCTATAATTGAGCTTATGATCTAACAAAACCCCCAGATCCTTCTCCACTACGGATCCCCCCAGATGTACTCCCCCTAGTATGTATGATGCATGCACATTCTTAGCCCCTAAGTGCATAACTTTACACTTACCTACATTAAACCTCATCTACCACATAGTCACCCAATTAAACAGTGCATTGAGGTTTGCTTGCAAGTTGGAGACATGCTCTAAGGACGTTATTCCACTGCAAAGTTTGGTGTCATCTGCAAAGGCTGAAATTATACTTTTAATCCAAGACCCAATATCATTTATAAAGATATTAAAAAGTAATTGTCCCAACACTGAACCTTGGGGTACACCACTGATAACCTTAGACCATTCAGAGTATGAATCATTAACCACTACTCTCTGAATTCTGTCTTTTAGCCTGTTTTCTATCCATTTACAAAAACTATCTTTACAAGCCTGTAGACTTTACCTTACACATTAGCCATGTGTGGGGAACTGTATTGAACGATTTTGCAAAATCCAAGTATATCACGTCCGCAGCCTCCCCTTTGTCCGAGGACAATTTGACAATCCATCATCCAGCTTTACATAAAAATATTTGAGATGTCCGCTGTGGATAGCCACAGCACCGTTGCCTATCCTTCCCATATGTGGTGATGTCAGTAATCTCGCCTCCCTGATGTGTATCGTCCTCTGGACTTTTTCAAAGGGTACCCTTTGATTTATCCAGATTTATTTGTGTGCATAGATCTTAGCTGTATTTATCTATATGTAATGTATGCATTTTCAACTTACTTATAATGTTTTTAAATACAATAATATTTTCAAATAAAAATTTTCAGTGGCCCAGGCACCAGGGGCAAATGATATGATGATGAATTGTTATATATATATATATATATATATATATATATATATATATATATATATATATATATATATACACAGTATCTCACAAAAGTGAGTACACCCCTCACATTTTTGTAAATATTTTATTATAACTTTTCATGTGACAATACTGAAGAATTTACACTTTTCTATAATGTAAAGTAGTGAGTGTACAGCTTGTATAACACATTTGCTGTCCCCTCAAAATAACTCAACACACAGCCATTATTGTCTAAACAACTGGCAACAAAAATGAGTGTGCCCCTAAGTGAAAATGTCCAAATTGGGCCCAATTAGCCATTTTACCTTCCCCGTGTCATGTGACTTGTTAGTTTTACAAGGTCTCAAGTGTGAATGGGAAGCAGGTGTGTTAAATTTGGTGTTATCACTCTCACTCTCTCATACTAGTCACTGGAAGTCCAACATGGCACCTCATGGCAAAGAACTCTCTGAGGATCTGAAAAAAAGAAGTGTTGCTCTGCATAAAGATGGCCTAGGCTATAAGAAGATTGTCAAGACCCTGAAACTGAGCTGCAGCACGGTGGCCAAGACCATACAGCGGTTTAACAGGAAATGTTCCACTCAGAAAAGGTCTTGCCATGGTTGACCAAAGAAGTTGAGTGCACGTGCTCAGCGTCATATCCAGAAGTTGTCTTTGGGAAATAGACATATGAGTGCTGCCAGCATTGCTGCAGAGGTTGAAGGGGTGGGGGGTCAGCCTGTCAGTGCTTAGACCATACGGTGCACACTGCATCAAATTGGTCTGCATGGCTGTCACCCCAGAAGGAAGCCTCTTCTAAAGATGATGCACAAGAAAGCCCACAAACAGTTTGCTGAAGACAAGCAGACTAAGAACATGGATTACTGGAACCATGTCCTGTGGTTTGATGGGTGTGTGGCAGAAACCAGGTGAGGAGTTCCTGGTTTGGGGCTGCATGAGTGCTCCTGGCACTGGAGAGCTACAGTTCATTGAGGCAACCATGAATGCCAACATGTACTGTGACATACTGGAGCAGAGCATGATCCCCTCCCTTACGAGACTGGGCCGCAGGGCAGTATTCCAACATGATAACGACCCCAAACACACCTCCAAGATGACCGCTGCCTTGCTAAAGAAGCTGAGGGTAAAGGTGATGGACTGGCCAAGCATTTTGCCAGACCTAAACCCTATTGAGCATCTGTGAGGCATCTTCATACGGAAGGTGGAGAAGCGCAAAGTCTCCAACATCCACCAGCTCTGTGATGTCATCATGAAGGAGTGGAAGAGGACTCCAGTGGCAACATATAAGCTCTAGTGAACTCCATGCCCAAGAGAGTTAAGGCAGTGCTTGAAAATAATGGTGGCCACACAAAATATTGACACTTTGGTCCCAAGTTGGACATTTTCACTTAGGGGTGTACTCACATTTGTTGCCAGATGTTTAGACATTAATGGCTGTGTGTTAGGTTATTTTGAGGGGGCAGCAAATTTACGCTGTTATACAAGCTGTACACTCACTACTTTACATTGTGGCAAAGTGTCATTTCTTCAGTGTTGCCACATGAAAAGATATAATAAAATATTTATGAAAATGTGAGGCGTGTACTCACTTTTGTGAGATACTGTGTGTATATATATATATATATAATATGAATATTTCATAGTACCCAATTTAAGTCAGCAGGTGGCAAACTTTAAGAAAGATCATCTGCTTTCTCTAACTTATGTTACAGTTCTACAATGAACTACAACTAATAAGCAGAAAAGTTCAGATTGCAAGGGCTGTTAAATTATCTTTTTTCCAAGTCAGAAACATTTTGCTTAGCCAATTCATTTTACTGGGACAGCCAACAATCTTGCAGGCAATATTGGTCTTTCCTATTAGAAAAGCCTAGTATGCTTTGCAAATTGAGTGTCAAGAACATAAGCTGTAATAAATGTGTTTAAATAATAGGAAGTAGCGCTGACACTAGAATCATTACTCACTGAAAGCCATGGTGGTGCTCCTACGTCCAATGGTTTTAAATCTACCATGATCTAACAGATCCAAAACAGGAACATTCATATGATATATTTCAAATCCCTAGGAGCACAGTGGTTAAACAGTAGTTGTTGATCTACATTTAATAGCAAAATAATTGATACAAGATCAAAGCAACAATAAGGAGCCACAGTCAATGAGAGAGTGATAAAAGTGTATGTGCTAACTTTCGACCAAAAATGGTTGAAATATACATTTTTTTACAGGCTACATTTGTTATTGTGATATAGATATGCTTCATCATATAAATGTAATATTAAATGTTCTAGGATGTTGTACAAAATCTACTAGACTATATACTGGACAGGAATAGTTTCAAGCTTCTTATCCACTAATCTTTTCATATTACCTACTCAAGTGTAAACTCTAAACTCCAGCTCTTGTCTTATAGATGTATTGTTATTAGACACGTCACCCTAAACAGTCCAATTTCATATTCCAGACCAGTAAATGGAAGACATCTATACTTTCAAAAATCCAGTAATCCACCTAATGCATAATTAAATCCAACGTTTGAAGTTCTAATTTTATATGTAAAGTCCTTAGCTGCCAAGAGGCTTGTGACTGTGAAGTTTAGTATTGTAGACTCCAAAAGCATGAAATGATAAATCTTCAAATATCTAACAAAATGTGCTTGAAGTATGCAAAACCACAAGGAATCTACCATGTTTTTTATTATTTTATATATTTTTATTTAATAAGGCAAGAGGTGACTGTACAGTATTGTAGAGTTATTATAATGGCTTATTAAAGTGTTTGAAATTAAACTGAATTGCCCCATGTATAGCAAAAACACCAATTGTGTTAAGGTCCTTCTGGTTCTATGTGCCTTTTGTTTAGCTTTTCCTTAACATGTTGTATGTGAACAGTTCTCAATCTAAAGCTCAATAGATGAAAAATGAAAAATACAACAATTCAATGCAGTCAAAATATCATTTTATGTCCAAAATCTTTCTATACTGTTCTTAAAAATCATCATATAATTTACTGCCTTTATTTGAAGTGAAAAGAGCAGTGCAATGCTTATTTCCCATGAATAAAAACAGAAAAAACCTTAAAAGAAGTAAATTTTTTGATATGACATAGAAATGTATTAACATTTTTAAAGTGGTTGTACACCCTGTACAACCACTTTTACCTACAGGTAAACCTATATTAAGGCTTACTTGTAGGTGCTTGAAATATCTCCTAAACCTCCACGGTTTAGGAGATATTCACTAAAAAGACCAGCGCCGATGTCATCGGCACATGTGCCCTTTAGAAATAGGGATCATGCCGTGACTGGCGGCTCTCATGTGCATGCGCGGGAGTGACGTCACGCGACTCCGGCCAGGCACAGAGCCGAAGTTTGCAGCCCGGGAAGGAAGAGGGGCAAAGATGGATGCTCCCTGCTCGTGGGGATAATGGAGACATTGCTTCGGTGTCAGGTAAGTGACACATAATGGGCTACACTGCGATGCACAGTAGCCCATTATGCTTTACCTTTGCAGAGAAATAAAGAGGAAGTAAAACCTACCAGGGTTTACTTCCTCTTTAATAAGTTACTCAAATACAGAATAATGAAATATTGATTTAGGAAATTCCAATTCCTGTACACACGGGCCGAAAGTTGGATGGCATCGGCTGGTTCATTAGAAGCCGGCCGACATTCAACCCTTTGTGTACTGCAACCAGTCCGACAGAAGCTGGCTTTTGTTAAAGGGGCATGACCGAAAAAGGTCTGCCGGCCACTTCCGATCATCGACTCTCAGCCACACAATACAACAGTAGGGGAGATCAATGTACTAACATCAGATTGTTAGTACAGTGACTCCAACCTGAACTGTCAGTTTTTTTTCTCATTCCTGCTATGTTAGCCTTGAGAGCTGAACCTATTGTGTACAACCAAGTGTTAGACTTGACTGACTGGCATTGTATACTAACTGTCAGAATGTTTCTCTATCTCTGAGGTGTATTGTTGCAGCACCAATTTTCACTGGAAAGACAATGCAGAGAGGATCATTTTGTAATACATTAAAGAGTATGTGTCAACAATGGGTGCTCTTCCTTTTTGGGGAGACAAAAAAAACTTGGTATAGATGTGCTATTGATTAGTCACCTGTGCCAACTAAGTGTATGTGAATCATATTTAAAGGAGCTGTTGCTGTGGTAAATAGATTACATATTTAAAGGATAGAATAGCTAATCTGAGACAACGCGTATATATATATATATATATATATATATATATACTGTTGCTTTATTTGCACAGTTAGTGGAAATTTGGAGAAAAACTATATAAACACTTCTAAATACCTAACAGAGCTGAGTAAATCGAACCCAGTATACATAACAGACTTCATTTTAAAAAGGAAGATTTTGTGAGAATTTAGATGAAGTGTATATGATTGAACAGTTGTTGTAGGAGGAGGAATATGTTCTGAGCATAAATATAGGCATTTGTGACACTTTGCAGACATGTTGCAAGAACTCAAAAAGATCTCAATTTAACTGAAGATGTTCACTAGACCAGCAGCAACTAGCTCTTTTTTCGAAGGGTTTCTTATACAACTGACACTTATTAGTCAGTTGTAAACAATACAACATTTGCTTTTAGAAATATTTATAATTTTTTTATAGTGAAATCATAGTTGTAACGTAATTTACAGCTGTAAAAAGCTAAATCTGTTTTATGCCAAAACTTCAAAAACCTAGATATATAAAGAGCCCTATAAAGAGATATGTAATAACAGGATTTTTGACAAGTCTGACAAGTAATTAAAGGAGAAGTTTGGGATAGATAAAAAACATACATGCATATCCCCTTTATGCTGCAGCATTGCTGTGATGTTGTAGTTGTTCCCCACTGGCTCTAAGACCGTGAACTGAGCGATTACATGATCGTTGATCACTTAGTTCTCGGTCTGTTAAGAGGGGAGAGCAGTGACTGACAGTCATCTCTCTCTGCTCTGCCCCTCCAGTGCTCACTGAAATGCCGGGCAGGGGAGGGGGCAGGCATAACCATATAACCATATTTGACTCTCACCTGCACACTGAAAACCAGAGTCAGCTGACAATAAAACAGCTGGATGGATCCTGACAATATGGTCAGGATCCTTCCAAAGCCTGGGTCAGAAGAGAGCAAAATGAAGTGCACTCCTGTGACCCAGAAAAGAAGAATGGCCAAAAAAGTTTGGCCATAATTCTCATTTAACTCCTTTGAGCGGATAGATCCATTTCCTTAAACCAGTATTTTGTCTTCATGTTTTTGCAGGGGAGCCTCAGCAAATTGCCCAAAATTGTATACAAACCAGTGAGTGGATCAAGCTTGCCTTTCTGTTACACAAAGCCACAGGTCTTCATTGTACACCATTACAACCTTCTAGCCGCCAGTTTTCTAACTATCAATGACATGATTGGTTAATCAGAAAGGTTGTCGGGCACCTGCACAGTATCCTTGTTTACCCCTCCCCTGCCCCACTTTTTTTTAGCACTGGGGTCACATTAGCTGAGTGAGAGGTAGAAACTGAGGGAGAAGATTAACATTGGAATACTAGTCAGTACCAGTGTGCATCTAATGTTAGGTGCCCTAAGCATGTGGATATTGTAGAACTAGTAGTTTAGTTTTTTAAATTTTAGAATGGGGTGCCTCAAGTGCATAATTTGGAAGGGTACCTTGACTGAAAAAGATTGAGAAACACTGCCTTAAACTACTGAACTGCCCAAATTATTTAAACTTTTAAAAGAATTAATGGAGCTTTAAAGGAAATCTATGGTCACTGCATACACATACATTTTTTATCGTCAACATTATAATACCAATATAAACAATAGTTATTTTTGACAATCTAATATAAGGCTTACTTGAAAAAATCCTTTAAAATAGTGAGTGCTCCCTGACTGCTGGTCATCTCTTTCCACAATTTCCTGGATTCCCTGTATGTTTTGCATCATCTCCCTTGATGTTTACTTTAAATTTCTATGGACTACATATCCCATGGTACCTTGCTGCCTGCAAGCAGTGATTCCTGTACTGACTTTGTCTCTTGAATCTCCTTTTCTCATCATTTCTGCAGTTCAGAAGACAGGCTCTATGAAATGTGTGTCACAGCAGTGCCCATCCACAGAGCATAGTGAATACGTGTCACAGTATTCAAGGAAGTGAATGTGTACGGATTTTCACAAAGTAAGTGTGCAAATATGAAGAGCTTTCAGATCAATAAGCTGGAAATAATTGAAATACAATGTATAAATAAATATATGATTTTACATTTTGATCATACAGTGATAAGGCAATATTAGAATCGTGGTAGCCCCCAACCCCTTAAAAGGTCAGGTGCTGTCCCTTTAAATATTGCAGCAGCGCTAAACAAAGTCTTTTTAAATTGAATTAAAAGAGTTCATGAAAGACCATCATGGTAACCAGGAATAAAGTCTGTTTTGGTGCAGTGAAACTCCTTATGATACAGTGATACACCTTCCACCGGATAATTTCTTTTTCACCACGTGCAGATCACACTCCCCTTTGGGGATGCACTCACCAGATTTATGATCAATGTAAGCATTTCAATCAAAACCCATTGGTTACTGCCATCTCCTCAGCACGTCCACTTCCTCTCCACCTGCAGGTACCAGAGTAGATCCACTCCAACCCAGTATATGCGTATGAAGAAACAAAATAGTGCGGATAGCGTAGTACAGTTTTGATAAAACAGCTTTATTTTAAACATCCAATATTCCCCCTATTAAAATCTGCGTACCACAAATAAATGATAAAACAGCATTGTAAGTAATGAAAGGAGTGCACTCTGCCTGTCAGCCCTTCCGTCCGCCGGAAACTGGGCGCCAAACCGATGTGTAGAGTAGTCTTTCCTCCACTTCCTGGTTCGCTTGTGGCTGGAGCGCACCCTGGAGCGCATGCGTCACTTCCTGCGAGGTCACGACACTGACGCGTTTCGTCACTTCTGGACGTCGTCTGAGGGTGTGACCTCGCCACCGGAAGTGATGCTTATGTATGCGCAGCGTCCAATCCGGGCGCTGCACTATTGATTGGCATTATGTATGGCGAATGGGCACTAGCGGCTGCAGCACAATACAGTCTACAACTGCTGTCTGCATTTAATGTTCGCCTCTTCGTTGTTTTTGTACCATGTAATATTAGTTTCCTACCACATTAATACAATCTGGTCTGCATATTACATCAACATCAATGACACATTTTGTTTATATATGTATAACGATGCCGCACTTATTAACCCTTACATCACATGCCTATATAAGGTTGCAGATGTGGATCATTTAAGTGTTGTAATATTTGCACTAATGTTATGACAATTCCGCAGTCCAATGCATTCAGGTACTATGTGAAATATATTATTTTTTATTCATATATATATTTTCACGCTTTTTAGTATATTAATATTTATATATATATACACTATTTTTTGGACGTTTACAATTTTTTTCTTATATTTTATATATCTTTATGTAATCAACTTCAGCGCAAAACCATTGATCGAATAAGATTATGGATATATTAAAAGAACACGGGTTGATGTATGTGTGTATAGGTAGGATCACAGCCGAACAGTATTTACGCGTTTAGTGACGCTTACATTGCCATATATGGATGCAGGCTTACATTTTGACC
Source organism: Lithobates sylvaticus (assembly GCA_028564925.1). Lineage (NCBI taxonomy): Eukaryota > Metazoa > Chordata > Amphibia > Anura > Ranidae > Lithobates > Lithobates sylvaticus. The sequence continues at coordinate 282,077,251 of CM053030.1, forward strand.
GTAAGAGGATACCATACACGATACAATTGTCCCCCGATTTCCGTTACCGACCTGCATTAAGTGAAATCAAACCTGGGGGTTATATATTTCATATAGTACCTGAATGCATTGGACTGCGGAATTGTCATAACATTAGTGCAAATATTACAACACTTAAATGATCCACATCTGCAACCTTATATAGGCATGTGATGTAAGGGTTAATAAGTGCGGCATCGTTATACATATATAAACAAAATGTGTCATTGATGTTGATGTAATATGCAGACCAGATTGTATTAATGTGGTAGGAAACTAATATTACATGGTACAAAAACAACGAAGAGGCGAACATTAAATGCAGACAGCAGTTGTAGACTGTATTGTGCTGCAGCCGCTAGTGCCCATTCGCCATACATAATGCCAATCAATAGTGCAGCGCCCGGATTGGACGCTGCGCATACATAAGCATCACTTCCGGTGGCGAGGTCACACCCTCAGACGATGTCCGAAAGTGACGAAACGCGTCAGGGTCGTGACCTCGCAGGAAGTGACGCATGCGCTCCAGGGTGCGCTCCAGCCACAAGCGAACCAGGAAGTGGAGGAAAGACTACTCTACACATCGGTTTGGCGCCCAGTTTCCGGCGGACGGAAGGGCTGACAGGCAGAGTGCACTCCTTTCATTACTTACAATGCTGTTTTATCATTTATTTGTGGTACGCAGATTTTAATAGGGGGAATATTGGATGTTTAAAATAAAGCTGTTTTATCAAAACTGTACTACGCTATCCGCACTATTTTGTTTCTTCATACGCATATACTGGGTTGGAGTGGATCTACTCTGGTACCTGCAGGTGGAGAGGAAGTGGACGTGCTGAGGAGATGGCAGTAACCAATGGGTTTTGATTGAAATGCTTACATCGATCATAAATCTGGTGAGTGCATCCCCAAAGGGGAGTGTGATCTGCACGTGGTGAAAAAGAAATTATCCGGTGGAAGGTGTATCACTGTATCATAAGGAGTTTCACTGCACCAAAACAGACTTTATTCCTGGTTACCATGATGGTCTTTCATGAACTCTTTTAATTCAATTTAAAAAGACTTTGTTTAGCGCTGCTGCAATATTTAAAGGGACAGCACCTGACCTTTTAAGGGGTTGGGGGCTACCACGATTCTAATATTGCCTTATCACCGATTTTACTGTTTTATATAGTAGCTGCTTTTGTAAGATCAAATAGTCATTATTGGATACTTACTTTTTTGTGACCAACTGAACTTTGTACATTTAATCCAGGAGCGCGGAGAGATAGTCCCAAAGGGCGGATTTATTTGGCACTATCCTTTCATTTTGATCATACAGTTGCTACGCTTTAGGTAACAGCTAACATTGTGCAAATACTGGAATATCAGTGCAAGTTGGCATTACCTGTCATTTACAGCTACTGCAATTAGTGAATTTCCATATGAATCAGTAAAATTTGCCAATTGTTTGCACCTAATGCTCATATATGTGTCTTACCAATGCTCTGGCTTATGTCATATTCATTCTTACAGTGATTGTTTCTTTATTCAAGAAAGATTCTTTCATGAAATTATAAAGTTCAATTTATTAGACTATAACGCATGCATTATTCACTATAATAGTTATTATTTTCAGCCTCAATAATGTTCATTATAGCAAATAGCAATCATAATAGCTTAGTGATTTGTCCCTATAAATTATTATTGAACTGCAATTATCTACAGATAGCAAATTGTGGCTACGAACAACATAATTATGTTGAATATTAAGTCAATTTTTGATACTGGCTTGTCTTCGCTTCCTTTTTTACAGCATCTGCCTTTTATCATTGAGAATTGTTATTCTTAAAGAGACCCTGGTACCAGGTATAACTTTTTAGTTTAAATCCTTTTAGCAAAATAATACATAATTTTTTATCCCTACTACATTTTTTTGAACAACTTATGCACAGTTTATAGAAATTTGACACTCCTGGAAGTGTCAGTCCTTCCAGCTATTTTATCTATCCGTGCACCGCTATATCTCACCCCTCACTGCAAAGCTTCCTGCTGATACTGACAGCAGGTACTACCTGTACAAAGTTATCTTTAGGGAAAGTTTTGCAATCATGGCATTTTTGTACAGCTAACTTTGTACATGCAGCTCCTCTTGTCTGCCTCAGTGCTGTTAGTATTAGCAGAATGTTTTGCAGGAAGCTGTGCCATTAATGAATTAGCGCCTCGGTCTGTTTGGACCTGCGTGTGTTATGCCGTGTACACACGACTGGACTTTCTGGCAAACTAGGTCCAACAGTCTTCCCAACGGACTTTCGGCGGAGTTCCGACAGACTTTCCGAACGAACGGACTTGGCCACATACGAACGGACTAAGTCCGGTCGAAAGTCCGTTCGTTCGAACGTGGTGATGTAAACAGGACAAAAAAATACCCAGTAGCCAATAGCTGCCCTTGCGTCGTATTTGGTCCTTCGGACCAGCACACAGACAAACGTTTTTCCCGATTTGAGTCTGTCAGAATTGAGTCCATTGGATAGATTTGACACATGTTATATTTCTAGGTCAGCCGGAATTTTTTCCCAAAAAACGAATGGATTAGCCCACACACGATCGGATTGTCCGACAAACTAATCCTTTCGGACTTAGTTTGCCGGAAAGTCTGGTCGTGTGTACGCGGCATTAGTGGCCATAGCTCCCTACAAAGCCTCTAATACTGACATCAGTGAAGCTGACAACAATAAAAAGAGTTTCTCAGCAGCTGTAGGCTTTGTTCACACAGGCTTTAGCTTGTATAAGAGCAGTGTGAAAGCAAGCTTTGTTGAAGCTTTTAAAAGACAAATCCAGCTTCAGTTTGGGAATGTTAAACACAGATCTTAATGAGAGTGATGATTGCCACTTTAAACAAGCTGCTACCAGGCTTCAACGCTACTTGAAGCTTGCTGAAAGTCCGCTGCAGCCTGCTAGCAGCTTGTTTTAAGTGACAGCCAGCATTCTTATAAGGCCCCATGCACCAGTTGCAGTTAGATGCAGGAAACCCAACAGGGGTTCCCTGCGATTAGATGTGGGTAGAAGCCCAATTGAAATCATGGGAGGCTGATAACTCCTGCAGCTATTCATGACTGTTTGCATGTAATCACACATGGAGTGATTACCTGTGAGTGATCAATCCTGGACACAAACAGGACCTGAAAAAAGAAAACTAATCCAGCTGCCACATCCAAGAACTAGTAAGATGCAATATAAAAGTCAGCAGGGGCAACCGCTTTAACCTTACAGCTTCAATTCAAAGTAAATATTGTGATGACTAAATCTGTTTCCAAAGTTTACTGAGAAGTACAGATAACTGCATTGGTACCAATGTCACTGTTTCAGTTCCTGCTTTTCCTGTTCATGCTTCCTGGATTGGAGTGTTTTATTTAGAATCAGCTGTATTATATATGCCAGTGGCCCAGATCCTGAATACTAGATAAAGAGTTTAGTAATATATAAACAGTATATACAGTATCTCACAAACGTGAGTACACCCCTCACATTTTTGTAAATATTTTTATTATATCTTTTCATGTGACAATACTGAAGAAATTACACTTTGCTACAATGTAAAGTAGTGAGTGTACAGCTTGTATAACAGTGTAAATTTGATGCACAAGAAAGCCCACAACACAGTTTGCTGAAGACAAGCAGACTAAGGACATGGATTACTGGAACCATCTTCTGTGGTCTGATGAGACCAAGATAAACTTATTTTGTTCAGATGGTGTCAAGTGTGTGTGTGGCGGCAGCCAGGTGAGGAGTACAACAAGTGTGTCTTGCCTACAGTCAAGCATGTTGGTGGGAGTGTCATGGTCTGTGTCTGCATGAGTGCTGCTGGCACTGGGGAGCTACAGTTCATTGAGGTAACCATGAATGTCAACATGTACTGCGGCATACTGAAGCAGAGCATCATCCCCTCCGTTCGGAGACTGGGCCTCAGGGCAGTATTCCAACATGATAACGACCGCAAACACACCTCCAAGACGACCACTGCCTTGCTAAAAGAAGATGAGGGTAAAGGTGATGGGCTGGCCAAGCATGTCTCCAGACCTAAACCCTATTGAGCATCTGTGGGGCATCCTCAAACGGAAGGTGGAGGAGCACAAGGTCTCTAACATCCACCAGCTTCGTGATGTCGTCATAGAGGAGTGGAAGAGGACTCCAGTGGCAACATATGAAGCTCTGGTGAACTCCATGCCCAAGAGGGTTTAGGCAGTGCTGGAAAATAATGGTGGCCACACATAATATTGACACTTTGGGCCCAATTTGGACATTTTCACTTAGCGGTGTACTCACGTGTGTTGAGTTATTTTGAGCGGACAGCAAATTTACACAGTTATACAAGCTGTACATTCACAAAAAATGTAAGGGGTGTACTAAATTTTGTGAGATACTGTGTATATTCTATATACGATATATATATATATATATATATATATATATATATATATATATATATATATCTGCATAAATGATTGGAAAAGGTAAAAAGAATGATGACCGAGCCAACTAAATCAAGAGAAAATAAGCATTCCATTTAAAATTTCAACATATTTCGAAGTTTCAGTTTTTCATATTTGGAAGTTTCAGTTTTTCAAGTGTCATTCTCTATCAATATATTTTTAAAACAGATGGAAATCTAGAAGAGTGTAATTTCCCATCGTGTATAGCATTTTGCTATGTTGACATATAATGTACTGTATTTTTTACATTTTGTTTTATTATGAAGAAGAAACTGTGCTTGACAAAGACTGCACTTCAACAGCAACTTGTAAATATGTTCCTCTTATCATACGGGTAATACTTTGTGGTTTCTTAATGATTTATAATATACTGGTTCACATTCTACTGGGTCAGGCAATATTTTAACTGGAGAGTGCAATCTCAGTTGAACTGATCATGGGGAAAGACTAAGTGGAAGCTGATTGTGGCTGGGAAGGAAGAATAGCTGATCATAGACCTTTGAGAGAAGAGGAACACACCCAAAGTAGAACATATAACATGCCGATTTAAGTTTATTCAGACCCTTATATCATAAAGAACCTCAGTTCCGACCATCCCTTTTCCTTATTCTGGATAGCCACCTTTAACATTTTAATAATTTAACAATTTTACCCAATATTTTATTTATATATTTATCTATTTAGAATCGTACCTGTTGTTATACCACCCTCCTTTTTTATTAAAATTCATTCTATAATAACTATATCTAGAAGTGGAAACCTTCAAGACGACAGTTACATATTCACAAATCTCATGACCATAGACACGTATTATATAGCGCTACATCCAAAAATGGGGGGGGGGGGTATTCAGGCTGCCCCAGATGAAAAGGACCAAACACAACAGGGCACAAATAGCAATGTAAAGAACTCGGCCTGCTGTCTTGGTAACTGTCTGTGAGAAGGCTGAGAAAGGGGGAGTGGATGAGCGCCAGCTGCAGGAGGAGGGACAGCAGGTGGGGCCACAGGGAGAAACATAGTAGGGGTGTGCCTCACACTCCCAAAAGTAGACACAGCAGGAGTTCATGGGAGATAAAAAAAAGGCAGTTAGCGACGGCTAATTTGCTAAGTGGTGAAAATGAGGGCAAAGCAGTTGCTGATTATGTTCTACTGGCAGGTGATGGAGAACAGAAGCTTGTCATTGACAAGGGGGAGTAAAGATAGAATGAAAAGAGAAAATAAACTTGCATAGTTGTAGGGGATAAAAGGATGCAGATTTGTGAGTTGACTACAGACCAGGGCTATTTTGTGTGCTGGAGACATTGTCTTTACTATGATAGACAGGGCCACATCTGGAAACAAAACAATACATAACACTAAAAAAATTGGAGCATTGTAGAGAATAATGGGTGCAAAATGCCAAAGAAAAGCAGTAGCAAAAAGGCAGCAGCCAGAGGGCTGCACATTAAGGTATAGGCTATACTATACAGAATTAAGCAGGTAGTATTATGGGGTGCAGAATGTGTGGAGCAGTGTGGAAACAAGGGAACATTTATGTAGTTGGTGGGACATAGAAACTTGGTATATAGTTGTCATACAGGAGTGCATTAACAAAGAAAACAATTGAGTGTACTGCCTTCAATAAATATGTGATGTTATTTATTGAAATTGAAGTGTGAATGGTATTCACAAACAAAAGGCACATCTTGATGATCAGCAAATTGGGATTGCAGATGAGGTTTCTTTCAAGCGCTTTACAGGTGCTTTTTTTAACGCTAAAGCGCCTGAAAAATGCCTAAAAAACGCCCCACAGTGTGAAAGGGGTCTAATGGGAGTGGTTTCATAATTATCAATCAGCTGCAGGGCACTAATAAGGAAAGATGCTGGGCCTGCATTCCTTAAGTCTGCTTTCACACTGAGGCGCTTTACAGGCACTATAGCGCTAAAAAAAGCGCCTGCATAGCGCCTGTAAAGATCCTCTCCTCTCACTCCAGTATGAAAGCCTGAGTGCTTTCACACTGGAGCGGTGCACTTGCAGGTACCAACGCCCCAATGCCCCAGTGCGAAAGCACCCTTAGACATGTTGCTATTGGAAGTATCTCACCAAAAATTAGATTTTTGTTCCAGGGGATGCCTGAAATCTGACTTGTATCTTAGTGCAGATTTCTAGGAAAATCAGTGAGCCAATCACACAAGCAGGAAATGGGGGGTGATCAGTAGTCATTCTGTGTACCAAACAACTCCAACTCTAATTCTAACCCCTTTCACACTGGGGCCACGGCCGCGTTGGCGCTAAAGCGCCGCTCATTGCTGTTTAAGCAGCGATTTTGCATCGCTTTTCGGTCGCAAGCGGGGAGCTTTTAACCCCAAAAAAGGGTTTAAAAACTTCAGTTTTATGGCACTTTCAAAGTGCTTTTAAGGCACTTTGAAAGCACTGCCTATTCAATGAGCAGGGCGTTTTGGGAGTGCTGTATACAGAGCCCCCAACCCACCCCAAAGATGCTGCTTGCAGGACTTTTTTTCCCGTCCCACAAGCGCACCGCCCCAGTGGGAAAAGGCACACTGGAATGAATGAGAGGCGGTTTTCAGGCGCTTAGCAGAGGCTATTTTTAGCGCTAAAGCACCTGAAAACCGCCCTGGTGTAAAAGGGGTCTAAAGCAGAATGAAAATTCCAGGGCAACTCTGGGATGTGAAGATTACAAACCCAGAACAACAGATATTAGATGTGTTTCTTAAAAATAGTGGCAATTAAACCAAGCCTTATGAAATAACACAGGACTTTCTCAAACTGTGGATATTTCCAACAAGGCGGCATGCAGATTACAAATGAAACACAATTGCCTAGTGTAAAGCTAGAAATTTCTTTTTTCTCAGCCTGTGCATGTAGTTTCCATTTGATTTCCCAAAATCAAAAGTGGTATTTCTACTTGGAATTCTTGTCACTGTTACATCCAGACTCCTAATCTAGTTGGTTGTTTTCACTGTAAAGTCTGTACACTGGGAATATTGTATAGGTCACTAACCTGCTCTCAAATAATGGCTTTTTAGAATGAGAACCCCTGACAGTATGGTTAGATTTGAAATAACCATTCGGCAACGTTTAACTGAAAATTCAGCAGCCCCCAGTGTGCTAAGGGAAAACCAATTTGTAATGAATCAAAAACTGACATCTTCCTCTATGTTGTATTTTTGCTTTTGCTTTCTACAGCACCATATCTCAGTTATGATTATATTTTATATACACACATTGCTTACAGATAAGGCCATTTCCTGGATATCAAATAATAAGCCAGCTGACAATACAATTCTGTATCATACAAATGTTTCCTAGTTTCTTTTAATTACAGCTGTATTTCACTTATTATTTGGTTTCGGCTTAAAGCCCAGGCACCATAATTTCCATAGATTAAGAGGGTTAAGAGATTAGTGTGTGTTTACCTCCACTGTGTAATGTCAGCACTCCTCAAACAGCTTAAACACAGTTCTTTTAGTTTCACTAGATACTACAGCTTCTGCTGTACTTCTGGTCTCCTGTCAGCATCAGCTCTCCGGATTTGAAAGACACCAGCACCGGTCTCATGTCTCTAACCTGCCATTTGCAATAAGTAGCCTGTGATGATGCTGCAGCAGACCATTTTGTGAAAGGCCTTGTGTAGACGGGCGCAAAGACATGACACAAGACCTAGTAACTAGGAGCAAGGATATCACCTAAAGTACAACAAAAAAGCTATGTGGTAATACTAAAAGAACTTTCATTAAGCTGTTTGAAGCGTGCTGACATTATTACACAGCAGAGGTAAACACATACTAAGCCATCTTAAAGTGGAAGTAAACCCCCCTATCGTTTTCAGCCAAGGAAGCTGCCATCTTTGCCTCTGCTTAATCTTCAACTGCCACGGTGCTGCACATGTGATCCATTATGACACCAGCCATTGGATGGTTTGACTGTTTGGTTGAGAGCACAGCCAATGTGCAGTTAGCATTCACGGCATGCCTTTTTTTTTTTAACTGTTAAATCGATGGGTTTACTTCCGCTTTAAAGTATAGACATTGTGATGCCTGAAGATGTGCTTTTAATGCTCAGTGGGGAAAAAAGGTATAATGTATTGTTAGTTGTTTTAAGTATGGCTACTCAGTGCCACCTTTATTTATTTGTTATGATTTAGTGATAACAATACCTTTAGGCTGGGTTCAAACCGCAGCACTGAGTGTCTCACAGCAGGAGTCCGGTGTGTCCCCCTTTCACCATTGCAGGTCTAATTTCAGCCCAAATTTTTTGCTGAATTCAGACCTGAAATAGACCAGAAGACGCACAGGACTCCAGTGCAATTTGCACCGGAGACGCAGCAGAGGTGTGTGAACTGGCTCCATAGAGAGCCGATGAACAATCTCCTGACATGCAAATTGGATGCAGGGAAACCTGCATTCAATTTGCAATAGTGTGAACCCAGCCATAAGGTTGTAAACTGCTTGGGGTTCCTGCAAGTACCTGGGCTAGTCTTCCCATTTATCACTGTATTTCTCTGAGGTCCTTTGAAATCTAAATCCAGGCTTATCACAGGGCCTCCAATTTTCACCAAGTGGATAATAAAGCAAAACATAATAGGGGTGTGGGCAGGAAATATCTGCCAAAATGTGCACAGAATACTTGAACATTATGGAACATTGACCTCTGGGTGCCTTCTACCCCCAACATGTGAGGTTCGAAGCTTCCCACCTCCACTCTATCACCTGCTATGTACATCCATGTCCCTTGTCTCCTTGTTTCACTCGTTAGGCAGCTGATGGTGATGTAACTTTTAAGTATGTGCACTGGAGTAAAACTATCTTAGCTTAGCCATTCTCAGCCTCTTACAGATGCTGGGCGAGGTCTAGGACTGTACACTGTACAAAGATTTGCCAGCTGACAGGTAAAAGAGAATTTTGGCAGAAGAGACCTATAAAGTCTCTGCTATCAGAAATGCATGTTGGTCAATTTTTGTTTTCAAAGTTCCCTCTCAGCATTGAGACAATCTTCTTGTCATTCAACTGTCAAATACTAGCGCATTTACTGCCCCCTCAAGTGTTTATTGATTGATGATTCAATGATTCATACTTTGAATAGTCTAAAGTAATTAGTTGAATACTTCAAGGTTCTGTGTTGGGATGCTTACTTTTTCACATATTTGTGAATGATATAGAGCCTGGGATTAAAAGTACCATTTCAGTGTTTGCAGACGACACCAAGCTATGTTATGGGCAACTATGTGGCAAGGAGGTTTAATGTTGATAAATGTAAAGTTACGCACCCGGGGGCTAAAAACATGGATGCATCATACATACTAGGGGGAGAACATCTGGAGGAATAAAAAGTCGAGAAGGATCTGGGTGTTCTGGTAAATAATACAATTAATTATAGCATACAATTCCAAGCTGTAGAGGCATAACTAGGAACCTTTAGGGCCCCAGTGCAAGAAACCATGAAGGGCCTACCCCTGGCCTTCCTTCCCACTGATCCTGGGGCCCTTTACTCCCATTGTGGGGTCCTTTATTATGGACTTGCAGTGTGCCACCTAACTGCCATCTAGGGGTCCCCCCACAGTGGCAGAACGACCCTGGTAGTTATGCTAGTGTGTCAGTAGTTTTTTTATTTTTGTTGTTTTATATTTTTTTCATTCTTACTATTTTATTTTTTGGTTTTATCAGCTCCTAATTGAAAAATTGTGAATCTTCCCCCCCACACCATCCCTGTATAAATGTAAATCATTTCTTGGGACGGCTGGTGAGGTTTTGGGCTGGCCACACCTTGCGCAAAGTGTCACTCCGGCAACAAGTATTAGGAACTTTGTACACAGGCACTTTGCCTAAGGCACTTCTACAAAAAAAGCAAGTACAGACATTAGTGTTCCACACCTATTTTACAGGAAGTTCCCCTTCATCCTCTAACTTTCCTCAGCCTTCCTTCTATTCCCATCTCCCCACCCTCCAACATGCTCATACTAATCTTTGCTATAACGTCCTCTCTCCTCAAACTCTCATTTCTTTACCCCCCCCTCCAGCCCGCAACCTGTACATATCTCCCTCTCTTCTGCCCAATCAATATTACTGCACTTATCACCTCCTGCTTATGCTAAGCCCCCACAGTATCATCACTTCCACTCCACTGCCCTCCTATAAATCCCACTCCCGCCTTACCACCCTCACCCTCCTACTACTCCTAATGTCTGGGGACATCGCACCAAACCCCAGCCCTCCCACATTCCCACGCCCCAAAATTGTCTGTCTACCTCCTTCAACAGTAGTCGCAACTCTCACCTTCTCATCCCAATTCCCCTGATTCCACAAGTCAGCCCCCCTCTATCATGTGCCCTCAATCTTCAACAAACTAGCTTCTGTCAATGGCCTTTTTCTCCTCTCAAAATCCCTTAATCTATTTGCTATTACCGAAACCTGGCTCCAGGAATTCAACACTACCTCTTCAGTGCCCTGTCCCCCAGTGGTCTCCTCTGGATTCACTCCACCAGACCCAGTGGACAAAAATTAGGTGGCATCGGACTTCTCCTTTCCCCACAATGCACCTTACAGGTTCTTCCCACACCTCCCTCTCTTTCCCCCTGCTCTTTCAAAGTGCACTGCATTCATCTTTTCTCTCCAGCTTGTCTGAGGGTCGCAGTCATTTATCAGCCTTCTGGACCAGTGTCACACTTTCTGGATGACTTCTCTGTATGGCTACCCTACTTTCTCTCCTCTGAAGTACCTGCCATCATCCTAGGAGACTTTAACATTCCAATTAATGTTAATACCGCAACCACTTCTCAACTACTCAACCCTCCTCTTTTAACCTAACACAATGGACACAAACCACCACTCACTTCAACTGCAATACTCTCGACCTCATATTCTCCCATCGCTGCACTCCCTGAAACCTCTCTAACACCCCTTTCCTCTCTCTGGTCACAATCTTATCCGTTTCACACTCTCCTTGTCTCCTACCTCCCATGCTGCCAACGCACAAACCACTACCCGCAGAAACCTTTGCAACCTCAACCCTTCCCTTCTTCATTCTGCTACTGATGGCCTTCACGACAAAATCGCACCCCTGTCCTGCCCATGACTAACCAATTCCATCTACAACTACTCCCTAGACGTACTTGCTCCTCTTTCTACACGCAGAACCAGGCCCCATCTGCCACAACCCTGGCAAACAGACAACACCAGAAGTCTCAAGAGACGCAGCCGTGCTCTTGAGCAAGCATTGCGTAAATTTAAATCCGTGCAAGACTTTACCCTCTACAAATCTGCCCTTCTCAAATACATCTCCTGCCTCCACACTGCTAAACAAGCCTACTACAACACTCTTACCAAAACCCTTTCATCCAAACCTCGCCAACTCTTTTCTACCCTTAATTCCTTACTTCACCCCCCACTGCCCCCACCTGCCAACTTGCTTACCACTCAACAGATTGCCAACCATTTCAAAAGCAAAATCGATACAATTCGCAAGGGAGATATCCAGCATTCAACTTCCTCTCCTACCCAACACATCAGGTCCAATACCACACTCAATACTCTCCTCCTTCTGCCCAATTACCACCGATGAAGTTGATAAACTCCTCTCCATGGCCTACCTCACCACCTGTCCACTGGACCCTGTCCCCTCACAATTACTGCGACTACCTTCCCACTCTATCCTAAACTCCCTAAATTACATCTACAACCTCTTCCTCTCCTCTGGCACCTTTCTTTCCCCGCTCAAACATTGTTACCCCCATACTTAAAAAACCCTCACTTGACCCCACCTGTTTGAATAATTTAAGACCCATCTCCCTGCTCACATTTACCTCCAAGATCATCAAATGCCTTGTCCATGACCGAATGAGTCGCTACCTCATGAACAACAACCTTCTCTACCCCCTACAGTCCGGCTTCCGTCCACAACATTCCACTGAAACTGCCCTACTAAAACTCACCAATGACCTACTAACTGCTAAAACCAATGGCCATTACTCCATACTCATACTCTAATGCTGCGTACACACGGCCGGAATTTCCTATGGAAACCGTTTCCGACTTTAGATTGAGAGCCTGTTCTTAATTTTTCCGATGGAAAAACTTTCTATCAGAAATTCTGATTGTGTGTATGCAATTCCGACACGTAAAATTCCGACGCATGCTCGGAAACAATTTGACGCATGCTCGGAAGCATTAAACTTCCCTTTTATAGTGCCGTCGAACGTGTTGTATGTCGCAGTGTTATTGACCGTCGGAATTTGGTGTGACCGTGTGTAGGCAAGACAGTTTGAGCGGAATTCTGTCGGAAAACCATCAGAGCTTTTTTCTGACGAGAATTCCGATCGTGTGTATGCGGCATTAGACCTCTCTGCTGCCTTCGACACAGTTGACCACCTGCTCCTCCTCAGCAAACTACACTCCCTTGGCCTCTGTGATTCTGCTTTATCCTGGTCCTCCTCCTACCTATTTCAGTGCACTTTTAGTGTCACTTACAACTCCATCTCCTCCGCTCCTCTTCCTCTCTCTGTTGGGGTCCCCCAAGGCTCCGTCCTTGGGCCCCTCCTATTTTCGCTCTATACCTCTTCCCTGGGCCAGTTGATAACCTCCCATGGCTTCCAATACCACCTCTACACCGATGACACCCAGATCTATCTCTCTACTCCTCAACTTACCCCCTCGATCTTCTCACAGATCTCAAACTTACTGAATGACATATCGGTATGGATGTCACACCCCTTTCTAAAACTCAATCTTTCTAAAACTGAGCTTCTTATGTTTCCTCCTTCCCGGTCCCTCTCCCCCATGACTTTACCATTAAGATCAACAGCACAACCATTGGTCCCTCCACACATGCCAGGGTGTTGGTTGTAATCCTTACTCTGACCTCTCCTTCAGCCCCCACATCCAATCACTGGCTAAATCCTGCCACCTTAACCTCCGCAACATCTCCAGAATTCAACCTTTCCTGACTATTGAACCCACAAAGCAACTTATTCACTCCTTGATTATTTCCCACCTTGACTACTGCAACTTTCTCCTTAATGGCCTACCCTTACGCAGGCTACCCCCCTTCAGTCTATTATGAATGCTGCTGCTAGACTAATACACCTCACTAACCGACCCGTGACTGCTGCCCCTCTGCCAATCCCTTCACTGGCTTTCCCTACCCCACCGTATAAAATTCAAAGTGCTAACCACCACATACAAACAAGGCCATCCACAACATTGCCCCAGCTACATCACCAACCTCATCTGCAGATATCACCCTAATTGCCCCCTCCGCTCCTCCCAGGACCCGCTTTCTCATCTGTCTCACCTCTGTACCCCCCTGCTCTCCTGCCCCACGACTGTAACCCCCTGCTCATCTGTCCCACCAATACACCTCCTTTCACATCTGCCCCTCTGCTCTAATCCCCTGCTTTTCTGTACCAAAAGGTGAAAGGACTGCAAAAGGAATGTGAAAGGACTGCATACATGTTTGGACCATCCGTGCTTTGCTGGATTGGCCTTCTTGTCTGTTCAATAACTAAGAATGGATAATGACATAAAAAAAGTGCTGAGATGATCTGATAAATCTACAGCACCCACATTCTTTTCAGTAATAGCAGGATATTGGCTGTCACAGGAATCTACATATTGGATTGCAAATTTTTATTTACTTTTTTCTGATACTGGTCTCTTAAATTAGGTGTAATTAACTTTTGTAACCTATTTAAGTCATGTGTGCTACGAGGGCACGCATGCGGACGTGCTCCTGAATCAGGCTGTGTGTGTCTATAGACACACTCTGTCACACCCCCCTCTCCCTCCTCAATGGATTTGACTAATATCATTAGGAACCTGTGGCTGTGAACCCTGGAAGTGAGGGAGAAGACCTATATTGCAGACCTATATTGCTGACAGGGCTCAGGTAAATGTTTAGTGGGGGGATTAGAGGGAACATTTAGAAGGGAGTTTTTTTACCTTAACGTAGGGAATGCATTAGGATAAAACTTTTAGACTTTAGAACCACATAAATTATAAGTGCATCTGCATTACACTTTTCTCCAAGTCCTCTTGTAAAATTGGGACCAGTTTAAATTGGTATACAGGTGTTTTAGCCCACGTTCACAAATTGACCAATTTGACATGCGATTTGACATGCAAAATTAAAAAAATAATAATAATTATTGAAAAAAAAACATTAATAATAGTTATAAACTATTAAATTATATGTATTGGAAATTCCTTTCAAATTTGGCTGTTAGTATTGAATACCAATTTTATCTGAAGTTACGAATTATCCGAAATAACGAATGCTGCATCTAAATGAATGGAACGTAACAAATTAATAATAATAAATAATAATAATAACAATAATAAAACCTATAATAGTTATAAACTATTAAATTATAGGTATTGGAATTTCCTTTAAATTTGGCTTTTAGTGAACATAACGAATATGAATTTATCTGTAGTTATGAACCACCAGTGAGATGGAACGTCTAGCTTTTAGTGATTTAGCACGGCAGAGGGCGTTATCACAGACAACTGTCCAGAGTTCAATGTGGATAACGAATATGAATTTATCTGTAGTTATGAATGAGCACAACCTGCATATCCGCCTCCTCATCCGGTCAGCGTAACACCTTCACCACCAACTTCAGCACAGCCAGGGCTGGAGACAGCAGGCAGTTTTAAAACTTTCCTGTTTGGGGGAAAAAACCCACACCGCGCAGGAGTTGTGGAGGGACATGGAACAACAGACCGATGAGTGGTTGGTGGCAGTGAGCCTCAAGCGCGGCCTGGTGGTGTGCGATAATGGGCGAAATCTCATCCCTTGCCTGGCGCATGTGCTGAACTTGGTGGCCCAGAGGTTCCTGAAGAATTACCCCGATATGCCAGAGCTGCTGCAGAAAGTGCGGGCCGTCTGTGCGCACTTTCGGCGTTCTCACCCTGCTGCTGCTCGCCTGTCAGCGCTGCAGCGTAACTTCGGCCTTCCCGCTCACCGTCTCATATGTGACTTGCCCACAAGGTGGAACTCCACCTTGCACATGCTTGCCAGACTGTGCGAGAAGCAGCAGGCGATAGTGGAGTTTCAGCTGCAGCACGCACGCGTGAGTCGCTCTGCGGAACAGCACCACTTCACCGCCAATAACTGGGCCTCCATGCGAGACCTGTGTGCCTTCTTGCGCTGTTTCGAGTACTCCACCAACATGGCCAGTGCCGATGACGCCCTTCTCAGCGTTACTATCCCAGTTCTATGCCTCCTTGAAAAAACTCTTAGGGCGATGATGGAAGAGGATGTGGCACAGGATGAGGAGGAGGAGGAGGAGGAGGAGGAAGAGGGTTCATTTCCAAGGCTTTCAGGGCAGTCATTTACAAGTGGCTACGAGGGTGGGTTCCTGCACCAACAAGCGCCAGGTACACAATTGTCTGCAGCAAGGGCACAGTTCTGGAGGATGATGAGGAGGAGATGGAGGAGGAGGAGTAACCATGTTCACAGCAGGGTGGCACCCAGACCAGCTCATGTCCATCACTGGTGCGTGGCTGGGGGGATATAGAGGAGACAGACGATACACCTCCCACAGAGGACAGCTTTTCCTTGCCTCTGGGCAGCCTGGCACACATGAGCGATTACATGCTGCAGTGTCTCCGCAACGACCGCCGAGTTGCCCACATTTTAACTGGTGCTGATTATTGGGTGGCCACCCTGCTGGATCCCCGTTACAAGGACAACGTGCCGTCCTTAATTACCTCACTGGAGCGTGATCGTAAGATGCGCGAGTACAAGCGCACGCTGGTAGACGCGCTGCTGGTGGCATTCCCACTTGGAAGCGGGGGTACGGTGGAAGCACGAGGCGAAGGCAGAGGAGGAGGAAGAGGTTGCCAACGCAGCCGGGGCACCGCCAGCACCTCGCAAGGCAGGGTTAGCATAGCCGGAATGTGGAAAAGCTTTGTCGCACGCCACAACAACCAGCACCACCAGCTGAGATGGAACGTCTTAGCAGGAGGCAGCATTTCACCAACATGGTGGAGCAGTATGTGTGCACACGCATACACGTACTGCATGACGGGTCTGCCCCCTTCAACTTCTGGGTCTCCAAATTGGGCACATGGCCTGAGCTTGCCCTTTACGCCTTGGAGGTGCTGGCCTGCCCTGCCGCCAGTGTATTATCTGAACGTGTATTTAGCACGGCAGAGGGCGTTATCACAGACAAGCGCAGCCGCCTGTCCAGAGCCAATGTGGACAAGCTCACGTTCATTAAAATGAACCAGGCATGGATCCCACAGGACTTGGCCGTACCTTGTGCAGAATAGACACATATACCGGTGTTCTGACGAAAACTGTCTTGCTATCGGATAGTGTCCGGCCACTTACTGCGCAGGTGCAGTGCTTGCGCAGTACGGAGGACAAGGAGATTCACAAAATCTCCAAAGATGAACGTCGCCTGCGCAGTGAGTGCAGGTTCAAGCCCAACCATCCAAGTGGACATACAGTAGCACATAGTAACAGGGCCCCTCACGGGCTCGCTTGGCTAGGCTTCAACCTCGGATGATGTGGCTTGAACCTGGAGTCACGGAGTGTTTCAAAATCCCCTTGTTCTACGTACTGAGCAAGCGCAGTACAGGGCGGACACTATGCGACGGGGGACAGAATTCGACACATCATTCACCACTAGCCTTACCCAGCCATTGTTGTATTTTTGAACCAGTGTTGGCTACCTCGTCCTCCTCCATCGCCGCTTCCACCTACACCGCCACATCCACCGCCACCTCAACCTCCTACTCCATTTGAATTTCGTCCTCCTAGGTCAAGATTATAATTTTTTCATTTTTTTTAATTTCCAAGTATTTTATTTTCCCACTATCTTATCCATTAAATTGAATAATTTTTTCCAGAAAGTGCGTATTCTGGGGTATTCCCACCATATGTGCGACATCGTGCCGTTGAGTTTCTGAGGTTCTTAATGACTTCCTGTACCTCTTCTGCTGAGAAGGGGGCCTCCAGCATTTTTTTTTTATTTTTTTTATTTTTTTTTCATGTTATTTTAAGTTATTTCCCTATCCACATTTGTTTGCAGATCACTTGCCATGCTCTTAACAACATTTTGTTGCCATTTGCAGCCCTCTAGCCCTTTCCATGACCTTTTTACAGCCATTTTAGTGTTCAAAAGTCCGGGTCCCCATTGACTTCAATGGGGTTCGGAGTTCGGGGTCAAGTTCGGGTCAAGTTCGGTCCCGAACCCGGACTTTTTTTTCCAAAGTTCGGCCGAACCCGCCGAACCCGAACATCCAGGTGTCCGTTGAGCGTTATGAATTATCCGCCATTTGTTATTTTGGATAATTTGTACCTTCAGATAAATTTGTATTCATTACGTTTACTAACAGCCAAATTTGAAAGAAAATTCCAATACCTATAATTTAAAAGTTTATAACTACTATCATAGTTTTTATTATTATTATTATTATTATTATTATTATTAATAATAATAATAATAATAATAATAATAATAATAATAATAATAATAATAAAAACTATAATAATTGTTAAGAAACTTAATATTTTAATTATAATATAAATTATGTGAATGTGTTTTGTTCTTTCGGATTTTCAAATTTTTGGATTTTCATTCTTTTGGATTTTTTGGATTTTCGTTCTTTGTAATTTTTAGATTTTCGTTCTTATTTTCGGATTTTCGTTCTTTCTAATTTTCAAATTTTCAAATTATCGGATTTTCGTTCTTTTAAATTTTAGGATATTTATTCTTTAGGATTTTCGTTCTTTCGAATTTTCATTCTTTTCGAAAAAAAATTGAAAAAACATTGTTAACCGGTCTTTCGTTAATTCGGATTTTTTCAAATGAACAAATATGCCAAATTTTGACAAAAAATTCAGAACAAAACAAATTGCACATGTCTATTAACTGTATTGCTATCACAAGAGATGAACAACATCCCTTGTGACAGCATGAGCCATGACAGATCCTTTTTATCACGAGATCTGGGGTCAATTAGACCCCAGATCTCTTCTCTGGCCTCCAATACAGCTGATTAGACATAGATCGACCTGATTGGCTGCTTACCTGGCTGCTAATTTCAGGTAAACAAAGAGCTAAAACCGGAAGTAACAAATTAATTGACGCTTCTAGTTTCCAGGGTGACAGAGAGGGAGGAACAATGTAAATTTCTCTCTCTGTGAAGTGCAGCGGGAGGAGGGACCCCCTTTCACCACCCACAGAAATGATCGAGTGGCTGTTCAGAATTACTTCTGCCTTAGAGGGAATTGCTGGCTGCAAATTTTGCACCTGCAGGCTTCATCCCGATATAACCACCTTAACCCAAGGACATCCATGGACGTCCTATGGTGTTGAAGTGGTTAACTATCTGTTTTTTTTTATTTTTTGACTATTTTTTTTACAATTTGATTTTTTTGTATTTTTTTCACAATTTTATTTGTTATTATTTTTAACAGTCCTGTTGGGGGGCTTTGGTGAAATATCAGGGGTCTAAACATACCCCTGATGTCTCACTTTTGGGACAGAGAAAGTAATTGAGGACGCAGTCGCACTCGAGCAATAATTCTGTAAGGACAGATGAATCGAGGGCACAATTTGGTAGAAGGTTGTTTCAGTCTCACGTATTTGGTTGGTAGCCAAACTCTGTCCCCCACCACATATGGAGGTATATGTCATCTTCGTTTGTTGGAGAAAAGCGCACACTTGCCTGCTGACTTCCGTAGTAATAAGCAAATCTTTTTCCAATGTAGAAGAATATTTTTCACCTGCTGATCTGCTGCTGGTACACCAGAAGAAGGCTAAAGTAGGGGAAAAGTCTGAGGGTGAAAGCCTAGGCAATGGCAAACTCAGCCAAAGGCAAATACTCAGACCAGTTGGAGTGTAAGGCATTGACATAATGTCGAAGATAGGTTTCCAGGGTCTGGTTCATGTGTTCGGTTTGACCATCTGTTTGAGGGTGACAGTTTCTTGCAGAACGCTCTCCAGAATCGGGAAACAAACTGGGATCCGTGGTCTGAGATGACATTGGTAGGTATGCCATGATATCTCACAATATGATATAATACACCCAGGTACATGACAGTTTCTCAGGAGAAGCATGGACCTGAGCAGCAAGAATTTTGTCACCCAAAGGAGAAATGAGACTGGTGTGAACCGTAGCCAGGACATGATCAGGAGGAATCACAGGAACCAACCCGACTCCATCTTGGAAGTGGACGAAAATTGTTGTGACAAAGCCTCAGCCCTTACATTCTTAGTACGGGTAAGAATGAGATAATGTAATTGAAACTAGACAAGAAAAGAGCCCATCACGCCCTTCTGGGAGAGAGGCATTTAGCCTCAGACAAGAATGTGAGATTCTTATGGTCAGTAAGAATGAGAACCGACACAGTGGTACCTTCAAGGAGATGTCTCCATCCTTTCAGGGCTAAAATGACCGCTAACAGCTCTCTGTCACGAATCTCGTAATTGCACTCAGCAGGTGACAATTTCTTGGAAAAGTAGCCACAAGGATGCATAACACTCTCAGAGGTAAGACGTTGAGACAGAAGGGTGCCAACTCCAGTCTCAGAAGCATCAACCTCAAGGATAAAAGGTAACATAGGATCAGGTTGTGCCAACACAGGAGCAGAAACAAAGGCAGCCTTTAGAATCTCAAAGACCTTAATGGACCCTGGAGACCAACTCTGTGGGTTACCTTCCTGTATGGTCATATTAGTCAGGGGCTTGACCAGAGACAAGAAGTTACAAATACACTTCCGATAATAGTTGGCAAAGCCAAGAAAACGCTGCAGAGAATGTAAACGCACGGGTCAAGGCCACTGTAGGACTGCTGAAAGTTTCTCTGGGTCCATCGAAAAACCAGCAGTGGAAATGACATAATTCAGGAATTTAACCTGTTCACGATGGAATTCGCACTTCTCCAATTTACAATAGAGATTGTTCTCTTTTAGTTTCAGAAGCACATTACAGACATCTATGTGGTGGCTCTCCAGGGACTTGGAAAATATGAGGATATTGTCACGATAAACCACCACACATAACTGCAACAAATCTTGGAGGACATCGTTAATACATTCCTGGAAAACTCCTGGGGCGTTGCAAAGGCGAAAAGGCATTACGAGGTACTCATAAAGGCCTGTTCTGGTATTAAACACAGTTTTCCACTTGTTGCCCTCCTTAATCCTCACGAGATTGTATGCCCCTCTCAAATCAAGCTTTGTGAAAACCGTTGCTCCCTCGAGGCAGTCAAATAACTCCGTAATCAATGGAATTGGATAGTCATTCTTAATTGTGAAACGATTGAGACCCTATAATCAATACAAGAATAGGAGCGGAAAAACTATGAGATAGACTCTTGTTAAGAGGTTATTCTCAAGCCTCTTTAAAAAGGTCATATAAACAGGCATCTATACAAACCAGAAAAAAATCTACTTTATGCACAGAAACCAAAAAATAATGCCAATCCCCTAAGAATTATCACAAAATATAATAATCAACAAGTAAATGTGGAAAAAATTGCGCTACTCAATGTGAAAAAGCAGCTAACATACAAAACAAACAAAGTCAAGGAAATGTGGATAAAAAATGTAGCGCTAAAACATATGCACTTTGTGAGAAGTGAATAAAGAAGGAATGTATATAATAGAATACCCACAGTGAACGTGAGCATTACCAATCATAAAACATAAAAATGATATTAATGGTGAATGCCCATAAAGTGATGACATACACTAAATAATTAGTAAATGCCAATCCAAAAAATAATAAAATGTATATAAAGTCCGTATCGTGTAGACACTGATAACCCCAGACAAATCCCTCGAAAGAACTCAGGAGCAGGGGAGGCTGGAACAGCACGAATATGGACCGGCTTGTCTGATGATAAGGAAAAGATTGAATACTCTTACCATAGATGTTGGATACAGCTACCGTACGGTATTTGTATCAAGCAGGCTTAAATGCTGGAACTCTTGCATCAGTGGGTACCAGATGAGGCAGATGGGAACCACGGCAGTCAGGAACCAAGCAGCATGCACAGCAACCAGTGAACCTCCAATCAACCAGATGATCCCAAGAGGAATGATCACACAAACCGGGGGAAAAGGAGGGAAAAAAATGGAAGCAACTCCAAATGGTGCAGGTCAAAAATTATTGATAAAATTTATTCACATTGGTATGTGACAAATTAAACAAAATAAAAATCTCGAGATGAATAAAGGAAATAGGTCAGCAATGTGGAAAGTATGAGACAGCTGGACCGACGCGTTTCGACACTATCGGTCTTCTACTGGGGCGTATCTCTAACCTCCCCACATTGCCAGAAACAATTTATGGACTGAAGACTACCACAGCCCCACCCACCTGGTCCGGAACAGGAAGTCCACACCTCCGGCCTGAACCAAGTGGGCTAGGGGGAAATGGGTGCCCACATAGTCCAAACATAATGTACATAAAATATAGAACAATCATAAGGAACACAATTCCAAATACACAATCAGAATGAATCCTGCATGTGAGATAAATCGTATGATCAATAAATCAATGCGCCAAGCAGTGACACTGAATCTGGAATGGCATCCCCCCAAAAATGGACCAGTCAGGTGTCCAAACTATGTGAGCCAATCAGCGGCGGTGACCAAATTCCCGCCAAAACTAACAACCAATCACGAGTGCTGTCATGAAAAGTCCAAATTGGATAGGTTGAACTCATAAAAATATAAACAATATGTACATATCAATGCCCCCACTGGATCGTATACACAACTCCACTTCAAAGTATAAGGGTGGAACATGTGATCGCCCGAGAAGCCCACCACAGCACTCGGCGTCAAAACAACCCAAAAAACATATAGGAGCACGGCCAACATGTGTACTAGTGGACCGATAAAACCCAAGAGGCATAGAGGGCGCAAGCAACATCCTATCCGGTGTGGCTAAAAGCGTGACATCACATCCTATGAGGATGTAAACACAACATCACGTCCTGTATAACTGGAACGCATCCTGGATGGTTGGAACGCATCACTGCGCAATGACGGAAACCCCCCGGTAGTGTCACGTCACCACGCTCGACGCCACTGGAACATAATTCCAGACGCGCAAACCACGTGACAAAGCCAAGGGGAATCAATCTGCGCTCCGGTGAGCAGCTTCTGATGTATATTTGCACAGATCGTATGCTCACGTGTCACGTCATCACGCTGCGCAACAGGAACGCATAGACATCCAGTGCGCAGCTGCGCAAATGTCGTGACACACTAACCGGAAATCATATGCGTGTCATAGACTGTACGGCTCCACGATTCATGACACACCCTCACTAAACGACCTGTGCGTCCAGGAGGATGTTACACAACGATCAGGACAGAAAGATTAGGAGTAATAAAAAACAAAGCTAAGCAATATAAAAAATACTACAAAAATCCCTCAAGGAATACACAAAACCACCCCATTAGAGAAGGGGGAGAGAATGTAATTAAAAAATAGACCATATGGATCGATCTCACATACAGTATACCATACAGTATGAAATACAATAAAACAGATGTATACATTTCATTATAATGGAACTAATACCGATCTGTGGTGTGAAAAAAATGATCACTAGTGGCAAACAACAAAGTTGTAAAATCAAGATAACGAGATATTAATAAGTCACTAAATAAATGTCAATACCACGTCCCATTCAATCAATGTGTTCAAGACTTTGGTTCTAAATGATTTAGAAGCTCTCCCCGTTAAAAAAGTACATCAGGATCCAGCCATTTCCTTGGGATTAAAATCCCTCTGTGAAAAGAAAAACCTTATTGTCCGCCCTGCGGACAAGGGAGGGGGGATCGTTGTACTCGATCGGGATGACTATAACAGGGAGATGCTGAGACTTTTGGATGATCGCTCCACATATATCATTTTAAGTGGAGATCCTACTACGAAATACAAGAAAGCTTTGACTGAGGTGATTGAGGAAGGCTTTTCTTTGAGTGTTCTTAATAGGAAAGAGAAGGATTTCCTTGTCCCAATGGCCCCTAGGATTCCCATCATCTATTATCTTCCAAAGGTCCACAAATGTCTTACCAATCCTCCAGGCCGCCCTATTGTGAGTGGCATAGATTCCGTGACCTCGAGGATTGGTAGGTACATTGATTTCTACTTACAGCCATTGGTCAGACTCGTTCCTTCGTATCTTAAGGATACGAGAGATGCCATTCGGCTGATAGAGTCTGTTGAGTACCAGGAGGGCCTTATTATGGTCACAGCGGATGTTTCCGCTTTGTACACTTGTATTTCCCATCAATTGGGCCTTGCCGCAGTAGAATTCTATCTATCCCGGCATCCATCCCTCTCTTTGATTCAGAGAAACTTTATTTTAGACCTATTAAAATTTGCCACGGAGCACAATTACTTTTGGTTTCAGGGCATTTTTTATTCCCAGGTCAAGGGAGTGGCCATGGGGGCTAAGTATGCCCCCAGTGTGGCCAATCTCTTAATGGCCCAGTGGGAGGAGGACGTCGTCCATGCCCTCGGACGACCTGAACTGGTCCTTTGGGCCAGGTACATAGACGACGTCCTCCTCTTATGGAAGGGTGACATGTCTTCTTTGGAAGATTTTATGACCACCCTCAATCGCAATGACCGTGGGATAGTTCTCAGTTATGAGGCTAGTCCCACTAATGTGCATTTTTTGGACCTGGAGATCGAGGCCACCGGTCGAGGTTTTGAATTCAAGACCTATTTCAAACCTACCGACAGGAATGGTTACATTCCTGTCGGTAGCTGTCACCATGAACGCTGGCTCAAATCCGTTCCTCGAGGACAATTCCTCCGACTTCGGAGGAATTGCACGAAAGACTCTGTCTTTCTCCAACAATGTCAGGTCCTCAAGCAAAGGTTCGTTGAAAAGGGATATTGTTCTGGGACCCTTGACGCTGACATTGAGTCCGTGTCACGGGTTAATAGAAATACTCTATTGGTCGACAATCCTAAGCCCCCTGTAGACAACAAATTTAGGTGGTCCTTTTTCACCTCCTTTTCGACTCAACACAAGGAGGTTAAGAAAATTTTGGCCAGACATTGGAAGGTCTTGCGGAGTGACCGTGTTTTGGGACCTTCTCTCCCCGAACAGGCGGGCATCATTTTCAGGGGTGCCCGTTCCGTTCGAGGCGACATCGCTCCCAATGTCGTAGATCCTCCCAAAGTTGTTTAATTTTTCCAACAATGTAAGGGTTACTTTCCTTGTAGGAAATGTAATGTCTGCCTACATAATACATTGGGCAGACGAATGACAGACAGCTTTTCCTCCACAGTCACCTCACGTAACCATATTATGAAACACTTCACAACATGTGCCACTAGATTCATTGTGTATCTGATTACTTGCCCTTGCAAGTTACAGTACGTCGGACGCACCATTCGTACGTTCTCAATACGAGTTAACGAGCACCTGGCCAAAATTAAGAAGGGGTGCACCAAACATAGTGTTCCCCACCATTATCGTGAACACCACAATAGAGACCCTACAGGGACCCAGTTCCAAGTGATTGACAAATTTGTCCCTCACTGGCGGGGTGATTCATGCATACGAGGGGTCTCTAGATTGGAGACCTATTGGATTTATGAGTTGAAGTGCTACTCACCCTTTGGTATGAACGTTGAGTGGGACATCAGCTGTTTTATTAACCGGGGGTGAGTGGCACTTCACTCATGTTAGGTTTGTTTGGGTACATTTATTTAGTGACTTATTAATATCTCGTTATCTTGATTTTACAACTTTGTTGTTTGCCACTAGTGATCATTCTTTTCACACCACAGATCGGTATTAGTTCCATTATAATGAAATTTATACATCTGTTTTATTGTATTTCATACTGTATGGTATACTGTATGTGAGATCGATCCATATGGTCTATTTTTTAATAACATTCTCTCCCCCTTCTCTAATGGGGTGGTTTTGTGTATTCCTTGAGGGATTTTTGTAGTATTTTTTATATTGCTTAACTTCGTTTTTTATTACTCCTAATCTTTCTGTCCTGATCGTTGTGTAACATCCTCCTGGACGCACAGGTCGTTTAGTGAGGGTGTGTCATGAATCGTGGAGCCGTACAGTCTATGACACGCATGTGATTTCCGGTTAGTGTGTCACGACATTTGCGCAGCTGCGCACTGGATGTCTATGCGTTCCTGTTGCGCAGCGTGATGACGTGACACGTGAGCATACGATCTGTGCAAATATACATCAAAAGATGCTCACCGGAGCGCAGATTGATTCCCCTTGGCTTTGTCACGTGGTTCGCGCGTCTGGAATTATGTTCCAGTGGCGTCGAGCGTGGTGACGTGACACTACCGGGGGGTTTCCGTCATTGCGCAGTGATGCGTTCCAACCATCCAGGATGCGTTCCAGTTATACAGGACGTGATGTTGTGTTTACATCCTCATAGGATGTGATGTCACGCTTTTAGCCACACCGGATAGGATGTTGCTTGCGCCCTCTATGCCTCTTTGGTTTTATCGGTCCATTAGTACACATGTTGGCCGTGCCCCTATATGTTTTTTGGGTTGTTTTGACGCCGAGTGCTGTGGTGGGCTTCTCGGGCGATCACATGTTCCACCCTTATACTTTGAAGTGGAGTTGTGTATACGATCCAGTGGGGGCATTGATATGTACATATTGTTTATATTTTTATGAGTTCAACCTATCCAATTTGGACTTTTCATGACAGCACTCGTGATTGGTTGTTAGTTTTGGCGGGAATTTGGTCACCGCCGCTGATTGGCTCACATAGTTTGGACACCTGACTGGTCCATTTTTGGGGGGATGCCATTCCAGATTCAGTGTCACTGCTTGGCGCATTGATTTATTGATCATACGATTTATCTCACATGCACGATTCATTCTGATTGTGTATTTGGAATTGTGTTCCTTATGATTGTTCTATATTTTATGTACATTATGTTTGGACTATGTGGGCACCCATTTCCCCCTAGCCCACTTGGTTCAGGCTGGAGGTGTGGACTTCCTGTTCCGGACCAGGTGGGTGGGGCTGTGGTAGTCTTCAGTCCATAAATTGTTTCTGGCAATGTGGGGAGGTTAGAGATACGCCCCAGTAGAAGACCGATAGTGTCGAAACGCGTCGGGCCAGCTGTCTCATACTTTCCACATTGCTGACCTATTTCCTTTATTCATCTCGAGATTTTTATTTTGTTTAATTTGTCACATACCAATGTGAATAAATTTTATCAATAATTTTTGACCTGCACCATTTGGAGTTGCTTCCATTTTTTCCCCTCCTTTTCCCTTGGTTTGTGTGATCATTCCTCTTGGGATCATCCGGTTGATTGGAGGTTCACTGGTTGCTGTGCATGCTGCTTGGTTCCTGACTGCCGTGGTTCCCATCTGCCTCATCTGGTACCCACTGATGCAAGAGTTCCAGCATTTAAGCCTGCTTGATACAAATACCGTACGGTAGCTGTATCCAACATCTATGGTAAGAGTATTCAATCTTTTCCTTATCATCAGACAAGCCGGTCCATATTCGTGCTGTTCCAGCCTCCCCTGCTCCTGAGTTCTTTCGAGGGATTTATCTGGGGTTATCAGTGTCTACACGATACGGACTTTATATACATTTTATTATTTTTTGGATTGGCATTTACTAATTATTTAGTGTATGTCATCACTTTATGGGCATTCACCATTAATATCATTTTTATGTTTTATGATTGGTAATGCTCACGTTCACTGTGGGTATTCTATTATATACATTCCTTCTTTATTCACTTCTCACAAAGTGCATATGTTTTAGCGCTACATTTTTTATCCACAATAATCAACAAGATAAGATTAAAACAATCGTAGAGAGATAAGGGCATATTTTAACAATGGATCCATCCTCTGGACAATTTGTCCCTGCGACACCTCTTTTTAGTTTTAAAAGAGCTACATCTGTGAAAGATAGGGTTGTTAACAGTGAATTTAAAGGAGAAATAGGTAAAAAACATTGTAAATATAATGGAACCTACATGTGTGGGACTTGTAACTACTGCAAATTTATGCTCATTCAAAAAAATCCTATTTTTCCAAATGGCCAAATCGTTTATCCTAAACACTTTGTTAATTGCAAAACAATTGCAGTGATATGTATGTTGCAATGTAGCTGTGGTTGTTTTTATATCAGAAAAACTAAATTGGAATTTTGGAGGAGGGCCTACAGGCACATAAGAAGTATGCAGGTATGCAACCCATATCTCCCTCAGGAAAGTCATGTGAAATTAGTACATGGCGGCACTTTTCCAAATATCAAATTTTTGATCTTGAATCATATACACCCCAGCCCCAGGGAAGGGGACTGGAATAAAGTCCTTCTCCAAATGGAGCTGTGGCGGATCCATAAGCTGAAAGCCACACAGTTACCAGGGCTAAATGAAGCCATCGGTTTTAAACCATTCCTTGAAAGTTTTTCATCTGGAGGAATGGAAAAATAAACTGTATATATCGTCAACCTAGGACTTATATTTTCACTAAATTCTTCTTTTTTGTTTGGGATACAGTGTAGGTTTAGATATAATCTGCAGTTGCTATGGTTCCCCTCTTCTTTTCCCTTTCCATCTGTTTATCTGTATTGTATTCTGTACTTTCCAATTTTGATATATTGTAATATAACAATATCTTCCTGTTTAACAAAAGTATTATTGCTGTTTAAAATATACATGTGCTGCTGCTGCTTGTCTAGATCCTAATATCAAAATATCTATGCATTTGCCTTTTATGTAATATGTATATTCTACAATTGTAATTGTTGTTTTGGTATGTTTTGCTTTTGTTTTGCCCTCTGCAGTCCTATTATTCGCCCCCTTATCCCTCAGGGCGCCCGGCACACTAAGCTGCCCGAGCTGTTCAGCCCACTGCGGCTATTGTGAGGTTACAGACGTCTTTTCCAGCTTCGTCTGGCCTCCATTTTGCTACTCTGGCAGACATGCGCAATCCGCCGGTGAAGCTGTTTGTGACGGTGGGTGGTGTGCGCCTGACGTCCTTCCGACATGCTGCCTCTTTGCTCGTGCACACTGGGGACGAGGCGGCGCCCATGCGGCCCAGGGGGCCATCACGGAGAGACCTGCTTCCTCCTCCTCTCTCCAAGAACACCAGCTGTTGCAATCACTTGTGCCAGCTGATTGGAGAGGGTGGGGTATATAATACACAACTCCAAGCACATCCTGTATCCACCACACTTGGTTGCTAGATGTCAGGACGTGCTGTTGCTCACTTGGAGATCTTGCTCAAAGGTAGAAATGCTAACTTTTATCTATCTCTATGAAACCTTACTGGAACTATATAAAGAATTGCATGGCCATCTTTTCTGTTTCTGTTTTTTTAAATTGAATGAATATTAATTGTAGGACATGGTTAATCCATCCAGCCTTTATTTAAAAATGGGATAGTATATATTATTTACAATAGATCTTTGGATATATGGTTTACTACAATTACCATATGGAAATATATCCTCCGATAGTTTTTTCTTTTTTTATCCTATATGTGTTAAATTATTTCTAAAAACGGCCCTATAAATGATTAATTAATTTCCAATCTATTATACTTTTCTAGTTGAGATCAGCTCCTCTGTAATAGAGCCATTTTCCTGCTCTGGCTTCTAGTCATCTGCAATATTCAGGTACATATAAATAACACTTACAATGGACATCATCACTGAAGGATATATTTACTAATAATAACATATAACACAATTTCTTCATTTTCTAATATACCCCACAATTATCTATACCTTTTATTGCAGGATCTCTCTATTTTCCTCTGGCCACCTCCCCTCTGTGGGGTTTAGAAAGGGCAGAGAATTGTCTCTCTGGGATAAACATACTATGCAGTTCTAATACTTCCTGTGATGGTTGTGACATTGAAGCAGGAAATCAGCAAGCACAGTCCATTTTGATGTCTTTCTTTTTCTTGTTTTAAATGTAATATGATGGAATGTTAATCTACTAAGTCACCCAAAAGTATGTGTAAGTCTATCTGCAAACTAATCCTATAATTACTACTTACAATGTACGTTTTATATTGTTAGATACTTACTGTTTTTTTAAATTATATTATAGATATATTTTTCTTTTCAAAATACACCCCTGAAGAAGGAGCTATGACAAGGGGTTAATGTCAGCAAGTGTACTCCAAGCTCAGATCCTGATTGGCAGACCCAATGGTTCAATGTGCAGGGAGAAAAATAGAGGTAGAGAGACACCGCTCTCTAAGGTGCACTTAGTGGCTGTATTCAGGATATCAGACTCTCTGTTATCCAGGAGGTGTATTGTAGATCGAACCTCTAAACGGCCTCGGTCAAGCTGGCTGATCAGGCTGACTGGAACCTGCTGGAGGGCACTCTGGATGGAGCGCACTGAATCCGGAAGTCGGGAGACAGGGTCAGGGCCAGAAACGAGGAGTACCAGGAAGCTAGGCAGATCGCAAGCTCAAAGTATTGAACCATTGGGTCTGCCAATCAGGATCGGAGCTTGGAGCACACTTGCTGACATTAACCCCTTGTCATCTGGAAGTCATGGTGGTATCGTATATACAAATTTTCGGATCACTTCAACCATGAATATGAGTTGTGCTTAAGAAGTCTAATCATTTTATCATCTAATTTTTTCATTGACAGTTGTTTTTAATTTGAAATCCCAGCATGCATCCAATAAATTAACTTTATTGATTATACCATCAGCAATAGTTCTTTACTACTGGTCCCATTGAGTGCTGCATTTTTGTTTATTTTAGCATCAATAAACAGGCCTGCAGCCCCAGAATTGTTTAGAGCCTGTATCTCGATGGACGACTCAGCCCAAGAAAGGGTAACCGAAACCAGGGGCTTATCCTTCTAAATAAGTATGGACAAAACAACGCCACCTAAGGTCTGTCCATGACAGGACATCAAGGTTCGGGTGTTCCCTGGATGGGTAGGGCAAGACTTCAAAAAGTGACCTGCCTGGCCACAATAAAGGCACAATCTCTTCCTCCTCCTAAGGGTTCTCTCATCTGCAAAGAGACATGTAAAGCCTGAGTGCATGGGTTCATCTTCACAAACCGACTTGGTACCAGGAGGCATGGGAGGTGAGAGAGGCAAGGGTGGGACTGCAAAGTTCGGAGACAAATGTACAGGAGGCTTCCACAAGCGCTCCTTAAAAGGAAGTCTTTCACTGAGTCTGGAGCCAATGAGGAAGGCAAAGTGATCAACTTCTCCAGCTCAGTGGGTATATCTCGGGCGGCTATCTAATCCTTGATGGTATCCGGGGGACCATGAAAAAAGCAGCCATGAGGGCCTCATTGTTCCAAGTAACCTCTGCTGCCAGAGTACGGAATTCAATTGGGTAATCGGCAACAGTTCTCGTACTCTGTTTGATGGACATGAGGCACTTGGCAGCAGAAGCGGAGCATGCAGGAACCTCAAATACCCTTTTAATAGAAGCCGCAAACTCTGGGTAACTCAAGACAACAATTTTTGCATCACTCATAGAGGGTTTGCCCATGCCAAGGTTCTCTCAGAAAGCAAAGATATCATAAAAACCTACTTTGCTTCTGTCCATGGCAGCATCTCAAAGTATATCTCAACCTGGTTGCCCTCTGCATTGGACTGGATCGCCCCCAAATTGCTAGGGAAGTGCTGGGGAACTGGAGCGGAACCAGACATACCTCTTATAGAGGTAATACTCGAGGCGGATGCCTGCACAGAAACTGGAGCAGCAGCAGGGACGGCCTGCAACACAGGATGTACCGGAGCAGCCACATTGGGAGATTCCAGGGGAGCTATGCAACTCAGGAGCATTTGTAACGCCATGGCAAACTGATCCATGCGGTGATCCTGCTCATCCAATCTTGAAAAAATATTACCAACAAGTGGATTGACTGCATATTATAAATTCATGGCCTTCACCTACTGTCAGAAACCATCAATCAGACTGAGACAGAAGTACAGTTAAGTCACACTTGTTTAATAATAATAATAAAAAAAGGTAAACAGAGTAAACGTAGTCAAAACATAGCCAGAGTTCAGGAATCGGAACGGATAGTCAGACAAGCCAAAACGTCAGGGAGCCAGAGATGAGCGTAGTAGAACAGCAAGCAGGATCTGGAGCTAGAAGGAATGTCAGCCAAGCAAGTCTTTAACAACAGTCTTACATAGTACCCCTACTCATTCACCAAAACTTGTCAAAAAGTGGTAAAAACACAAAGACAATTCCTTTCTTAAAAAATAAAAATAAAATAACAGTGTCCCCCCATGTAAATCCATTGTCAATCACGCCACCTGCCCGACCGCCTGCCGCACACAAAAAAAAAAAAAAAAGGTCCTCCCACGGTGACTGGTGGCACCGCCCCCTTGTGACGTCACTGAACCAGCATTCACCAGTTCGTGAGGTCACAATGGGGGTGGTGCCACCAGGTGAAGTCACTGGGTGGCCATGCCCTTATCTATATAAGAACTGCCAAATGGGGGAGAAGGCAGTCGGTGGTCAGCCGTCAATGAGTGCACAGCTTTTTTTTTCTTTTTTGTGTGCAGCTGGTGGCATGATTGACAATGGATTTACATCAGGGGCACTGTTTTTTTTTTTTTAAGAAAGGAATTGTCAAAAACTGTGTGTGTGTATTTTTATTACTTTTTGACACTTTTTTTATTCACATAGAGGGGCCGGGATTCCGGTAAGCCCCCCTGCTCCAAAGCCCCCCAATGCCCCATGTTGAGGGCATGTGACCTGGTATGCTCGCTCGCCCCCCCCCCCTTTTCCTGACATGCCAGGCTATGTGCTTGGATAAGGGTTTGGTATGGTTTCTGGGGGAGACCCCACACCGTTTTTTTTTTCTTAATTTTTTTCAATAGTCGGATGCCGGCATTTGCAACCACGAGTTAATTTAAATGTGATTTGACTCATTTTTATTCTTTAGAATTGTAATTTTTGCTGCAGGCACTTTACAGGCAGACTAATGCCATTGTTTTCAAGTCCACCGGACAATCCCCTCGTGTGTGGGTGTCGGCGGACTTTTTGGCGCCAAAAGTCCGGCGGACTAGGCAAAAGTCCGGCGGACTAGGTTTTAAGTTTTGTTTTAAAATTATCCGCTGACTTGGCAGTCCGGCGGACAATCCCGCCGTTAGTAGGCTAGTCTGCCGGACTTTTGAAATGAACGGACTTGCCGCTCATCGGAAAGTCCGTTCATTTAGCACGTGACTTCAGGTTACGTAGCTAGCGTAGGCAATGAATGCCGCCGCGCTAGCTCCGTCACCTGGCATGGATTTAAAGGGACTCCCCACGCTGAAAAACGGCGTGGGGGTCCCCCCCCAAATCCATCTCAGACCCTTATCCGAGCAGCCCGGCAGGCCAGGAAAGGGGTCATTGGGCCCGCCGCGGTCGTCTGGGGGTCTCGATCCGCCTTCGGGGGTCTTCCGGGGTCTCTTCTGTTCTTGCCGCAGTCGTCATTTTCCGCGCCGCCGGCGCCTTCTTCTTCTTCTTCTTCCGATGTTGACTCGTCGCTCGCTCTGGCCGGAATGCCAGAGCCGTGCTGTGCTGGGACTTATATAGGGACAAGGGGACAGGGTCACATGCTCATGTCATGGTGACCCCGCCCCCTTGTGATGTCACAGTCCCGCTGGGACTGTGACATCACAGGGGGGCGGGGTCACCATGTGACATGAGCATGTGACCCTGTCCCCTTGTCCCTATATAAGTCCCAGCACAGCGTGGCTCTGGCATTCCGGCCAGAGTGAGCGACGAGTCAACATCGGAAGAAGAAGAAGGCGCCGGCGGCGCGGAAAACGACGACCGCGGCAAGAACAGAAGAGACTCCGGAAGACCCCCGAAGGCGGATCGAGACCCCCAAGAGCTAGGTAAATGGCGGAGGAGTCCGGCGAGAAGACCCCCAAGACGGAAGAAGACCCCCGGAGCAGTGCAATAAAATATATTTTTCAAAATTGTGTGGTTTTTTTACTTTATTTTACACCTTAGGTGAATGGGTAGGGGTACATCGTACCCCATACTCATTCACATAGGGTGGGGGGCCGGGATCTGGGGGCCCCCTTAAAAAGGGGGCCCCAGATTCCGATAAGCCCCCCGCCCGCAGACCCCGACAACCAATGGCCAGGGTTGTGGGGGGGCGGGGACACGGGGGGGGGGGCCCCCCCCCTTTCCCCAGGGCACCCCCCATGTTGAGGGCACGCGGCCTGGTATGGCTCAGGGGGGCGCTCGCTCGTCCCCACCCCTTTCCTGGCCTGCCGGGCTGCTCGGATAAGGGTCTGAGATGGATTTGGGGGGGACCCCCACGCCGTTTTTCGGCGTGGGGAGTCCCTTTAAATCCATGCAGGTGACGGAGCTAGCGCGGCGGCATTCATTGCCTACGCTAGCTACGTATACCTGAAGTCACGTGCTAAATGAACGGAAGCGGCAAGTCCGTTCATTTCAAAAGTCCGGCGGACTTTGTCCAGCGGAGAAGTCCGGGCGTGTGTGGGCAAGTCACACGCTCGGAAGTCTGGGCGTGTGTGGGGAAGTCCCGCCGGACTAGGTCAGGCGGACAAAGTCCAAACGTGTGTACGGGGCATAAGAGGACCCCCAGGCACTATATTTAAAGGATTTTTTCATTTTTATTGTTGCACTTCAAGCATCATTTACCACTTCAAAACCAGGCACTTGCGCCTCTTCTTGCCCAGGACAATTTTCAGCTTTTGGCGCTGTCGCTCTATTGCCCCGAACACACGATCGGATTTTCCGACAACAAATGTTAGATGTGAGCTTGTTGTCAGAAAGTCCGACCAAGTGTATGCTCCATCGAACATCTGCTGTCAGAATTTCCACCCACAAATGTTTAAGAGCAGGTTCTCAAATTTTCCGCCAACAAAACTTGTTGTCGGAATTTCCGATCGTGTGTACACAAGTCCACGCATGCTCAGAATAAAGCAGAAGGAGCTGGCTATTGAACTTCCTTTTTCTTGGCTTGTGGTACGTCTTGTATGTCACCATGTACTCACGCTCGGAATTTTGGGCCAACATTTGTGTGACCGCGTGTATGCAAGACAAGTTTGAGCCAACATCCTTTGGAAAAAAATCCACGGTTTTGTTGTTGGAAAATCTGATCATGTGTACGGGGCTTTTGAATGACAATTGCGCGGTCATGCAACACTACCCAAACGAAATTTTTATAATTTTCTTCCCACAAATGGAGTTTTCTTTTGGTGGTATTTGATCACCACTGGGGTTTTTATTTTTTGCTAAACAAACTAAAAAAGACCGACATTTTTGAAAAAAAAAAACTGATGGGCACTGACAGGCGGCACTGATAGGCAGCACTGAAGGGCACTAATAGGTGGCACTAATGGGCACTGATAGATGTCACTGGATAGGCAGCACTGATGAGGGGCTACTGACAGGCATTACTGAGTGGCATCTGAAGGGCACTTTCAGGCATTACTGATAGGGCACTGATTGGCACATTTATAGGCACATTTATGGGCACATTTATGGGCACTGACAGGCACTCTTTATGGGGCACAGGCTGGCAGCTGACGGGCAGTGATTTGCAGCTGATGGGGACATCTGATGGGGCTGTGCTGATAAACAATGTGCTGATTATGAGCACAGACCCCCCTCTGACAGGGAGAGCCGCCGATCGGCTCTCCCTGTCAGCGTGAACCGAGGAAAGCCGTTTACCGGCACTTCCTGGTTCATGCTATGATCAGCTGTGATTGGTCACAGCTGATCACATGGTAAGAAGCCTCCGTCAGAGGTTCCATACCAGGATCGGAGTTGTGGTGTGTCACGAGCTGGCTTATTATCCTGATCACGTCATATGATGTCCGATCAGTATAACTAAACCACTTTGCCGACGTCACATTGCTATATGGTGGGAGGCAAGTAATTAAAATCACTGCTCCTGAAGAAAACAATTGTTTTTAAAAACTTTTTTTACATTGATACATGTCCCCCAGGCCAATACCCAGACCCTCACACCCCTTTTATGGTCAATTACTTGCATATAAACGTTCAAAATGGGCACTTTTGATTTTTCCTGTCTGGCTCCCATAGACTTCAATTGGGTTCACCCTTTGGGTTAGAACATTTTTCCCCTGTTCGGGAGCTTTGTTGTGAACCAAACAGGGGGTTGTTTGGACCATCTCTAACACACACAAAGAAATGCTTAAGCACACTTCTCTACATAAACAAAAATGGCACAAACTTGCTGGGTATCGCAGCGCACACCGAGGAAAAACATTTTAAAGCTATTATTCAGGCTTTGATAACATCTTTGCAGTGTGTGAACATACAGCTTAACATGTGTTACTTTGTTGAATAACATTAATTTGGCTCCCTAGGTCCTTTCACACATATGGACCGTTCATTTCTTCAGTTCAGTTCATCTGTTTTTCATCAGTTCAGTTCATCTGTTTTTTTATCAGTTCATCCATTTTTCATCAGTTCAGTTCATCAGTTTTTCGTCAGTTTTTTCTTACATCCATTTGTCAGTTTACATCCGTTTTACATCTGAAAAATAGGGCTTTCATCCGTTCAAAAAAATTAATGTTGACGGAAGCGGATGAAAACGGATGAAAATAGATAGATGAACATCCGTTGTCATATGTTTTTTCATTGGAATGCATTGATGTTCATTTTTTCATCCGTGAACGGAAGGATGAACAAAAAAAACGAACGGTCCGTATGTGTGAAAGGGGCCTAAAGCACATTAAAAAAGTGCATGAAAGTCAGGGCACTACAACGCGCGGTAATGTATTACATGCATATAGTGTACTGAACTCACGTGCCTTAGCAAGGGGTATTGGGGTGTCATTAAGAGTTAATGGCATTGCAGCATCTTAACACGCAACATGCACATTACAGTAACACGTGGTAAAACTCATGATACTCCACAGTGTACAGTTGTGAACGCAGCCTAAAGCCCCATACACACGCTCGGATTATCCGAGGACCAGGTCCGTCGGATCATGTCCGTCGTACTTTGTCCGATGTTGGTTTTGTGTACACACGGTCGGAAAAAGTTGTCGGAAAATCCGATCATTCTGAACGTGGTGACGTTTGTTGCCTACGACGGGACTACGTAGAGGCTAGTAGCCAATAGCTTTGGTCTTGTAATGTGATCTGAGCATGCGTAGCACTTTGTCCGTCGGAATTCGATACACACGATCGGAATTGGTGTGATCGGACTTTGTTGTCGAAAAATCTATCCAGCAGGAGATAGAACTTTGTCCGTCGGACAATCCGATGGAAACTGTCCGATGGTGCCTACACACGGTCGGAATTTCCGACAACATTGTCCGATAGGACAGAATCCATCGGAAAATCCGACCGTGTGTATGGGGCTTTATGAGTAACCCAAAACTGAGCTGTAAAAGCTTTAGTGTCCACTGTGGAGATTTTTGAGTATAATAGTTTGTTGCTGTGTTGCTGGCACATGCAGTTTTGGGTCATGAAATATTTGGTATCTATTGACCCAACTCAGTCTCATCTTTTATATTATTCATAAAATGTGGATATTGTATTGTGTATCTTTACTGAAAATATAGGTCTGTAATCTTTACTGAAAATATAGGTCTGTAATCTTTACTGAAAATATAGGTTTGATAAACAGGTGTCCAATTCATTTTCTATTTTGTTATGTGTATTAAATTGTTAACGGGGTGCCCCACTTAGAGCAGAACTTCCCAAACTTTCACAATACAGAAAAAATTTTTTTTTCTGTATGAGCAGTGTTGTATACACAGGTCAGCCTGGGTGAGGGGTACTCTTAAGCTGGAGAGTCTCTCTGCTCTTTATCAGAGGTAAGCTCCAAGGCCCTATTTTTCTTTGCAATGAAAAAGCAGGATATACTAATATGAAGCCAAGTGTAACTGCTATATTTACTCATATGCCATTATATCAGTATGAAGCCAGTTTAACTACTATACTTACTCACATGC
Source organism: Lithobates sylvaticus (assembly GCA_028564925.1). Taxonomy (NCBI): domain Eukaryota; kingdom Metazoa; phylum Chordata; class Amphibia; order Anura; family Ranidae; genus Lithobates; species Lithobates sylvaticus. Next base: position 282,114,658 of record CM053030.1, read on the forward strand.
CATTGCCTTTTAGTACCACCCATATTATTATATTCTAGGTAGTACCATAAATGTATTGTTGTTTGGCCTATTGATTCAATATTGTGCTAACAGAATCCTTTGATAGCAATATTATTACAGACCCTAAGGGATCGATTTACTAAAACTGGAGAGCTTAAAACCTGGTGTGCCAGAGCTGCACCAGATTTTGCACTGCAGTTTTAATAAATCAACCCATGTGAGTTTATTTGTGCTCCATGTTGTAATGCATACAAGATGATATGTCACCTAAGGTCTGGTTGTTGTAAGTGATCTGCGTTATGTTTTGGCATTATCCATAACCATTGTATCCTGATTATTATAGATCTACACTGAGCCCTGGTTTGTCATGTTTGAATTGTGATGTGTAATCCTTATAGTGGTTATAGGCTGGCCACAAAGGGGTGTGCGCGCAGCCTATTACATTAGGGTGTGCACCTCAAAGCTCAAACACATGCATGTGGTTATATATATATATATATATATATATATATATATATATATATATAGATATATATATATATATATCTATATATAAAAGATAAAAATGGACGGTGTCAGTAGAGCAGTGGATGTTTCAGTAGGGCAGAGGTTGTTGTCTGCTGGACAGTGGATGGTGTCAGTCAGTAGAGCACAGGACAGTGTGAGCAGGGCAGAGTAGAGTGTCAGTAGGGCAGAAATTTGTGTCAGTTGGGAGGTGGACAATGTCAGTAGTTTTTTTATTTTTATTAATTTTGTTTTTAATTCTTTTTTACAATATTATTTTTTATTATTTTTTTACAGTTTTTTTAGGAGCAGTCTCGGCGGCTTTGGTGAAATACCAGGGGTCTAAACAGACCACTCATGTCTCATTTTTGAGAAAGAGAAAGCGACTGAGGACAGAGATCCCCCAGTCCTATCCTAAAACATCCCTCTGTGTGCTCCCAGTAGCAGTTGGCAGGAGGGGAGAGGAGGGAAGCCGGAAATGATGCAGGCACACAGGGGGATGTTTTAGGATGGAGAGCAGAGAAGGAGACATAGGGGGAGGGCAGACAGCAGGGGGAATCTGTGCTGCATGGTGTGCCCAGGCACACCCCATGTGCACGCCTCTACCTGATGGTACTATATGAGGATGCTGAAATCTAAGTATTTGTAAGGTACCTGATGTAAGGTTAGTCCAAATTGGAGCTTTGGCTGAGGCTTGAGGCGTAAGCGTAGTCAGGCAGGCGGGGTGAGTAGCAAGTTGTGACAGCAAGGTACAAAATCAGAATCCAAAGGCCTGGTCGAAGACAGGTGGGAGTCATACACAGACTGGTAGAGGAATGCAAAATTGTCTGACAAAAGAGTGGTCCAGGAATCAGGCAGTCCAAAAATCAAGTTCATCAGTTTAGCAAGTCAGCATACACCCAGAAAACAAATGCAACAAACAAACACAGAGCACAGGAAGTCACACAATTTACAAACTGAGCTGAAAGGTAGGTGGAGCTAGAGAGTCACAGGAGCAGAAGAGGATTCCCCAGTGGCAGAGTGAGCTACAGTACAGAAATGTTCGATCCCACACAGGCACAGCTTTTACATGTGATTTTAATATTGATACTGTTCAGAGATTGTGTGTGGTCTCCTGTGTACCCTATTACATCCAGAGGATGGTGACACAAGAGGCAAAGGTCAGCAGAAGAAGAGGGATAGGTGATTCCAATACTGGTTTTAGGCCTTCCATAGGAAACCCCAAAAACGGGGCTTCTGCCTGGGATAGAGCTGCAACCAGAACTGACAAAATAAAAATAGCATTTTATTTAAAATCCCCTGCACAGGTTTGAATGAGACTCAGTGTGGCTTTAACAACCATTTTGATTTATATAACTGAAACAGGCAGCTGTTTGGAAATCCACAGACTGAAATAAATTTGATGTTTGATCAAGTAAACTAAAACAATGACCAAAGTGGTAAAATCAGGTGGAGAGAAATATCATTTGTGAAAGATGTGGATACAAATCTAAGTTCCTTACTGGAACACTACCTTCAGTGTTGCAGTTGATGTCTGGATATTTGAAATGACAACAATCACATTTCTGTTTGCATCAGTTTCAGTTTGCAGCAACATATGTTATTCGTGCGGCATGGCTTATGACAGGTCCCAGTAAATGCAATCTTTACCCTGAAAATGTACCCATATTACTTTCAGTCTTCACATATTTTTTTATTCAGAGCTGGCATGAAACAGGATTTCCAAAACATGGGGAGAATTACAAAGCCTGGAGAACATGCTGCAATTTCTAAAATTGAATATATTCCTATGCAGAGGGCACCCAATTATTAAACCTAGTGGAGGAAGATTTTTAATTTGTGCGAAAGATGCAACGCTTTTAGAAATTGGTGGACTAGTCAAACTACTTAACCACTTGACCTCTGGAAGATTTATCTCCCTTCATAACCAGGCCATTTTTGCCTTACTTTAACAGACAATTGTGCCGTCATGCAACCCTGTACATAAATAACATTTATGACATTTTTTCCCACAAATAGAGCTTTCTTTCGGTGGTATTTGATCACCACTGCGTTTTTTATTTTTTGCGCTATATAAAAATACAGACACAATTTTTTTTTTTCACTTTCAGCTATAAAGAATTTCCAATATATATATATATATATATATATATATATATATATATATATATATATATATATATATATATATATATATATATATATATATATATATATATATATATATATATATATATATATATTTATTTATTTATTTTTATTGAATTTCTTCATAAATTTAGGCCAATATAGATTCTGCTACATATTTTTGGTAAAAAAATCCCAATAAGTGTATATTGATTTTTCCCACTATAAGGATTACACATCACAATTCAAACATGACAAACCAGGGCTCAGTGTAGATCTATAATAATCAGGATTTTTTTCCCACAAATAGAGCTTTCTTTTGGTGGTATTTGATCACCACTGCATTTTTTATTTTTTGCGATAAATAAAAATACAGACATGCATTTTTTTTTTACTTTCTGCTATAAAGCATATCCAATATATATATATATATATATATATATATATATTTTTTTAAAATTGAATTTCTTCATAAATTTAGGCCAGTATGCATTCTGCTACATACAAGCATACCCCACTTGGGGTACACAATGGGGTTTATTTACTAAAGCTGGAAAGTGCAAAGTCAGGCTCACTTCTGCATAGAAACCAATGAGCTTGCAGGTTTTATTACCAAAGCTTAATTGAACAAGCTGGGGTTAGAAGCTCATTGGTTTCTATGCAGAGCCTGATTTTGCAATTTCCAACTTTAGTAAATAAACCCCATTGCGTACTTACTTAAAATTGGGGTATGCCTGTATTTTTGGTAAAAAAAATCCCAATAAGTGTATATTGATTGGTTTATGTGAAAGATAGAACGTCTACAAACTATGGTATAATATACTAAAAATTTTATTTATTTATTTATATTTTTTATCTAGTAAATGTAGCGATCAGCAACTTATAGTAGGACTTCAATATTGCTTTTTGGGAACCAGTGACACTAATACAGTGATCAGTGATAAAAATATGCACTATCACTGTACTAATGACACTGGCTGGGAAGGGGTTAAACACCTAAGGTGAGCAAAGGTTAAATGTGTGCCTAGCCAGTGTTTTGGTGTACTATGTGAGGTGCTTTCACTAAGGGAAGTAATGGATTTTAGTCCCTGCTTTGCGGGTAAAGAAAATGTATTACTTCCCCACTGACAAGACAGATCTCTGCCTTGTTTACACAGGCAGAGCCCTGTCCTGTGTGTCTTCCTGACCATTGGCGGTTGCCGGCGGTTGGGCAGCTCCCGCTAATCGGCATCTGCTGTGTAAAATGCGTAGTGTAGTATGTGATTTGGAGGAGATCCACCTTGCCACCGTATATGTAAGTTATAGGGAGAATTACAAAGCCTGGAGAACATGCTCCAGTTTCAAAAACCAAATATATTACTATGCAGAGGGCTCCCAATCAATAAACCTAGTGTAAGAAGATTGTTCATTTGTGCGAAAGATGCAACACTTTTAGAAATTGGTGACCTGATCAAACTACTTAATGTCGTACATGAGGCATGCTAATTATTTCAGTCAGGCTTAATGCTTTATTAATTGGCACACACTGTTCCATCATTATGTCTGTGCATACTGTATGTCCTGGTGCATGCACAAATGTTAATTCACCCGCTGTCTTGTCTATCCTTTTTAAACACATTAGGGTTGATTTATTAAAGGCAAATAGACTATGCACCTTGCAATTGCACTAATTTTCCTGTAATGTAAATATGGTAAAGCTTCACTTTCTAAAGAATACCCAGTCAGGTGCAAGGAAAATAAAAAAAAATGTATTTTTGATTGCACATGATTGGGTGATGGAAATCAGCAGAGCTTTGCCGCATTTACTAAGCTCTGGGGAAAGTGAGTGCAACTTCACTTGCAGAGTGCAACTGTACTTGCAAAGTTGCACAGTCTATTTGCCTTTAGTAAATCCACCCCAATGCAGCCTTCCAAATTCATTATCCAGTCATTAGTTTTATCCAGCTAATATTATCTAATATTGTTTTCAAAATCTTTCTGAATTGATTTGTTTTAAATACTTCTTACACAATGTTTTCTATTATATATGTATTAGCCATTTTTCTAGATGCATATGTTTGGTTCCTTACTTCATAACAGTGGGTAAGATAACATTTAAAAAAAGGATTCCACCCTTTATTGTTTTATTAAAAACTCACTATATGAGGAAGCTCTTCCTGCAGGGAGATGTTCACTACCTGGAGTCAGCATAACCATGCGAGACATAAGCCAATTATAGCAAGATAATGGAGGTCTGAAGAACACCACAAATGCCAGGACACAGAGAGAACTGGGAACTCAGACAATATTATGCACTACTAATATGAGCTCATAAGGTTCTAGTAGGTGAGGAACCTAATGGGGTTCACCGGAGAAGTATGGATATTGACTGGGAACAATTTGGCTTGTTTTTGAAATATTTAGTTTTAAATTCATTTTCATAAAACTATTATTGACAACTTGTGTTTCAGCTCACCAGAAGAAGTGGGGCCATCAATTAATGAAACATTCAGTTATCTCCATGAATGTCATTAAAATAATAAACTGAAATAACCACCACAGATTATGAGGATAAACAAATATGTGCACAAGGATTAGAAATATGTTAACAACAATTTAAATTTAAATTTTACCTTTGAAAATAGCAAGTAGCAAATGTTTAAAAGTAACAAGAAACTGATTTGAAAGGACCAGTTCTTCGGTACAATGCAGTTTATATGCAAAGCTTCAGATCGTAAGACACACTGATGGTGCAGTTACAGATTTCAAATCAGCATTAATAGAGTAACCTTAAAATTGAGAAACTATATGAAGTGAATAATTTTCACTTTTAGCATCACGTTTGAAGCTTACTGCTAAGGAAATTATATTCATTAGAGTGTGCTACAGAAAAAGAATAAGGACAGAAGAACATTTTTCTATAAGAGTAAATGGAACAGTCTGTTAGGTATCTCTATAGAAAATATACTTTAATAGAATATGATTTAGTGATTTTCCTCAGAATCAACCCTCAGGCATTTCATTAGTGTAAATTATTTAGTACTTTGTGTCAAACATTTCTGCTTATAGAGATTACTTTCAAATATATTTATACGTGCTTATTTTTAGATGATTCTACCTGTAAGAGATCTATTTGAATTTGTGCAGTTTTAAAGGAGATCTGCAGAGCTTTTTTCAAGTAAAGGAATAGCATACAGGAAGTAAGTTAAGTGCATGGCAATCACAAATTAAAGCAGATATACAGGGTATATAAAGAAGTGGTCATTTTTAGAAAATATACATTAAGAATATTGCTTGCTTATTTATTAGATGCCATTTAAAGCAAAGCTTAAAGTACTTTGTGAAAACATTTTAACTATAAAAGACCTAGCAGTTAAGAGTACCATTAAAATATCAATATTAAATATTGTATTGAATCCTTTGCTGACATATAATTGCTTATGCATTAGGAAAAAATTACCAATGATTCAAGGCAAAAGGGATGGGAACTAGAAATGATTTCAAGATTTGGTCCGAACACAAGTTGGGATCAAACTTTGGCTGTTCATCTGAACTCTGGGTCTTTTGCTACACATCATATATAGTAACCGTATATCTACTACTACTATATATGACAGCGTTCCTTCCTTCCTGCCAATGGTTATGAAGAAAGGAGCGAGTACCGACATCCGCAACATCCTTAGCAACCAACCACCTTATCTGGCCATGTGCACAAAGGTGCAGGGATTGAGTTGATGTTTGGTCAATGATATAACCTGGGAGACCTTGCTCCTTTGTTTACTTTTAGAGAATTGGAGTGAGAGACGGGTGCTGATTGTGTCTCTGGTCGGCAGGATTTTTTTTTCAGTAACATGAAACAGAAGTAAGTGGCTAAAACTATAATTTACCAGCAATTTAAACAGTATGTTTTTTAAATCTAAATCTCAGTTTTGCTGCAGTAAGCTGTAAACATCGTACAGATATGCCACTTTACAGGCTGGTTAAGGGCATGCCCCAAGCATGTTAATCAAAAAGAATAGTGATTTTTTCACTAAAGCATTATTAAAATCACTGCTCCCTGCCAAACAGTTTGATTTGTTTGAAAACCCCATGCCTATTAGCCTAGAAATAGACCATTACTGTTTTTTGAACATTCAGATCCCATTGACTTCAGTGTGGTTTGGATTTGGCACCTGAACTTCATTAAAGTTTGGCAAACCTGCCTTGAACTGAACCCAGGTGAGGTCAGGTCATTCCTAGGAAATTAGAATTCAGCTTAGTACTAAATTGCCCAATAGACAAGGAGACTTAGCTTTAGTTATGGACTGGTGTAGACATCAAAAACTAACTGAACTGTCCATCACCAAAATGTCATTGACAACATTTCTCTGGTTCAGTTGTAACAACCCATACAAACTCAACTCATACCTGACTATGGGCAATAGGTGAAATATCTGCCACAACTTCTTTCACATATAAAGAATCTCACCACCAACTACTTCCCTTTTTTTTAGATCTCACTTAAAATCCCAAATTTACTTCTTGCATGTAAGACTCCAAAGTTAACATCTTCTGTTTGCCATTTCACATACCCCCCTCAATCTCTTTTTTATGCTTTCTAAATTTCTTGTACGTTGCCTCCGATCTTCTGCCATCTTGCTCATTGCTTTTCTCTAGTTATTAATCTATTTTCTTAAAACAAACATTGTCCAGGATGTGCAATGTAAATTAACACTACTTTTAATACATTTTAATTTTACTACACTTTATCTAATATAAAAATTAAAAATAAATAGAACAGGTCCTGCTGGGAAAATCAAGAGCAACATGAGAGTGAATGGCAACAGCATTTGGTGAGCTTTATCCTTAAGGAGTGGAAGTGGCACACATCACTTTGGTGAAGGATTTTGTTGTATCAACAAGATTTTGTTTCACACAATTTTTTTGATCACTTTAAGTTGGACTGTATTATCATATTGATTGCATATGTTAGCATATATTTGTTAGATATGCATGTATGGGCCTTTTATGTTGATTGTATCACAATGTTAATATTTAGGAGATTTGTAGATTAATTAGTGCGCTGCTGTAGAATTATTTTTCTCTTTTTCACATTGACAGTTGTTTCACCTCATTTGCATAGTCTGTTAAGAAACCAGGCTCTGTCTGCCACAGGCACTGAGGCCACACTGTGCAAGGCAGTTCATTGCAGTTCCAACACATCTGGTGTAATGGGCTCTAAAGGAATCTTTTATTGACAGAATATGGAGGCTGCTGCTGGTGACAGCCTTCTGAAAATGCCATGTCATGTTGATCCAATGGCCTTAATAACTTTACGAGCTAGTCATATCAGGAATTCTGACTATGCTTTAACTTTATAATTTGCATGCTTGTTTTGGGTCAGTGACTTAGAAAGTATTTCTGCCAGAGGCTGCAAAGCAGCTATAATTCTCATACAGAGGTCACTGAGAAAGCCACCATGTTTTTCCCAGCATGGGTTATCTAGAATACTACAGTAGCGCTTGCAGCATTTATTTAATCCATGTCTGCATTCCAATTCATGCTTTCCAGTACATAAAATATATTGTGGCAAAGTAGGATAATACAAATACAGGGGGTCCCCGGGTTACAAACAAGATAGGGACTGTAGGTTTGTTCTTAAGTTGAATCTGTTTGTAAGTCGGAACAGGTATATTTTTTTAAGTGTAGCTCCAGCCAAAAAATTAATTTTTAAGCTTTTTGGAGAACATAGGGAAGGGTTATCACCCCTGTAACATTTGTTTTGCTGTCTGTGTCCCTGTTCAGAAGATTTCACCTCACCTTCTGTCCCAATAAAAATTGGATTTTGAAAATTTTGGGTTGTTAGGGAAACATGGACTGGTGATAAAGCATCAGTGGAGACACCTTTTTCCCATATTAACTCTTACAGGAATGAATTTCCCTTCCTAGGGGTAGATTTCCTCTCACTTCCTGTTGTCTCCCTCCGTTTGTAAGTAGGAGTCGTTTGTAAGTCGGATGTTCGTAAGTCGGGGACCCCCTGTAAAGGTTACCCATTTGAAATACCCTTTTCTGCATATAGTATATCCCAGGTTTATTACCATCAATAATGGGATGATCAATTAATAGAGATTTACCTGCCACATTGTAACATTTACATTTTTATTTCACTGTTCAGAGTACAAGTATAGGGTAGCCAGTCCCTCAATTCTTTTACATTTGTTTTTGATTGATTTGAGTGCAGAAGGCGTGTTATTTCTTTGGAAAGGCTCTACCATACTGGACCAAAACTTTAATATGTTATCCTAATAAAAACGTTATATAATTTTTACAAAATATTAAATGCATACCAACTTACTAATAGGTAGTGATCTGTGTGTAACAGATAACATTTGTGTAAACATTAACATTTGTACTAAATAGGTATAATAGCAGATAGTATTATTTTGAAATATCTAAGAACAAAATGTAATAAAAGACAACAATTTGCAGAGCAACTAGAATATAGTAAATCATTAACAGTGAACTATTCCATTAGTTATAGACTAAAAAAGTATTAAACTATAGGCTAGAAATGATGTAAGAAAAGCAAGTAACAGCTTTTTATAGTGATCAGGCATGTCATGCATTAAACACAACCACTTACTTATATCGTGCAGGCGTTCTTACTAATTTAGTGATTCACGAGCAGCAGACTTGGTAGATCATGGTGAACAGAAATACTTTACAGCATAAGTTCCTGCAGTATGCAGTTAGATGAGCCACATTACAGGATTCCCTTGTGGAAGCACTGAAGGGCACCCACCTGTTAATAAATGAACAACTATTTAGTATGTGTGGTGGCTGAAAAACACATTTATTATGTATTTTACACATATGTACAAGAATATTTGTTCATTTGTATAATTTTCATCTTAGCATTATAATTGTTAAAAAAAAAATGACATGTGGGTCTGGGTTACTTTTATTGTTATTTCAGGACTGATGTAACACTTGCTCCAAAACAGAAAAGGAGGGTTTTAGTGTTTTCCAGGTGGAGACACCAAGCAATTTAACAGAGTTTATCATTGCTAAACTTTCTTTAAGATACTAGCTGCCTGACACAGATATCCCAATAGTTTGAATCAATGATCCAAAAAAACAACTTGATCTGCATGATTACACCAGGTCAGTGATTCAGAAAGTATTAAGGTGGTTCAGCATAACCACCCAGCCAGGAGTAGCTCGCCAATGGTAGCCTTCAGTGTTTTCCCATGGGACAGGTTAAGGTTAACAATCTCCCTACCACTGTATTATAAACAAAATTGTTGGGAGGTGGATGCCTATTTCTGGAGTGCCGTTTATAAACATCACCCAAGAATAACACACAGGTGGCAAGTTTAACTGTTTTGTTGTGTATAGAAGACAAATCAGCATGACAATATAGACCTATTTTCACAATAGCTGCTGAACACCACGGGTCAAAATTCAGATCCCTGAGCAGAAAACATCTAAAAAACAGTGCAGCGCTAATAAAACACAGAAATAATAAAACAAAATGTCCATAAATCAGTTAAAAAAAATCCATGGTGTCTTCAGTGATGGACTATAAATATTGCATGCAGGTGACTTTGTGGGATAATACAACCTCCACCAATGATACAGATGGAAGCTCACCTCACTGAGTGGACCCTTTCATTACAGAGGGTCTAACACCCCGTGGGGTGTCAAATGGTGAATCCACAAGAATTTTCAATCAGCAATCTCCACTCCAATGCCACATGTATCATGAAAGTAAAAAGCACTTTGTGCTCTCTGCATGTATATACAATTTATTGAGAATAAAAAATGTAATAAAACTCACAAGCAAGGCACTTATAACCGAGTGCCCGATGTAACAGCATGTAAACAGACAAGTGATGGCTGCGGGTGACGTCACGTCTGTCCGTACGTGTTATGTCCCTATGGGTGGGACATCATCAGTGGATACGTAAATTACGTAACCACCCGACTTAAACAGAGTGAGGACACTTTGGTAACATCCAATCAGAGCGTAAAACACAGTGACGCCTCTTATAATGAAGCATGCCACTGTGTCACATGACTCAGCATCCCATCTACCCATTCAGCGTCACTCAGCTAAACCCAGCGAGAACACGTAATACGGAGATAAGTAGCCCATCGTCATGAAGCTCCGCACAGACACCGGGCGGATGCCCATTCGTAAGCAGAAAGTGTCCCCATATATAAAAATACAACATTAAATGCAGCCAGACAGGCAATAAGAATATCACGGAACATAATTAAACATAGCATGTATTAAATCACCTCATATCTTACAAGATAATATAATATGCACAACTATAACGTTGCAAATGACTATACAAAAAAAATTATGTTATATAAAAAATATTGTTATAAAAAATAATAGGAAAAAATATATATTTTCCTATCGCAGACTTATGATACTATATAACCCTGGTGGAAAACCAGAGTATATAAAAAACAGACGTCACTCGCAGCCACACAAATTAAAATATAAAACAATACAATCACCGATCAGTAATGAAACAATTTAAAACAAAATCGAAATTCGGTCCTCCAGGGGTTAATACCTTAGTCTCATATATCCAATAGGATTCCCTGCTACTCAACTGACAAATAAAATTGCCCCCCTCCAATGTTTGGTAAGTCATTCAATCCCCCAAAATTTTTAACTTTTTGGGCTTTGCTGATGGAACTGCTTAAAATGCCGGGATACATTGTGGGTAGTGAGACCTTTTTTAATATTGTTAATGTGTTCTGCCAGGTGTACGTGTAGGGGTCTCGAAGTTCTCCCTATATATTGTAACCCACACCGCACTCCATCATATACACTATTCCAATGGTGTCGCACGTAATCAGTTGTTTGATTTCATACTCTTTATTAGTGGCAGATGCTAAAAACTTTTTCCGTTTTTGATATTCCCCTTAGAATGCTTACAAGGAATGCATCGTCCACATGCATAACCCCCCCCCCCCCCCAAAAAAAAAAGAGAACAATCTGTTCTCAGTAGGAATAGGGGGATTAAGAATGCTAGGCGAAAGGCGATCCCTGAGTGACGGTGCTTTTTTGTAAATGAATTGAGGACGTGCGGATAAAACTGGGCCTAATATTTTATCTTGTTTGAAAATAGACCAATTCTTTAAGACAATTTTTTCGAATTTTTTATGTTGAGCTTTGAAGTCAAGAATCATCCTAAAATTATGATCATCATTTCCAGTTTCACGAGTGTGGCTAGAGACCAAGGTTGATCTATCCATCATTTTGACTCTATCTATTTCCTCTTTTAGACTGGATCTGTCATATCCTTTCTGCTCAAATCTGGAGACCAATACCTCAGACTGCGAAACAAAGTCATCCCCATGGGTGCAATTATGGCGTAGCCTAATAAATTGTCCCCTGGGGATATTGCCCAACCACGATCAATGGTGGCAACTCCCCAGGGGAATATAAGCATTGCGATCCATGGGTTTGAAATGATTGCACAGTCTGAATTGTTCTGAATCTCTATTGAGCTCAAGATCCAAAAAGACAATTCTATCATGATAAATATTCCAAGTTAATGAGATGTTTTTATCATTGATATTTAATAGACCAATGAAACTATCTAAGGCTGATCTTTCACCATCCCAGATCATGATCAAATCGTCAATAAATCTGAGATAGCAGACAAATTCTGGGGGGTGATGCTTAAAAATAGCCTCCTCCTCCCAGTGGGCCATGAAAAGATTGGCCACACTGGGAGCAAAACGGGCTTCCAACACCACAACTTTGGTCTGCAAATAAAATTCCCTATTATGGTATACCAAAAATAAATTTTATTAAGACAAAAATCAAGACTGCTCAACAAAAATTCCTGATGTCTTCCTGACATGGTAGAAAAAGAAAGTGCCCATTCTACTGCCAACATAGCATCACTGTGTCCTATACTGGTATATAATGATCTTACTTCCCCTGTGACCAAAATACTAGAAGAAGAACATGGCAATGTTTCCAAAATCTGTATAATATGTTTGGTGTCTTTTAAAAAAGCAGGGGATTTGAGCACCAAGTGCTGAAGAAAGGAATCAATATATTGTCCTAATAGGGCAGGAACAGAATCAATCCCGTTGACGATAGGCCTCCCAGGGGGGTTAGCACTGTCTTTATGAATTTTCGGGAGAAAATAAATAATAGGTGTTCTGCAAAATAAAGGGTCTAAGTAAGCTGCTTCTTTTTTTGGATAAAATCCTTTGATCCCTACCATCCTCAATGATCCAGTGTAGTTCATCCTTGAAGGATAGCATAGGATCTTTGTTCAGGACTCTATACGTTTCTCCATCACTCAATAAACGGTTAATTTCGGTTTGGTAATACTCTTTACTGAGAACAACCAAACCGCCACCCTTGTCAGCAGGGCATATGACGATCTCTTTGCGCTCTTCAAGAGACTCCATACCCCGTTTGACAAATAGGGGGTAGTTTATTTTCTTAATCTTCCATTCCTCCAAATCCTTTGTAACCATACTTTTAAACACTTCCGTACACTTATTTTCCACATTTAAGGGATTCAAAATCGACTTATTCCGCAAAGTGGAATGGTCACCTGTTGCGGATACTGAACTTTTGCCTGGATTTGATAGAAAATATTTTTTCATGTTAAGAGTTCTAATATATTTTTGCAGACTTACATATGTTTGAAATTTTTTAAGGTTCTTAACAGGGGCAAATTTAAGGCCCCTATCAAGAACCCTAATTTCATCCTCATTAAGTGGAACACCACTTAAGTTGTATATTCCTGTTCCTATTGGGATTTGGGCCTACCCCCTCTACTTCCTCTCTTTATTTTATTTTTCTTGCCGGTCCGCTGCCAGGTGGTGTGTATGGTGGTGGTTGCCTCCACCACTCCCCTTGCAGAGGTTTTTATACAGGGGGACCTTGCCCCTGTCCCCTGTGTGCCCCTAAAAAAACACCTCCATCATATGGAGCGTGCTCAATTAGAGGCTCAACCCTATTGTGTGTGGAAATTGATCTATCATGAGGGAAGGTAGATCCTCCTCCATTAGGATGGTCCCCCCTTTCCACATGCTGTCTATTATCTCTGTCTATTATCTCTGCGTGTCAGAAGTTTTTAGCATCTGACACTAATAGAGAGTATGAAATCAAACAACTGATTACATGCGACACCATTGGAGTAGTGTATATCATGAAGTGCGGTTGTGGGTTACAATATATAGGGAGAACTTCGAGACCCCTACATAGGGATGAGCCGAACACCCCCGGGTTCGGTTCGCACCAGAACCTTCGAACCGACCGAAAGTTCGCGCGAATTTTCGAACCCTATACGTTATAATGGACGCGAACGTTCGAAATCAAAAGTGCTAATTACAACGGCCAATATGCATGTTAATGTCATAAAACAGGTTTGGAGACCCGGGTCCTGCCCCAGGGGACATATATCAATGCAAAAAGAACTTTTAAAAACTAACGTTTTTTCGGGAGCAGTCATTTTAATGATGCATAAAGTGAAAAAAAAAAGTGAAATTTTCCTTTAAATATGGTACCTGGGGGGTGTCTAAAGTATGCCTGTGAAGTGGCATGTGTTTCCCGTGTTTAGAACTGTCCTTGCACAAAATGACATTTGTAAAGGAAAAAAAGAAGCCATTTAAAACCACTTGCGGCTTTAGGTTTGTTCTTAAGTAGAATCTGAACAGGTACATTATGAAGTGTAGCTCCATCCCAAAAAAATCTATTTTTAAGCTTTTTGGAGAACATAGGGAGGGGTTATCACCCCTGTAACATTTGCTGTCTTTGCACATCTGTTCAGAACATGTCACCTCACTTTCCGTCCCAATGACAAATGTTTTTGGAAAAGTGGGGTTTTAATTGAAACAAGGATTGGTGATAAAGTATCAGTAGAGAGGAGATACCTTTTTCCCAAATTAAATCTAACAGGATAGAATTTCCCTTCCTAGGGGTAGATTTCCTCTCACTTCCTGTTTTCTCTTTCCATTTGCAAGTAGGAGTCGTTTGTAAGTTGGATGTTTGAAAGTAGGGCCCTGGCGTATATACTCTGCAGAAATTTGCCCTATTAGATGTTGGTGTAGCCACAAGACTGGTGGGCACAGGAATGGGCCCTGCTATGAGTTAATAGATCAAGATTTGTAATTGCATGCACCTGTTGAACAGGGCAGAAAAATTGGGGGTGGTGGTGGTGGTGGACGGTGTTGCCACAAGACTGTAAGCTCTCACAGTTACTCTTGGTGGGCGCAGGAATGGGCCCTGCTGTGAGTTATTAGATCAAGATTTGTAATTGCAAGCACCTGATGAACAGGGCAGAAAAATTGGGCCTTTGGCGGTGGTGGTGGACGGTGTTGCCACAAGACTGTAGGCCCTCATAGTTACTCTTGGTGGGCGCAGGAATGGGCCCTGCTGTGAGTTATTAGATCAAGATTTGTAATTGCAAGCACCTGATGAACAGGGCAGAAAAATTGGGCCTTTGGCGGTGGTGGTGGACGGTGTTGCCACAAGACTGCAGGCCCTCATAGTTACTCTTGGTGGGCGCAGGAATGGGCCCTGCTGTGAACTATTAGATCAAGATTTGTAATTACCCGCCCCTGTTAAACAGGGGCTGAAAAATTGTGCCTTAGGCACTGGTGCTGGTGCCACAACACTGCAACCCCTCACAGAGACTGTACTTGGAGCACAGCAGTCACACGTGTTGCGAAGCATTTTTTAAAAAAATTGTAAGTACCCGCCCCTGTTAAACAGGGGCTGAAAAATTGTGCCTTAGGCACTGGTGCTGGTGCCACAACACTGCAACCCGGCCCTCACAGATACTGTACTTGGAGCACAGCAGTCACACGTGTTGCGAAGCATTTTTTAAAAAAATTGTAAGTACCCGCCCCTGTTAAACAGGGGCTGAAAAATTGTGCCTTAGGCACTGGTGCTGGTGCCACAACACTGCAACCCCTCACAGATACTGTACTTGGAGCACAGCAGTCACACGTGTTGCGAAGCATTTTTTTAAAAAATTGTAAGTACACGCCCCTGTTAAACAGGGGCTGAAAAATTGTGCCTTAGGCACTGGTGCTGGTGCCACAACACTGCAACCCCTCACAGATACTGTACTTGGAGCACAGCAGTCACATGTGTTGCGAAGCATTTTTTTAAAAAATTGTAAGTACCCGCCCCTGTTAAACAGGGGCTGAAAAATTGTGCCTTAGGCACTGGTGCTGGTGCCACAACACTGCAACCCCTCACAGAGACTGTACTTGGAGCACAGCAGTCATACGTGTTGCGAAGCATTTTTGTATAAAAATTGTATGTACACGCCCCTGTTAAACAGGGGCTGAAAAATTGTGCCTTAGGCACTGGTGTGGTGGCATGGATCATTGAGGAGGAGGAAGAGGATAGTCAGTGAACATAAGAGGACAGTCACTCAGCATCAGCATAGGCAGTCTTGAAGGGATGTGACATTAAAAATTATTCGGTTATATCCGCCTCAGGTGCCTGGTAGCTGGTGGTGATCCAAGACTGATTCATTTTGATGAAGGTCAGTCGATCAACCGAGGCGGTGGACAGGCGCACCCTATGATCAGTCACAAATACTCCAGCAGCACTGAATGTGCGTTCGGAAAGAACGCTGGAGGCAGGACAGGCCAGTAGCTCAATTGCATACTGTGCAAGCTCTGGCCAGTGATCCATCCTCAGGACCCAGTAAGCCAGAGGATTTTCGGTGGGAAAGGTGTCCAAGTCTGACCTTGCCCCAAGGTATTCCTGCACCATGTATATCAGACGCTGGCGATGGTTGCTGGAACCGATCATACCTTGGGGCTGCGGACTAAAAAATTGTCTGAACGCATCGGTCAGACGTCCACCTTCCCCACCGCTCCTTCTGCCACTGACCGAAGCCTCAGCAACTCGTCGCCCAGGACCAGGAGTTTGTAGCCTCCCAGTTTCTGGGAACGCGTTGCACAGACCTTTCTGCAAGGCCTCCCTGAGATGTCTCATCCTCTGCTCCCTCTGCGACGGCAAGATAAGGTCCGCAACCTTACCCTTGTACCGCGGATCAAGGAGAGTGGCCAGCCAGTAATGGTCCCTCTCCTTGATCCGAAGAACACGAGGATCCTTCCGCAGGCTTTGCAGGATCAGGGAGGCCATGCAGCGTAGGTTAGCTGAGGCATTCGGTCCGGAGTCTTCTGGGTCACTGAGGATGACATGATCGCCAGCCACCTCCTCCCAGCCACGTACAAGTCCACTGGTTTGTTGGGACTGTACATCATCCCTAAAAGACTGCTGCTGCTGATGCTGAGTGCCAGGCTCCACCTCCATGCTCACACAATCCTCCTCCTCCTCCTCCTCATCCTCTTCCTGTGTGATGGGTGGGACAGAAGGAACACTGTCCGGATAAAGGGGGCCTTGAGAGGCAAGGAAGTCCTCCTCTTCCTGCCTCTGTTCTGCCTCAAGTGCCCTGTCCATTATCCCACGCAGCGTATGCTCCAACAGGTGGACAAGAGGGACAGTGTCACTGATGCATGCACTGTCACTGCTCACCATCCTCGTGGCCTCCTCAAATGGTGAGAGGACAGTGCATGCATCCCTGATCATGCTCCACTGACGTGGGGAAAAAAAACCAAGCTCCCCTGACCCTGTCCTGGTGCCGTAGTCGCAAAGGTACTCATTGATGGCCCTCTGCTGCGTGTGCAGTCGCTGCAGCATGGCCAACGTTGAGTTCCACCTGGTGGGCATGTCACATATTAGGCGGTTCTTGGGCAGGTTCAGCTCCTTTTGCAGCTCAGTCAGCCGAGCACTGGCATTATAAGATCGGCGGAAATGCACACAGACTTTCCTGGCCTGCCTCAGGACATCCTGTAAGCCTGGGAACCTGCCCAAGAACCGCTGCACCACCAGGTTGAGGACGTGAGCCATGCAGGGCACATGGGTGAGCTGCCCCTGTCGCAGGGCGGAGAGGAGGTTGGTGCCATTGTCAGAAACGACCATTCCTGGCTTAAGCTGACGTGGCGTCAACCACCTCTCGGCCTGCCCCTGCAGAGCTGCCAGAACCTCTGGCCCAGTGTGGCTCCTGTCCCCCAAACACACCAGCGCAAGCACGGCATGGCATCTTTTTGCCTGCGTACTTGCGTAGCCCCTTGTACGCCTACGGAGCACCGCTGGTTCCAAGGACAGAGCACTGGAGGAAGAAGAAGAGGAGGGGGTGGAGGAGAGAGGTGTGTCACAACCAGTAGCAGTAGTAGCGTTTTGGAGGCGTGGTGGCGGAACAACCTCCAACACTACTGCACCTTGTCCTGCATCCCTCCCAGCTGCCAATAGAGTGACCCAATGGGCCGTGAAAGAAAGGTACCGTCCCTGTCCATGCCTGCTGGACCATGAGTCAGCGGTAATATGCACCTTACCGCTGACCGCCCTGTCCAGCGAGGCATGGACATTGCCCTCCACATGCCGGTAGAGAGACGGAATCGCCTTCCGTGAGAAAAAGTGGCGTTTGGGAACCTGCCACTGAGGAACCGCACATTGAACAAACTCACGGAAGGGGGCCGAGTCTACCAACTGAAAAGGCAGCAGTTGAAGTGCTAGCAATTTAGCCAGGCTAGCATTCAACCGCTGGGCATGTGGATGGCTGGGAGTGTACTTCTTTCTACGGTCCAGCAGCTGGGGCAGGGAAATTTGCCTGCTGCAATCGGACGTCGGTGTACTGCAAGTACTTGGTTGTGACACACCTAATTCTACACCTTCAGTCCTCTCAGAGCAGCTTTCAGAGAGGACTGAAGGTGTAGTGGGGATGGAGATCCCAGCTGAGGAGGAGCAAGGAGAGGTCCGCTTAGTTCTTTGGTGTGGGTCTTTTATGTGTGCCTGCCAACGAGCTGCATGGCAGGTCGCCATATGTCTGGTCATGCTTGTGGTGCCCAAGCGGCTGATGTTTTGGCCACGCGAGATACGCTTGAGACAAATATTGCAAATAGCAGTGGTGCGATCTGCTGCACTCGTCTCAAAAAAGGCCCACACCAAAGAACTTTTCTGATAACGTGCAGAGGCAGCGCCCTGCACAGGCGGAGCTCTGCGGTGTTGTACAGTTGCTGTGCTGGCCTCTACCTGGCCTCCAGGGGGCATCCTGCCTCGTTGGACATGTGACGCCGCATCCTCCTCCTCCTCGTCCTCCTCCTCATCCTCTCTCCCTTCAGGCACCCACGTGGAGTCAGTGACCTCATCATCCCCTCCCTCTTCACCACTAGAGCAAACCTGGCAGTAAGCTGCAGCTGGTGGAACAGTACTGCCAGATTCCTCAAGCTGGGTATCATCATCCGAGCCTTCGAATCGTTGGGCATCCTCCTGGAGCATGTACCCAACACTGTGCTCAAAGAGTTCGGGGGACTCCTCAGGAGGACATGGTGGGTCTAGGGAAGGGGTGGCTGATGATGCTCTGTCAGTACCCTGAGCCTGGGTGAGAGAGGATGAGGAGGATGAGGAGGGCTTGGTCATCCATTCTACCAAGCCTTCAGCATGATGCGGCTCCACATGTCCAGCTGCCGAAAACAAAGACGCGCGTGTCCCATGGCCACGTGCTGATGACGATGCACGACCACGTCCACGTCCACGGCCACGTCCACTAGAAACAGAGCCTGCCTGCCCTGTGTTCTTGGCTCTGCACGCTCTGCCTCCCCTTGGCGGTCTTCCAGCCATTGTAGTCGGTAGTCCTGTGGGTGCTGCTGAGAAGAATATATAGGAGCTCTGTGTGATGCCACTAACACACTAGAAGTCCTATGGGTGCTTCTGCAAAGAAAATAGAGGAGCTCTGTGTGATGCCACTAACACACTAGAAGTCCTGTGGGTGCTTCTGCAAAGAAAATAGAGGAGCTCTGTGTGATGCCACTAACACACTAGAAGTCCTGTGGGTGCTTCTGCAAAGAAAATAGAGGAGCTCTGTGTGATGCCACTAACACACTAGAAGTCCTGTGGGTGCTTCTGCAAAGAAAATAGAGGAGCTCTGTGTGATGCCACTAACACACTAGAAGTCCTGTGGGTGCTGCTGAGAAGAAAATATAGGAGCTCTGTGTGATGCCACTAACACACTAGAAGTCCTATGGGTGCTTCTGCAAAGAAAATAGAGGAGCTCTGTGTGATGCCACTAACACACTAGAAGTCCTGTGGGTGCTGCTGAGAAGAAAATATAGGAGCTCTGTGTGATGCCACTAACACACTAGAAGTCCTATGGGTGCTTCTGCAAAGAAAATAGAGGAGCTCTGTGTGATGCCACTAACACACTAGAAGTCCTGTGGGTGCTTCTGCAAAGAAAATAGAGGAGCTCTGTGTGATGCCACTAACACACTAGAAGTCCTGTGGGTGCTGCTGAGAATAAAATATAGGAGCTCTGTGTGATGCCACTAACACACTAGAAGTCCTATGGGTGCTTCTGCAAAGAAAATAGAGGAGCTCTGTGTGATGCCACTAACACACTAGAAGTCCTGTGGGTGCTGCTGAGAAGAAAATATAGGAGCTCTGTGTGATGCCACTAACACACTAGAAGTCCTGTGGGTGCTTCTGCAAAGAAAATAGAGGAGCTCTGTGTGATGCCACTAACACACTAGAAGTCCTGTGGGTGCTTCTGCAAAGAAAATAGAGGAGCTCTGTGTGATGCCACTAACACACTAGAAGTCCTGTGGGTGCTGCTGAGAAGAAAATATAGGAGCTCTGTGTGATGCCACTAACACACTAGAAGTCCTATGGGTGCTTCTGCAAAGAAAATAGAGGAGCTCTGTGTGATGCCACTAACACACTAGAAGTCCTGTGGGTGCTGCTGAGAAGAAAATATAGGAGCTCTGTGTGATGCCACTAACACACTAGAAGTCCTGTGGGTGCTTCTGCAAAGAAAATAGAGGAGCTCTGTGTGATGCCACTAACACACTAGAAGTCCTGTGGGTGCTTCTGCAAAGAAAATAGAGGAGCTCTGTGTGATGCCACTAACACACTAGAAGTCCTGTGGGTGCTTCTGCAAAGAAAATAGAGGAGCTCTGTGTGATGCCACTAACACACTAGAAGTCCTGTGGGTGCTTCTGCAAAGAAAATAGAGGAGCTCTGTGTGATGCCACTAACACACTAGAAGTCCTGTGGGTGCTTCTGCAAAGAAAATAGAGGAGCTCTGTGTGATGCCACTAACACACTAGAAGTCCTGTGGGTGCTTCTGCAAAGAAAATAGAGGAGCTCTATGTGATGCCACTAACACACTAGAAGTCCTGTGGGTGCTTCTGCAAAGAAAATAGAGGAGCTCTGTGTGATGCCACTAACACACTAGAAGTCCTATGGGTGCTTCTGCAAAGAAAATAGAGGAGCTCTGTGTGATGCCACTAACACACTAGAAGTCCTGTGGGTGCTGCTGAGAAGAAAATATAGGAGCTCTGTGTGATGCCACTAACACACTAGAAGTCCTATGGGTGCTTCTGCAAAGAAAATAGAGGAGCTCTGTGTGATGCCACTAACACACTAGAAGTCCTGTGGGTGCTTCTGCAAAGAAAATAGAGGAGCTCTGTGTGATGCCACTAACACACTAGAAGTCCTGTGGGTGCTTCTGCAAAGAAAATAGAGGAGCTCTGTGTGATGCCACTAACACACTAGAAGTCCTGTGGGTGCTTCTGCAAAGAAAATAGAGGAGCTCTATGTGATGCCACTAACACACTAGAAGTCCTGTGGGTGCTTCTGCAAAGAAAATAGAGGAGCTCTGTGTGATGCCACTAACACACTAGAAGTCCTGTGGGTGCTTCTGCAAAGAAAATAGAGGAGCTCTATGTGATGCCACTAACACACTAGAAGTCCTGTGGGTGCTTCTGCAAAGAAAATAGAGGAGCTCTGTGTGATGCCACTAACACACTAGAAGTCCTATGGGTGCTTCTGCAAAGAAAATAGAGGAGCTCTGTGTGATGCCACTAACACACTAGAAGTCCTGTGGGTGCTGCTGAGAAGAAAATATAGGAGCTCTGTGTGATGCCACTAACACACTAGAAGTCCTATGGGTGCTTCTGCAAAGAAAATAGAGGAGCTCTGTGTGATGCCACTAACACACTAGAAGTCCTGTGGGTGCTTCTGCAAAGAAAATAGAGGAGCTCTGTGTGATGCCACTAACACACTAGAAGTCCTGTGGGTGCTTCTGCAAAGAAAATAGAGGAGCTCTGTGTGATGCCACTAACACACTAGAAGTCCTGTGGGTGCTTCTGCAAAGAAAATAGAGGAGCTCTATGTGATGCCACTAACACACTAGAAGTCCTGTGGGTGCTTCTGCAAAGAAAATAGAGGAGCTCTGTGTGATGCCACTAACACACTAGAAGTCCTATGGGTGCTTCTGCAAAGAAAATAGAGGAGCTCTGTGTGATGCCACTAACACACTAGAAGTCCTGTGGGTGCTGCTGAGAAGAAAATATAGGAGCTCTGTGTGATGCCACTAACACACTAGAGGTCCTATGGGTGCTTCTGCAAAGAAAATAGAGGAGCTCTGTGTGATGCCACTAACACACTAGAAGTCCTGTGGGTGCTTCTGCAAAGAAAATAGAGGAGCTCTGTGTGATGCCACTAACACACTAGAAGTCCTGTGGGTGCTTCTGCAAAGAAAATAGAGGAGCTCTGTGTGATGCCACTAACACACTAGAAGTCCTGTGGGTGCTTCTGCAAAGAAAATAGAGGAGCTCTGTGTGATGCCACTAACACACTAGAAGTCCTGTGGGTGCTTCTGCAAAGAAAATAGAGGAGCTCTGTGTGATGCCACTAACACACTAGAAGTCCTGTGGGTGCTTCTGCAAAGAAAATAGAGGAGCTCTGTGTGATGCCACTAACACACTAGAAGTCCTGTGGGTGCTTCTGCAAAGAAAATAGAGGAGCTCTGTGTGATGCCACTAACACACTAGAAGTCCTGTGGGTGCTTCTGCAAAGAAAATAGAGGAGCTCTGTGTGATGGGACTAACACACTTCAAGTCCTATGGGTGCTTCTGGGAAGAAAATATAGGTCTGTGTGATGGGACTAACACACTTCAAGTCCTATAGGTGCTTCTGGGAACAAAATATATGATCTCTGTGTGATGGGACTAACACACTTCAAGTCCTATAGGTGCTTCTGGGAAGAAAATATAGGTCTGTGTGATGGGACTAACACACTTCAAGTCCTATGGGTGCTTCTGAGAAGAAAATGTAGGTCTGTGTGATGGGACTAACACACTTCAAGTCCTATAGGTGCTTCTGGGAACAAAATATAGGATCTCTGTGTGATGGGACTAACACACTTCAAGTCCTATGGGTG
The DNA here is from genome assembly GCA_028564925.1 of Lithobates sylvaticus. Classification (NCBI taxonomy): domain Eukaryota; kingdom Metazoa; phylum Chordata; class Amphibia; order Anura; family Ranidae; genus Lithobates; species Lithobates sylvaticus. Next base: position 282,137,544 of record CM053030.1, read on the forward strand.
CTTCTGGGAAGAAAATGTAGGTCTGTGTGATGGGACTAACACACTTCAAGTCCTATAGGTGCTTCTGGGAACAAAATATATGATCTCTGTGTGATGGGACTAACACACTTCAAGTCCTATAGGTGCTTCTGGGAAGAAAATGTAGGTCTGTGTGATGGGACTAACACACTTCAAGTCCTATAGGTGCTTCTGGGAACAAAATATATGATCTCTGTGTGATGGGACTAACACACTTCAAGTCCTATAGGTGCTTCTGGGAAGGAAATATAGGTCTGTGTGATGGGACTAACACACTTCAAGTCCTATAGGTGCTTCTGGGAACAAAATATAGGATCTCTGTGTGATGGGACTAACACACTTCAAGTCCAATGGGTGCTTCTGGGAAGAAAATGTAGGTCTGTGTGATGGGACTAACACACTTCAAGTCCTATAGGTGCTTCTGGGAACAAAATATATGATCTCTGTGTGATGGGACTAACACACTTCAAGTCCTATAGGTGCTTCTGGGAAGAAAATGTAGGTCTGTGTGATGGGACTAACACACTTCAAGTCCTATAGGTGCTTCTGGGAACAAAATATATGATCTCTGTGTGATGGGACTAACACACTTCAAGTCCTATAGGTGCTTCTGGGAAGGAAATATAGGTCTGTGTGATGGGACTAACACACTTCAAGTCCTATAGGTGCTTCTGGGAACAAAATATATGATCTCTGTGTGATGGGACTAACACACTTCAAGTCCTATAGGTGCTTCTGGGAACAAAATATATGATCTCTGTGTGATGGGACTAACACACTTCAAGTCCTATAGGTGCTTCTGGGAACAAAATATATGATCTCTGTGTGATGGGACTAACACACTTCAAGTCCTATAGGTGCTTCTGGGAAGAAAATGTAGGTCTGTGTGATGGGACTAACACACTTCAAGTCCTATAGGTGCTTCTGGGAACAAAATATATGATCTCTGTGTGATGGGACTAACACACTTCAAGTCCTATAGGTGCTTCTTGGGAAGGAAATATAGGTCTGTGTGATGGGACTAACACACTTCAAGTCCTATAGGTGCTTCTGGGAACAAAATATATGATCTCTGTGTGATGGGACTAACACACTTCAAGTCCTATAGGTGCTTCTGGGAACAAAATATATGATCTCTGTGTGATGGGACTAACACACTTCAAGTCCTATAGGTGCTTCTGGGAACAAAATATATGATCTCTGTGTGATGGGACTAACACACTTCAAGTCCTATGGGTGCTTCTGGGAACAAAATATATGATCTCTGTGTGATGGGACTAACACACTTCAAGTCCTATGGGTGCTTCTGGGAAGAAAATGTAGGTCTGTGTGATGGGACTAACACACTTCAAGTTCTATAGGTGCTTCTGGGAACAAAATATATGATCTCTGTGTGATGGGACTAACACACTTCAAGTCCTATAGGTGCTTCTGGGAACAAAATATATGATCTCTGTGTGATGGGACTAACACACTTCAAGTCCTATGGGTGCTTCTGGGAAGAAAATGTAGGTCTGTGTGATGGGACTAACACACTTCAAGTCCTATAGGTGCTTCTGGGAACAAAATATATGATCTCTGTGTGATGGGACTAACACACTTCAAGTCCTATAGGTGCTTCTGGGAACAAAATATATGATCTCTGTGTGATGGGACTAACACACTTCAAGTCCTATAGGTGCTTCTGGGAACAAAATATATGATCTCTGTGTGATGGGACTAACACACTTCAAGTCCTATAGGTGCTTCTGGGAAGAAAATGTAGGTCTGTGTGATGGGACTAACACACTTCAAGTCCTATAGGTGCTTCTGGGAACAAAATATATGATCTCTGTGTGATGGGACTAACACACTTCAAGTCCTATAGGTGCTTCTTGGGAAGGAAATATAGGTCTGTGTGATGGGACTAACACACTTCAAGTCCTATAGGTGCTTCTGGGAACAAAATGTATGATCTCTGTGTGATGGGACTAACACACTTCAAGTCCTATAGGTGCTTCTGGGAAGGAAATATAGGTCTGTGTGATGGGACTAACACACTTCAAGTCCTATAGGTGCTTCTGGGAACAAAATATATGATCTCTGTGTGATGGGACTAACACACTTCAAGTCCTATAGGTGCTTCTGGGAACAAAATATATGATCTCTGTGTGATGGGACTAACACACTTCAAGTCCTATAGGTGCTTCTGGGAACAAAATATATGATCTCTGTGTGATGGGACTAACACACTTCAAGTCCTATGGGTGCTTCTGGGAAGAAAATGTAGGTCTGTGTGATGGGACTAACACACTTCAAGTCCTATAGGTGCTTCTGGGAACAAAATATATGATCTCTGTGTGATGGGACTAACACACTTCAAGTCCTATAGGTGCTTCTGGGAAGGAAATATAGGTCTGTGTGATGGGACTAACACACTTCAAGTCCTATAGGTGCTTCTGGGAACAAAATATATGATCTCTGTGTGATGGGACTAACACACTTCAAGTCCTATAGGTGCTTCTGGGAACAAAATATATGATCTCTGTGTGATGGGACTAACACACTTCAAGTCCCATAGGTGCTTCTGGGAACAAAATATATGATCTCTGTGTGATGGGACTAACACACTTCAAGTCCTATAGGTGCTTCTGGGAAGAAAATGTAGGTCTGTGTGATGGGACTAACACACTTCAAGTCCTATAGGTGCTTCTGGGAACAAAATATATGATCTCTGTGTGATGGGACTAACACACTTCAAGTCCTATAGGTGCTTCTTGGGAACAAAATATATGATCTCTGTGTGATGGGACTAACACACTTCAAGTCCTATAGGTGCTTCTGGGAACAAAATATATGATCTCTGTGTGATGGGACTAACACACTTCAAGTCCTATAGGTGCTTCTGGGAAGGAAATATAGGTCTGTGTGATGGGACTAACACACTTCAAGTCCTATAGGTGCTTCTGGGAACAAAATATATGATCTCTGTGTGATGGGACTAACACACTTCAAGTCCTATAGGTGCTTCTGGGAAGAAAATGTAGGTCTGTGTGATGAGACTAACACACTTCAAGTCCTATAGGTTCTTCTGGGAACAAAATATAGGATCTCTGTGTGATGGGACTAACACACTTCAAGTCCTATAGGTGCTTCTGGGAACAAAATATATGATCTCTGTGTGATGGGACTAACACACTTCAAGTCCTATAGGTGCTTCTGGGAACAAAATATATGATCTCTGTGTGATGGGACTAACACACTTCAAGTCCTATAGGTGCTTCTGGGAACAAAATATATGATCTCTGTGTGATAGGACTAACACACTTCAAGTCCTATAGGTGCTTCTGGGAAGAAAATATAGGAGCTCTGCCTGCCTGCCACGAACACACTACAAGTCCTATAGGTGCTTCTGGGAACAAAATATAGGAGCTCTGCCTGCCTGCCACGAACACACTACAAGTCCTATAGGTGCTTCTGGGAACAAAATATAGGAGCTCTGCCTGCCTGCCACGAACACACTACAAGTCCTATAGGTGCTTCTGGGAACAAAATATAGGAGCTCTGCCTGCCTGCCACGAACACACTACAAGTCCTATAGGTGCTTCTGGGAACAAAATATAGGAGCTCTGCCTGCCTGCCACAAACACACTACAAGTCCTATAGGTGCTTCTGGGAACAAAATATAGGAGCTCTGCCTGCCTGCCACGAGCACACTACAAGCCCCTCTTTCTAAATCAATCTAAATGAATGAATCTATCTAACTCGATCTCTCTAAGTAAATCTCTCTAACTAACTAAATCCAGCAGAGTGTCACAGATCTAGCCTGCTCTATCTGCGCCGGAACAGCATGTGACGTATGCCTGGCAGAACACATTAACAATAGTAAAAAAGGTCTCACTACCCACAACGTATCCCGGTATTTTAAGCAGTTCCATCAGCAAAGCCCAAAAAGTAAAAAGTTTTGGGGGATTGAACGAGTTACCAAACATTGGAGGGGGGGGGGCAATTTTATTCGGCAGTTGAGTCGCAGGGAATCATAATGGATATATGAGACTAAGGTATTAACCCCTTGTGATTGTATTACTAATCAGTGATTGTATTGTTTTATATTTAAATGTGTGTGGCTGCGAGTGACGTCTGTTTTTTATATACTCTGGTTTTCCATCAGGGTTATATAGTATCAGAAGTCTGCGATAGGAAAATATATATTTTTTCCTATTATTTTTTATAACAATATTTTTTATATAACATCATTTTTTTTGTATAGTCATTTGCAACGTTATAGTTGTGCATATTATATTATCTTGTAAGATATGAGGTGATTTAATACATGCTATGTTTAATTATGTTGCGTGATATTCTTATTGCCTGTCTGACTGCATTTAATGTTGTATTTTTATATATGGGGACACTTTCTGCTTACGAATGGGCATCCGCCAGGTGTCTGTGCGGAGCCTCATGACGATGGGCTACTTATCTCCATATTACGTGTTCTCGCTGGGTTTAGCTGAGTGACGCTGCATGGGTAGATGGGATGCTGAGTCATGTGACACAGTGGCGTGCTTCATTATAGGAGGCGTCACTGTGTTTTACGCTCTGATTGGATGTTACCAAAGTGTCCTCACTGTTTAAGTCGGGTGGTTACGAAATTTCCGTATCCACTGATGATGTCCCACCCATAGGGACATAACACGTACGGACAGACGTGACGTCACCCGCAGCCATCACTTGTCTGTTTACATGCTGTTACATCGGGCACTCAGTTATAAGTGCCTTGCTTGTGAGTTTTATTAAATTTTTTATTCTCAATAAATTGTATATACATGCAGAGAGCATGATGTGTTGCTTTTTACTTTCATGATACATGTGGCATTCGAGTGGAGATTGCTGATTGATCTATCTAACCGTAAGGAGACCCCTAGGAAAATCCTTGTGGATTCACCATTTGACACCCCATGGGGGTAAGGTGTGTTAGACCCTCTGTAATTAAAGGGTCCACTCAGTAAGGTGAGCTGCCATCTGTATCATTGGTGGAGGTTTTATTATCCCACAAAGTCACCTGCATGCAATATTTATAGTCCATCACTAAAGACACCCTGGATTGTTTTTATTGATTTATAGACATTTTGTTTTACTTGTTAACTACTGTTTCCAGCTTAAGCCTCCCCCTTTCTATTTCAACAGAGGAAGGGGGAGGAATGATGGGGTACTGAATGAATTTAAATAAGCAGCAGACTGTAGAGATATTGACTAGATTTTGGGATTGTTTCTAAATCATTCACCACCCTTCTCTCTTTTGAAGAATAAAGTTCTGTGTTATAAAAATGAGAGAGAGGGAGATAGGGAGAGAGGGGGTGGGGAGAGAGAAAGAGAGAGGGAGAGATGGAGAGAGAGAGAGAGGAGAGGGGGGGATAGGGAAAGGGAGGGAGAGGGGAGAAAGAGGGAAAGAGAGAGAGAGAAAAGGGAGAGAGAGAAAGGGACAGAGAGAGGCAAAGGGAGAGAGAGGGGGAGGGAAAGAGAGAGTGAGGGTGAGAGAGGGAGAGAGAAAGGGAGAGAGAGGGAAAGGGAGAGAGAGAGAGAAAGGGAGAGAGGGGGAAAGGGAGAGAGAATGAGAGAGAGGGGGAGAGAGAGGAGAGAGAGATGGGGAGGGGAGGGAGAAAGGGGAGAGAGAGGGAGAGAGAAGGGGGCGAGAAGGGAAGAGAGGGAGGGGGAGAGGGGGAGGGGGGAGAGAGATACATTATATATACTGTTGAAAAAGAAAAAAAGCAACATTTTTACACAGTCACTGTTAAATTCAGAATTCAGCCAGTCTTGAAACATATAATATGGCTATTTACTTTTTCTGTTTTTTGCTGGGTGGTTATTAAAATATATGATATATTTCACCTGGTATTATCTATTTAGCATTTTGCATGCTGCCATCATGCAGGATTTACAACAATAATCCGAAGTTACAGAAAAAAGGTACCCTTACATAACAACATTGCAGCCTTAGCAAGAATTACAAGAATTACAAATCAGGCACAAACTACTGTATGTTTATTTTACAAAAGCAGGTACTTCACATTAGCCTTTTCTGTAACCATTTCAAATGTATTTTTGCTTGCAATCAGCAAAATAATAAAATGTAATTTTTCTTTTCATTATCAATTTAGCTGAGCAAGTCATGTTTCAGTAAGTATATTACACCTACAGCCAAATCTTACAGATGTCACATGTATACAAAAAGATTTTGATAGCTCATAGAAAGCCTTTTATTATAATGCATGCAATGTACTTTCCTGTAAATTTTTCTGTAAAGTATATGAATAAAAGATGCATGTTAAGCACTCTGGTAAGACTTTGCAAACATAGAATTAACTTAGTCAATGTCAGTGACTATTTATGGTTATTACTAGTGCTGAGTGATAGACACATAACAGGAAGCACCCTCATGGTGCCGTCCCCCGCCCCCCTCTGACGTCATGGGGAGAGCCATAGGGAAGTCCCCATGACGTCCCAGTGCGTCAGAGGGGGGTGGGGTCACCAGGTTATAAAAGAGCTGTCAGACGGAGCAAAGCCTCACACAGCGGGAGCCTCCCATTGCAAGGAGCGGCCCTACACAGAAGAAAAGACGCAGACGCCGTGGAAGATGATGCCGGACGAGAAGACCAGAGCAAGAAGCGGATCGGAGGAAGAAGAAGATGGAAGAAGATGGAAGAAGAAGATGGAAGAAGAAGATGAAGAAACCGAAGGATGAAGAAAGGAAGACCAGAAGAAAGAAGATGGAAGAAGATTTTAATAAAGGAACTGTCTCCTGTAATTTTTAACATTTTTGTCACTTTTTTGGTGAAATGGTAGGGGTACTTTTGTACCCCCTTACCATTTCACACAGGGTGGAGGCCGGGATCTGGGGGTCCCCTTGTTAAAGGGGGCTTCCAGATTCCGATAAGCCCCCCGCCCGCAGACCCCCACAACCAATGGCCAGGGTTGTGGGGAAGAGGCCCTTGTCCCCATCAACATGGGGACATGGTGCTTTGAGGGGTCACAGACCCCCAAAGCATCCTCCCAATGTTGAGGGCATGTGGCCTGGTACGGTTCAGGAGGGAGGGGGGGCCGCTCTCGCTCGGATTAGGGTCTGGTATGGATTTTGAGGGGGACCCCACGCCATTTTTTTTTTTGGTGTGGGGTTCCCCTTAAAATCCATCCCAGACCTGAAGGGTCTGGTATGGATATTTAGGGGGGACCCCACGTAATTTTTTTTTTTAATTTGACGCAGGGTTCCCCTAATATCCATAGAAGACCTGAAGGGCCTGGTAATTGAATCTGGGGGAACCCCCACGCTTTTTATTTTTTTTTTTTTTGTCAATGACTTTCAATGAATGACTATTCTCTGTATTACGGGGAGCCGGCAATTCATTATAGCCGCGAGTGATTTTAAATAGCTTTTTTTCCTGCAAAAATTACACTTTTTGCAGGGACAGTTCTAAGCACAGGAAACATGCGCCCCTTTACATGCATACTATACACACCCCCCAGGTACGAAATTTAAAGGAATATTACACTTTTATTGTTTCACTTTAAGCATTATTAAAATCACTGCTCCTGAAAAAAACGTCCGTTTTTAAAACTTTTTTTGCATTGATACATGTCCCCTGGGGCAGGACCCAGGTCCTCAAACACTTTTTATGACAACAACTTGCATATAGGCTTTTAAAATTAGCACTTGAGATTTCCCCCATAGACTTTTACAGGGTGCTCGTGGCTTTTCGAATTTGCCGCAAACACCCCAAATTGTTCGCTGTTCGCTGAACAGGCGAACAGGAAATGTTCAAGTCGAACATGAGTTCGACTCGAACTCGAAGCTCATCCCTAGTGATCAGGAACCCTGTTGTTGGTTGCACTAGTCTGGTGACACTGGGACTGGTTTGTCAGCATTCAGGAACACTGTTATTGGCTTATTACACTGGTCTGGTGACACTTGGACTCTTGTGACAGCGGTCTCCAATGCTATTGCTAGCTGCACTGGTTTGGTGACACTGGGACTGGTGTGGAGGGGATCGATTAACACTATAATGATTAAAAGCAGTTTTTGGCTTACACTTGTCTGGTGACACTGGAACTGGTGTGGCAGGGATCAGGAACACTGTGACTGATTGAACTGGTACAGTGAAACTGTGCTGGTATGGTGGCAATCAGAAACGTTGCTGGCTGCACTGGTCTGGTGACACTGTACTGGTGTGGTGGCGATCAGGGAAACTCTTGCTGGCTGCACCGGTGGTCTGGTGACACAGTATTAGTGTGGCAGCAATCAGGGGCATTGTTGCTGGTTGCACTGGTCTGGCAACACTGTACTGGTGTGGGGGCAATAAGGAACCCAGGGTAGCTGCATTTGTATGATAACGCTGTACTGGGGTGTCTAGCGATCAGGGACACCGGCTGATTGCCCCGGTATGGTGGCATTCTGCTAGAGAGGCTAGTGATCGGGGACACTGTGGCTGGCTGCACTGGTATGGTGATGCTGTACTGGGGTAGCTACTGATGAATGACACTGACTGGCTTCCCCTGATGACGCTGTACTAGTCAGTGTGATCAGTGTGAGAGATTGCCGGCTGCAATATTACAGCTTTTGTTTAGGAAAAAAGCTATTTAAATAATGATATGATGATATAATAATGATATAATGATATAATGATATAATGAATTGTCGGCTCCCATAATACAGAGAACAGTCATTCATTGAAAGTCATTGATACAAAAAAAAAATGTAGGACCCCACGCCATTTTTTTTGTTTTGGCACGGGTTCCCCTTAAAATCCATCCCAGACCTGAAGGGTCTGGTATGGATATTTAGGAGGAACCCCACGTAATTTTTTTAAAATTTGACACAGGGTTCCCCATGCTTTTTTTTTCTATCAATGACTTTCAATGAATGACTGTTCTCTGTATTATGGGAGTCGACAATTCATTAGCCGTGAGTGATTTTAAATAGCTTTTTTTCCTGCAAAAATGACACTTTGTGCAGGGACAGTTCTAAGCACGGGAAACATGCGCCCCTTCACAGGCATACTATACACACCCCCCAGGTACGAAATTTAAAGGAATATTACACTTTTATTGTTTCACTTTAAGCATTATTAAAATCACTGCTGACGTTTTTAAAACTTTTTTTTGCATTGATACATGTCCCCTGGGGCAGGACCCAGGTCCCTAAACACTTTTTATGACAATAACTTGCATATAAGCCTTTAAAATTAGCACTTTTGATTTTGAACGCTCGAGTCCCATAGACTTTAATAGGGTTCTAAAGTTCACACTAGCTTTAGGTCTGTTTGCAGGTTCTGGTGCGAACCGAACAGGGGGGTGTTCGGCTCATCCCTACAGATCACCCCCACAACAGTGTCAGCATCACCAGAGCCAGTGTAGTCAGCAACAGTGTCCCTGATCCCAGCCACATGAGTCCCAGTGTCACCAAACCAGTGTATGCCATCCAGCCTCTTAAAAAATACCTTGGGGTGTTTGCTTTTTAATTCAATCATTTTTTATTGAGAAAACATGTGAAAAACAATACATTGAAAATTCTGTAGATCACATATGATAAAAGATAGATACAGAAACTCAGGATACGTCTCAACAACAAACATGAATGTGCTAGTTCGCGGTTCCTGTAACAAATAGTCCGGGCATATACCTTTCCATCGGTGGGTTGGTCAAAACTGCTTTTCCAGATTACACCGGATAAGTTTAAAACTAGATAACATCAATATATATACATGTAGCATTGTTACATTGCCCGTAAGGCACCAGGTAGGTATATACTTTCCAATACTTACAGTGGTGTGAAAAAGTGTTTGCCCCCTTCCTCATTTCCTGCTCCTTTGCATGTTTGTCACACTTAAGTGTTTCGGAACATCAAATTTAAACAATAGTCAAGGACAACACAAGTAAACACAAAATGCAATTTGTAAATGAAGGTGTTTATTATTAAAGGTGAAAAAAAATCCAAACCATCATGGCCCTTCGGTGGTGGACTTGCTGGTGTGTTTAGGATCATTGTCCTGCTGCAGAACCCAAGTTCGTTTCAGCTTGAGTACACGAACAGATGGTCGGACATTCTCCATTAGGATCTCTTGGTAGACAGCAAAATTCATAGTTCCTTTTATCACGGCAAGTCTTCCAGGTCCTGAAGCAGCAAAACAGCCCCAGACCATCACACTACCACCACCATATTTTACTGTTGGTATAATGTTCTTTTTCTGAAATGCAGTGTTCCTTCTACGCCAGATATACTTGGACACACACCTTCCAAAGAGTTCCACTTTTGTCTCATCGGTCCACAGAATGTTGTCCCAAAAGTCTTGGGGATCATCAAGATGTGTTGTGGAGAAATTGAGACGAGCTTTGATGTTCTTTTTGCTCAGCAGTGGTTTTCTCCTTGGAACTCTGCCATGCAGGCCATTTTTGCCCAGTCTTTTCCTGATGGTGGAGGCATGAACGCTGACCTTAACTGAGGCAAGTGGGCCTGCAGTTCCTTGGACTTTGTTGTGGGGTCTTTTGTGACCTCTTGGATGAGTCGGGGGGGGGGCGGCCGGCCACTCCTGGGAAGGTTCACCACTCCATGTCTTCGCCATTTGTGGACAACCAAGAGTATGGGGGGGAAGGAGAGGGGTGGAATTGGGGTGATGGCTTGATTGTGAACAGGTGTGGCAATAATAGGCCTGGGTGTGGCTAGAGAAATTGAACTCAGTAGTTACAGTAATACTGAGGAAGGGGGCAAACACTTTTTATGTCCATATCTAATAACGGGGGGGGTATGGGAAAGAGGGGGAGGGAAGAGAGGGAAGGGGGGTTACAGAAAGGATCTAGTATTAATTTTACAGACTTCAATTATGCGCTTTGTACAATGAATTCCAAGCTGACCAATTTGATACGTATTTGGGGCCTGAGCCGTCCCTATAGGCTAAAAAATTTTCATATTCTGAAATAATATTAACTTTGGCTATCACTTCAGATTTTGACGGAATTACATTTGATTTCCAATTATTTACTATCAAGGATCTAGCGGCAAATATGATGTGCATTGCTATGGATCTTTCGGAGATTGGGTATTCTGCCATGTCTATGCTTAGTATAGCTTTTTCAGGGGTAGGGCGGCTAATAATGCCTGTGGATTGTGCGATAAGCTTAAAAATTTCATTCCAGAAGCTGCGAAGGTGGGGACATGACCACAACATGTGGATCAGTGTTCCCACCTGTCCGCAGTCCCTCCAGCACAGATTAGTGTTGTTCCCTGGGAATTTAGCCATTATGTAGGGCGTAAGATACCATCTCGCTGTGAATTTTGCCGCCAGTTCCTCATAGTTTGAGCATCTTGAGAATTTCATGTTGTTGCGTGCTGCTGCTAGCCATTGTTGTTCTGTGAACGTTTTTCCCAAGTCCGTTTCCCACTTACTATGGTGAGTGTACTTGTCAAAAGAGGACTTATCATGTAAGTAATTATATATTAGTGATATGCCCTTAGATTTAGGGTCTGTTGAAGTAAGGTGATTCCATATCTGTCTCGGTACTGAGGTGTCTGAGCTACTGGATTGCCGGAACCAGGAGGATATCTGGAGATAGGTTAGGAATTCTGAGGAAGGGATGTCCAGTTTTGACTGGATATCTGTGAAAGATAACAGTCTACCTTTCTGAGTAATGTCATGTACTGTTTTTGCTCCCTTTTTTCCCATGTTGTACTGTTTAAGTTTGGGATTAGCCAGTTTAGAGATTCAAATGGTATGGGGATTTCTACATTTGCTGTGTCTGACTTGTGAGTTGACTTAAGGTACATCCAGGCCTGTAAAGCGACCTGGATAGTGGGATGGTGTATTTGTAATCCAATGTTGCTATGGTTACATGCTATGAGTAGGGACTGTAGAGTTCTAGGAAATATCCATGCGTATTCTAATTGATGCCAAGGTTTGGATTCAGATTGGATTTTCCAATCTTTAAGTTGATCTACTATTGCCGCTATATAGTAATCTTTCAGAGAGGGAACTCCTAGGCCCCCTGCTTTTTTATGTTTGTACATCATTTGAAGTGGAAATCTAGCTCTTTTGCCTGCCCATATAAAGTTTACCATCTGTCTTTGTAATGTTTTGAGAAAGGAGTCAGGAATAGATATTGGCAGGGTTCTAAAGAGGTAAGTGATTTTTGGCAATAGTAACATCTTGTAGGCCGTAAGACGGCCATGCCATGACATAAAATGTTTTTGAATCCTGGTTATGTCCTTTTGCAGTTTTTGTTCTAGTGGTAAGTAATTGGCTTTATATAGGTTAGAGATAGATGGGGTTAGTTGTATCCCTAGATAAGGGATGGAGCCAGAGGCCCACGGGTATGGGAGGGCTTTCTGTATGCGAAACATAACTGGTTGTTTATCGCTATGCCTAGGATATTGGATTTGTTTTCATTTACCTTGTAGTACGCGATTTTACTAAATGCAACTAGTGTATTATGTGCTGCTGTAAGTGAGGTATGGGGGTCGGATAATGTCAAAATGACATCGTCAGCGAATAATGATATTTTATGCTGTGTTTTGTGCGAGAGGATCCCTTGGATTTCTGGGTGCTGTCTAATCTTTTCCGATAGTGGTTCCATTACCATGGCAAAAATAATAGGTGAAAGGGGGTAGCCTTGGCGTGTGCCATTTGTTATGCTAAAGTTTTTTGAGAACATCCCCTCTGTGTACACATATGCTGAAGGTGATGAGTAGAGAGCTAGTATAGCTTGTTGAATCTGGCCTACTATGCCAAATTTCTGTAGTACTCGGGATAGGTATCCCCAGTGGACCCTATCGAAGGCCTTCTCTGCGTCCAGAGCTAGAAGCAGAGAAGGCCCCCCACTTCTTTCCGCTAGGTGTATCAAGTTTATTAACCTCCTTGTGGCATCATTGGCCTGCCTCCCCTTCACGAAGCCCACCTGATCCTGGTGGAGTAACTTCGGTAGGAGGGAGGCAAGCCTGTTAGCCACCAGTTTTGCATATATCTTCACATCGACATTTAGCAATGATATCGGTCTAAAATTTTGTGGGGTTGAGGGATCCTTGCCAGGTTTTGGTATGGTAACTATAGTGGCTGTTAACATTTCTTGTGGGAATGAAGCATTGGACACAGCGGCATCAAAGAATCGTTTCATATATGGAGAGAGTTCACTACAGAAAAGTTGGTAATATTCGGACGAATAGCCGTCCGGACCTGGAGATTTGTTGTGGGGCATACTTTTAATGATTTTACTGATTTCGGTAGTGGACGTGGGTGCATTTAGGATGTCCAATTCAGTACTAGGTACCGTTGGAAGATTAATATAGTCTAAAAAGTCAGAAATTAGTTGATCAGTCGGTTGGTACGTGTCAGGGTCATTTTTGAGGTTGTATAAGGCCTCGTAGTAATCGCTGAAAGCATCAGCTATTTCTTTAGGGTTGTAAACTGTTTGTTTTGTTCTGGGATTAAACATGCTATGAATTTTTTGTTGTTTTTCCTTCAACTGGTTTGCCAGCAGTTTCCCCGCCTTGTTGTTGTAACGGTAGTTGTTTGCCTTTAAAATGCGAAGGCGGTTCTCTTGCTGGGAAACTAGATGTGAGCGAAGTTCCTGTCTAGCTTGAAAAAGAGATTCCCTTACTTTTTGCGTAGTGGTTTGTTTGTTTATAGTTTCTAGATGTTCAATTTTGCTTAACAGGTCGTTGAGCCGATGCGTCCTTTGCTTCTTAGTTTTAGCACTTAATTATATAAGCAGACCCCTCATATAACTTTTATGAGTGTTCCAGAGCGTGAAGGGATCGGACACCGAAGGAGAGTTTAACTCGAAAAATTCTTTCATGGCTATTCTAAGTTTACTTAGATTTTCAGGTTGTGACATTAGTGAAACGTCATTTCGCCACCTATTAGCTCTTGTTTCGGCAGAACGGTCCCCCACGCTCATGGAAATGGGTGCGTGGTCAGACCACGTTATTACATGTATATCAGAACGAGAAATTTTTTGGAGTAAAAATTTGTCTACAAGCATTAAATCTATACGTGAATAGGAATGGTGTACATTAGAAAAGAATGTGAAGTCCCTTTCTGATGCATGTTGACATCTCCAAACATCCTGGAGACCGGATGACAAGATAAATTGCGCTAGGGTGGGTCTGCGAGATTTCTTCTGGGGTTTGAAAGAGATGTCAAGGTCCTTGTCTGGAATTAGATTAAAGTCCCCGCATAGGAGTAGATAACCTTGTTTAATTGCAGTGATTTTTTCCCAAATTTTCTGAAGAAAGCGATTCTGCTTGACATTTGGCAGGTATACGTTAACTATCGTATATTTAGTTTTCGCTATTTCGCATGTAAGTATAAGGAACCTACCAGATGGGTCTGCATATGATTCTATTAATGAGAATTCCGTTGAGTCTCTAATTGCAATGGCAACACCTGCTTTTTTCTTTGGACCGTTGGCGAAAAAAGTGTGGGGATACTTGCGATTGGTGAATAAGGGGTGGTTCCCCCGTCATAAAGTGCGTCTCCTGAAAGCAAATTATGTCACTTTGAAGCCGTCCGGCTTCCTTCCATGCCATTTGCTGTTTGTGTGGGCTGTTCAGGCCCTTGACGTTCAATGAGGCTATCTTAAAAGCCATGTTGTGCTGTGATTTACACGTACCTTAGAATGTGTTGTAACAATGAACTTAAGAGGAGGAAGTCCAATATGGAGAAGTTTTCTATTCGCCGATGTATCTGTGATTCCTTACGTTGCTGTAGGGATTCTCCTTCTCAGTCTGGATGTTATGTAGGTTGCTGTAGTGCTGAGCATGTAATAAGAGAGGGTTAAAGGAAGGACGGGGGGAGGAAGAGAAAAGGGGGTGGGAGAGAGAAAAAAAAAACAACCGGGCAAACTGGGATAAAAATGAGTTGGCGATTCCAATGGAATCTGTGCAAGTGAAACACTGCTTAATATTTGGGGGTAGAGCGGTCAATCAGGTACAAAAACTGGAGTGGTTCAAACAAGATTCGTCTTTCCGGACTTTCAGGTGGAAAAGTTGTGCTGTAAATTTGTTATTTCAGCCTGTGTCATTTTCAGAGCTTGTGCGGGTAGAAGGTGAGGATTGTAGTGGGTCCCTTTCGTCAGTCTGGGGTTCCAGGATCTGCCATTCTTTCATAAGGTGGATGCCTTCCTTCACAGTAGTCACTACATGTGCCCTGTCTTCATATGTTATGAGTAGGTTAGCCGGGTACAACCATTTATATGGTATATGGTGGTTGTATAACGGTTTGGTAATTGTCGCCAGTTGTCTGCATCTTTGCATAGTATAGGCATATAAATCTGCAAAGAATGAGAGCACCACCAGTTCGTTCGGCAAGTCCTCCTTTCTCCTTGTCGCCGCCATGAAGCGGTCCTTTATGTGGTAGAAATGTATTCTGACTATTGTATCTCTAGGCAAGTGGGGTGGGATGTTTTTTGGCCTCGGCAGTCAATGAATGCGGTCAATTACCAGTTCCTCTTGTGGTGCTTCTTTAAGCGCCAGTTTCATGAGGTTTGTAAAGTACTCCTTTAATTCTGGAGGTTTAACTGTTTCAGGGATTCCACGGATTTTGTCGTTGTTACGCCTCGATCTGTCCTCTAAATCTGCTAATTTTGCTTTAATAGAGGTAATTTCGTCTTCCCTGTCGTTATGCGCGTCCACTAGGTCATTGAATGTAGCAGTAAAGTCCTCCATTTTAGTTTCAATGTGGGACACTCTGCTTGAGACCGCTGTGACCTCCTTCTTAAACTGCTGTGTGATAGTTAACATGTCTGCATGCAGCGTAGTGCGTAGAGACACTAACATGTCCTTGAGAGTGGTGTCCATTACTGGCTGGTTCAGGGTTGGGAACTCGGTAATGGAGTCTTGCAACTCCCTAGTGTCGTCTAATGAGGAGTCAAGGCCGCTTACCTCCAGGTTCTCTGTGTCCTCCTTTTGCGTCTTTTGCCTGCTTTTCGCTGGGCTGGATGAGGCCGATGGAGGAGGGGAGTAATGCCGCTGTCCTTCAGTGCTTTTGTTGTTATGGCGTACTTGGTTTGCCGCACGGCTTGTCTGGCTGTGAGGGCCGCGTGTAGCGCTGCTCCGGTGGCCGGCGCCATCTTGGGCCTTCAGGCGGCTCGGCTGAGCAAAGAAGTCCGTCATCTTACCTGGCCGGGTAAGATCTTTTCTCTTACGGGATGCCATCTAGGGATGTTCCCGCACCCTGTGTGAGCAGTTATGGCCTGAAACGAGGCTTGTAGGCGGTATAATTCCGCCTTCTAAGTCCGGGGGTTGACAGAGCTGAGCTAGTATGCGACCATCCGCTCTGCTGGCTAGCCACGCCCCCCGGGGTGTCTGCTTTAAAATGCAGACATTTTGTGGATGTTTCTACTGTACTGACTCTTCAGGGCCTTCAAGCATATAATAGATAGTCACGAAATTGGATGCCTAGTATATGCCTATTAAAAGCTTGAAGGTGCTCCATGGATTTTGTGACCTTTTATGCAGCTAGACTCCAAAAAATGTCACACATACTGCTGTGTGTTAGAAATATCTTAATAATTTATAACTATGTAGAAAACACTTTTCATTTTCTTTCAGCATTTTCTAAAATCTATGGCAAGAAAATTAAATATTCACTTGATGCCTCTTAAAAATACCTTGGGGTGTCTGCTTTCTAAAATGTGAAAATGTTGTGCTTTTTTTCCCCTCTCTTGGCACTCCAGGGCCTCCAAACGTGATAGGTAGTCAGGAAATTTGATGCCTAATTTATGACCCTTGAGAGCTTGAAGATGCTTTTTGGATTTTAGGAATATTGCAGAGAGGTTGGTGTAGCCATTCATAAACACGACAACTGGAATGTTAAGAAATAGTTTGGTTGAAATCTGGCCACTTTAAGTTACAGCAGCCTGTATAGCTTGTTTTGCTATTGGGGTTGCTTTTTATTACATAAAAATAAATACACCATAAAGTAAAAAATGTTTAAACATTTTCTTTGGTAGACAACAGGGGATGCCTGTAGCAGATACAAGAGTTTAGGAAGAAATATACTGTGATTTTTAAGAGACTGATCCTGCCAATTAGATTCAGGGTAAGAGAGTCCCAAATCTGTAATCGAGACATTTGGGACAGGGCAGAACCCATATATAATGAGACTGATTTAGTAAAATTGTTAGGAATGTGTAATACCAAACCAATCCCACGCTAAGTGTTAAAGCAGAGTTCCAGTCCCCCAAACATAAAAAAATAAAAAATATGTAGGCGCAAAGTCTTAAACAGATCCTATTGCACTGAAACGTCAGTGCAGTCTTTTAACAGACAGCTGCAATGCAGCAAGTGTGGGAATAGGATGAAGTCCACTGTATCAGGTCAGCCTTATTGCAGGGAAGCAGAAGCCAGGATATGTAAGAAAGAAATATGTGTAATATGTAAACTGAAACCAAGGGTTGAAACGCACCCTGGACAAGCTATAGCTTGAGAAAGGAGCGTGCATACCTCCCACCACCAGGGTGTGCCAGCTCGGAAATACATCACAATCAAACCAGTGGCCTCATCCCGACCAGCACTGCAGTCCAGGATGCGTTCCAACCCTCAGTTTCAGCTCTCCTCCACAACACCACCATCTTGCCGGCCACGAGAGTATACAGAGCGGCAAGGTCGTTCTGTAACAAGAAATAAGAAATAACATTAGTACCAACAACAATTTTTATTATTGAATTTAATAATAAAAATTGTTGTTGGTACTAATGTTATTTCTTTATAATCTACACAATGTTATAGATGTATGCCGAGCTGCCTTGAAGAAGCAGATAACACGTCGGCTTTCTGCATATACAAGCATCTATTTGTATCCTGCTGTTAATTGTTGCCCTACTAATATATTGGGTCCTGAGGAAGCCAGAATTGGCAAAAGGTTGACTTGGTGCCCGGAAGTACACATACTCCACATCTATGTTTAAATGCTGTATATGCATCAAGGTCCGGCACCTGTAGTAGGGCATTCATCTTAGCTTCATATCCATCCATTGGATTATATTATGGCATTTTATTATTTTATCTATGTGTTTTAATGTATACAAATAAAGATATTAGTTTTAAAAGAAAGTGTGGTCTCCCATATTTAGCCTATAAAGTCCAGTGTTTCTTGGTTGTGGTTAAGCTAGTCAACCCACATCTTTTTTGGTGGCATTTGTTTTGGATGGGGTTTATCATAAGTCAAAACCTTTATGTAATTGAGAGATTGGATAGTACAGCTCCAGAAGGCAGTGGGAATTTGCTGCCATCCAAACCTACAAAAAGGCTACACAGAGCTCTGCAGTATGTGTGGACATTTTCTATTGTATCTACTGATGGAGTGGGAGAAAAAAAAATCCCCCAATCATCCCCATGCCCAGCATTTTGGCTTGGCAAAACTGCTTGCTTCTCACCTTCCAGATTGAGGAATCACCCTTTTCCATGAATTTATGGCCTGCGCTACACCACAGTGGCAGGTACACTAAACCCTTTTCTTTTTTTGGCAACAAGGCAATTCCTCAGGTGGGGTGAGATTGGGTGATTGGGGGAGACTTGCAGTACTCTTCTGCAGGCAATTTTGTTTCGTGATTGGCGTTTTTTATGCTTAAAGGTTACCTTTTGGAACATGTTACATGTTACACTCCTATTTACGGGTGACATGTTCCAGCACAGGTTCCCTCACCCACCACGTGACAGTGGGCAAGGGGTTCTCTCCCCCACAGCAACTGTCACTTCCTAAAATTGGCACAGCTGTGCAATAATTCACTGTCAATCATTTACAGTGACCTGTGACTAAATAAACAACAAGCCCTATCTTCCACCACAGCAGACTGACTTGTAATTTCAATGCACTGCTAATGTGGTGCACTCTAACCACCCCAAGCTAACAGGTATAACCTAAAAAACAAAAACCCAATTAACCAATTGTCCTCTGGAAGGTTTTGTCCCCTTCATGACCAGGCATTTTTTGCTATTTAGCACTGTGCTACTTTAACTGGCAATTGTCATGCAAAACTGTAGGAAAATTAAATGTTTATAATTTTTTTCACACAAATCAAGCTTTCTTTTGGTAGAATTGTATCACCACTGTGTTTTTTACTTTTTGCTATATAGATGAAAAGAGACCAAAAATAAATAAATTAATAAAAAAAAAAACATGTCTTTGGTAAAAAAAAAATCCTAATAAGTGTATATTACCGTATTTATCAGTGTATAACACGCACCAGGGTCTAACACGCACCCCAAGTTTAGGAGGGAATTTTAAGGAAAAAAACTTTTAGGAGGGAAATTTAAGGAAAAAAACTTACATTTAAATGCCCATCAATGCAGCCTTATCAGTGTTCATCTGCATCCTTGTCAGTGTCCATCTGCAGCCTTGTCAGTGTCCATCTGCAGCCTTGTCAGTGTCCATCTACAACCTTGTCATTGCAGCCTTGTCCCAGTGTCATTTGCAGACTTGTAGTCTAACCGCTTGCCGACCGGCGCACGAAGATGTACGTCGACAGAATGGCACGGACAGGCATAAGGGTGTACAGGTACGTCCCCTTTAAAATGCCGCCGTCCTCGTGCCGGTCGGGACCCCCGTGAGGCCGGTCGCGGGTCCCCCGGACTCGATCGCCGCGGGGATACCCGTGATCGTCTCACGGGAAGGCTGAACGGGGAGATGTGGAAATAAACAGCATCTCCCGGTTCTGCCTAGCAACTAGTGACGCCGATCTCTGCTCCCTGTGATTGGAGCAGAGATCAGTATTCACTAGCTGACAGCCACGCCCCCCCACAGTTAGAAACACGCCTCTAGGTACATGTAACCCCTACACTGCCACCTAGCGGTTAATCCCTAACTGGCAGTGTCATTTACAGAGGAATCAATGCATTTAAATAGCATTGATTGCTGTATAAATGACAATGCTCCCAAAAATGTGTCAAAAATGTCCGATGTGTTCGCCATAATATCACAGTCACAATAAAAATCGCTGATCGCCGCCATTACTAGTAAAAAAAAAAATTATTAATAAAAATGCTATAGAACTATCCCCTATTTTGTAAACGCTATAACTTCTGCGCAAACCAATCAATAATCGCTTATTGCGATTTTTTTTACCAAAAATATGTAGAGGAATACGTATCGGACTAAACTGAGGAAAAAATATGTTTTTTTATATATTTTTGGGGGATATTTATTATAGCAAAAAATAAAAAAGAATGCGTTTTTTTTTAAATTGTCGCTCTTTTTTGTTTATAGCGCAAAAAATTAAAACTGCAGGGGCGATCAAATACCACCAAAAGAAAGTATATAAAAAGAATTTCGCGCAATAAATAGCTAAAAAGTGAAATAATGCAATAAAAGGATGCGCCAGTAATGGGTGCTGTTACTGGTGAGAGATAATGTGTTCTTCAATGCAGTACTTAAAGTAATAGGGACTAACGATAAATAAATAAATATTTAAAGTGACTAGTGCAAAGAACTTAATGGTGGTAGTAATTGTGCATCGAATGTGCTGTGAGACACAAAATGGATAAAATCAAACGAATAAAGTGAAATCAATATATAAAATCAAATGATTACTGTGAAGTCAAAAAGTAGTGACTAAAAGATGTTAGAAGATCAATAATGAATGAATATTACAATAACTCTAAAGGTGAATGAATAGTTAAAAACAGTTCATATAGCCCCAGGCTGGATGAAATATATATGAATATAACAGTGTCCAAGTCAGTCCATCAGGTCCTGATAGTATAAAAATATAATCAGGTACCGCGATCACTCAGATCATGCAGTAATGGGTTAAACGTATTCAATTCACCCAGATGATCAAAGCTTTCTGCGTAGCTTATATGGTTATGGTAAATATTGGGTCCTGTATGGTCTATAAATTCTGCGGTGGATACTTGGTCCTGATTTTCATATATTCAATCCAATCGCCAGTCTCCCAGAACTCTCACCTTAAATATGTAAAATTGAAGCTTTTCGGGCATATCCTATAGCCCCATAAGATATAGATACAAATTATTCGGCAAAACCTGGTAAGAGTAAAATCCTTCTCCTTTAAGGGCGTTTAAAACTTGGATCCTGCAGTGCTCAGTGTCAGAATATGACACAGCGCCAAAGGGAAAAAGAAAGAAGGGGAAGCCTCCACTAGTTTAGTATTTAGGTAAATATAGACATATTTATTTAAACAAGTGGGTGGACTCTTACATTTAAAATCAAAATAAACAGGCATATAAAGATAAAAGCAAAATAGCTCCCAGGCGTTCTCAGCGCCTTCTCGCGTCTCCTTCTCTGCCTACGGCCACTCCCTACGCGTTACGACACGTCACGTGTCTTCATCTGGGGAACCGGATTGGCTGTATGGGCTTAGTTTATATTGCGAGAAACCGGAAGTAGATGTTCGGCCATCTTGGTTGTGGTCAAGTGTCTGATTGATAGCGGCCATTTTACTAGTGATATGTTGTTATTATTCCGGCGGACTAGCTTTCGGCGGTGCGTTCCACCTCAGCGTTCCACCATTATGGCGGCCATTTTCTTGGAGATCATTAGATTGTTGTTCAGCGGCCACGATACTGTAGTATCTGGCTATTTTATTATAGCGTAATCAATGTTGGTGCATAACGGGATACAGTCTATCCATAATCATATTGTACAGTCCCCGCCTGAGTATATGTCCAAGTGATATGGGGAACTGTCATATACCACGTTACGTGTAATATTGTGTTTCTCCAGATGGATGAATAATGTGTATAAATTACTCCTAATCAGTTTATTATGTTAATAATATTATTAAAACACAATTATGTTCTATATATAAAAAAAAAAAAAGTATAATATTATGTATTAAAAGCACATTAATATTAATGTTACAGTAACATCAATACCAGTGTGTGTATGTATTAGACTCCCAGAGATCATAATGTTAAAAGATTAAAATTAGATTAAAAACTTAATTAAGATAGATAGTGCATGTAATTGCACCATAGATGTATCTATGAGACTCTACAGGTATGTCTACCATATATAGATATGTAGAGGGATTGTTGGATATAGGAGTGAGAGAAAACCTTGAGATGCCTTCTAATACTTACAAAATATTCATCAATAGGTATGAAGTCTATAATCAATACAGAGACCGAACAAAAGTTCTATATACTACGTGCATTGGTTAGATATTGTAATGAATATTGTAATATATGTAAATATCTAAAATATGTGAATGTATAAAATGTCCAATATGGGTATATTGGTCATAGGTAGGTCAAGGTATGGGCTGTCTGAGTGATTAGACAGAGACTTATACCCAGAATGCTATCCCGCCCACTACCATCCTGATGTGCAGTGGTATGGATATATGAATACTGATTCCTTCCTACAGCATGTATATATTCAGAAATTGCTCAGAAAACAATTCAGATCAAATTCGACGTTGAGGCCTCCGGGGGTGAGTGTACGCATTGTATGAATCCATCTCGACTCTTTTTGGCTTATTGTTCGTACTTTATGGCTGCCTCTCCACGCTTTATTGTATCTCTCAATTCCCCAAAACTGTAGGGAAGATGGGTCTTGATTGTGTTTTAGTGCAAAGTGTTTTGACACATTGTGCTTGGGGAACCCGCGTTTAATATTTCGCACATGTTCCTCTACTCTTACTTTTAGTGCCCTTTTAGTTCTTCCCACATATTGGAGATTGCAACTGCATTGTAGCACATATACAACTCCTTCTGTGTGACAGCCTATGAAATCTCTTATTTTGTGGGTTTGTCCCGTGTTTGTGGCTGTAAATTCCATTCTCTTCTTTTGGAATTTTTGTGCGTGTCTGCAGGCGTAGCAGTTGCGACAAGGGTAGAATCCCTTCCCAGAAAAAAATGAAAAAGTAAGTTTTGGCAGGGGGTTCTACTACTGATTTTACTACTAGGTCCCTAATAGTAGGGGCCCTAGTGTAAATAATGCTCGGTTTTTGAGGTAGTATGGTTTTCAAGTCCTTATCTCTCTTGAGGATGTGTCAGTGTCTTTCTATTAATTTGGCTACATCTTTATACTGTATGTTGTAGTCTAAGATTAGGCAGGGTGCCTCATTTTGGTAACTTTTTTTTCTGTTTACTCTGAAGCATAGTTGTTCTATCCATTTTGCTGACGTCTTGTATTTGTTTTTCTATCCATTGGTCATCATAGCCTTTTGTTTTGAACCTTTCTCCTATTTGTTTAGCCTGGATTTGGTAGTCTTCTTCTTTCGTACAATTCCTTTTTATTCTTATTAGTTGTCCCTTTGGGATGTTGTATAGCCATGGTTTATGATGGCAACTATTTAGTGAGAGGTAGCTATTGGTATCTACATTTTTGAAGAACGTTTTGGTTACTATTTTATTTCCATCCAGGCTTATTTTTAGATCAAGAAAGTCCACCTCTTTCTCATCGATTTTCCATATGAGCTTGATATTATTTTCATTTTCATTTAGTCGCATGAGAAATGATTCTAATGTATTTCTGTCTCCGTTCCACATGATTATTACATCGTCAATGTACCTTTTGTACAGGGTAAGTTCAGCTGGGATGTCATTATATACTGTTTCGTCTTCCCATTGGGCCATGAATGCATTGGCCACTCCCGGGGGAAATTTGGCACCCATGGCTATGCCTATAGCTTGTTTGTAATAGGTCTGGTTGTGCCAAAAGTAGTTATACTTGAGACAGAAATCCAGGCATTTGATGAGGAATTTCCTTTGTTTACATATGTAGTTGCTATAATTCCTCAAAAGCCATTTAGTTGCTGAGCATGCGTTATGATGTTGTACTAACGTGTATAACGATGCAAAATCTGCTGTAGCTAGTATGGTCCTTCCTTCCAGTACTGGTGTTGTTTCTAGGAGTTGTAGTATATGTTTGGTGTCTTTGAGGTAGGCTTTCGTCTGTTATACGGCTGGTTGGATATAGTGATCTATGTACTGTCCCATTCGTGACGTTAGGGAATCTATCCCATTAACGATCGGTCTTCCTGGGGGATTTTCCTTACATTTGTGTATTTTGGGCACAGTATATATAATCGGAATCCTACAAGCCATAAAGTACGAACAATAAGCCAAAAAGAGTCGAGATGGATTCATACAATGCGTACACTCACCCCCGGAGGCCTCAACGTCGAATTTGATCTGAATTGTTTTCTGAGCAATTTCTGAATATATACATGCTGTAGGAAGGAATCAGTATTCATATATCCATACCACTGCACATCAGGATGGTAGTGGGCGGGATAGCATTCTGGGTATAAGTCTCTGTCTAATCACTCAGACAGCCCATACCTTGACCTACCTATGACCAATATACCCATATTGGACATTTTATACATTCACATATTTTAGATATTTACATATATTACAATATTCATTACAATATCTAACCAATGCACGTAGTATATAGAACTTTTGTTCGGTCTCTGTATTGATTATAGACTTCATACCTATTGATGAATATTTTGTAAGTATTAGAAGGCATCTCAAGGTTTTCTCTCACTCCTATATCCAACAATCCCTCTACATATCTATATATGGTAGACATACCTGTAGAGTCTCATAGATACATCTATGGTGCAATTACATGCACTATCTATCTTAATTAAGTTTTTAATCTAATTTTAATCTTTTAACATTATGATCTCTGGGAGTCTAATACATACACACACTGGTATTGATGTTACTGTAACATTAATATTAATGTGCTTTTAATACATAATATTATACTTTTTTTTTTTTATATATAGAACATAATTGTGTTTTAATAATATTATTAACATAATAAACTGATTAGGAGTAATTTATACACATTATTCATCCATCTGGAGAAACACAATATTACACGTAACGTGGTATATGACAGTTCCCCATATCACTTGGACATATACTCAGGCGGGGACTGTACAATATGATTATGGATAGACTGTATCCCGTTATGCACCAACATTGATTACGCTATAATAAAATAGCCAGATACTACAGTATCGTGGCCGCTGAACAACAATCTAATGATCTCCAAGAAAATGGCCGCCATAATGGTGGAACGCTGAGGTGGAACGCACCGCCGAAAGCTAGTCCGCCGGAATAATAACAACATATCACTAGTAAAATGGCCGCTATCAATCAGACACTTGACCACAACCAAGATGGCCGAACATCTACTTCCGGTTTCTCGCAATATAAACTAAGCCCATACAGCCAATCCGGTTCCCCAGATGAAGACATGTGACGTGTCGTAACGCGTAGGGAGTGGCCGTAGGCAGAGAAGGAGACGCGAGAAGGCGCTGAGAACGCCTGGGAGCTATTTTGTTTTTATCTTTATATGCCTGTTTATTTTGATTTTAAATGTAAGAGTCCACCCACTTGTTTAAATAAATATGTCTATATTTACCTAAATACTACACTAGTGGAGGCTTCCCCTTCTTTCTTTTTCCCTTTGGCGCTGTGTCATATTCTGACACTGAGCACTGCAGGATCCAAGTTTTAAACGCCCTTAAAGGAGAAGGATTTTACTCTTACCAGGTTTTGCCGAATAATTTGTATCTATATCTTATGGGGCTATAGGATATGCCCGAAAAGCTTCAATTTTACATATTTAAGGTGAGAGTTCTGGGAGACTGGCGATTGGATTGAATATATGAAAATCAGGACCAAGTATCCACCGCAGAATTTATAGACCATACAGGACCCAATATTTACCATAACCATATAAGCTACGCAGAAAGCTTTGATCATCTGGGTGAATTGAATACGTTTAACCCATTACTGCATGATCTGAGTGATCGCGGTACCTGATTATATTTTTATACTATCAGGACCTGATGGACTGACCTGGACACTGTTATATTCATATATATTTCATCCAGCCTGGGACTATATGAACTGTTTTTAACTATTCATTCACCTTTAGAGTTATTGTAATATTCATTCATTATTGATCTTCTAACATCTTTTAGTCACTACTTTTTGACTTCACAGTAATCATTTGATTTTATATATTGATTTCACTTTATTCGTTTGATTTTATCCATTTTGTGTCTCACAGCACATTCGATGCACAATTACTTCCACCATTAAGTTCTTTGCACTAGTCACTTTAAATATTTATTTATTTATCGTTAGTCACTATTACTTTAAGTACTGCATTGAAGAACACATTATCTCTCACCAGTAACAGCACCCATTACTGGCGCATCCTTTTATTGCATTATTTCACTTTTAAGCTATTTATTGCGCGAAATTCTTTTTATATATATTCTTTATTGTGTATTTGTGAACACACCACATTTTGCAGCAGAGCACTACCATTTATTTTAGACTATTCACTTACTCCAAGTAGCGCGAGGGGCACCTATACACACCACCAAAAGAAAGCTCTATTTGTGGGAAAAAAAGGACGTCAATTTTGTTTTGGAGCCATGTCGCATGACCGCGTAATTGTCAGTTAAAGCGACGCAGTGCCGAATCGCAAAAAGGGGCCTGGTCCTTTGGCTGCAAATTGCCGGATGTCCTGTGTATCTCGGCGGCGCTCGATAGCTCTCGGACGTTCTCGGCAACTTTCGGTGGCTTTCGGCCGTTCTCGGCAGCCTTCGGCGGCTTTCGGACGTTCTCGGCAGCTTTCGGTGGCTTTCGGACATTCTCGCCAGCCTTTGGCTGCTTTCGGCCGTTCTAGGCATCTTATGGCGGTTTCAGCCTCACTCTGCAACTCTCGGCGACTTTTAGCAGCTCACACGGGACTGCAAGAGCCACCGAGAGCGGCCGATAGCCGCTTAGAACAGCCGAAAGTGTCCGAAAGCAGCCGAGAACAGCCGAAAGAGTCTGAAAGCTGCCGAGAACGGTAGAAAGGCTCACAATCGGCGGGGGATCGGCGTATAACACGCACCCACGATTTTCCCCTGATTTTAAGGGGAACAAAGTGCATGTTATACGCCGATAAATACGGTATTTGGTTTGTGTAAAAGTTATAGCGTCTACAAATTATGGTATATATATATATTTGAAAATTGATTGATTCTGATGTACTGTAAGCCTATCTCAATTCTTGAGGTCCTTAAAATGCCAGGGCAGTACAAATATTCCCCAAATTACCCATTTTTGGAAACTAGATAGTCTGAGGTATTTAGTAAGAGGCCTGGCGAGTTTTTTAAAGTTGTATTTTTTTGTCACATTTTGGAAAATTAAAAAAATAAATAATATTTATTTTTCTTTCACATTATTTTTTTACATACTATCACCAGTGCCATACAGCTTCATTATGGTGATCACGTGGTGTGGTAGGGATCAGGGATACTGACTGGTCACAGTATGTTAAAAAAATTATTTTTTAAAAACATTTTTTACTTTTTTAGATATTTTTTTTTACATACTTTCACCAGAGTAGTTCAGTGTCACCAAAGTGGTACTGTACTACTCTGGGGGGGGATCAGGGATTTTTTATTTATTTTTTAAACTTTGATTACTGTTACAGTAATGCTCACTGTAACAACAATATTTGAACTGTCATGAATGGGTTTCCTTCATAACAGCTGTGATTTACTATTGTGTGCTGTGATTGCCCCACAGCTACCAAATGGTACAGGGTTCTGTGATTGGCCCAGGTACCATGTGATAGCTTTGGCTAAATTAAATTTATTCACAACAGCTTTGCTGACATTGTGATCATGTAATCACATAGCGATTACATGAACTCGGGGTCTAAAACGATTTTTATGCATAGAATGCCCTGAGGTAAATAACCTTTAGCTTTTATAACTACTTTAAATTGCCTTGTGGGGAATTTGACTTTAAAGGGAGGGAGGCATTCAATATGGCAATTGTAGCCTATCATTATAGTTTGTGTGAGCAGGGACAGGCTGCAAAGAGGCTGCAGGATACCAGTGGTACAGTGTTTTAACAAAGGAAGAAAAAAGGTAGAAACTCTTCTCGTCCCCCATTCTGAAAATCTCCAACATACACAGCATTCTTCTACCTATAAGATATTCATTAAGGGTTTACATATAGCAGTGCCTGCATGCTGTACAATATACAATATACACTTTATCAGTAGTGGCAGCTGTCCCCCTAATCCATGCTCCTGGCCCCTAATCTACATGCAGGGTGCCGGATGCATGGATTCAAATGTTTTCTTTTTATTTTTTTAAGCACGTGATTCTACCCGAGGCTCTAATTAGCTTAAAAAAAGGGTGGGCTCGGGATGCAGAGCACTGCCCCCCCAAGCCCACCCAGTTGTGTGGAAGACAATAGTGAATATTCATTTACTATTGTCTTCCTGCTTCTCCTTCCGGCCAATCCGGATGCAGGAGGATCATGATTGGGTGTCTTATTGGCCGGGCAGGGGGGAGGATGTACAAGAAGATTTGTGACTCCGCCCAAAGTGATCTCTCAGTGCTCTGCATCGGCACCGATTAAGAGCCAGACCGCGTGAGTACCACCTGTGGGGGGGGGGGGGGGGGTTGTTTACCACCACAAGTGTTCTAAACTGTTGCCTTCAAAATAAAAAAACCTACAAAATGTTGTCAGTTTTGTGTATTGCCAGTAATGACACAAAATGTTGCAGTTTCTATGTCATATATATCAAATTTCCATATGATTATGCAAATCAAAGAAGATATAAAGGTAAATGTTAGTATTGCACATAAATATATTTTAAATTTAGGATTTCAACAAGAAGATGGAGCTCTAGGCTTTTTACCACATGTTTACCTGATAATGTACACATTGCTTACATTTCCATACAAACCTTAAAAAAAAAAAAACCTATAGCAAAAAGACAAAGAAAATTTGTGGAGTCCCCTAAATGCATACAATGAAAGTCCATTTGAGTCTGATATGAATTTTCGAAGGGAACCCACCCAAAAAACAAAAAAAAACTGTGAATGGAGTGACTCATCTCTATCTACCGTATACCCCTTCCCGCTCTGTATAAGAAAATGTGAAAGGAACTGGCTTTTGTGCTGTACTCTCACTTTCTAAATGGCAAGGTTCTGGATGTTTAATATTTTTTGTATAGTAATGTTTATGTGCTGTATGTTTATGTAAGTAAAATAAAAGCTATAAAACATCAGTTAAAAAAAACAAACAAATAAGCTTAAAAACAACAGAATAAAATGTTATTCAAAATCTTTATATTTTTAAAAGGAATTTTACACAATATACCCACTTTTTCTCCTTAGACTAGGGCTATGGAATGGCCATGATTATCCACACAGCTGTACATAAAGAATTTTGTTTGATTAATTGTTTTGTCTGCAGTCTTAATACCCTTTGAGGATTATGGATGAGCCAAACCACCCTGGGTTTGGTGTGAGCAGAGTTTGGCAGACTTCAAAGAAGTTCAGATAACGAATCAATGGGACCTGAATGTGTCAAATCATAAATGCTCATTTTCTGGGCTAATAAACAAAGGATTGTCAAAAAATAGCATTGAGGGGGGGGGGGGGCACTATCCTGGGGAACATGTACCAATGCAAAAAAAAAATGTTTAGAAACTCCTTTTAGCCAGTTGCATTTACTAAGGAAAAGAGTGTTTTAAATAACTGGAAAATTCTATTTCTATGCCGGCTTCTTAATCCTACAGCAAGAATACAAAGAAACTGTGTGTAGAATCCCCTTCAAATGCATACTTTCAGTCCCCTTGAGTCAAGTATGAAACAACAACAAGGAAATCCATGCCATACCCCTCCAGTCTAGTATGGATTACTGGCCAGACCCTTAATCCAAGCATGGCCAGGAAAGTGGAGGAGGGGGCATGTTCCCCCCTCCTGAACCATAGAGGGGACCCCTCTGACAATACACCTTGTCACTATGTTGATTAGGATGAGGACAAGGGCCTTTTTCCCACAACCCTGGTCTAGTGTCTGTGAGTGGAGGGATTATTGGAATCTGGAAGCCCTCTTTAACAATAATGGGGGACCCAGATACCCAACCCCCATGTCAATCAGTAAGGAGTACCCCTGCACATTCATAAAAAAAGTAAGTAAGTGTCAGTGATGATGATGGGGGGGCCCTCCTTTAGCGCTATTGTGATTTGCAGGAGACGGGTCTTGGGGAGCCTTTCTGGCCAGATAGAACACAATGATTACTGCTATCGGCTATAGCTGCCAGCAGTAATCTCATGTAAAAAAAATCTGATCTATGGATCGACTTGGGTACAATCAGCCCGCCCATAGATGGATCGAATCTTGGTCGGTCCCTCCTGAATCATCTGAATATCAATCCATGTATGGCTGACTTTACAAGGCCTGCTGACCCTCGGAAAAAACAAAAAACAATGACAGCTGTTATATACAAGGGGGCTCTGTCTCCTGGGTAACTGCATTCCCCATGTATGGACATGTTGGCCACCATAATTGATGTGAATCTACATCGCTGGGCAACATGATTGACAGACGAATGTACACTGTGACTTATTTTTTATTAAAGGACTTGTCAAAAACGTATTTATTTATTTTTTTTTTACACTTTACACTTTGTGAATTTGTTTTTCTTAAACCAACAACAAAATAAATACAATAAAAGCATTGATAGTTTATACAGTGATTTACTGTACATTCACATCAGTCCCTGCCTTCAAGGAACATTCACTATAAGTTTTCTATTTCACATGCATACATATACACACAAATACTAGGGTAAATTTAGACAGGAGTAAATTAACCTACTAGTGTATCTTTGAAGTGTGGGAGGAAATTGGAGGAAGCTATGCAAGTACAAGGAAAACATACAAACTCAATGCAAATAGTGTCCTTGCTAAGAATTGAATTGGGGACTCTATTGCTGCAAAGAAAAAGTGCCAACCACTAAGCCATCATGCTGCTCAGTGCATGCTTGATCTAATGAATGTATGGCTTATTATAAACAAAACCATGTCATGGTGATGCAGCTTTGCCTTTGTTGACCTTGATATACCTCCGCCAGGACTACCCCTCATGCCATTGGAGGCCATATGCTGTAATTATCTGGACGATTAGACATTTTATTTAATAGATAGGGAAAGTTTGGGACTTTATTGGCACCACACTAGATATACATATTGTTTTAAAAAATATATATTTTATTGAGATCATCTTTAAAACATGAGGTGTGTAAACATCTTAGATAGAAAACATATTAATAATATATTAACAAAACTACAAGATTAGACATTTTAGAATAATAACATTATTTAATATTTGCATAGTTAATTATTAGCTCAGTGGCTAAGTTGTTAGCACCTCTGGCTGACAGCACTAGGAGCATTGGTTTTAAATCCCAACCACAGCAGAAGCTACCTGGAGTTTGCATGTTCTCCCTGTGCCTGCCTGTGTTTCCTCTTGGTACTGCAGTTTTCTACCACACTCGAAAGACATGCTAGTAGATTAAATGTCTCCTGTCTAAATTTGACCTAGTATGTATAAATGTGAGTTAGGGACCTTGGAATGTAAGCTCCTGGGGGGCAGGAACTGATATGGATCTACAAAATATAAGTAAAGCTCTGTGTAAATGGTTGGCACTATATACAGTAAGTACCAGTAATAAATTAATTATTAATTCTGATCACCGGGAAACAATGGTGAATCCTGTGAAAATCCCTTGTAAATGGTTTGCCTAGGGATGTATGCAGAGTTCATCAAGTGCTTATAGACATATGATATTTTTTTTACCCAACAGTATTCAGTTTATAGACATATAATATTTTTTCTTATCCAACTATAATCAACCAAATCAGACTAAAATGATTTAATATTTGGTAGTTGAGGTCCAATTAGCACTTGATCTGTGGTTTGGTATCAGAGGCAACTCTCCTTTGCAATATCACCTCGGCCATCATGTTAAAATTCAAAGAGTGACTAGATAACATGGCAGCTCTTATACCATTGTTATACTATGTGATTGGGTATTTTCTTGCCATGAAACAGGTATGCAAAGTTTAATCCCTTGCTTTGCTTGTTAATCATGACATCCTGGTATTTGAGAAAATTGTTCAGGGATCACACCTGCCACTTTCAGAGTTTATTGAACTCCATAAGCTGCAATCCTTTGATAGGATCTTTGCACATAAGGGCGATGACATCATCTAGTGGATTAATCCTCTGGCTAACTGCAAATGTACAGGTTCTGCATCAGAACTATTTATGGAACTATACAGTATATCACAGTTGGAAAAATCCATTAGCTGAATGTGTCCTCAGCAAATATTGCTATCTATCTATCCATGAAAAACTACCAACAGTGCATGATCGTGTCACAGAGACTTATGGTCACTTAGCAGTGGAAACCGCAAGTCCTTTCTAATACTATTGCTTAAAGTTTGAAATTCAAAAACTCTGCAGTTTGGAGTCTAAGTGGAGTAAACCTTGCTATTTCTTTCTGGCAATTTGTAGGGCTAATAAGAAAGTTCAAAACAAGAAAGGAAAAAGATGACAGGCGCTACAAATGCACCTCTCCCCTTATCTCAATGGACAACCAGCTTGCAGACAACCAAATAACCTGTCTAACAGTATGCGTTAAAAGCAGGAGTTTAGTCCGCACGCATTTGCAAATGCATGCGTAAGACACAGAGCCTCGTCATGGCACCCTGGTATCTGTGGTCCTTACCCACGCTAAACTCCTGCTTTTAACGCATACTGTTAGACAGGTTATTTGGTTGTCTGCAAGCTGGTTGTTTTAGAAAATACACCTCCTACTCTGTCTGACACCAATCATATGGATACAAAGTGAGGGGAAATCCACGAGGGGTCTCAGGAAACCACTTGCGTGTGCAGAGTACAGATGGCAGGAGACAATAGAGCTGAGGTCAGGGCATGCGCAGGCAGGCAAAAAGCATCTCGTTTGCAAATGTGAGACAACCAGCGATTGGCCTCATTGCAAGGAGTTTCAAAGAGAGAAGGACAAGCGATGTTTTTAATGTGAAGTGTGGAGAAATATTTTGGAGATATATTTTTAGAAAATAAAGATTGTTCAAACGGTACTGGACTATCTGGACTTTTTATCCCTTTACATATAAACGTACTGGCTGATTACTGATGATTGGAGGTGATGGTGTAAAAGAGAGCGATCTAAGGAGATTGTGCCTTGGGAGGTTTGACTCAATGCTGATAAGACTAAGGATTGCGGTGAGTTTAAACCCCAGAGGGGAGTGTGGATCACGGGTGAAGTAATCTGGTGGAAGTGTACACTATCAACAGTCAACATTTCTCTTTTTGCCTTTTGTCTTCAATGTGTGGACTTTTTAAAAACCCTCCCCTAAACACCATGACACTAATGATGTAACAATATATCAGATTGCCAGTGATATGTTTTGAGGATTTCCACAGCACAATAGTGTTTTATATACAAATCTTTGATTTTTAGTGTATATATTTATCTGGTCATATAATAACCCAGAGGAGCGCTGCTAAATGGTGAAAGTATTTCTAAAGAGCTTTGTGAATATGGAATCTATTTACAATTAACAATCACTAATAAGAAAGTTGTTGTCAACCAAAATACATGCGATAAGGGGCAAGGACCAATGGCAAAATAATAATTAAAAAAATATCAATTTTTACACATAATTGTAAGCTTCCTCTAATAGTTACATCAAACAATGACAATATGGGTGCTGAGAGCCCACGCCCCCTCTTTAATAGAAAGGAGGACTGATTATTCATTACTTTAAATTTTTGTCTCTTAAGACTCAACTGATAAGGAGATTCACCATGAATCCATGGCAGTGGTGAACTTGCACTTCTTCCATAGTATTAAGATCAATGTCTGCTCAAATATACATTTAGCTTTGTATTAACAACTATTTAAATTAACAATTTACAAAGTGAATTCTACTACATTCTTACTGTGCAGGGTGGCACAGTCTCTAATTAAACCAAGCAGCAGCATTTTTTAAAAGCAACTGTGATCACAAAAAGGCAGCAAGGTTTCACTGCATGCCACAAGTACTTTTCATGGGCTTCTTCCCCTGGGATTGCAATGAAGAAATAAAAGTACCACTCATCTCAGAGACTAATTTAGAAAACTTTAAGTGACACATGAAATAATAAAGCCAATACAAGCCTTGCCTTTTGCATTTACGAAATTGCTTTTGTGTCATAAATTATAGATTAGCCATCTTCCAGTAATGGAAGTGCCCTTGTTTCACTCTGCAGAAAATGTACATTTTTAAACATAAGGGATATATTTCATTTTATAAGGTTACTTTATTTAATAACTTTAGGAGATTGTTGTATTAGTACCTGCTTTTTAGTACTTTCAATAGACTGTAGATGCATTTAGTTTGCATTTAGTTTGATTAACAACTATACCGCATATAATAAATGAATCAAAAAATAGTAGCTTTGTTTATATGTTTGAGATGAAGTACTAGTAATAATAACATAATCAGTGGACTTCCTAAAGAATGTTTTATGCCACGTACACACGATCGGAATTTCGGCCAGAAAAAAGACAGATGAGAGCTTTTCGTCGGAAAATGCGACCGTGTGTAGGCTCCATCGGAATTTTGCTGGCCGAATTTCCGACAGCTAAGAATTGAGAGCATGTTCTCAATTTTTCAGACGAAAAAGGTTTCTATCGGAAATTCCGATCGTCTGTAGCAATTCTGACACGCAAAATTCATACGCATGCTCGGAAACAATTAGACACATGCTCGGAAGCATTGAACTCGGCTCGTTGTAGTGTTGTACGTCACCGTGTTCTTGGCGGTCAGAATTTGGTGTGACCGTGTGTAGGCAAGACAGTTTGAGCGGAATTACGTCGGAATTCCGTCGGGAAAACCATCAGAGCTTTTTCCGATCGTGTGTACATGGCATTAGGCAAATTAGAAAACTGTCATGCAAATATGTCACTTCTTGCTACAGATTCTTGTACATGGAAACCTGTACATGAATTTGTTGCAGAGAGGCGTGGTGGAGTGGGGGGTGGGGCTGGCACTGAAGTTGGAGTGTCCATTCCATCCTCAGCAAAGCTCAGTAACACAGAATCTGATAAAATCTTAAGCTCTATGTTATTGAACTATCTGAATGGCCACTGCACCTGTCTCATTGACATGTGCAGCGGCCAAACCTCTTTAGTGACTGAATGCCATTTTTGTTCCAGGTCCACCAGTTTGCTGTTTGTGGTTGAGTTGTTGGGTCGGTTGAGCCTGATGGATCATGTTAAGATATTAGTTTCCCATCAGATCAGCCTTTCTTGTGATTGACAGTGACTTAGACTCTAGCAGATTGTCCAGTTGCAATAGAATTCACCCACTGCCTTTACCTGCCAATCACAAGAATGGTGGCTCTGATGGGGAACTAGACTTTCAGCAACACCCATCAGGCTCTGCCCGTTTCCCTCTGTCTAAGGGGAGGCAAATAGTATGTTCAGCCTGTGTCCTTGGATGCTAAGACACTAGCAACCCTATGCTTCCTAGTAACCAATGACGCTATGCACTAAAAGCATTCTAACGACCAGTGTTGGGAAAGTCACAGTGCAGTCAGGAAGCTCCAGTATGCTTGCTGTAATCCGTGTCTGTGCATAAAAATGGCACTAATTCCATTCATAATAAGCAGCCTGTGTGTATGAAAAAGACCCCCACCCCCAAAAAGTTAACCACGAAACCATGCAGATTACACATAGCAGTCCACTCTGAATACTCACCAGCCCACTGGGTGGCTCAGGAAAGCAATCTTTATATACCAGCGTAGAGTTCATCTTAATTACCTCCAGTTTGTTTATGGTCACATGGGGCGTGTCATTCCATTCCCTGAGTAAGGACCATGTTTACCTGCATGGGATGCAGTCTCATTAATGTCAGTTGGGACACCGTGGCTGCATGGGCTAATGTGACATCCGTGTGGGTGTGGGTACATGTTTCTGAACTGACACTGTCTACATTCAGGCTATGCACTCGCACCTGCGTGGATGTAACATTAGAAGCAGCAGCTGTGTCCATACAGCCGCTGCGTCCCCATGGTCAGTAATGGGACTGCCTGCTGTACCCAATTTGTATCAGCCGCAGTGTCACATTGTGAACGTGATGGACATAAGAGTTACCTGAATCTGTCACATGTTGAACTTTAAACTGTCACAAGACTTTTTATGAATTAGGCACAGGATTTTTAAATGTGAACATTCTGCCAGAAAACTGTCACACATGCTTAATTGAATCGTGGCCAATGTATTTTTTAGAGGGAGAAAACCAAAGCTCAGCACACCTGGAATGCCACTAATGCAACATCATTGGATCAAACAGACCTAGCTGATAATACATATGCTTCTTTTGCATTGCTGTGATGAGATCTATAGTTATATCTTGAAAAAGAAAAAAAAAAAAAAAAAACAGAAAAACTGGAGGTGTTTATGAATCAGAGATGTGCGGATTTATTCCCTAGGAGCAAAATGTGTTTTTAAGACATGTTTATATTGGTCCAAACATTGAAAACACGACACACTGCAAGCTTTAAATTACTTAATCAGTGTATAAATATGCTTAGGGATTTTGAATTCTCACCAGTGGCAGCACATTTGTAAGCAGAAGAAATAGGGGGATAAAATGTTATGACAATCTCAGAATATTTCAACTCATGAAGCCATTGAAGAAGAACCACAGAGTGTGTAAGACAGATTCACATAAATGCACTGCTGCCCAATATTCAAACAAGAATGACAAGACATTCTAGACACAAGTCAAGCCCGTCAAACAGGAGATGAACTTTAAGATCCAAAATAATACCTGTCAGGCTGTTAGTGGCAACAAAAAATAAGCACCTTGTAGATCAAAACCTATCTTATAAAAATAATTAAGATAAAGAAAAAGTCATTGACCAGCCTAGAGGAAAAATGAAGGGTTTTTACTTTACCTAAGGATAGATTATATGTTAGCTGCATGAAAGGAAATTATCTTTCTTTTTTCCTAAGTGTTTTCTTTTATGTATAAAGGAGTATAAAAAGCTTTGACTGAAAGAAAGGTTACAAACAAAGTTCCAATTTTATCATTTTACCAAAGGGAACAGGAATAAAATGTCCAAGAGGACTTCTTGTTAAAAAGTTCAGCCCACGTAACAAATTTGTTTGAAAAGGTTCGTTTTTTTTTTAGTTTTAGAGTAGCAAAAAAAATAAAGCATAGAAACTACAAGTAGCAAATACGTTGGGACATCCAGACCAGTGCATAAAGATTTATATCAACTATTCACTTGTGAACTGCATGTTTAGTATACTATATTTCATGACGGCTCCATGTCAGCACAGCTGGGTATAGACTCCGCCCCCCCATGCCTCTAGGACGTAAAGCGGAGCGCCACCCGTTTTTAAACCATATAAAAAAAAAGGTACTCACCTTCCTCGATCCGAAACGGCAGTTTTTTTTTTTTTTTAACTTACCTTTAGCTGTTCTTCTTCTTGGCATCCATTGCTTCCTGGTTCTTGGTCCCTCGGATATGGGCGGGGATATTACGGCTATTACGTAATATCCCCTAGCCCGCACTGTCTCCTGGGAGCTTGTGTCATAGCTCCCAGGAGTCAATGCGGCTGCCTGGCCCGAGATCGCGCGAGACTTGCGGGACTTTTGACGCCGCCGCCGCCGTTGTGATGGCAACAGGAGCATGCGTGAGATTTCAATGAATGGGCATCAGTGAAATCCAGGAAGAGATTTCACTCGCCCACAGCCAAGATGGAGAACCGCAACAGGTTCTTTCTAATGTCATATTTTCATAGAAAAAACGAAAGGCGCTACTCCTGCGACCCGGACTAGTGAGTAATTAAATGCCAAAATATAATGTTTATTAAGGGCTTTTAAAAAAAAAAAAACGTTAGGGGCAGTGGAGCCCGGCTTTAACTCATATAAATTTGAGCCCACCTATAGCCTCGCCGTTCTTCTTTTTTCCTCCTATGCGCAGGACCTAGGTGTGCTCCTCTATCTGGCTGGTCTTCGTTGTAGCGATGTTCTTTTTATAAGTTAAAAATAGGTGTAAGAGATATACAGTATGTCAGGGTATGGAGGGGCCTTGAGATATAATAGCATGTATAAGTTGTAAATAATAAAAAATACATACTATCGTGAAGATTGCATTGGGATTGAAGAACTAGAAAATGGTAAAAGCTTACCCGCATCAAAAATGTGATGTAGGTGAGTCGCACCGTATATTTACCATTTACCAGTGTATTGCAACTTAGCTAACTTAGAATATGTATCATTTGACCATATTGGGCTATATAAAAAAAACAATGACATTGTGCAGTTGTTTAGCTTTCTCCCATATTGTGTGCATAAGTCTATATGTAGGAAACCTTTTATTAGATCTATAGAAAGATAGGGACTCCAACCCCGCTGTTAAAGTTTTAACTGTAATAAAAAGTAATATTACCACAAGTGCCGTCTATAAGGTTATTAGGCATAATTAGAGACAATGCCATTCCTCTAACAACATGTTGCAACTGGGCTGCCATATAATTTATCCGAGGATTTGGAAGAGTCACTCCTCCCCCATCCTTAGGGCATTGCAGATGTTCCAGTTTAATTCTAGGTATTTTATCCTGCCATAGCAAAGAAGGAAATATAGTGCCAACTACGCAAAATATCTTCAATAGAATTACAGCTGGTGTATTATGCAAAAGGTGGAGCAGTTGGGGCCATTAGAATTAATTTAATAAGAATGGCTCTACCAATCAGAGACAGACAGACGAACCCATTCAAAGGCAAAGGAGTCTATTTAAACCAGTTCACAGTTAGACCTGAATACTTCCCAAATCTATAAATGATTTCCATTGCCACTCTGAATGACAGTCCAGTGTTGCCCAGGAGCAGAAGCATGTCATCCACATAAAGCATCATTTTTTCTTGGATGAAGCTGTGAAGAAAACAAACTATTCCCCCATGAGACCTAATCAGGTCTGCCAGAGGTTCCATTACTAGAGAAAATAATAATGGGGAAAGAGGACAACCCTACCAAGTCTGTATAGCCACTTGTGGGGCATGATATAATAGTGTTAGCCAAGGAATAAATACCTCCCCAAACCCAAATCTATCAAGCACGGACCAGAGATATTTTTACTATATGATATCAAATGCCTTTTTCCACATCCAACGACAAAAATGCACATGTACCTTTATTATTCACCGGAGTGTGAATATTAATGAACAGTCTTTGGAGATTAAAGAGGTTGTAAAGGGTGAAGGTTATTTATCTTCATGCAACCTTCAGTGTGCAATTTCCCATGCAGCTCCCCTATTCCCTACCCAAGTCTGATTTCGATCCAGCGAGCTGCGGCTCACCCGGGTCTCTCTTGCCTAGCACATCCATTTCCCCAATATTCTATACATTGGTTTGTTTTTGTATTTGTCTCCTATGGAGTACTTTGATTAGTTGTTTGCTTGCTGCCTAGATGTCAAAAATCCAGCTATTCTCCCCCAATATCACTGTACCAAATTTAGAGTGTCAACTGTCATATTGTTCAAGCCACCCAACTGGGATGAATCACATACACCTTTACTGATCTTGGTGTTACCGGTAACCTTTATTTTAGTATAAACCACTCTTTGTTGCATTGTAAAGCAGATAAGGGTAAAGGCACCCATAAAAGTAACATTTGCTTACAGAGGAAGTAAAGTCTTATTTTTTACTTGCACTTACAGTTAAGCCTATAATAGAGCTTCCTGATGACGCAAATATTACTTGCAAAACGTGTAGAGGCTGCTGGGAAATTTGCGACGCGACTTCCGGTTTGAACGGAAACGAGGCGCGGAGCGCACGCGAGCAAGGAGGAAAAGCTCAGTGCCGGCTTAAGGCACACGCAAATGTGAGGGAAATATATGCTTTTTACTTTTTTTAACCACTAGCCGACCGCCCACTGTCAAATGACGGTGGGACGGTGCGGCTCTTGTGGCGGGACGCCGTCATATGACGTCGTCTACACTTTGGCCACTAGGGGGCGCGCCCGCGCCGCGGGAGGCGCACGTGCACACCCGCCGCGTAGCTGGGGAGCCAATGCGCGTGCCCGGCGGCCGCGATGTCCGCTGGGCACCCGCGATTGCCCGGTAATCGAGCAGGACGTGGATCTGTGTATGTAAACACACAGATCCACGTCCTGTCACTGGAGAGGAGACCGATGGTGTGTCCCTTGTACATAGGGACCCCGATCGGTCCCCTCCCCCAGTCAGTCCCCTCCCCCCACAGTTAGAATCACTAATATAGGGAACACATTAACCCCTGCAGCGCCCTCTAGTGTTAACCCCTTCCTTGCCAATCACATTTATACAGTAATCAATGCATTTTTATAGCACGGATCGCTGTATAAATGTGAATGGTCCCAAAAATGTGTCAAAAGTGTCCGATATGTCCGCCTCAATGTCGCAGTCATGATAAAAATCGCAGATCGCCGCTTACTAGTAAAAAAAAAATAATAATAAAAATGCTATAAATCTATCCCCTATTTTGTAGACGCTATAACTTTTGCGCAAACCAATCAATATACGCTAATTGCGATTTTTTTTTACCAAAAATATGTAGAAGAATACGTATCGGCCTAAACTGAGGAAAAAATTTGTTTAAAAAAAAAATTGGATATTTATTATAATAAAAAGTAAAAAATATTATGTTTTTTCAAACTTGTTGCTCTTATTTTGTTTATAGCGCAAGAAATAAAAACCGCAGAGGTGATCAAATACCACCAAAATAAAGCTCTATCTGTGGGGGGAAAAATTATAATTTAAAAATGATAATTTAAATTAAATTAAATTTAAATTATTTGGATACAGCGTTGCATGACCGCGCAATTGTCATTCAAAATGCGACAGCGCTGAAAGCTGAAAAATGGCCTGGTCAGGAAGGAGGTGTTCGTGCCTGGTAGGCAAGTGGTTAAATAAATATCTTTAACATACTACACCATGGGAGCAATTTATTATTTTTGAGAGTGGAAACTGCCCAATCTGAATCTATGGAATAGGAGACTGAAGAAAACAGATTCAGAAGTGGTTATCTAGGAATTAAATCAAAGGCTCAAACTCACCTGGTTCTGGTAAGTGGCCATTACATAGGAGGTAATGAATTCACATCTAGTGTGTTTGTATAACACCAGGATATAGAATATTTTTTCCCACAGTGGTGTCACATATTGGACATTTTTCATATATATATATTTTTTGGCACGTTTTTATTTGTATATATTTTGCATGGTACTTATGTTTGATGCATGATTGATGGTACACTTTGTAAATTACATACGGGTAATAATTTGTATGGGCATTAATCCATTGTCACAGTAATATATATATTTTTTGTGAAAGGTATATATATTTTTGCACATTAAGCACATAGCACTTTATGAGGTGTATATTGTCTATCGCAGTTTGCACATAAGAATAGGAAGGAATACGGGGTTGGTTAATAGCACCAGAGTGGTTGGCGCAGTTCTCTCCTTTTTATAACATTCATATACACAGTCACCCACAATAGGGAAACTGTTTCTAGACTGCAGCACACCACATTAGTAAACGCACCAGTGAATATTACATTGGAATATATTTTAAATAATTGTCGCCGGTGCCTTCACACATACACTATAATAAAGCTTACCTGTAGGTACTGTGAATATCTCCTAAACTTGCACAGTTTAGGAGATATTCAGAGTGCATGCAGCTGATGATGTCATTGGCGCATGCGCTCTAAAGGTCTGGCTTACCTCACCAGACCGTCAGAGCCCGTGCTGTAAACGGCGGCTCCTGCAGGAGTGACGTCATTGTGGCTTTGGCCACTCACAGTGCTGGAGCCCGTGAACCCAAAAGAAACACCAGAGAAGATGTCAGCTGTCTCAGCAGTGTTCTGGTGCTGCTGCAGGGCCCTGTTCTAAGGTAAGTATTTCATAATGAACTAGTATGCCCATTATGCCTTTTTTTCCCCAGGGTTTACAACCGCTTTAATCTGGTTGTTTTCTTCCTGATTGGTTTATGATCTTAAACCGGAAATAAACTCACAGATATAACTGTTTCCTAAAACAGTTATATTCAAGGCATGACTTGAACAATAACAGTCATAGTTACTAGTGTGATTATATTATCTCTTTACCAAACTGGCAAGCTGTCAAATGACTGGTGTCATAACTGATTATACTGTATGTGCAGCACCATGGTTACTGAAAATCAAACAGAGGCCAGGATGGCAGCTTACTTGGCTGGTAAGGATAGGAGGGCGTCGTTCTGCTTTAAACCTCTGGACTGTCACTGTTGGAGGGAATTCGTGATTAGCGATATTAGAAAACCAAGCCTAATTGCTATGTTTTTCTCCCTCCCCAGATAAGTCTGCACCAGTATTACATTATGTGTTCCTTCTATTTATTCAAACAAACATTGCCAGTTTCTCATTGTGATTGATTATCAAACAGCAAAAACAACTGAGTACTATCCATGACCCCTTTTTTAATTTGCAATAACATTTCAATTTTCAGGACAAGATTTTAAGGTATTTCTTTCATCTCGATCCAAGCACTACTGCTTGTTCTGATTAAATAAATGTTAGTGCAAATAAAAATGAAAAAATATCATGGACAGTATTCAGCTGTTCCTGTTGCAAGTGTACCAATACAGCTACAATTAGTTCAAGCATTATTGTGCAGGAAAGTTAAATAACTGGTTTATTTAAGTTTTGTGTTGCTTTAAATATTTAATATCCAGCTTTCTAGATATAGCGTCCTTCTTCTGTCTGCAGTTAGAATCAGTAGGAATAGCACTGAGT
Organism: Lithobates sylvaticus; assembly: GCA_028564925.1. Lineage (NCBI taxonomy): Eukaryota > Metazoa > Chordata > Amphibia > Anura > Ranidae > Lithobates > Lithobates sylvaticus. The sequence goes on from CM053030.1 coordinate 282,180,225, forward strand.
TTTTATCTCAATTGATAACCTGTTTGAACTACACCACTCAGAGCTGCTGGTGAAGTGGGGATTGTTGCTCAAACAGTCAATCCACAAGGTCAGAGCTGTACTCTTCCTGCCTTTAATAACAGCCATATGAAGTGGCATGAAAGTTGAAACATATCAGGAGAAGAAACACAGTGGGGTTTATTTACTAAAGGCAAATCCACTTTGCACTACAAGTGCACTGCTAATACACTTGGAAGTGCAGTCGCTGTAGATCTTAGGTGGACATGCAAGGAAAATAAAAAACAGCATTTTTGCTTGCACATGATTGGATGATAGAAATCAGCAGAGCTTCCCCTCATTTCAGATCTTCCCTCAGATCTACAGCGACTGCACTTCCAAGTGCATTAGCAGTGCACTTGTAGTGCAAAGGGGATTTGCCTTTAGTAAATAAGCCCCAGTGTATATTGTATATCATTTTAGATTTACTATTGTAGCCTTGTCATATAAACCAACTGCCATGAAGTTCCTCCAGTGCCTAATCATGTAACTTTCTAAATTTCTATATTAGCCCTATTTACATCTATGAGGATTTCTTTGACAAACGCACAAGAAACAGCAACATAAGGAACAAGATTTCTGGTGGCAGTTCATGATGCTAGATTTTCTTGCTAAGAATAGTAAAAAAAAATTGTAAAAAAATAAAGAAAAATAGAACAGAAACTTTTGGGCTTTTGTTCTAGTTTTGGATATAGTAGGGAATGATTTAGCACTGACAGAGATTTAGACAGTAAAAAAAAAAACAGAACCAAGGTTCTCTAATGACTCTCTGTTTTTTTTTTAATTGCCAGCTGTTTCACTATTGGAGGGATTTCCACTTATTTCCTGTACTGGTGGCACTTTGTCAGTACAGAAAGGCAAAAGAAAGTGAGGGGGGAAAGAAAGACTAATGGCCCGTACACACGGTCGGAATTTCTGACAGAAAAAGTCCGATGGGAGCTTTTGGTCGGATATTCCGACCGTGTGTATGCTCCATTGGTCTGTTTCTGTTGGAATTTCCGACAGACTTTAGATAGAGAGCAGGTTCTCTATTTTTTTCTATTTTCTGAAATTCGGACCGTGTATTCACGGCATAAGGGTAGATTCACACGCATGTAGGATAGTGTAGTTTGGCCTTCCTGCATAGGTGGTGCTGTTCCTGTTGCATGCAGTAAGAGAGAGGAAAGCAAGGGAAACCCATGTTCCTCAGAGGCAGTGTTTCTCAAACTTTTTTGTCTTTTTTGCACACCAAAAAAAATCTAAAAATGCTAAAAAAACATGCATAAACGCGCATAAACGTGCGTTTATAAGCGTTCAGGGATTTTGTCATTTTAGAGCTGGAAAAAAAACAGGAAGTCCTGTGCATACAGGAAGCAAACTTTGACCTCCCCTCCTTCCCTCTTAGGCAGACCACCACTCCTCTTGCTGTACACACATGTCTGCTGAGTCCTGTGCAAAATTGCAAAAGAGATTTCAAAATCCCAGCTCATTGCTGCAGTCCAAATGCACCCTGCAGTTTGGGACTTGTCTCACCCTCACACCTGGGGGGCATGTATCCAAATAAAATAGCTGGAATGAGATCTGCCACAGTCTAACGGAGGACTGGGATGAAATGAGCCATAGGCAGAAGAAAGATCGAAGTACCGTATACACTCAAGTATAAGCCGACCTGAATATAAGCCGAGGCACCTAATTTTACCACAAAAAAATGGGAAAACGTATTGACTCGAGTATAAGCCTAGGGTGAGAAATGCACAGCTACTGTAAGTGGAAAAGAGGGTCAACAATGCCCATTTGCAGCCTCACTGTGCCCATTTGCATGCCTCACTGTGCCCATTTGCATGCCTCACTGTGCCCACTTGCAGCCATAGGTCCCCCGAACTTCAAACTTGGTAGTTAAGGGTTCCTAAATGACCCCTAGCTGCAGCCAAAATATGGGGTTTCTGGACCTGAAGTGTCCCGAAATGACATTGCTGCAGATGGACACAGTTGACCGAATTTGTGGCCGCGTATCTTGGGGACAATTGGTGCTAGGAACCCCAAATTTCGTATACAAACCCAGTAAAACTATATCATATCCAAAGATAATAAATGGGATAAGGTAATCCTGCGCCAGCACACCGAAACTAGCTAAGGGGATGCTGCGCACACTAAGGGAAATGTCTGAACCCAAGTAGAATAAATGGAAAAAGGTAGTGGCGCGCAAATTTAAACTAAGTATTAAAAGACAAAAGATAACAGGTCATATACATAAATAGCCAATAAAACCTCTAGGTATATAAAATGGCATATAATAAAGTAAGCAAAAGTGCATAGAGTGGTGTGATAAACCCAAATCGTGTGGTAAAACGCAATCCTGGTTAAAAATGCATCATAAAAGTCGCATGATGTGACCAAAATAACATTGCATCCAAATGAGTGTAAAAATAGTGATGAGATATATAAAAGCGTGATGGAGATCTGTAAACGCATAAGTGGTGCATCCAAGGTTGTGAAAGAGGGAGTGATCCAAACGGATAAAAACAATATATCATAAAAGAGATAAAAGAAATACAATGATATAAAGTGCAAGAAAGCAGAGGAGACTCAGGGGTCTCATATAAAAATTATAAAGATAAATAGCAAATTCGTGCAGGTTAAATCAACCTTAACAACTAAAACGAAAGAGATGGTGAATAGCGATTAATAAATCGCAGAGTATGCAAGTCCAAATATAGAGTCCATATATGGCATAAGTGCAAAGTGATATTTATATCTTCTATCCAACAGGTGGCAGGCTATTAGTGCTGAGGTTTCCAGTGGTGATTAGGGATGGACTATAAATCCTGTGCAGTGTTCCGTGTATTTCTCTCGTGAGATCCTAAAGGGGATATGGGTGGCCCCTTACCTTACAGCTGTAAGGTTACAGCAGTGAAATATGGGTCTTTGTGGTCATAAGAGACCGTCCTCCCTGGGGTGTCTTTATGGTTTTCTCAATGCCTTTTCCCTCTCGGCTTTCCTCCTTGATCCAGGCCGGGGCGGGTGGGGGTGGGTTGTATTGGGGGGCTTTCACCTCATTGTGCACATAAAGTAAAATAGCCTCATAGTGTAGTATGTAAATCATACAATGGTATTTATTATATTTAAAAACAGTCAACAGATAAAAATGGGTACTCACATTCAGTCAATGAGTACACAGACAGGGTATAAACGAGCCTCGAGCTCGTCGGCGTCACTTCCGGTAGGTCACGTGTCCCGACGCGTGTTCGTCACTTGTCACGTGACTTCCTAGCACCAAGTGGCCTTGAGATACAGGGCCCCAAATTCGGTTCAGAAAATGCACTTTTCTGCAGCAGAGAATGACATTTTCCGAACCGAATTTGGGGCCCCGTATCTCGGGGCCACTTGGTGCTAGGAACCCCATCTTTGGATATGTTGTAGTGCTAGTTCCACTGGGCTTGCACACCAAATTTGGAACCCCAAAGTCGGGTCGGAAAATATCATTCTCTCATAAGCTGCTTGCAGAGTGCAGTGGAGCATTTTCAACTATGAGGCTGCACCCCTTAGCAGTAGAGCTTGCTTTCCTAAGACACTCCATGGTTTAAAATCTTTTGAAAAAAAATATTTTTTAAATTTGTTAAAACTTGTATGTTTAGTTTGTAAATTTAATTTAACATTTTTAATATTTTTAACTCATTTTATTAATAAAGGATTCATATTTTTAAAAATTGCTAATTTAAAATTCTTTTAAAAACTTTTTTTTTATTTTTCAATTGTTAATCATTTTTTTTTAATATCTTAAAATACTCAACAAATGTTTGAAACTTTTAATTTTTGCATGTAAAAAAAAAGGCAAAACATTTTTTTTCTCAATTCAATACTTTTTATTTGAAAAAAATGATTGTTTAAAAAAAAGATACAAAAATTCCACAAGCCTGCAATTTTTTTTATATAAAACATTGTCCAAGCAAAAAAAAAGTTATAAAAAAAATTGTCCAGGAAAAAAGATTTGGCATGTAAAAAAAAAGCAAAAAAAATTACATACATTATATTATATACAATTGCGGAAAACATGTTTTTTTTTAAACATTAACAAAAAAATACACGTGACTAAAATAATGACATACCAGAAGACATTCGTCAGAAGGCACGGTCCACCTCATCTGGGTGTCCATTCGAGGTAAGCCTCTCCAGAAGATCATCAAATGTGCCAACAGACATCCTTGTAAAGTTAAAACATCTTTTCCTGGTGCCTCCATGGCAGCATACCTGTGATAGAGCTCCGCCTCGACTCCTCCCTCAGGACTAGTGAATAGCATAAATTAAAGGCACCGTCCCTCCCCCAACATTCTCCTTTTTTTCCTCATACCTCTTGTGCTGGTGAAGAGTAGCAGATGTCCATACCTCTGCCTTCGGCAGCGTCCGCCGGGTTTAGCCTTTCCCGTGCGAAGTCCCTGTTCTTGGGTCCGCTCAATGCACTAATAAGACTGGGAACCCCTCTGTGGATCTGTGGGGTCTTCTTGCAGAGTTTCCTCACAGGAACGCAGTCTGCCGCCTTCTACGATGAATCGCAGCGAGTCGCAGGTGGATCAGCTCAGCCTCAGGCCGGTTACCTTTTTTTTTTTTTCCTTCCCTCTCTCCTTTTCCCCTCTCTTTTTCTCCCCTTCTCCCTCTCTCTGCTCTCCCATATAATTGTGCCTTGGATGTTGCTTACATGCCCTCCCTTTTGTTTTGAACAGGGATGCCACCAAATAGTCATCTTCATGGGGGGGGGCCGCGGGAGCGCTCCTTATTGCTCCTGCATGCGGCTGACAGGTCCCCCCGAGGTCGGCGTCCTCGCCGCCTGATGGGCGCATGCGCGTTCCGGGGTGGGGAGGAGACGCCGACTGGCGAGGGCTCCGCACAGAGCCCTCGCCGCCGATAGCTACTGCGCATGCGCGCGCGCATGCGCAGCGGCCTGACCGCCCGGCGGCCATTTTGGTTACTGGAAAAAGTTCCAGTTTTTGCCCTTTCTTCATTGTTAATAGGTGGGAGGTGGTTTGGGATTAGCCCATCCACCTCCTTTTGTATTTAAAGGATAGCAGCAGGGTCATGGCTGTCAGTAGTGTTTCAGCCGTGCCCTGCGAGCCTCTTGCTGTCCGTCTCTCGGTAGGTTCCCCAAATGAGCATTTAAAAGTTTTTTTTTGATGAAATGGGGAAACACAGAACATAATATAATTTAATATACTTTTTTTTTGTGTGCGTTGTGTAGACATGGAAAATCTCTGGCAAAAAAAAAAAAAAAAAAAAAGAGAAAGGAGACGGGGGGGAAGGGGGCGGGAGGGGCGCACATGTATGCGGGTATATAAGCAAGTATATGTTACATGTAGGTATTTATGTGTACGCTTAAATCTACATTCTCTTCCCCTATCTTACTATATTTCCGCAGCTGATCCCTCTGCCCAACCGCGCTATGAGTTATTCATCTCGTAACAAAGATCCTCCTACGTCCAATAGGTATGAGACCAACTGTACGTGAGTATAAAAAAAAAAAAAAAAAAGTGCACTGCATGAATCTAACATAGATTCTTTGCATCGTAGCCCTGCCCACTCCAAAAGCACCAAGAAGTCGTCAAGACGCAGCGACAACGATGACAGCCCAGACCGCAGGTCCCGTTCCTCTCATCATGGGTCCCGGTCCTCACGCCACGAATCAGAGAGGTCAAGATCCGGAAGACGAGACCGGTCGCCTTCCCCTAGAAGTGGCGCAAAGAAGAAGTGCTGGACATGTGGGGCTACGCCGCTACCGGGCAAACTGGTCTGTAAGGACTGCTTCAGGGACTACGCGGCCAACCGCGAGCTCGAGAGTCAGCAGGTCGTGGATCTGCTTAAGCGAACAATGAGGGACTCATTCTCCGAGCTAGCAGCCCTGGTCCCCGTTCAGCCAGTCCAACGGACACAGGCAGGGGAAACAGATCACGAAGTCCCAGGTCCTTCGGCAGTCAGTACCCCCCCGCCGCCGTCACGGCCGGCCGAGAAATTACCACCTGAAGACCCCTCAGGGGACTCTTCAGAGGAATCAGAGCCGTCCGGATTCAGCTATGCCCTGGTCCCACCATTTATCCAAGCGGTCAAGACCGCGATCACCTGGGAGGAGGCGGAGGAACCACCTCAAAGGTCCAGGAGTTACTTCCCATTCCTCAAAAGGAGACAGATTCTCTTCCCTCTAATGGGGGAAATCACGGAAGTCATCCAAAATGAATGGTTAAGGACCGACAAGAAGCTCTCCGTGGGCCGGCTCAATAAACTTTATCCTCTACCAGAGGCTGAAACGCAGTCGCTGAACTCCATGCCGGTAGTAGACGCGGCCGTGGTGCGTTTAGCGAAGAATGTCACCCTCCCAATGGAGGATTCCGCTTCCTTCAAAGATCCTCTAGATAGGCGGATCGATCTGGAGCTTAAGAGGAGCTACTTGGCCGCAGGAGCCGCCTGTAAACCGGCCATTGCCCTCACTTCTGTGTCAAATGCCATCAGAGCCTGGACAGACAACATCGAGACGGCCCTACGACAGGAGGTCCCTAGGGAAGACATAATAAAAGCCTTGGAGGAACTTAGACTGTCGGCAGACTTTGTCGGGGAGGCAGCCATTGACACCATCAGATGCTCGGCCCGGTCTATGCTCCATTCCGTGATGGCAAAGAGAGCCTTATGGCTGAAGCCCTGGACGGCTGATCTCGCCTCCAAGCAAAATTGGTGTAAGATCCCATTCGATGGCAAAGCGCTATTTGGAGACAAATTGGAGAAGGCTATCTCCAGGGTGACAGGGGGAAAATCTGGTATGCTCCCCCAGGACAAAAGGGTGCGAGGTCCCAGAGGAGGTCCGTCCAGGTTCCGCCAGTCAAACGCCAGGGACTTTAGACAGTCAAGGTATTTCAGAGACAACAGAAGGCCCTGGAGAGGCACCCAAGCTTCCTTTCTGAGCAGAAAAAACAAAGCCCCTAGGACCCCTCAGGAGCAGAAGCAGTCCTTTTGACGCCGGGCTACTCCAGAGACCATCGGTAGGAGCCAGGCTAAAGTCCTTTGTCCCAGTCTGGACTACCCATTGCCAAGACCCCTGGGTTTTATCAACAATCCAGTGGGGACACTTTTGGAAATTCTCTCACACTCCACCTCCCATATCCTTCAAGAGAACCGAGATTCCGGCCTCACCGTCAAAAGCGCAGGCCCTAGTACAGTTTATAACATCCCTCCAGCTTCAGGGGGCGGCTGTACCGGTTCCCTTGTCGGAGCGCTTCACAGGCTTCTATTCTACCCTGTTCCTAGTACCCAAAAAGACAGGTGGTTGGAGGCCAGTGATAGACCTGAAGAAGCTCAATCTGTACATCAGCACCGAGAGCTTCAAGATGGAGTCCCTGCAAACAATTATCCAAGTAGTCCAACCAATGGATTGGATGATCTCGGTCGACCTGCAGGATGCCTACCTCCATATCCCGATTCTTCCTGCATTCCAGAAGTATCTGAGGTTTGCAGTGGGCCAAACCCACCTACAGTTTCAAGCCCTACCCTTTGGGCTGTGCACCTCCCCCAGAGTGTTCACCAAAATATTGATATCCGCTCTGGCCCCCCTTCGGGAGAAGGGCCTGAGGATATACCACTACCTGGACGATATCCTCCTACTAGCCAGCAGTCCGGAGCAATTGGTACATCACCGGGAGATCCTTCTACAGTCCCTAAGAAGACTGGGATGGCTTATAAATATGGACAAAAGTCAATTAACACCGACTCGACAGATGGTCTACCTAGGTGCGATGTTCAACACTCAGGAGGGGACAGTGTCGTTACCTCCTTCGAAGGCAAGGATCATCATCCGCAGGATGCGCAAGACCATCCAGAGCCAGTATCTGACGGCATCACAATGTCTGAGTCTTATTGGCACAATGTCCTCTTGTATTCCCCTGACGCCTTGGACCCATTGGCACCTGAGATACTTTCAAACAGGTTTTTTGGCTCAATGGAAGAGACAGCGTCTCTCACAGACAATCCTGCTGACGGGAGTAATGCGCAGGAGTCTGCGCTGGTGGACAATCCCGGAGAACCTCTCCAAGCCTCACTATCTGGGCTCCCTCTCTTGGACCACGGTCACATCCGACGCGAGCGGGCAAGGCAGGGGGGCCCATTGCGGAGAAACCAGGATTCAAGGAAGATGGTCATGTTCTACCCGGGGAGTGGTATCCAACATCTTGGAGATGAGGGCAGCCTTCCTGGCACTGACTACTCTGACATCTCAAGTCAGAGGGCGGAGGATACTCCTACGCCTGGACAACAGGGCGGCTGTCTCATATCTGCAGAGGCAGGGAGGCACGCGCAGCAGATCGCTCCTCAGGGAGGTAGAGCCGATCATGCTCTGGGCGGAGAAGAACCTCCTGGATCTCAAAGCGATGTACCTCCCGGGCAGACTAAACACGGAAGCAGACTCGTTATCAAGAAACTTCCAAGACATCAACGAGTGGGCGCTCCATCCCCAGGTCTTCCTTCAGATCTCCAACCTGTGGGATCCCCCTCAGGTGGATCTATTTGCCACCCCGGAGAATGCAAAGCTGGACAGATTTTTCTCCCGCCTGCCACACACGCAAGCCGAGGCAGTGGATGCCCTAACGTGCCCCTGGAGGTTCACGACAGCATATGCCTTCCCTCCCCGGCCACTAATATTCAGGTTCCTCCTGAGGGTCCTCAGGGAATCAGTGCAAGTGTTGGCGGTACTCCCGTATTGGCCGAAGAGACCCTGGTTTCCTCTGGCCATGCGCCTCAGCGTGAGTCCTCCAATCAGGATCCCCCCTTTCCCTCATCTTCTGTCGCAAGGCAACCTGGTTCATCCGAACCCACAGAAACTAGATCTTCGAATCTGGAGGTTGAGAGGCGAAGGTTTGAAGCCTTAGGGTGTTCCCCAGGGGTTATATCAACACTACTGAGGGCCAGAAAGCCGGCGACCAACGCTATCTACTCAAGAATCTGGAACAAATTCTTGTCTTTCGCCACGGATAAAGGCTTTGACCCAATCTTTCCTTCCACACCCAATATTTTGGGTTTCCTTCAGTCAGGTCTCGACCTGGGGCTCGGTCTGAGTTCTCTCAAAGTGCAGGTAGCAGCTATTTCCGCAGCCACAAATAAAAGATGGGCAGAGGATCCTCTGGTGGTCACCTTCCTCAGGGGGGTGCTAAAGATCCGCCCTCCTGCCGGGCGGCCGTTCCCTAAGTGGGATCTGTCCCTAGTCCTGGAGGTCCTATCTAGCCATCCATTTGCTCCAGTAGAACAAGTGGCAATCTGGAACCTATCACTGAAAACTGCCTTCCTGCTAGCCATCACATCTGGCCGAAGAGTTTCAGAACTACATTCATTAGGGATAGGGGACGACCATATCTCCTTTTTCCCAGACAGAGTGGAACTCCGTCCCCTTAGGGGCTTCACGCCTAAAGTCACTACCACAAGCCATATGGCAGAACCTTGGGCACTTCCGGTATTCACAGACACGGATTCAGAGTCTTGTCATGAGCTAGACATCTCCAGAGTGCTCAGGGCTTACCTCGAAGCCACCAGTCCCTTCAGGGACTCCGAGAGACTTTTTGTGGTACCTTTCGGTAAATACAGGGGGAAAGAAGCTTCCATCAGAACTCTGGCATCTTGGGTCGTAAAGCTGATTCAGAAGGCCTACAGGGTGAAGAATATGGATCCTCCTTCCCGAGTGAATGCTCATTCCACAAGGGCAGTCTCAGCTTCCTGGGCAGCAAGGGCTAATGTTTCATTGGAGACGGTTTGCAGGGCCGCCACCTGGTCTTCTCGCCATACCTTTCTCAGGCACTACCATATCGATCCAGGAGCTCTCACTACTGTTGAGTTCGGAAGGAGGGCAGTCCAGGCTGCAATGTCCTTTTCTGATTAAACATTTAACAAGCATTATCCCACCCTTGTCAGCTAGTTATTTATCACAGGTATGCTGCCATGGAGGCACCAGGAAAACGGAAAATTGTATCATACTTACCGTAATTTTCCTTTCCTGGTGCCTATCCATGGCAGCATACGCTCCCACCCTCGGTATGCTATATTACAGAGAATGTTGGGGGAGGGACGGTGCCTTTAATTTATGCTATTCACTAGTCCTGAGGGAGGAGTCGAGGCGGAGCTCTATCACAGGTATGCTGCCATGGATAGGCACCAGGAAAGGAAAATTACGGTAAGTATGATACAATTTTCCGTTTTCAGGATAGTCACACAGCTGAATGTATAGGCTGGTGAAATATCCGGAAGATATACGTTGGTCCATCAATGGATGGGTCCAGTACCGACAAACTCTGGTCCTTTCATGCAATTCTCTCCGTCTTCTGATCCTACGCAACAGAATCAGGAGGAGTATTTCCTGCATTGTCTTCAGGGCTTGATCCATAGTGACCACTGCTAGCAACAGTAAACAGCTTCCTGCTGAAGACAGTGCTCTCTTTGCTCTCCCAAAATGGCTCCTAGGGTTAATTTCACCTTTTTCCAATGCATTGTGGGAGTTTGGGAGTGTCCTTGGTGTAATTTTACCAAAAACGCCCATAAATGCTAACACAAAAATGTGCATAAACGCGATTACAAAACGCAGATAAAAGCACGTTTTCAAAGCAGCGTTTTCTTGCCAGAAATCTGACGTCAAGAACGACTTTTTTGAAGCATCCTGTGTGAAGGGAGCCTTAATGTGAAGGATGTGCCTGCTTTCGAGAGCAAATCAGATTGAAGCGATTGTAATTTTTTTTGTACTTTCGCTTGCTTCTCATTTAACTGTTTCTCTTTCAGAGTTCCAGACTTGATTAAGTATTTCTCCATTGCTAACTATTGAACAAACTTTATTTATAAGCATCAAAGTTGGAATTTAATGGTCTCTATTATTATAATATAATTAGAGTGATTGAGTTCTCGTGAGATCTTGCACAAGTCACGTGTTACGAAAGGAACCAATGAATGACAGACTGACAGAGATTGCGTTTTTATATATGTTACTTATTTTTTACTTTTGCAACATTGATTTACCATTCAATGTTTGTATATGTTCAAGGTTTCAAATTGCTAGCAATTTTAAATATTTTTTTCAAAACTCCCACGACTCACTTGCAAATATCATGCGGCACTGCTCTGAGGCCTCCATAGGTGTCATTGGGAGAGCAGCTGTCTGAGTGCATTCTGCTACCCTATTTGACCCTTGCAGCCTTTGGTGTGGGCAGTGCTAATAAATAGCATTGCTCCCCCTTTAGTTGGTGTGCATTTTGTGTTCAGCGAACTTGCTGAATAGGGACAAAGTGCTCAGCGAAGGGAAAGGTTCCAGTGGAGGAGGGACAAAGTAGGGACTGTTTCTTGTGTCTCAGGCAGGAGCCCTTCCTCCTCCAGGTGCCTCATTGCAGTCCGCTTTCCAGCCACCTCCTTTGTAACATGCTCTTGAGTATCAGCAGTGTGTATGGGTATCCTCTGCATGTATTGCCAGGCCAGTGTGGCTGACTATACAGACTCTGTACTGACTCCTCAAAGCTCTTACATCAATATACTTTTCTGGCCTACTTTGCCTCCGCATGTGTTCTCTCCTCTCTGGGTACCCAGCGCTGTGCCCTCCTACACTTTTCTCTGCGGCTAAGGATCACAGCTGCCAGCAAAGGGAAGGCGATGCCTTACGTTTTTTACAATTTTTTTCTTTCTAAACTTTAAGAGAGCAGTGGAGCAATGCAGAAAAATCCAGACATGTTGCATTTTTCTGCACTGCTCTGCCCCGCAGATAACAGCTGCAAGGAAGTGCATGTGGGGCACAAATAAAAACACTGTTTTCTGTGCCCTTGTGAAGAGCTGCATCTTTCTTAGGCCTCATGCACACGAGACGCTGTTAAACGCGCATTCAGAGGCAGTTGGACACTTTTTTCAACTGCACCTGAACGCATGCAATGTTATCTTATGTGTCCATGTACACAGTCTCATTTTTTCCCGTTTTTATGCAGCTGCGTTTAACCTCATTTTTCCAGAAGCAAAAAAAAATGCGTTCAGACACTTTGCTTTTCCACGTTTCAGACGCAAAACGCAGATTAACACGGCTAAACGCGACTAAACGCAGGCACCTTATAAGCCTTTTTAAAGGAACCCAATTTTTTGGACCAGAAAACTCAGAAATATGAGGGTAAACCATAAAAAATACTAGAAAAATTGGTTTAAAATGTCGTAATTAGTTTAGATAGTTCATAGAGCATATATACTCACTAATGCATACATGTTTGTGAAATAAACGGACATTCGTTGTGCCATCAACGGATGGGTACAATATCGACAAGCTCTGATCCTGGACCTCTCATGCAAATTTGCGACGACGTTGCTGCCTCATCAAGAGCAACATCAGGAGCATTTCCTGACATATATTCAATATGGGATCCATTTCCAAAAAAAAAACACAGAAAGAGAGGCAAATGCAAGTGTACAACTGCTCTCTCTGCTGCTGCTGCTGCTCACTCTGATCAAAATGGCAGAAATAGTTAATAATACATGCTTTCTGAGCTTGGGGAGGGTCTATATGATGTTATCTTTACAAATGCTTATAGACGCAAATGCGGCTAAACGTGGCATGAAAACACAGCAAAACGCATGTTTTTAAACGCAGGTTTCTGCTTTTTAAAACATGCGTTCAGCAGAGTTTGCATCTGCGTCTCGTGTGCATGGGGCCTTATGAGGAAATATGCAGCTCTCCACTAAATGTGAACCGTCCCTAAAAGACTAAAAGAAAACAATAAAAACTTGTACAAATGTTCTAACGCTTCCCTTAAAGTGCAAAGCAAATTCCCATAAAGTATTTAATTGTTAACTTTGTTAGCTTGGTAGAGGTTCCCCATACTTTTGTGGAGGTTCCCCACCATGTCTAACCAGGCAAGGCAGTGAGGGAAGGATTTCCTAGCCAGATGAGAGGTAGCAAAAAAAAAAAATCATTAAACTGGACTCCCACTTTAGGTGCTGGTAAAAAAAAATGAAGGTAATAGCCAATGGAAAATATTCAAATGTTCATAATGATGGCAATGATTAACAAATAGGCTTTTAAAATAATCCTTATACTTTATATAACACCGGAGCAAGCATAAGCGGATCGGAGGACGAAGAAGATGGAGGAAGAAGAAGATGGAGATGGAGGAAGAAGATGAAGAAACCGAAGGATGAAGAAAGGAAGAAGACCATAAGAAAGAAGACTTTAATAAAGGAATTGTCAAAGACCGTCTCCTGTAATTTTTAACTATTTTGTCACCTTTTTTGGTGAAATGGTAGGGGTACTTTTGTACCACATTACCATTTCACACAGGGGGGAGGCCGGGATCTGGGGGTCCCCTTGTTAAAGGGGGCTTCCAGATTCCGATAAGCCCCCCACCTGCAGACGACGGCCAATGGCCAGGGTTGTGGGGATGAGGCCCTTGTCCTCATCAACATGGGGACAAGGTGCTTTGGGGGGGACCCCAAAGCATCCTCCCAATGTTGAGGGCATGTGGCCTGGTATGGTTCAGGAGGGGAGGGGGGTGCTCTCTCGCCCCCCCTCTTTTCCTGCGGCCTGCCAGGTTGTGTGCTGGATAAGGGTCTGGTATGGATTTTGAGGGGGACCCCCACGCCATTTTTTTTTTTTGGCGCGGGGTTCCCCTTAAAATCCATGCCAGACCTGAAGGGCCTGGTATGGATTTTAAAGGGGGACCCCCACATCATTTTTTTTGGCGCGGGGTTCCCCTTAAAATCCATGCCAGACCTGAAGGGCCTGGTATGGAATTTCGGGGGACCCCCACGCATTTTTTTTTCTTCATTTTTTTTAATTTCTTACTGCTAACATGACCTGTGTTCAAATAGCCTTTAAAAAACCCATAGAAGTGAACCAGCGCAAAAAAAAAAGTTGAGATGTGCGCCCGTTCAACTTATGCAAATGAACCTACGTGGCTTGACATTTACTAAGATTTTGCTGGCGCTGTGAACCAGAGCACATGAACGGGCGCAAATGCTGCTCGAACATGCGCAGTACATAAATTGACATAGCGTAGTTACAAGTGTATTTGCATGCGCAGGAAGCCTGCTCAGATAAAGTTTGTTTTCGGTTCTATTTTGGGCATATTTGTTGGACAGTCATATCTATACTTCCTCACATCACCCACATCACCCCCGTAATATTGCCACTTCCAGCTTCTTCTTTTTTTCTGAGTTAAAGAATGCTTGCGCCAGGTCTATAGCAGTGCACAGATTGCGGCCGCCTGTGCGCCGGCAACATTATAGTAAATGGGGAATTGCACCGCGTTACAGGCGCAAATGCTTTGTGAATACGAAAACGCAAATGCTTGGTAAATCAGCCCCTATAGGTACGTCAGCAGGGAAGCCTTCAGGATGTTGTCCTGTGCAACCAATGTTTGCTGGAAGCTCCCATTATAAAGGATACACAGAGGCCAGGAACTGCCTATGCAGGGTGGACCATTAGGTCTAATAGAATGATAATGAATAATACCTCTGCGCTACCTGTATGTAAAAATAATCATGACGTGTTAACAATTTGCTTATGATATTGGTGAGTACACACAATAATAGCAAATGGTTGCAGCATACACCACACTGTGTTCCCACCAGTAATGATATTGTATATATTTAAAATAGAAAAAGAAAAAAACTGCGCTAGAAAAAAATATTTAAATACAAACAAACACTAATATAATTGGATGGACGAGTCCCAAAAGCAGCAATAAATGTGAGATATAGCACAAACAATAAATAGAAGGAAAATTGCGCAATTTTCCTTCTATATAGTTATAATAGGTGTTGCGAAAACCAAAAGGTAAAACCTAACTGATATACTCAAATTAGAGTGGAGACTGCGAGCCAGGCCTTCTTGTCCAACATCAGTACCTGCCCTCACAAATACGCTCCTGGAAGAATGGTCAAACATTCCTATAGACACACTCCTAAACCTTGTAGAGAGCATTTCCAGAAGAGTTGAAGCTGTTATAGCTGCAAAGGGTGGGCCAAGACTGGAATGCCATTAAAGTTCATGTGCGTGTAAAGGCAGGTGTCCCAATACTTTTGACAATTAAGTGTGTGTGTATATATATATATATATATATATATATATATATATATATATATATATATATATATAGAGAGAGAGAGAGAGAGAGAGAGAGAGCGAGAGAGAGAGAGAGAGAGAGAGAGAGATGTACATATATACACACAGGTGCATATATTACTGTGAAAAAGTGTTGTAAATTAAGAAAATGAAGTAATAAGTAAATTTGAAATGCAGAAATAGAAGTGTTAATATTTTATTTGTATCAACTTTTTTGTATTAACAAAGTATAAGTAAATGAACAAGAGAAATAAAATAAATTTCTGGTGGGACCACCCTTTGCCTTCAAAACAACATCAATTATTTTAGGTACACTTGCACACAGAGCTCTGAGGAAGGGGGTCTGTCCCCTGAAACGTGTAAGCTTTTCCACAGTTTGGTATTACTGTAGATGGAACACACATCTCACCTGTGGGAGCTGTCTACTTGATATGCTTGATTTTATTGGCATCTTGTGAGTATAATACTGTTGTGTACTTTTAATAAATGGTGTTTAAATAAGTACCTTTGTACTTTACAGGCCCTGTAAATCTTCTAGGGGTCCTTTTAAGGTATTGGATATATTTCCTTTGCCATTTTACTAGGGTCTTCTTTCGTTATATTTCAGAAATCGTCTTGGCCTAGTGGATAAGCAATCAAAACAAAGATCGAATAGTTCCCGTTCTCTCTCTCCTGTTCCCCCCCATTTGTTTTTCTTTCTTTTGGGGGGGGGGGGGGAGTTTGACCCGAGCCTATCACAAGTACGAATTTTTACAAGTTTCCGTAGAGGTAGGTAAGGTTTGACAACTGACATTGGGCTTGGCCATATCACTCTCCCACCCTACGAATAATTATAGTTTATTTGAATATATCTATGTTTAAATAAGTACCTTTGTACTTTACAGGCCCTGTAAATACGCTATTGGTAAAGGAATAGGACCTCTTTCTCCCCCAACAGTTCCCCAGCCACAATTTCTGGTGGTGATCGGTGGGTACTGCCCTGCTCGGATCCCCATTTGGGGGACGCTTCGGTGTAACCATCGGCACTCTTCTCTGGAAGCCTGTCCATGCCTATGACCCCTATGATATTGGAGGTAGGGAATCATGCATGTGCAAATTGACTTCACCAGACACTCCTGCTACCACACATTCTATGATAATATAGGTGTTCTACTAGGAATTGTATGTAATACCTTTGAACCCTATGATTGACATACCGATGTACATATAGTCAAACAATGTAACCCCCCTTTTGTTTTCTTTCTTTTTATGTCAATAAAACAAACAATTTTATCGTATCCTTATGAAATTATTTATTTTGCGTTTGTACCTTAGACAGTCCCCAATCTCCAATAATTTCTTTACTTTTAATAAATGGTGTTTGGTGGTAATGCACTAGGCGTTTGCACCCTCTTGTGTATGTTTTTACAGTTTTCTGAGGATCACCCAGTCTGAAGAGGGCTGCATTTTTGAACCCATTGCCTACCACTGTCCATTTTTTGGGAAATACTTTGTATTGAGCGCTGGATGGTTGCTTTAAAATCTTTGCCTGGGAGATACCTTGCTGATGCAGTATACGGTAACTACCTTGTGTCTTGTTGCTTGGCTCAGTCTTCCCATGGTGTATGAACTGTGACATTAAACTGTCTTCCACAACCTCACCTTAGTAGCAGAGTTTTGCTGTTTCTCACCCAGCCTCCTACACAGCTGTTACTGTTTCAGTTAATGACTGTATTTTAACCTACATATGAAATTGATGATCATTAGCACATGCTTGGTATAATTGGTTATTCATACATCTGACTCTAATCCTACAAAATCCCTAACTTTGTGCAGTGTACAAAGTGTGCAGGTATAAGAATGGATGCCGCTTTGAATCCAAAAGGTAGTAACACCAAATATTAATTTGATTTATATTTTTCTTCTGTTTGCATTTTGTAAATTGATAACGAATAAACTATTACAATATATATTTGTGAAAGCATTCTTACTGTACATATATTCAACAAACAGGGCTTAAAAAATATCTCTTGTCCTTAAACGTTCATCAAAATGTTTTCACAATAGTCTTCGCAAATAAAATGAGAGCCTCTTTATTCATTAATAAGAAAAAAGTACATGCATGAAAAATGTATCCTGTCTATGTTTCTCATTTCTTCCACAAACGCAATACAATTCTGCAGATTAATGCTCTTCCTTCTATACCCGCTGGTGACACTCCAAAAAACGGAAAAAAATACATTTAGTGTAGTAAGTCCAAACAAAACGCACTGTAAAGCTAGTCAATGTGCTCACATTTAAATTGTGTGATTGAGTGTCATGCATCACCAAAACGTGTGACAACTCCTATGCACCGTACACACGATCGGAAATTCCGCCAGCAAAAGTCTGATGTGTATGCTCCATCAGACTTTTGCTGGCGGAATTTCTGCCACCAAAAGATTGAGCGCAGGTTCTCTATTTTTCCGTAGGAAAAACCATCCAAGAATTTTCCGACGGAAATTCTGATCGTTTGTACGGGGCATTAGTCCTTAAATATCTACTATTAACCTCTGGATCATCAATAGTGCTTGATATGAATCCACTACCAATTCTCCCTTCCAGAATAATCTTCTTCCCCTTTGCATTCACTATTAGAAGCGCCAAAAACAAAATGACAAATTATACTGTAGTACACATTTTTATTATGTGCTTAGTGCCTTAAAGCATAACTAAAGGCAAAACTTTATTTTTTTCATTTTGGATAGTGTGGAGAGGGATTAGACCACCTGTCAGTTTTTCTTGCTGTCTGTGTACCCATTAGAAAGATTCACTCTCTCTATTTCTCCTCTTTTCCATATAATTGAAAGTAAAAGTAAAGAAAATCCCACATTTTGGGTTGTCCCCAGAAAAGTAATAGAGGGGAAATATTCAAATGGGAACACTAGTTCTGGTGACCTGGGGGTTCCCAAGGCATTCCCTTAATTTGCAGGGATTTCTGCTACTTCATGTTTGGTTATGGGACAGGAAGTGAAGGGAAATCTCTCGAATGAGACACAGATCTCGAAAAAAATCTGACAGGGGTTATAACCACCCCTTACTCTATCCAAAAAAAAAAAGTTTTGCCTATAGTTCTACTACAATAAACCAGTGACATACGTTCCCAAAAAAATGCTAGAATTTGCTGAAGAAAGGAGAAACAGAGACAGGACGCATCTTTTTTTTTTCATGCAGGTACTTTGTTCTAATTCATGAATGCAGAGGATCTCATTTTATTTGGTGAACATTTTGATGACGTTTTAGGACAATTGGCATTTTCTAAGCGTTGGTTGTTGAATGTATATATCTTCTTGCTAGGAAGCAGAGGTAATCCAGCAGTTAAGGTTAGTTTTTACTGCTTAAAGGAGAAGTCCAGCCAAAGCTCGTTTGGCTGGGCTTCTTCTATGAATCACAGAAGTGTAATTCGTTTTCCACTCCTGTGACCTGTTTTTAGCAGAGAGCGGACTGAAGACCAAAAATGATATCATGACTAGAATGTAGGACTACTGTCATCTCACATACTTTTCAATTTTCTTTGTGAACAAGGGAACTATTCTAAACCCACTGAATTTAGTGTAAAATTGAAGGATCTCAAATACATAAATTAGGGATAGAGAGCCAATATAAATTCAACTAAATTATATTCAGATGGAACCCATAAAAAAGGTCAGCAAAAACCCACTCTTTGTAATAACCATAAAGCAGTTCCTCCATCGCCTCCATTACTGAAGTACCCCCAAACAAAAAGTTACTCACAAGTCTCCTCCACAGAGGTCCTCTAATTTGCTATTTGCTATTTGGCTGTAATCTATTGCTGTAATCTATTGCTATTTGGCTGTAATCTATTGCTTAGATACTACTGCTACTGGATTTACACTTTACACCGTAGCCTTCCCCATCTGATGCTGTGTTTACATCTGGGTGGCTGCATGTCGTGGGTTGTTTACTCTGATTGGATGGAAGTGAGGTTGCCTGGAAATAGCAATGCCAGGCCCTGCCAGGTGTGACTATTGATTGGGCACATCTGGCAGATGGGCCAGATCTTTTCTAAATATGATTATGGCATTATACACTTTGGCATATGGCATATGTATGACTATGTATGATTATGTCCCATAATACATATGGTCATATGGTGTCAGAAGGTGGCGGGTGTCACCTTTTCACTATGTTTTGATTGGTGAATTGCACTTTAAATACTGTCATAGCACTGTATGCACTTCATCACATGCCTGACAAAGGGGTCCTGCGCTGCTCCAAAATGTTGCACTTAGTCCTTTGTCGTGTGATCTTTCTGCAATAAAAAATGTGGACGACATTTAACGATCAGTTGGTGTGCTGGCGAATATGTACATTGAGCCATTACTGGGACACCACCCATGCGGAAGCCGCACATACCTGCCCAGCGAAACAAAGCGACTGAGAGGGAAAGCGTTTCTAGCTGAATGATTACAGTGTTTTTTTAATTTTGCCAAACACAGGGGGGTGTGATCCCTTTCCTCCCTGCCACTTTGTTTGGCTGGGCAGGTATGTGTGGCTTCTGTGTTGATGGCGTCTCAGAAATGGCTTTTCCCTGATATGGAGTGATGTCATTATACTGCATGAGGCGTGATATCATTAGGTCATGTATGCGACCGGTGGCAGTGAGGAATGGACGCCATTTGTATTCCTATATGAGAGTAGACCTGAAAATCAGATAATGGGTATTGGCAGAAGGTAATGTTCCATCCACACGTGCCGCTATATAATTTAGCCCACCTAATCTGAAGGAATAACATGGAATAATACAGAATTAGCTAAATTGCAACAAGGTGGTCGGTGAAGGGAATTTGGGGTTACACATCTCTGCCACATTTTACAGGATGGCTCCATGTTTTCCTTTCTGGAGCTTCAGTCTATATTCAATCTACTCAGGTGAGGGGCGCTTATCGCCTACCCATTTATTTAACTTAATGCAAACTACTGAAACCTCTAGGGGCTTTATTACTGACTGAGTTTCTTAACCACTTTCCGACCGGCGCACGACGATGTACGTCCTGATTTTGAAGAGGGATATCTCGGTAACGGCAGCAGCTGCTGCCACAACCGAGATATCCATCTCTTCAGGCGCCGGTCGGCATTCCGATAATGGTGGTCATCGCGGCGGATTCGCCGCGAGATCACCGTTATCGGCGGCGGGAGAGGTGCCCCCCCTCCCGCCGCTCTCCCGTGCCTTCCGCCGCTTACCGGAACCGTCGGCAGCGGCGGAGGTGATCGGGTCCTTTCTCCTGCTGGGCCTAGAGATAAGTGATGGTAAGATGGCCGCCACTCATCTCTATACCATAGGAGGGCGGAAGCGACGTCAAAAACGTCACTTCCACCCATACCTCTTAAAGAGGAATTTTCAAATGTCATTTTTTTTAAATGACATTTTTTTTTTTTTTTCCATTGAAGTCCAAATATGAGATGAGGACTTTTTGACCCCAGATCTCATATTTAAGAGACCTGTCATGCTTTTTTCTATTACAAGGAATGTTTACATTCATTGTAATAGGAATAAAAGTGAGCCAATTAATTTTTTTTAAAAAAACTGTGTAAAAATAAATAAAATCAAGAAAAATAAATAAGAAAAACAAAAAATTTTTTTTTTAAAGCGCCCCGTCCCGACGAGCTTGTGCGCAGAAGCAAACGCATACATGAGTAGCGCCCGCATATAAAAACGGTGGTCAAACCACACATGTGAAATATCGCCGCGATCGGTAGAGCGAGAGCAATAATTATAGCCATAGACCTCCTCTGTAACCCAAAATATGCAAGCTGTAGAATTTTTTAAACGTCGCCTATGGAGATTTTTGAGGGTAAAAGTTTGATGCCATTCCACGAGCGGGTGCAATTTTGAAGCGTGACATGTTAGGTATCAATTTACTCGGCGTAACATTATCTTTCACAATATATAAAAAAATTGGACTAACTTTACTGTTGTCTTATTTTTTTATTCAAAAAAGTGAATTTTTTCCAAAAAAAGTGCGCTTGCAAGACCGCTGCGCAAATACGGTGTGAAAAAAAGTATTGCAATGACCGGCATTTTATTCTCTAGGGTGTTAGAAAAAAAACAATATATAATGTTTGGGGGTTCTAAGTTTTTTTCTAGCAAAAAAAACTGTTTTAAACATGTAAACACCTAAAATCCAAAACGAGGCTGGTCTTAAAGTGGTTAAGGATTATCCCTCAGAAGTAGTAGAACAATGGGAAAATATGTAGGCCCTATCACAGGGGATCAATGGGAAGCGGCTCTACAAACAGTCTTATTTAGCTTCTCAATGCTTCCCAAAAACTCTCACATATATACATTCTCTTTCTTATCCACCACACCTCCCTAAACTTGCATAAGGTGGAGTTTTGGGTGACCCACTCTGCAGCAGGTGTAAAAGGGATTTAGGGGACATTATTATTTTTCTGTGGTGGTGCGCCAAGCTTCATCTTTATTGGAAGGAGGTTATAGACACAACAAATAAAGTGTTTTAGTCAAATATCCTGATTGATCTCAAGGGATGTGTACTGGGTTTCCTGGGTGACATGTTATGTCCTGAAATCATAAGAGAGGTAATATCTAAAGTATTATTTCAGGCTTGTAAACTGACTGTACAACACTGGAGGTCAGCAGATCCACCCTCCTACATGGAGTGGATTAGACATACAGGTGATTTCTCAGACTTGTGCATTGTATTTATCAGCAAAGGGAATTCCCAGCCAAATTTAAAAAGCTATGGACAAACTGGTTGGATACATTGGGTCTGAAACCAATAGGCTGTGTGGGATTACTTGTGTCCCAGATACTGATGGAAGGCTTCCAGCACTAGGGACAACCAGATCTGTGTAGCTGCAATCAGAAAACTGAAACCAGACTATATATCGTTTAAATAAGCTTTATTATTAGTGTAACAAAACTCATCCAAACACCAACAAACACAATACACAGCATGTGAAGCTATAAGTGAATCATACCCAAGTGACAAAAATCCTAGCTAGCAAACTAAGTGACAGAATACCAACAAACGAACAATAATACAATATATACAAACACATGGGGAGCATGGCTCAACAGTGTCAAACAGGGGATGCAAGGAACAGTTAGGAAGTGGGAACCAGGACTGGGATCAGGAACAAGGGAAGCAGAAATGAGACAGCAGGGTAAAGGATACAGACACAGGACAGGATCAGAATCATCATTGGCCTGGCAAATGCATCCACCCAAATTGCTTAGTTTAGCAAAAATGGTAGATAAGCATTTGTTACACATTTATCAGTTTGAGGCACAAAGAAAAGAATTTTAGAGACTATATAACTACCTGTTAGATAAAGTGGAGTGCCAATACCAAACTCGTATATCTACTATTAGCTTTTGACAAGGAAGGTGTTACATTTACACTTTAGCAGTGTTAAGAATAAAATTAATCATTAAAGATCTCACAAGAAAGCACATTTTAATTGTTGTGCTTGAATTAAATACATTCAAGCATTGAATCTATAAAGCATTTTTTCAACGAATAAAGTGGAATGTTACTTCAAAATTCCAGTTTCTCAAAACCGTAGCAATGCAAAAATGGGAATTAGATTTAGGTACCAATTTCTCGGAAGAACAATGGCAACACGCCTTCAGAGAAATTTATAAAGCTACACACTGTGTCAAACACTGGGAACTTGCCATTAAAATGGCGAATAGATGGCACTACACACCTTACAGACTAGCAACCTACTTCCCAAGTCTCTCATCTTACTGCTGGAGAGACTGCGGAAGAGTGGGTAACCTGTTACATATGTACTGGCACTGTCCAAATATTAGGAGTTTATGGTACCAGGTATTCCACCTAATCTCATCACTAACGGGTATACTCACAAATCCAGACCCTGCGCTAGCGCTGTTATATGTTAACATAGACAAGTTCCCTTACAGCACCAGACCGGTAATATCTCACATACTCCTAGGAACTCGTTCACTGATTCTACATAACTGGAAATCTAACAAAGTCATAAACTTGTCTGATGTGACCACAATGGTGCATAGGAATTACACCTTTGAAAGACTCATAGCTATAAACTCCTTGAACTGTAAAAAGTTGACAACTGTTGGTCTATATGGCCCAAACTTTCTTGATGTTTTACCTAAGCTTCACTTCAATGATAAAACTTACACTGTATAAGTGCATTAGTTACTGTGTATATCAAATTATTATTTACCCTTTGTATTTTGTTATACTTGCAAAACTTCAATAAACACTATTGAATAAAAAAA
The DNA here is from genome assembly GCA_028564925.1 of Lithobates sylvaticus. Classification (NCBI taxonomy): domain Eukaryota; kingdom Metazoa; phylum Chordata; class Amphibia; order Anura; family Ranidae; genus Lithobates; species Lithobates sylvaticus. The sequence goes on from CM053030.1 coordinate 282,203,600, forward strand.
AAAAAAAAAAAAATTCCAGTTTCTATCAAATACACAATTTTATACACTTGCTTACAGCCTTTTCCCTCAATAAACCTGCTGCACACCTTGCAGTTAAAACACACATTGTTCTGCATATGTGTCCCAAAGGTTACATTTTTGGCATATGAAAGACTATTACAAGGAGTTTGCAATGCTGGGTTGATGAAGGCAGTCACCTGCTCTTAAGTGACACGCTGCTCTGGACTAGGCAAGGAGTGTCTGTAGGCCCTCGACTAGGAGAGGGATGTCTGGAAGCCCTGGACTAGGTGAGCAGGTGTTGTGAGGCTCTTAACCAGGTGAGGGGCAGCCTGGAGGCTCTAGACTAGGAGAGGGGGTGCCTGGGAGCCCTGAATTAGGAGAGGGGATGCAGAAGAAACCCTGAACTAGGATAGGGGGTGCCTGGAGGCCCTGGGCCAGATGGGGAGGTCTACAAGCATCAAAGCACAACTAAATATGAACCCAATTAAATGATGTTTGACACACAGACTAACTTTTTAATGCCTGAGATTATAAACCAAGTGAAAGGGAACTGAGTGTGCTGTTTACAAAACAAGTATGTGTAACATAGTTTTGCAATGGCAGTCTAGATCTTCAATTGACAATTGATAGCAAAAATGTGTTAAGTGCTTATGTAATAATGTAATACCTCCCAATAAAGTCCAAGCTCAAAAAAATGTAATCTATAATTTAATCCGTTAATAAATTTTAAACTCACGGTGGGTACAAAAATTCTCACTTCTTCAGGTGCTGGGAAACTATAAACAATAAATCAGTATTTGCGTTAGCAGTATGGTTTTAAAATCTTTAACACATCAAATTATATAAATACCTTTCTTATTAGCTTTGTAACATGGAATTTTAGGCCTGGGACCACCAAACCTCCCTGCAAATAACTAAATACCATTAACAAACAAAAAGGAAACGTAAATAGAGCTTGCTATATAAAAAAATAATGTGTTTGTGCATTGAGTGAACAGGGATGATGATGCCCTTCTAATAAATCAAAGTAGTGTACTGTATATTTTTAGAAATGTGTGTTTCATTGAATCCTAGTTCGAGCTTTCGAGTACTGCTTAGACCTTGAAGAAGGGGACACACCCCGAAAGCTCGTCCATGAAAAATGATATGTTAGTGCAAATAAAAAAAGTATCACGGACAGTACTCAATTTTCTCTGTCACAATTGCACTAATACGGCTACAATCACTTCAAGTATTGAATCCTAGTTGAATTGTACAAAAAGATTGTCCCATATATAGCACCACTGACACTCATTACAGTATGCATTTTTAAGTTATGGATCATTTGCTAATAGACAATCCACAGAACTACTCACTTGGGGGTCAGTCTCATTAAATGTAAACAGTATTCTGAAAACTGCAGGGTGATGATAATAGCTACCAATTTAAAAATAACACATATGAACGTATATGCAAATTAATTGGCAACAATTTTTTGTGAACCACTAGTTGTGAGAAACTTCAAAAAGTGACAAATTAAAAGATAAAACATTGAAAAAAGTGCTCTCGTCACATGCCTGATGAAGGGGTCCTGCGTGGATCCGAAACGTTGCTATCTGCTGTAACGATGGGATCGCTGATTTAAAAACTTTGGACCCATTTTGGAGATCCTTGGTGTGCTTGTGCCAATTTTTGTTTTGACTTAAAACGGTTCCAGCTGTTGGTCGCTACAGCACCCACCTTGATGCACAGCCATTTCAACAGGAATGTGTGCATTGGGATTAGTACACTTGATGCACTTTAACCACTTCTGGACAGCAACACGCCGATATAAGTCCTAACTTTGAAGAAGAATATCGTTGTTATGGTAGCAGCTATTTTTCGGCCGGCGGTCTTGTTTCAGATAATAGTGGTCTCTGCAGTGGATTCGCCATGAGATCACTTTCAGGAACTGGGAGGGACTGGGAGGAGCCTGTGACATGTGACACGACTTGTATGCTGGGACGCAGTGGCCATTTTTTGGGTTGGAATCTCCGGATGTTTCCTTTGTTTGTCTGTTATCTACTGCTTAAATGTTTGTGTAACAACCTTTTAAACTTTTCAATAAACAAGATGTTTGGGATGTCTGCACTATGAAGTGTTTTCTTCTCTCCATTTGGTCACTACATGTGGTGGAGGAGCTGTCATATACCACCCCATACTGGTTTGGATCTGATATTGATAGGCATCTAGGCTGGTATCTATCTGAAGGAAGCTGCAGTCTTTTATCCCCCATGCTGCTGAGGAGTGGTTATTGAAAAATACACATGCTTGTTTAAAGCTACCTTAGGGTAAGAGGCAGTGTGTTTGGGTGATGGTGGCAGTGTCTTTGCAAGCGGATCCCACAAGATTTATCACTGTTATTATGGACTTTTAAGTGAAGCTGTTGTTTAATTCATTCAAAACACTGAAAGCTCACTATACAGTTTTAATTAGCGCTACACCATTTTTTACATTAGATCACATTTATCGGCGACTGGAGAGGGGCCCCTCCTCCCACCACGATCTGGTGCCCTCCGCCACTTACTGGAGCCGTCGGCAGCACCATGGAGAAGAGTGAGGGGAAGTTGGCCCCCACCCATCTCCATACCATTGCAGGGCAGAAGCAATGTCAAAACGTCACTTCCGCCCATAGCTCTTAAAGGGCCAATTGTATTATTTTTTTTTAATGACAAATTATTCATTTATTTTTTATTGCATTTTAGTGTAAAATGCAATAGAGGTCCTGTCATGCTTTTTTTCTATTAAAAGGAATGTTTACATTCCTTATAATAGGAATAAAATGACACATTTTTCTTTTTTAAAGAACAGCGTAAAAATAAAAAATAAAAGATAAAATAAATAAGAACATTTTTTTTTTTTTTAAACGCGCCCGTCCTGCTGAGCTCACATGCAGAAGCGAACACATACATGAGTAGCTCCTGCATATGAAAATGGTGTTTAAACCACACATGCCCTAGAACTCCTCTGTGACTCAAAACATGCAACCTGTAGAATTTTTCAAATGTCGCCTATGGAGATTTTTAAGGGTAAAAGTTTGTCGCCATTCCACGAGCAGGCGCAATTTTGAAGAGTGACATGTTGCATATCAATTTACTCAGGGTAACATAATCTTTCACAATATAAAAAAAAAAGAATGGGCTAACTTTACTGTTGTCTTATTTTTTAATTCAAAAAGTGTATTGTTTCCAAAAAAAGTGAGCTTGTAAGACTGCTGCGCAAATACAGTGTGACAGAAAGTATTGCAACGGCCGCCGTTTTATTCTCTAGGGTGTTAGAAAACAAAATGTATAATGTTTGGGGGTTCTAAGTAATTTTCTAGCAAAAAAAAAATGTTTTTAACTTGTAAACAACAAATCTCAAAAAGAGGCTCGGTCCTTAAGTGGTTAAAAATTCACATCTGAATTGCACCTGAACCAGTGAAAGAAACCACACTCCACACTGCCTGGACATATGTAAACCGAGCCTTATGCTACATTACTGTGAAACTATATCAGCATACAAAACATAACAGTTTAATTCCATTATCAGAACATTGTAAAAAAGATACAGTATATTAACAATATATACAGTATATCATTAAATAATCACACATATTTTTAAAAATATTTTTTCATGGTATATTATTGTTAGAGTTCTGTTCTGTTGGCTGTTCGCCCCGTCCAGGGAACACCTGAATTTGCGCTGCACAGTGCATTTTGTACCCTGATTGGGCAAAGCTTTGTCCAATCAGGGTGCAGTATAAGCTGGTTGTTAATCAGCGGGTGGCATCCTTAACAGCCGATTAGTCATCACCTGTCAATAGGTTTCCCCACTACATCACTTGGTGGCACCGCCCCCTTCTGACGTCACGGGCCGATGAATGCTGCGTCATTGACGTTAGAAGGGGCGGTGCCACTAGGTGACATAGCCAGGTAGCCCTGTCCCTTGCCTATATAAGTCACTGCGTGCAGTAGGTGGTCAGCCTTCATGTCGGTGGGAGTGTTTTTTTGGGCGGGTTCTTTCAGGTGCGGTGGGCGGCATGATTGACGATGGATTTACATGGAGGTACACTGTATTCTAATTTTTGAATAAAGGAATTGTCAAGAACTGTGTGTCTGTTTTTATAACTTTTTGACACTTTTTCAGTGAATGAGTAGGGGTATTTGGTGGCCCCCTTGGTGATGGAGGGGACAATGTGCTAGGGTGGTTCATTAGGGGGAGGCTCTTGCTCATCTCCCCTCTTTCCTTACCGCCCCGGCCTGCTTACTTGGGGGGGTCCACGTCGTTTTCCTGTGATTTGACAATTTTTTTTTTTTTTTCAGAAATTTAATTTTTGCTGCAGCATGTTGTATGCATGCTACAGATGTGCCACTTTACAGGCACTATATTTAAAGACATTTTTCATTTTTATTGTTACACTTTAAGCATCATTAAAATCACTGCTACTGTAATGACAATTGTTTTTTTTTAATTTCCCCCATTGCATTAATCGAACCCCCATACCCCTTTTATAGCCAATTACTTGCATATAAGCCTTCAAAATGGGTACATTTATTTTTTCCAGTTTGGCTCCCATAGACTTCAATTGTGTTCGGGGTTAGAACTTTTCGGCACATCTCTAATTGTTGTATATGGGCTGAATAATTGTACCAAGCATTATGGGACCCAATCTAAGAAATATTTAAAAAATAATGTGATGCAATTATTTAATTGTATGTATTGTGAATATTTATGCCTTACATGTTGATATAGTTTCACAGAATCTGATAAAGTGAGTTAATTGACCCAGGAAAAGCATTGTGTACTCACCAGGTTGCCACCACTTTAACATCATGTACAACAACTGAAATCTTTTGAATAAAAGGTGAGGGTAACCAGGGCAGATGGTGAAGATATAATTGTATAGGTTGTAGGGTCTTGTATGATATTGAAGGCTTATGCTGGAAATTAAGTATTTTACAGATCAAAAGATCAGTCTTTTTAAATAACTAGAATAAAAGTTTAAAGGATTTAAGTTGAGAAGGTGTTGCGATTGGGTGACTACAGCCCTTATGCAGCGTACACACACTCAGACTTTCCGGCGGGATTGTCCGCCGGACCTAGTCCAGCGGACAAACCGCCGGACTTTCCAGTGGAGGTCCGCCGGACTTTCCGAACAAGTGGACTTGCCCACACACGGCCGGACTTTTCCGGCGGACAATCCGCCGGAGTTTTGGCCAATGTCGGCGGGACTTTTGAAATAAACAGACTTGCCCCCACACGGAGGAAAGTCCGTTCATTTAGAACGTGACTCCAGGTAGACGGGACTAGCGAAGGCAGTCAATGCCGCCGCGCTAGCCCCGTCACCTGGTATGGACTTAAAGGGGAATCCTTACACCGAAAAAACGGCGTGGGGGTCCCCCCAAATCCATCTGAGACCCTTATCCGAGCATGCAGCCCGGCTGGTCAGGAAAGGGGGTGGGGACGAGATGTCACAGTCCCAGCATCCTCCGGGACTGTGACATCATAAGGGGGCGGGGTCACCATGTGACATGAGCAGATGACCCGCCCATTGTCCCTATATAAGTCACAGCATAGCGTGTCTCTGCCATTATGGCCAGAGAGAGTGTTGTGTCAACATCGGATGAAGAAAGAAGAACAAGAAGCAGAAGGTGGCGGCGACAGCGACGGCAACACAACAAGCCCGGGCCACCGCTCGTAAAAGAGCTGGATGAAGAAAGCGGAGGCCCGGCAAGAAGAACAGAAGAGACCCTTCAAAGACCCCCGAAGTCGGAACAATACCCACCAGACGGCAGCGACGAAGAAGAAAGCCGGGCTCCTCCGCTAGTGAAAGAGCTAGTAAAAGAGCAGAAGATAGCGGAGGAGTCTGGTGAGAAGACCCCCCAAGACGGAAGAAGACCCCTGGAGCTGTGCAATAAAGTATTTTAAAAAATTGGTGTCGTTTTTTTTATTTACACTTTTTTCTTTAGGTGAATGGGTAGGGGTACATCGTACCCCATACTCATTCACATAGGGTGGGGGGCCGGTATCTGGGGGCCCCCTTATTAAAGGGGGCTCCCAGATTCCAATAAGCCCCCCGCCCGCAGACCCCAACAACCAGGGGCCAGGGTTGTTGGGAAGAGGCCCTTGTCCTCATCAACATGGGGACAAGGTGCTTTGGGTGCCCCTTTCCCCAGGGCACCCCCCATGCTGAGGGCACGTGGCCTGGTATGGATTAGGAGGGGGGCGCTCGCTCGCCCCCACCCCCTTTCCTGACCGGCCGGGCTGCGTGCTCGGATAATGGTCTGAGATGGATTCGGGGGGGCCCCCACGCCTTTTTTTCGGCGTAGGGATTCCCCTTTAAATCCATACCAGGTGACAGGGCTAGCGCGGCGGCATTGACTGCCTTCGCTAGTCCCGTCTACCTGGAGTCACGTTCTAAATGAACGGACTTTCCTCCGTGTGTGAGGAAAGTCCGTTCATTTCAAAAGTCCCGCGGACTAGCACACAGACGGCGGGATTGTCCGCCGGACTGCCGAGTCCGGCGGAGAATTTTAAGTCAAAACTTAAAACTTGTGCGGAGCCCCACACACGGTCGGAATGTCTGGCGGACTCTAGTCTGGCGGACAATCCCGCAGGAAAGTCCGATCATGTGTACACGGCCATAATCTACTGTATGTCCGTTGTGTAAATTTAACTATGGATCCCCCCTCACTTGTGTTTTTGGTTACTACGATTCTTCCCTGGTGGATAACCCTCAAAATCTCTCATTTACTTTTTGTTGCCAGCAGGATGATGGCTTTGAAATGGGAATCAGCAAACCTACCCTCCATAAAGGAATGGCTGTGTGAACTATACAAGTGTATCTGATTTGGGAAACATACCATCCATATTGCATTGTACACGTTTGTATTAATATGATTTAAGTTATTGGATGTACTGAGCCCACATATTATTTACCAGGGAATTGTCTGGTATTTCACTATGTGTTTTTTTTTTTGTTATATTCATTGATTATATTTTGATATGCTGACTTTCAGTGTACACTGTAAACTGGTGGAATGTGAATGTGTTTTTTGCTTGAGCTGTATTTTCTCTTTTTGCATTTCTTGAGTAACAGATTTCTTCCCTGTAAAGCCTGAAAAAAACTTTAAAATAAAAAATAAAATATGATTTAAAAAACACACACACACACACACACATTTTCCTTTTTATGGATACTCCAAAGCTAAGTGGGAATATCGTTTAGAAATTTCTGAAATATTAGGTTTGCTGTGTGTAGCTATAGCTATTCTATTGTAATCTTAAAAAATACACGCAAAAATGCTGTCTATGTACGTTATAGTTTATACAATATTCCTTCCTTTTTTCTAAGTCATATACTGTATATACATATAGGAGAAAAAGTTGCCTGCTGCGTGTCTCTTAATTCATCTTATACTAGCTGATTTGCTGACTGTACAATACTTCTGACTGTTGTCTCTGTACATTCATTTCTATTTCTTTAAAAAAAAGTTCCTTGTCACTCTCTTAGAATGCAGTCTACTAAATAGGTTTTCATGATGTGCAGTATGTCTGTGCTATTTCCTGGCTCTTGTGTCTGCTATATTTCTGGGTCTTGCATAATCCTCTGTAATTTTTTTTAAAAAATGTCTTTATAAAAAGCACTTTGTAACACTCACTTCAAATGACGCCTACTAAAAGACTTACATGATGTACACTGCCTGTGATACATTTCTGGCTCTTGTATGTGGCATAATCCACTGTCGCTTTTAAATTGTTAAAGTATTAAAATCACCCTCATCTCTCTGGTAAGTTAATAATGAAAAAAAAAACTCAATACATCAAACCTACAGGCAAAACTACTGACTAGGGATGAACTTTGGGTTCATTTTGAACATGGGTTTGACCTGAACCCAGCCTGTTCACAGTTTGGCTAATGGATGAACAAACTGGCCATGTTTGGATGCCCACATTTGGATCTCCAGTACTGCTGGAATTTAAAGAGGAAGTAAACCCTGATGGGTTTACTTCCTCTTTGTTTCCCTGCAAAGGTAAAGCATAATGGACTACTATGCATCGCATAGTAGCCCATTATGTGTCACTTACCTGACACAGGAGCAAGCTATGTCACTGCTGTCCCCTGTTGCACGAAGCATCCATCTTCCTTCCGGGTATCGCTGCTCCGGCACTGTGAGTGGCCGGAGCAGTGATGACATCACTCCGGCGCATGCACGCGGGATCCGTAAGTGACGGCATGTTTGCCTTCACTTGCGGCGCACCCAGTGCGCCTACACCATTGTCTATGGCGCGCATGCGCCGTAGACAGTCGTGCCCTATTTTTGTAAAAGATATTTCTTGGACCTACAGGTAAGCCTTAATCTAGGCTTACCTGTAGGTCAAAGTGGTCTGTATGGGTTTACAACCACTTAAACAACAGCGCCAGGGATCCTGGGTGACATTTATGACCATATTTGGTCAATTACATCACCTAGGATATCCACTGCTGTGTTTTGTATTTCAGCAGCACTTGGTTTACCTACGATGGGAGTATCTGTGGGGCAGCATCTTCATGGCTTGGTGTCATTGTTGGGCTTTATGATTGATGCTGGATTTACATTGGGTGCATTGTTAATTTTTTTTTAACAAAGGACTTTTTCACAGTGTGTTTTTTTTTTTGGTATTTGAATTTTTGGGTGAATGAATAACAAGAGGTACTATGTACCCCCCATTCATTCACCTATGGGGTAGATGTCTGAGGGGCCCTCTCATCTAAATGGATCTTCCAGAATCTGATAAGTACCATCTGAAGACTTTTCAGAATCTGGAAGCCCCCTTTAAAAAATAGGAGGTACCAGATATCTTGTAAATGAGTAAAGGGTACACAAAAAAAACACTAAAAGCATGGAAAATATCCCCCACAGTAAATATAACTTCAATCACATTATCCAGTGATGTAGATCTACATCAGACATGATGATCTGCATGACACACATAGGTGTGAGCTCTGAGTGATGTCATTGACTAAATATGGTCACTACTGTATTTAGTCAATGAACTCGTGCATGATCCCCAGCCTATTTGTTTACAGCCAATCTGGCAGGGGTCTGTCATTTAGGGGCAGTAGAGACAGAAATTATAGATCCATTGTCTATCAAAAAATCTGTTTTAATAGAGTACACCCTCCTGTTTTGCAATGTCAAAGGTTTAAGGCTACTCAAAAGCATGTCATTTAGAGGATTTGTGTTTTTTTTTTTTATTGTTGATCTTATATCTATATTAAAAGAACCTCTAATAGCCATGTTTTAACTTTTCCAAGCTTGCTATATGATTTTTTTTTTTTTTAACAAAATCTTGAAAACCGACCCAGAAAAGGCCATAAAAAATAACAAGATTTAGCTCTTATAGACTTAGGGTTTGATGCTATGTCCAGGTTTAGCGACTTCCACAGTTCAGACCCTCTTTAAGGACAGCCCCCTTTTATCCATTTATTATATTTAAGATTTAATATGTCAAAGAAATGATGTGGGTTAAATGAGAGTTCTTTGACCAAGAGTTAAAGCTTTAACACAATAACAACATTTATTGGTGAGTAGTTGAAAGTCTATCTAATACAAAGCACTCTATCTATAGTCTACACCAAGGAAGAAAATATTAGGTTAAAATAAAAGAATACAGAGTATATTCCTCAAGACATCAAAATACAAACAGCAAACAAACAAACAAATGACAAGCAGGTATACCTTAAGTGCTGGGAGCTGACCTGATATTTACCAGTAGTGATGTGTGTGGGCTCACGTCAAACTCATGACTCCTTCTCTTCCCTGTGTGTACCTTACACTACACTAATATAGGCCCATCTTTCATTGACTTAAACAGGACCCCCCTGGTTGGTGGAACGATGTTACCCCTCTCCTCCCGCTGGGCATATCTCCTCTAAGATTGGACCATTTCCCCTTCCCCTTAATTTAGCATAGCTCAGCCCCTCACTAGCACGTCCTCTCTTGGGGAGATAATTAGTTAGAAGAGAAATTATTTAAAGAGAAGGTCATCACCTTCTCTTGAATGGGGCACTTAACTATTCATGGTCATATCCGGGGCAAATTGTCCATTCCTGAACAGATCAAAGAAATATTCTCAGCATATCAAACACCCTTTGAAGTGGATAAAGGGTTGGTTAACACAGGGGACTACAAGGCCTTTATCTAGCTAATGAATTTGGCCCTGTCAAGTCTCCACTACAGTATTTAGCTCAGATGGTATCTCTTCCTTGCATTTGAATTTACGACGGGTAAATAGCAGAGCATCTCCCATAACACACACACACCTAACATCCCTGCAGATCAAAAGGAACTGTTGAATGAATTAGGTTCTCAATCTAAAGCCTGTCATATGTATACAGCTAGCTAGGTTAACCCCTTACCAACAACAATATTTCATACACACTAATCCATGTTTCTTATTCTAATATATAAAGAACGTTTTGATACTAAAGGAAGCTCCTAAAAATGGAATCAAAAGAAAAAAATATGATTTATATTTATAATGTCCAATATCTTAAAATGAAGGAAACATTGGGCTCAAGGTTCATGACATAGAATACAGCTGACAGCTTTCAACTTACTGAATCTCCTTTCTTTTTTTACCTTACTTTTAAATAATTTTTTCAGCATTTGATGCTTCTTTATTTGACTGATGTGTCAGTGAAGACTGACTCAGAATTCTTGTGCTTAGCACTTTATTCTCTATCATTTAGCCTTTCTTGGAAATAAGTCTCATGAAGAGACCTTGGGTCTCCATACTTTGCATTGTCATTTTGTTTTTAAAAAAAACGTTAAGGGATTAATCACCTTGACAACACGTTTGCCTTTTACACCTGCCACGTTTTGTACCGTTACATGCTTGTGTTTTTAAAACCCTATACCTGTGAAACAATTAGATCCAATGTTTCAACTAGCTTTTTTAAATCAGTTCTTAGAAAGAGGCCTAGGAAAATATTCTTCTTCATTATGGAGATATGGTTAAAGAAGATCTTTCTTGGCCACTTTTGCTGTCATATGCTACCTCCCAGTTATTTAGAGGCCATGTTTTGTATGCATCATTTTATGAGTGTGATTTTTGCCTGTTGCATATTTTTACATTTTTAGTTTAAAATTTCAGAAGAATTTTATTTTATGTTACCTAAGTTATCTAGTAATTTAATTTGTATAATGTATGTATTCATGCTGCCATACAATAAGTGCTATTAATTACAGTACATTTGATGTAAAGAATATACATTAAACACCAAATATGTTATGTAATCTTAATGCTAAAATAAAAAATTCTGACCACTTCTGTAAGAGTCATCTGTTAAAGCAAAATGAGAGGCAAGACATCAGTTGACATATTAATAAATTATTCAAGAGCTTTCAGTGGCATCTAAAAAAATGCTGCACAGAATATCAACTTAGTCAACACCCTCCACAGGAAACAATAATCTCTCTCAGTAGGTATAAAATATAATTGTCAAGAATATAGTTTACAATGTAGTTTCCATTTACCTACCAACATGGTTCCTCAGCTGAATAGAACTTAAATGTCAAATTATTTAAATCTCTATAATGCATTTTATACTGCAAAATAATTAAAAATATTATATTTGTTTCTACAATTTCATTTTATTTTAGTCAATAGAAACTAAATTGCATTTTCATATATAGATTCAGAAAAGAGTATTCAAAAACTTTTTTTTACATGTATTAGACATTTCTGATTTGTTAAATTGTAAGTTAATATTTAAAATTATAACATTGGACTGTCTCTTTCAAGTGAAACTAGAGAGGACACCAGCACCGTTTTTTAGAGCCGACGGTCAGTTTTCTTGTAATGGCAACCAGCCACTCAGTTGATACAGTTGATACAGCTCGCTCGGACTCTCCCTTCTCACCAGCCACCATCAGATCCGATAGATGTTCTATTGAGTTGAGGTCAGGACTCTGTGCAGGCCAGTCAAGTTCTTCCACCCCAAACTCGCTCATCCATGTCTTTATTTACCTTGTTTGTGCACTGGTCCAAATCAGGAGGGGGGATATGGTGTGGGGTTGCTTTTCTGGGGTTGGGCTTGGCCCTATAGTTCCAGTGAAGGGAACTCTTAAGGCGTCAGCATACCAAGACATTTTGGACAATGTCATGCTCCCAACTTTGTAGGAACAGTTTGGGAATGGCCCCTTCCTGTTTCAAGATGACTGCACACCAGTGCACAAAAAAGGTCCATAAAGACATGGATGAGCAAGTTTGGGGTGGAGGAACTTGACTGGCCTGAGGGGAGTCCTGACCTCAACCAGATAGAACACATTTAGGATGAGTTAGAGCAGAGACTGTGAGCCAGGCCCTCTCATCCCCATCAGTGCCTGACCTCACACATACGCTTTTGGAAGAATGGTCAAACATTCCCATAGACTCAGGGGCGGCCTGTCCATTAAGGGCACCCGGGCACTGCCCCCTATCCTCCCCACCCCCTATATGCATAATGGAAAGATTCATGCATTGCATGAATCTATCCAATGCCACTGCGGCCACCCCCTATGCATGTGTCCGGCCCCTTTCGGGTCACTGGGCATATGAATTACAGCAGCCAGGTTTTTTTTTTTAAGCACTGACTAGGCTCTAATAGGCTTCAAAATAGGGTGGACTCTGGATGCAGAGCATTGCGTCTGGAGCCCACCCATCCTCCTCCTGGAAAATCGGGAAGCAGGTATGAAACCTGTTTCCCGATTGGCCAAAAGGTCTGTCGATCCTATTGGATGCTTAGCGCCGGGAGGAAGAGAGAGGAAACACTGCAGAAGCTGCTCCAGGAGAGGAAACCAGAGCAGCTTTCCCTGAGCCCGCCATGCTCTCACCACCCGCACCCAAGTTAAGGACAGCGGGTGGTGGTGGGGGAGTGTGTCAGTGCCGGGGGGGAGTGCCACCCCCCAAAAAAATACCCCACCAGCCACCACGGGACACACTCCTTAACTTTGTAGACAGCCTTCCCAAAAGAGTTAAAGCTGTTATAGCTGCAAAAAGGTGGGCCACCTCAATATTGAAAACTACGGACTAAGACTGGGATAGTTTCATTGTTTCATAGTTTCATAGTTAGTAAGGTTGAATAAAGACATCAGTCCATCCAGTTCAACCTGAGCGAGTGTTGGATGCCATTAAAGTTCATGTGATGTAAAGGCAGGCATCCCAATACTTTTGGTAATATAGTGTGTGTGTATATGTGTATGTCTATATCAAATGTATACAATCCTGGAGGTAGCAATACTAATCAATAAGTCTATTGCTAACACAGCTGGCTAGGGAGACCTTTCATATTTTGACTATGACAAATGAGAGCAGTGAGGAGCTCTTACTGTCAAACTGGATTCTGAGTATGAACTCGTGGAGAGCAACAGTTCAGTAACCGATTCAGAGGGAAACAGAATCCCTACAAAAGGGATCAGGAGTACTGAACAGCAGCAGGTGATCACCAGCAGTGCTGTACATCCTGAAGAAGTGGCAAGCACCAGCAGTGAAGTACACCTGACTGAAAGGCCAAGTACAAGTAGTGGGGTGTCACATTAGCCATGAAGGGTTAGGGCCCATACAGGGGGTCCCTGGGTTACAAACAAGATAGGGACTGTAGGTTTGTTCTTAAGTTGAATCTGTTTGTAAGTCGGAACAGGTACATTTTTTAAGTGTAGCTCCAGACAAAAAATCTATTTTTACGTTTTTTAGATAACATAGAGAAGGGTTATCACCCCTGTAACATTTGTTTTGCTGTCTGTGCCCCTGTTCAGAAGATTTCACCTCACCTTCTGTCCCAATGACAATTGGATTTTGAAAATTTTGGGTTGTTAGGGAAACATGGACTGGTGATAAAGCATCAGTGGAGACACCTTTTTCCCATATCAACTCTTACATGAGTGCATTTCCCTTCCTAGGGGTGGATTTCCTCTCACTCCCTGTTGTCTCTCTCCGTTTGTAAGTAGGAGTCGTTTGTAAGTCGGATGTTTGTAAGTTGGGGACCCCCTGTACTAGCATTTCAGAGGCCCTTTAAAATCCATTATCCATATCCAAATCCATTCCTCTAATTCAGCAGCAATTATTATGCCCCCATTTACAGCCAGGCATTCAGGCACACATTGAAAATGTTACACCAAATAATATTTTTTTTTATTTATAACGTATTTATCACCAATGATTTATCCAACACAATCTTTATTTCCAGCAGTACGTCGCCAACAATCCAAATTCATTTTATACCCACTAATTTTAATGAAAGCCTGCCACAGTTGGATAATTCAAAATCTTTTTGTGGTTACACGAAATATGGGAATCACAAAAAAAATGAAGTACACATTTACTAGTCCACACACGCCATTCACCATTTCACAATATGCCAATGTATTCCACTGTTATGTCAAGGAAACTCTATGCAATGATCATTTTAATGACAATTTCCTGTGTCTTTCCTGAAATCATCCTGGATATGAAAAGCTTTACAAAATTAAAGCACTTATTCATTTTTTTTTTCTCCAAAAAATTTCCTTAGATGTATACAACTGACAAACATATTTGCATTGATGAGTCCTTCATCCATTTTACTGGCAGGCTGGGCATCAAAACCTTATATCCCAAGTAAACATGCAAGGCACAGAGTAAAGTTACACAAACTTTGTGAGAGGGCTACTAGGCAGCTCCCTGGGAGGGATAAGGGGGATGTGTATGCCCCAAAAACCTGATTGCATACATGACTACTATCAATACATTGGAAGTGTAGAGTGTAATGACCTAATTATACAGCTCCACCTGGTAACCAGAAGATCCCATCATTGGTACAAAAAAGTGTCTATATACATGTTCCAATTGGCCATTGATAACTTAAATGTGACTTTTCGTAAGTCCATAGAAAGACCTGGCTCCTTCCTAAATGATTAGGAGGAGATTGCAACAGCCTTTATCTACCAGGAAGGCTCTCCACCTGAAAACATTTGTTCTGATGCAGTCAGCAGGCTGCATGAGAGACACTTCCCAGATATTATCCCTCCTACTGAAACAGGCAAAAACGCCCCCAAAAATGTTGTGTATGCACTAGAGATGGAATAAGGCATAACACCCATTACCATTATCCCCAGTGACCCTTACAACCTGGTCTATGCATAGGATACTATTTTCGTTGTTACCAAATCTCATTAAGATATTAGTGAAGGTATGGTGACTACTTGCAACTTTTGTGTGTGTGTCCTGTGTGCTGACCATTTGCATGTTTTCTCAACCGCATTTCTGCCTGCTGCCTGGACCGACAATATGTCTGCATACTTTAAAAAGTGCTGCACTAATCACTGAATAAAATTAATGTTTTTTACAAACACAACTAAAAACAAAAAGTGTTGTTCTTTTATATAATTACGTCAAATAACCTTAGTGCAGATTTGAAAAATATTTTATGATATGCCTACATACTGACCATGCCTCTGCTTACCACCTGAACTAACATTGGCCTGTTAATCTACCATGTTTTTTGCCTGCTGCCTGGACTGATCTTTTGCCTGCAGTGACAGTACAAGGCCCTGCCACTGTAGTATTGGGATTGAAGACAGCACAGAGGTCTTACATATGCAAATCAAGGAGCACCATAGTATTGTTTCAAAACTGAGAAAACTAAGCTTTTTGTTTTCTCTGGGTTTCTTCGGGATTTCCAGATTAGGGTCTGAAGGCTTCATAGAGATTTGGGTGGGGAAAAGCCTCTACCCCTGTGTCCAAATCTTACTTGATAGATGCCCTCAACCTGATGGAGGGAGGAGCAGGGAGCTGTGAATGTGCATAGGAAAGATATGAAAAGGTACAGCTGGTATATAAAAGCACAAGGGTGCTGTGAGGATAGCCTGTGGGTCTGAGTTTGAGGCTTGAGCATCAGCACTGTGACAAAAGTCAGGAGGCTAATTATCATTTGTTTTTGCCTGCATACTAACCATGCCTCTGCCTGCTGCCTGAACTGACCCTGACCTGTTAATTGACCATGTTTCTGCTTGCTGCCTGGACCAATCCTTTGGCTGTTTCTGACCTTGTGACTGCCTGCTGCCTGTACTGTCCCTGGCCTGTTAACCTCCCTGGTGGTATTCCCGAGTCTGGCTCGGGGTGAGATTTTAGTACCAAAAGCGGTATTCCCGAGTCTGGCTCGGGGTGAGAGGGGGAGAGGGGGGTAGGGGGTGGGGGGGGCCGCTTAGTACCAAAGATGGTGGTGAGCGGGGTGGGGGGCAGGCTCGATGGTGGCAGGCTGCGTGTGCCGGAGGCCGTGTAGGGGGGGGCGGGCGTGGATGCGAGGGCGTTGGGGGGGGTGGGGGAGGAGGGTGGGGGGGGGGGGTGGGGTGGGGGTAGTGTGTCACGGGCGGAGGGAGTGGGGGTGGGAGGGGGGAGGGGGTGGGGGGTAGTGGGAGCGCGGGAGGTGACGCTGGGAACGCGGTTGTTGGCGGCGGTGTTAGGGGTGGGGGGTGGGGGGGGGTGCGGGGGGGGTTCAGGGGCGCCAGAAGAAAAGGGGCGGTGGGGCTGCGGTAGGGGGTGCCGCATGCGGGAGAGTCGGAGAGTCTACCGGTGGGGGCGGGTGGGAGCGTCGCCACGCCTCCGAACGCGGGGGGGAGCGGTGGAGGGGGGGCTCGGGGGTTGGGGGGGAGTAGGGGGGCGGAGCCAGAGGCGGGGGCGGCGCGGGGGGGGGGTGCTGGGGGGGGTCGGTGGGGGTTGAGGGGGGCGGGGGTATTCGGGGGTGGGGGGTTTGGGAGGGCGGAGGTCGGTTTTTTTTTTTTAATTTTTAATGTTTTTTTTCACTTTATTTTTTTTTTCTTTTATTTATATTTTTTTATTATTTTTTTTAGTACCAAAAGCGGTATTCCGGAGCCAGACTCGGGATCGCATCGCAGGATCCATGTAGAGGTTACTTACCTTGTCCCCTGGATCCTGCGATGTCTCCGCGCTGTGATCGGCGAGCAGCCATGTCTCGTTCGATTCACAGTGCCAAGCTCCGTTCCCTGCGAGCGTTGTGACGCACGGGGACGGAGTTCGGCGCCAAATTCAAAAAGTAAAAAACACAGTATAGATACAGTATACTGTAATCTTACAGATTACAGTACTGTATCAAATAATTACACATCCCCTTTGTCCCTAGTGGTTTGTCCAGTGTCCTGCATGCAGTGTTATATTATAAATACTATTCTTTATGCCAGGAAACTGGAGATTGTCCATAGCAACCAAAAAATGTCCCTTTACATCAAAAGTGCTTTTAGACCAGCTAGAAAATAGCAATAATAAATTAGAATCGCTTGCAGAATTGAGCGATTGTGAATTGTGGGGAAATTTATCATCAAACACTAAAAGTAATGACAGTGACAATTCTGCAACTGAGCAAATTTCAGTGTTTTTGATTTGATTACATTATTGAATAATTTTTATTATTATTTATTTATATATATTTTTTATATATATATATATATATATATATATATATATATATATATATATATACATATATATATACATATATATATATAATATTATATTATAATTTATGATTTCGGATTTCAAACTTTATCATACCCGGGATGTCTATTAGACTCTTGTTTGGACGGTTTTAGGTGAATTATTTCTAAGAATTACAGGCCTACAATATAAAATGCCAAATTTCCATGCAAAATAATGGTACCGCTTTCAGCACCTAAAATCTGAAATAGTCATACCGCCAGGGAGGTTAATCAACCTTATTTTGTCCTTCTGCCTGGACCAATTCTTTGCTTGTTTGCTGACCATGTCTCTGTCTGGCACCATTAGTGACCCATCTGCATGTTCCACTAGCTTTGTTTCTGCGAGACACCAGTCCAGCCCATCCTCTGCAGACAACTATACTACTGAAATAACAGGTACTGTTGGGTGTACTTCTAAGTATGTCCATAGAATTGTCTTATTCATTTACAACTTTTTCATTTTTTCCCATGTTTTTCAAACACTTGTGGCAAAATAATAACATTTTCAAAAGACTCATTATGCCTCTTAGACAATATGCTGGGTTGTTTTTTTTACTTTCATTAATTTCCCAAAAAAATGTGGTAAAGAATTACAACTTCCAAAAGTTCATCATGCCTCTTACTAAAAACCTTGGACTGTCTACTTCCTAAAAAGTGGTTATTTTTGGGGTTCTTGTACTGTCCTGGCATTTTAGGGCCTATAGAAATGAGATAGACAGTCAAGATTATTCCTTTTTCCAATATATATACCATAGCTTATAGACTTTTTTAACAAAAGAAATGTAGCAGAATGCATTTTGAACAACATTTTTGAAGAAAAAATATTTATTTGCAAAGTTTTGTAACAAACTAAACATTTTTTTTTTACTCTATACTGTATATAGCAACAAAAACAAAAAACAAAGGAAAAAAATGCTAAGATTTTCATTTGGATATAGTGCTGCATGACTGAGTAATTGTCATTGAAAGGGTGACAGCGCTGAAAAAAGGTCTGGGCAGGAAGGGGGTGAAACAGTCAGGTCTAGAATTAATTTAAAGACTGCAAATGTAAACATTCTTTGGTAATGTTAGGCCTTAGTCCCCATCATGAATAAGTAGCCTGCATATGATTACATTTACAGTGGTGTAGAAATAGCCTGTAAGTATGAGCACCAGGCTGCTGCTTTAGGAGGTAAGCTCCATTTTCTTACCATCTTTCTACTGAAGGGTATATAGGTTGACATCAGTATGGTGGATGTTCTGTGTGGTTATGGCCTTCCATATGCCTTGTGCACTTGGGAAGGAGAGGTCTCCATTGAAAGAAGAAAAGAGTATAACAGAAATTGAAATACTGGAGCCCCTGGTCCTATAACACTGTCAGTGCTGAGTTTTGCAAGTGTGCAGCTGTCCCAATCAGGGCCGGGACAAGGGGTGGGCAGGAGGGGCGGCTGCCCTGGGCACTGTGGCATCATGTAAGCTGGGGGGGCACCGCAAGGAGGTTGGGGGGAGGGGATATGTGTTGGGAGGGGGAATTTGGGGGGCGTCAGGGGATAAGAATTATTATAGGAGGGGAAATTTGGGCAGGTGTGCTAAAAAAAATCTGTGCTAGGGGATTTCAGGATTTCAGTAGAAGGCAGATTTTTATTGGGAGGAGGGGGAAATTACGGTTAGGGGTAAGCATGCAGATTAGTGCTTGATTTAGAATTTTTCGGGGGGTGGGGGGATATTTTGCTGACACATAATTCTCATATATCTTGGAGGGGGGGGGATACAATTTGTCATTTTTGCCCTGGGCTCTAGATGACCTTGTTCCGGCACTGGTCCCAATATTTACAGAATAAAAAATGTTTGTAAATCCACTCAGATGAACTGGTAATATTATCCCAAGGACCACTTATCAGTTCACTTTAACTACAGCAAAGTGCACATAGCTTCTAACCCTTGCTTGTTACCAGCCCCCTGAGAAATCTCTCTTTAAAGCTGCAGAGGGTTAGTGGTGAGAATACCAAGATATAGATTGTCTAATAAAGAACTAGTATACTTCCCTATATGGAGCTGTGCTAACTAGGAAGTACAATACTTCCATATATTTAGACAGGGATATTATATTAGCGTCACGCTTACTGTCAGAGAATACCGACCAGCAGTTTGGCTAATAGAAATGTGCAAGTAAGAAGACAATTAGCTATTAGAAATGTGCATGTCAGAAGACATTTGGCTAATAGAAATGCGAATGCGTGCTTGAATGTTCACAGGGAGGCTAACATGAATGCGCATGCACACACCGAATGCGCGCGCGGTGCTCCCACAATGTATGTTGGCGCCAGATGGGCTATATAAGGATGCTTCTGCCTGTGCTCTATGCTGACTAGTCTTCAGCTTTCCCTGTGTTCTGTGTACCTCCAGTCTGTTCCTTGATTGCTGACACGGCTTACTCCTGACCTGATGTCGGATTCCGCTTCTGTCTTGTTGTTAGTTTCTGACTTTGCTGATCTGGTACCTCGTTGTGCACCTGTTGATGACCCTGGCTATCCGATGACCACATTCATGTCTCTGATCCTGATTTACCGCCCGCTTGAGTGTCTGCCCGGCTGTCTGCGGCTGCAGTTCTGCACCATGCTGAACCTTCCTGCTGCAAGTCTGCTGAGAGCTCTGACCAGCCACCCACCATGGCCCTGCAGCACAAGTGGAGTGCCTCCTTAATCTCAGCTAAACTGCTGTGCATGGCTACGGTTCCAGATCTGATAATTCTCCTGCTGCCTCAGAACCGCATCTCCTGCTGCAAGTTCCCTAACCTACATCTGCAGGCATTCATTTTCCTCTTGTCCCTTGGCACTCTCTGTTCCACTCCCAGTGGGGCCTGAGGTTGAGATACAAGAGAGGCCGACCTCGTCATTTCAGTCTCCACTCAGGTACATGACACTTACCCCAACGCAGATGATTAGACACTATAGATGGCTTCTGTGTTCTTCACATATAGCAGTCCCCTTTCCCATAAGGCAAGCAAGCCTATGGGTATTCGGTTGCCCCCAGGACTTATGCACAATGCTATAGTACCTGGCTACCACGCAAGGGCAAGCACAAACTGAGCAAAGCAAACAGGTACTTGCAGTTAGCAGACAAACAGGGTGGTTTAGAACAGTCAGGGTCAATCCATTGTCAAAAGGCAAGCAGAGTTCAGAGAGTAGTCGATATCTGATCCAAAGTCGTCAGCGAGGATATTAAAACAGCAGAGCAGGACAGACAAACAGAGAGCTTGGAGTATGTGTTAAAAATGAAATATCATAAGCATGAGACTGCAGGCTTGGCTGGCTTAAATGAGGTTTGGTCTCCACCTAGAGACTGGCCACATCAATCACCTTGCAGGTGGACAGACAGACAAGGAGAATGCCAAAGCCAAAACCAGGATGCTGGAATGAGGAACGAGTGTTGAATCTCCTGCTAAAAAATGTTTGCATCATTTCAGAGAGACTGTGGTGGATAGATTTGCACACATCTGTTACCCTTCTATAAATTGTTATTTTCATAGATTATAGATATTCATATAGTGCTGTCAATGTACATAGCACTTTACACACTATTCTTTCACATCAGTTGCTGAGTTTACAAAGGCAGGCTGGCTAATCACAGACATTTCCTCTTAACAGAATCTTTTAATTGAAGTAAGTATGTGAATATTTTTTTCCTGGGAAACTATTCAGTAAAATATCCATTCAGCTGACACAAATTTGTCTAAATATATTGTAAACAGTTAAACAAATCATAAATAAAGGTTTGGTTGCGAACTATGCATGAAGATAAGGAAATTAGATAAAACAGTGAACAACATTTAAATTAAACAATATAAAAAAAAAAAAAAAAAAAAAAATTGAAGTAGTTACAGTGGAAACACTGCTGTTAGAGAGTCTGAATATGTTAGTGCTCAGCACATTGATTGGCATGTCAAAATCCATTTTTAGGTAGAGGAAATTACTTGCACTGTAGCTTCTTTGGTTGTCAGTGAACTGCCGAAACCCAGGCTTTATAGTGATTGTAAATGGCAATTTACAATCCACCCTAAAAACGGTATTACCAAAGATGAACTTGTCCTAAGTATGTTTTTTAACCACTTCAGCCCCGGACCAATTGGCAGCCAAAGGACCAGGCCCCTTTTTGCAATTCGGCACTGCGTCGCTTTAACTAACAATTGCGCGGTCATGCGACGTGGCTCCAAAACAAAATTGGCGTCCTTTTTTTCCCACAAATAGAGCTTTCTTTTGGTGATATTTGATCGCCCCTGCGGTTTTTATTTTTTGCGCTATAAACAAAAATAGAGCGACAATTTTGAAAAAAATGCAATATTTTTTACTTTTTGCTATAATAAATATCCCCAAAAAATATATAAAAAAACATTTTTTTTCCTCAGTTTAGGCCGATACGTATTCTTCTACATATTTTTGGTAAAAAAAATCGCAATTAGCGATTATTGATTAGTTTGCGCAAAAGTTATAGCGTTTACAAAATAGGGGATAGTTTTATAGCATTTTTATTAATATTTTTTTTATTAGTAATGGCGGCGATCAGCGATTTTTATTGTGACTGCGACATTTTGGCGGACACATCGGACATTTTTGACACATTTTTGGGACATTTGTCATTTATATAGAATTCAGTGCTATTTAAATAGCACTGATTCCTATGTAAATGACAGTTGTAGTGAAGGGGTTAACCACTAGGGGGCGGGGATGAGTCAGTGTGACGTGTTGTGTTTATTTTACTGTAGGGGGGCGTGGCTGTACGTGTGACGTCATTGATCGGCGTTCCCGATGACAGGGAACCGCCGATCACTGACAGTCAGTGTAGGAAGCGCGGGGAGAGGTTTGTTTACATAGACCTCTCCCCGTTCTTCCGCTCCGTAACCCGATCGCGGGATACCAGCGGCGATCGGGTCCGCTGGTCCCGCGGCCGGGGTCACGGAGCTCCCGACCGGGTCGCGAGCGCGCCGCTAGCGGCGCGCGCGCGACCCACGGGCAGGCACATGCACGATCACGTACAGGTACGTGATTCTGCCTGCCCGTGCCATTCTGCTGACGTATATCTGCAGTGGCCGGTCGGGAAGCGGTTAACATATCCTATTCCGTCGACATAATATGTACACAAGCTCCACAGATTTTTGTTCGAGGGAAGGCAAAATAAACTCTTATGCCTCTTAAAGTGTAATTATGGCCAATAAGATACAATCTGTTAGTAGGATTAACACAGCAGTCTTTGTTTTTCTGTGCCCCCCTTTTACATGGTTTACTGGTGACAATAACTCTGTTGCTTTTCAACTTCCTTTTAACAGGCAAAGATGTCCAGCAAAAATGGCATTTAGAGGGTTGAGACAAACCTTTTAATCTTAACTTGATTGCCCTCCTTTGTACCCTATTCAAATCTTTACGGTGCCCAAAATTGCTCCACATTCCGTATGTAGACATACAGTATCTCACAAAAGTGAGTACACCCCTTACATTTTTGTAAATATTTCTATTATATCTTTTCATGTGACGACACTGAAGAAATTACATTTTGCTACAATGTAAAGTAGTGAGTGTACAGCTGGTATAACAGTGTAAATTTGCTGCCCCCTCAAAATAACTTAACATGCAGCCATTAAGGTCTAAACCGCTGGCAACAAAAGTGAGTACACCCCTCAGTGAAAATGTCCAAATTGGGCCCAATTAGCCATTTTCCCCTGTGTCATGTGACTAAGTGTTACAAGGTCTCAGGTGTGAATGGGGAGCAGGTGTGTTAAATGTGGTATTATCTCACACACTGAAAATGTCCAAATTGGGCCCAATTAGCCATTTTCCCTCCCCAATGTCATGTGACTCATTAGTGTTACAAGGTCTCGGGTGTAAATGGGGAGCAGGTGTGTTAAATTTGGTGTTATCACTCTCACTCTCTCATACTGGTCACTGGAAGTTCAACATGGCACCTCATGGCAAATAACTCTCTGAGGATCTGAGAAAAATAATTTCTGCTCTACATAAAGATGGCCAAAGCTATAAGAAGATTGCCAAGACCCTGAAACTGAGATGCAGCATGGTGGCCAAGACCATACAGCGGTTTAACAGGACAGGTTCCACGCAGAAAAGGCCTCGCCATGGCCGACCAAAAAAGTTGAGTGCACGTGCTCAGCGTCATATCCACATTGTGATACACAGTTGGATGCCAACTGGAAAAACCCAGCGACAACACAAATAACTATTTTTTAGAAATATCAAAAATATATTTTGAAGCTGCTCCTTGAGTGAAGAAAGATATTTAGTTAAATTCTCCCAAAATATGTGTACGTGTTGCAAGGGCGCTAATTAGTTAATATTTAACAATCTCTCATTGCTGAGTTTAGCAATGAGAGATTGTTAAATATTAAATAATTAGCGTCATATCCACATTGCATAAAATTGGTCTTCATGGCTGTCATCCCAGAAGGCGGCCTCTTATAAAGATGATGCACAAGAAAGCCTGCAAACAGTTTGCTGAAGACAAGCAGACTAAGGACAAGGATTACAAGAACCATGTCCTGTGGTCTGATGAGACCCAGGTAAACTTATTTGGTTCAGATGGTGCAACAATTCTTTTTCTCAGATCCTCAGAGAGTTTTTTTGCCATGAGGTGCCATGTTGAACTTCCATTGACCAGTATGAGAGAGTGAGAGTGATAACACCAAATTTAACACACCTGCTCCCCATTCCCACCCGAGACCTTATAACACTAATGAGTCACATGACATCGGGGAGAGAAAATGGCTAATTGGGCCCAATTTGGACATTTTCACTTAGGGTGTACTCACGTTTGTTGCCAGCAGTTTAGATCTCAATGGCTTAAGTTGTTAAGTTGTTTTGAGGGGGCAGTAAATTTACACTGTTATACAAGCTGTACACTCACTACTTTACATTTTAGCAAAATGTAATTTCTTCAGTGTTGTCACATGAAAAGATATAATAAAATATTTACAAAAATGTGAGGGGTCACTTTTGTGAGATACTGTATATCTGTTATGGAAATGTATCCTTTTTCTCCATTGTTCTTTGGTCAGGTAACATGTTTGTTAATTTTTAAAGAGAATGTTATTGGATATTGAAGATCTGTACAGTGCATTTGAGGTCCTGAGGAAGTGGCTGGGTCCATGAAACATGCAGACTGATTTGACATTCAATTTGTCAGGAAGCAACTTTGCAACTACTGTATCTTGTTGTTTTATGGGAAGTATTTTCCTTTTGCAACTTCAATATAACTTCATAATAAAAAATGATTGAACTAGCATTACATGTCTTTTTCTATATGATTTCCTGTGAGGCATAGTTAGAGTCCCATTTTTGTTTCCTTATTTTGTGTGTTTGCACACTACTATAGCAGATTTTGGAGACATCCCAAAGTTGTTTCCCAGGCAGACATACCTTTCTGCGTATGTCATAGCAACAACACGAGTTGCTTTTTGGCTGCTGTTCCTCCATTATTTTTAATTTTTTTTATTTTACATTTGCATATTTATTTATTTCAGCTAGGTAAAAAGAATAGAAGAGGGTGGATTAGTGTTTAGTAAAAGTGTTTGAAGACTGCACACATACTTACAAGTGATGAGCCAAACATTTGGGATTTAGATGCAGAGTACGTTTTCATACTTAACAAAAGTGTTGGCGCTCAATCTGACCCCTTTGAAGTCAATTGGAGCCAAGTGTTAAAAAAACAGGCTAATAGGCAAGGGATTGTCAAACAACTGACACGGGGGACTGGACATTTGAAAGTACCAAAGCAAAAAAAATAACTTTTTGTGTGGGGGCAGCAATTTTAATAATACTTAAAGGGTTACGTAACATAAAAAATGCAGAACTCCTTTAAATAGCATGCATGGATGATGCTCTTAACTGGTCTGTAAAGTGGCACATCTGTACAATGTATTCAGCCCACTACAGCAAAATGACATTACACTAAAAAAATGCAGTTTAAATTGAGGATAATCAACAGCTCCTGGCTGCTTACTTTTGTTTGAAAACAAAGCAGCAAGAAAATCCCTTAAGAGGAACTACAATCTGCTCACATAATGTGTAATAAAAACATCTTTGCCAATCTGAAGCTTCCTTCCAACTACTTAGGATATTATTGTATATATACTGTGGTTCTGTACTTGCCAAATATGCTGCAGAAATCTCCCTCCACTGAGTCTGGCTGCAACTCTTTTAACTGTGGGCAGCTGAAGCTGCTGCCTGTTCACTTCCTGGATTTACACAGGCACACAGAGGCACACCTCCAGCTCTGCAGCTCACATTGGCCCTCTTATGACTCACCCCCCCCTCCCTTCCTGGCAAACTCTCACGGAAGTGAGAGAGAGAGCTGTGCATGATGTCATAAGCCTAGGCTTTTTACCAGACAAGAAACAGAAAGTGGGCTGTATTTACTGGCAGAAAAAAATGTTTTACTATCCAAAGTTATAACGACAAGGGCAGAAGATTTAATAGATGGAAAGTTGAAAACATGACTGAAGTTGTGCTTTAATCTTTACCAGACCCTTATCCTAGATCTGGTATAGGTGTTAATGGGAGACCTCACATAAATATAAAAATGGCATGGGGTTCCCCCTAAAATACATACCAGACCTTTATTGTAGTTGAGGTCTGTTGAGGTTGATTGGCTGTCAAGAGAGGCCCTATGCAAAAAAAAAGGCAGAGTCCCCACCAATTTCCATACCAGATCCTTCAAAGGAAGCAGCCACCCCATTTCCACCATCAGGAGCTCTGGAGAAAACCGCCAATTCATTAGACTCTGCTCCACAGTGTACCCAGCTGTAGTCAGGGTAGATTCTCTTTGGCTGTGAATGGCAAGTCCATGACAGTTTGTCTGGGCCATACTTACACCATGAACCCACTTTAGCAGTATGAAATTGTACTTTCTTCCCTTAAAGTTATCATGACCTTTTGGTAAAAAGGAAGCAAACAGCCTATCACTGCCAATTCAGGACCTATGATTACCCAATGGATTTGATTCAAAAATCTTCTCCATCAATGGATGCACATTCCTGCTTTCCAAGCCCGAGTGTAGAGCTATAGAGGAATCTCAAAAAATGATTTATTCTCTTCTTCTTAAGCAGGTTTGTTTGTTTTTGTCCAAAAGAAGGATGACTCTCTCCATCCTTCCACTGATAATCCTAGTAGGTCCCATTTTGCCCTGACCCAACCCTTAGAAAACATTTTGTCTTTATTAGGATGCTTATTTTTTTAGGGACAGTGGCTGTACTCCTTTAGGTTGTGTCATGTATGAGATGACCTTGTATGTTTTCCTTCAGGAACTCTGGATAAGACTGCCCAGTCTTTAAGCTCTACACCTCAGTGAACCCAGCTGTGGTCAGGGTAGACTGATCAGCTATGTTAAGCAAGACTGTTATAGGTAATCTAACTTGTTGGATACAGCAGCTGCAAAAAAAAACCTCATGCACACACACTATAAAATGCACACCATGTGATTTCATGATATCCTATTCTACTTTTGTAGACCTTAATGTGACACTAATCACATTCCTTTTGATGTTTTTATCACAATTAAGACCCAACAAGGTGAATGAGACTTCCTCTTTAATGTTAGCATACGTTGCATAGACCCAGGCAATCAAAATTGCATTCCAGAAGCCAAAAACCCTTAATTTTTTTACCTAACCTATCTATTTCTTGCATTTCTACATCCATGAGCAGACAGTATTTGGTGGGTAATATTGGAGGCAAATGCAGATGTTATAGAAGTGCAATTTTATTGTAACAGTAATTTTGTATTTAATAATGTGATATTTTTTAGCTATAAGAGGTGAAAATACATGTGATGACATCCTCGTCTAAGTCCTCCAGAAGCTGTGGTTTAAATAATATTTCATTTTTATGGGGGGGGGGGGGGGTACTTGTATGGCTAGCTAGTAGGCGATCCTTACACTTTTATGCAATAATTGCTTTAATTACCATAGACTTTTTTTTAACTCTCCTT
This sequence comes from Lithobates sylvaticus, assembly GCA_028564925.1. Classification (NCBI taxonomy): domain Eukaryota; kingdom Metazoa; phylum Chordata; class Amphibia; order Anura; family Ranidae; genus Lithobates; species Lithobates sylvaticus. The sequence continues at coordinate 282,231,064 of CM053030.1, forward strand.
TTCTATTTGCATCCATCCATGATTTTTTAGCAACTGCCATAGTAAGAATACCATTTCTCTATATTGCAAAATTTCAGCATGACAGAAGAGTTCACATGGTCTATTTTCTAAAATAATTTATTAATTACATGATATTTTGTAATCTCTGGTTTTGGTAGATTCACTATGGGTTTGTCATAGCCAAAATGTAATAATTAACAGGAATATGATAGAATGTATAAATGCTTATGATTTCAGAAATAGTTGACATCTGAATTTTCACATGAACCTTTGTGTTTTGCCTTTTTATCATATAGTACACACCATCATTAGAAGTTCCTTGTCTGATTCAAATTGAAATTTCCTCTTTGACAGCTGAGGACAGCTTATCCTTTCCTGTCACTATGGTAAATACAGTATCTCTTCTACAAAAAGAGTCATGGCAGGATTGGAGAAAATGTCAAGAGCAGATCAATCTGAATGCAGTAACTTCCAAGAGATACATAATAATCAGATCGCTTGGATGAGAACAAAATAACAGATCCTGGTATATTCAGTTAACATTTAGTCATGCATAAGATGTCTTAAACATGTACCGTATATGCCTTTTTATCTCCTGAAGTTAATAATAAACAAAAAACCTCAGTGTAACCACTTACTCTACACCAAACCTCCTGTGTTCTATAAACGTTGTTACTGCTGCCCACATGTGATCAAGAATGATATATATTTAAATAGTGTCTTCCACCCGGTATTATGCCAAAAATATGTAATAAATTATACTGTGACAATACAATCACAATGATGTGCTCAAAATACAATAACACCCAAAACGATTTCATATAAAGGGGAGATTTACTAAAACTGATGCACACAGAATCTGGTGCAGCTGTGCATAGTAACCAGATTCTAGGTTTTATTGGAAAATCTTAATTGATCAAACTGAAGCGGATTGGTTACTATGCCCACCTGCACCAGTTTTAGTAAATCTCCCTCAAAGTTTTTTATTATTTACTCATTATTACATATTCACATATCCACGTGTTATCATTAATGAAACATCACAAAATTCAAATAAAGTTTACATGCTGTTCAGTCACAGTCCTGTGTCTGTATCTTTATTTTTCTGTGTATTAAAAAAAATATCCCACACAACGTGCTCACACTTCTTAAATATTGTTCTGATGATCCGGTATTGAATCCACCGTACACAGGGCAATGCCCACCACCTTTACTCTGATTCTCTCACCTGATCTTTTGAACTAACAAAAATTAGGTTTCATGTGCTTTCCCCTTTAAGCAGGGTGCCAAAGCCAGGAATGGTGATCCTCGCAAGGACCAGAAGTAGGCAGGCTGTCGTTTTGTGTGAGACTATAGTATAATAAGCATACACTGTAGTGCACCAAAACAAGTGCACTTTTTAAATTGAGTAATTGTAATTGGTAGGATATGGATGCAAAGAGCATTAAGGATATTCTTTTTTGAGCTTCTTATATGCATTTACCTATATATGTGCCTGGATGGAGGTAGACTGAGAACCATTAGGATTCCTTAGAGGGCCATAAAGGGCAACACCATTCCTGGCTAAGGCACCCTGCTTAAAAAGGAAAGCATGTGAGGCCTAATTTCTGTTAGGTCAAAAGGCAGATTAGAGTGAAGGTGGTGGCCATTGCACTGTATATGATGGATTTATTATTGGCTCATCAAAACAATATTTAAAGAAATGTGAAAGTGTTGTGTGGGACATTTTTTCACTACCCAAGGAAATGCAAGAAATGGATACAGGATTGCTATTGGGCAGCATATAAACTTTATTTGTATTTTGTGGCGTTTCATTTATGATAACACATGGATGTGAATATGTTATAATGAGAGAATAAAGGACACATTATATGAGATAGTTTTGGTTATTATTGTATATTGAGCACATCATTGTGATTATTTTGGCACAATATTATTTCATATTTTTGGCATAATACTGTGTGGCAATATTTAAGTACAGTATATATCATCTCCTGAAGTTAACTTGACTATGTTGTATTTTTTTTTTATATACTATTTCAAATCAAAATGTTGCTATGTTTTGATTTAAAGTAAACCTGTAGTGTGGTCATACACAATTAATGAATTAACTACCGTATTTATCGGCGTACAACACGCACTTTTTCCCCCTTAAAATTGGGGGAAAGTCGTGGGTGCTTGTTCCCCACTGATCCCCACTGTCTGTGACCCCAAAAATATTGAGCGCTGCCGAAAAATAGCGAGCGCCGCCAAAAAATACAGAGCGTCGATGAAAGAGACCAAGCGCCAATGAAAAAGACCGAGCGCCGATGAAAAAGACAGAGCCAACTGCCCGGCTCCGCTCGCAGTCCCTCCTCCCTGCTGTTTCTGGAGCGAGCGCTGCCGAAAAAGACTGAGCCGACTGTACTGTGTACTCGGCTTGGCTCCGCTCGCAGTCCCGCCCAGCAGGGAGGCGGGATTGAGAGCGGAGACGAGCAGTCTGCTCAATCTTTTTCGTCTGCGCTCTGTCTTTTTTGGCGGCGCTCGCTCGGTCTTTCTCAGCGGCGGGAAATTTGAATGTGGGCAAGGCTGCAAAAGACGCTGGGCAAGCTGGAAATTACAATGGGAAAGCTGCAAATGACACTGGGAAGCTGCAAATGACTCTGGGCTATCTGTAAATGACACTGGCAAGCTGCAAATGACACTGGGCAAGGCTGCAAATGGCGTTGGGCAAGGGTGCAAATGACGCTGGGCAAGCTACAAATGACGCTGGGCAAGCTGCAAATGACGCTGGGCAAGCTGCAAATGACACTGATCATTCTGCAATGATGGACCAGGCTGCAGATGCACACTGATAAGGCTGCATTGATGGGCGTTTAAATGTAAGTTTTTTTTCCTTAAACTTCCCTCCTAAAACTTTTTTTCCTTAAAATGCCCTCCTAAACTTGGGGTGCGTGTTATACGCCGATAAATACGGTAAATGCCACAACATACTTTCACTGTATCAGCCTGGTTGCAATGCTAATAAATGGGGATACTTTACCTACAGTAGGTACTGAATACTTTCTTGTGGAAGGTAAAGGTGTATGCCTATTTCCTCCATACTTGGATTTTTTTTTCTTCTAGGGAACTTACAGTAACTGTATGCTGTAGCCCCTTGTGGGACCTGCTAGTCAACTGCAGTCTTAGTTATTTTGGGGGGGGGTTTGCACATCCACATTTTATGTTTACTTCAAATATAAATATGACTATAATTAGAATTTCCTGAGTAGAATGTTAATTAAATAACTTAAGATAGGTTAAGTTTTTGTGTTAAGATTAGATGTTAGCAAGTACTTTAGGTGCTAGGTTAAGGGTAAAATGATCAATCCACCTAAAAGTGATATTTTAGTCATAGGTGGAACATTGGTTACATTCCTCATAATATAAAATAAATAAAAAAATCCAGCTGAGGGAATGGATCCCCAACATGATAGGCATTGTCACAATCAGGGGTCAGGCTGGATGACCAGTTGCTATAGTAGCATAACTTTTTTTTTTTTTTAAAGTAGCTATAGTAGCATTACTACCCTGGTAAATGATGTGGGCTCATCTGAGGTGCAGAGTCTAAGTGCTAACTGGTGTTTACCAGATCTCCTGATAGCGGAGATGGATTTTTCTGCGTGTTTGTACCAGTTCGCGGTCCTCAGGATCGTCCCACCAGGGGTCTGTAAGCTGGGGTCTAGTAGCAGATAAGTAGGTAGGGATCAAACAAAAGTGTAGTCAGTAAACAAGCCAAAAGGTCAGGAATGAGTAGTTGCAAGTTGGGATCAGGCAGAAGCGTAGTCGAGGAACAAGCCAAGGGTCGATAAAGAGTGGTAGCAAAATATGAATGTCAGGAGCGAGATACTGGCTGGAGAGAGCACAATAATCTGGCAAACAGGAAGTCCAGAGACATGGCTTAAATCAGGAAGTTCATGGGAGGAGCAAAGAGTTCATGGTTCAAGATAAACAAGGTTCAATACAAGATCATTCAGGGAATTGTCCTGGGAACTGTCCAGCATTCCAGGTAGCTCAGCAAGAAGAGACATTGTCTGACACAGCAGAGGTTCCAGGTTTAAATATAGGCCCTAACAGGCAGGTTGTGCAGCTCCAGGAACTCCAGTGCAGAGAGCTTGCCAACAAGTCAGGTGAGTCACAGGTATTCCACTTATTTATGAATGGACTTTTGATATTTTTTCACTTATGGTGTCAATATTTTGCACACTTTGTTGACTGTGGATCACATTATCATGCATCTGTAAAGGTGTGTATTGTTTTATTCTCAGTGCAACAGTTTTAGACTATATCAATTTTCATTATTGTCTCACCTCCAAGCACAAACAAGGATTTATTATCAGTAGATGCCGTGAAGGCATTTGATAGAGTGGTCTGGAATTACATCTTCTTGCAGTCATTGGTGCTTGGATAACATATGCATAACTTTATACTGTTGCTATACATACAGGCAATAGTCACCTATCAAATGCCTTTGGAATTAGTGTCCCCTATCCTTGCTGATCTATGTGCTGATGTTAGAGCCCGTTCTTCAATGCCTTTGTGCAAATCCTAATTTTAGAGGCATCTTCATAGGCAGTGGAGAGTACAAACTCACAGAATTTGGATAATATTCTCCTATTTCTTTTGGACCTGTTTATCACTCTTTAATGTGAGACCCGGAGCACTTTCACACCATCTCCATTCTCCAAAATAATTAAACAAAATCTTTTGCCCTGAAAATTTCCCTCCCCCTAAGGGATGACCAACAATGCCAAGATACTTTTGCATTTCAGTGGCAATTAGAGGCTATTCCCTACTTAGGGATCCAACTTCCATTCAATCTGTCAGAACTGTATGCAAAAATGTATACCGGAACTACAGAGTGCGCAATGTGACTTGGCTGTGTCGAACAAGGCCCACTTCTCCTAGTTTGGTAGGGCAGTTGTTTTGAAAATGACAGTTGTACCGATGTTCCTATATAAATCACAGACTATTCCAATATAGTTAACTCCATCTTTCTTTGCTTATAAGACGATGACTGTAAAATTCATCTGGAAAGGACAGGTCTCTTGTATAAGTTGGACCCAACTAACTCTGCCTAAATCTAAAGGTGGCATTGGCCTTCCTAGACCATCACAAATACTACTGTGCATGCCAATTGACAAGATGTCACGTACCTTAAGGCAGAGCCCGTGTTGCAGGGAGCGGCCACTCGTAAACCCCTGGTTCGGGAACCCCTGATAGGGAAGACAGGAGCTCGGGAGCACAGGGGAGCACAAGTGCCTGGCTGATAAGCTGGGTAGAGGGCTGGAGATCTGTGCAGACGGGAACCAGGAGGTATCCTGTAGTCCAGCAGCAGGAAGCAAGCAGGTAATGTGCAGCAGACACAAGGAGGTGTCCTGTAGTCCAGCAGCAGGAAGCAAGCAGGTAATGTGCAGCAGACACAAGGAGGTGTCCTGTAGTCCAGCAGCAGGAAGCAAGCAGGTAATGTGCAGCAGACACAAGGAGGTGTCCTGTAGTCCAGCAGGAAGCAAGCAGGTAATGTGCAGGCGGGTCTCAAACAGGCAGGGTCAAACACAGACGGGCAGATCAGGTACAAGGGTCTCAAACAGGCAGGGTCAAACACAGACGGGCAGATCTGCACCGACAGCCGCGCTATTGTGCATGTGTGGGCGCAGCAGGCCCGTTCTGAGCCGGGGAATCCTTCTCCTCCTGGGGATGTTGGGACGCCCGCTGGAGGGGCTTTCCTGACATTGCCCCCCTCCAATGGGCAGCCTCCGGATGCCCAACTGGGCCCACTTACTTGGATTGGCTCTCTTGAAGGCCGAAATTAGCTTCTGGGCATGGATGTTAGCCTCTGGCTCCCAAGAATTCTCTTCCGGCCCGTAGCCCTTCCACTTTACAAGGTATTGAACCTGGCCATATCTCTTCCTGCAGTCCACAATAGTTTCCACTTCAAATTCCTCCTCGCCATCGATAAGCACAGGTTCAGGAGGGCCGGTGTTCCGGCTAGCAAAGGGATCCGGAGTTGAAGGTTTCAGAAGGGCAACGTGGAAGACTGGGTGGATTCTGAATGAGTCAGGCAGTTTTAACTCGTACGCCACATTATTGATTTTTCTAGTTACAGGAAAAGGACCCACAAACTTTGGCCCCAACTTTTTGGAAGGACACGCCAGTTTCAGGTTTTGGGTGGACAGCCAAACCAAGTCTCCCGGCTTTAGGTCGAGGTCCCCTCTCCTCCTCTTGTCAAATATCGCCTTGTTTCGTTCCTGGGTTTTCAGTATCGTCTCCTGAAGTAACTTGTTATTGGTGCTAAAAAAATTCAGGGTTTCCTGGGCTGCTGGCACGGAGCACTCTGGGATGCTGTTGGACAAAAACAGGGGGTGAAACCCGTAATTTGAAAAAAATGGAGACTGGTTGGTTGCAGAATGAACAGAGTTATTGTATGCAAACTCAGCAAGAGGTAGGAGGGGGACCCAGTTATCTTGAGAAAAACATGAGTAGCATCGCAGGTACTGTTCCAAGGTCTGGTTGGTACGTTCGGTCTGACCGTTGGTCTGGGGATGGTAAGCGGAGGAGAAAAGGAGGTTGATCTTCAGGGCCGCACATAATGCCCTCCAGAACCTGGACGTAAATTGCACCCCTCGGTCAGATACGATATTGGCGGGGATTCCATGGAGCCTTACGATCTCTTTGATGAAGACTCTTGCGGTCTCAGGAGCTGAGGGGGTGCCTTTCATGGGTAAGAAGTGGGCCATCTTGGAGAACCTGTCTACTACCACAAAAATGGTCGTGAAGTCTTCAGAAGGGGGCAATTCGACAATGAAGTCCATGGAGATCATCCTCCATGGCTTCTCCGGGACTGGAAGGGGGTTCAACAAGCCCCAGGCTCTTGTCTTGCTGCCCTTATTCTGGTTACACGTGGTACATGACTCGACGTATGCCCTGCAGTCCTTTAGAAGGTTGGGCCACCAAAAGGTGCGCAGGAGAAGATCAGCGGTCTTGCGGGCACCAAAGTGGCCGGCCAATTCGTGGTCGTGGTAGGATTTCAGGGCGGCCACCCGTGACTGTTGAGGAACGAAGATCTTCTCCTCATGCCATAGCAGACCGTCTCTAGGCTGCAAGGAACTGCCCGGCTGGTGAGGGATCAAAGTGGAGGCTTGTCTAATTTCGGATAGAAGATACTCATGCAGAAGAAGGAAGTTACCTGGGGTAAGTATGGTGTCTGGAGGTGGCGGAACTGTGGGCTCACTGAACATTCGTGATAGAGCATCAGGTTTGGTATTCTTGGATCCGGGCCTGAAGGTGATGTGAAATGAAAATCTGGTGAAGAAAAGTGCCCATCTAGCCTGGCGGGGTCTCAACCTCTTGGCTACTTTTAAGTATTCCAGATTCTTATGGTCCGTGTAGACCAGGATAGGATGGGCGGCTCCTTCCAGGAGATAACGCCACTCCTCGAGCGCGGCCTTGATGGCCAGTAGCTCTCTATCCCCGACATCGTAATTTCTCTCTGCTTCGGACAGCTTACGGGAGAAAAAGGCCACCGGGTGGAGGAGCGCCTTAGGGCCTTGTCTCTGGGAGAGGACTGCCCCTACCGCCACTTCAGAGGCGTCAACCTCCAAGATGTAAGGGAGTGCAGGATCCGGGTGTTTCAAGACAGAGGCCGACACGAACTGGTCCTTTAATGTTGAAAAGGCAGACTGAGCTTCAGGAGACCACTGGAACTTGGTACCTTGCTTGGTCAGTCTCGTGATGGGAGCAATGATGTTGGAAAACCCCTTAATAAATTTGCGATAGAAATTCGCGAATCCTACGAATCGCTGAATTCCCTTCTTGTCCGTGGGGGCAGGCCAATCAAAGATGGCAGACACCTTTTGCGGATCCATCTTAATCCCATCTACTGAAATGACCAAGCCTAAGAACTGGATACTTTGACGTTCGAACTCACACTTTTCAGGCTTTGCATACAGGCCATGCTGGCGAAGACGGGTCAAGACCTTCCTGACGTGTTCCCTGTGAGTAGGCAGAGAGGGAGAGAAAATCAAGATGTCATCCAAGTAGACAATAACAAATAAGTCAAGATAGTCTCTAAAAATGTCATTTACAAAATGTTGAAACGTAGCAGGGGCGTTGCAGAGCCCAAATGGCATCACCAGGTATTCATAGTGTCCGAAGCGGGTGCGAAAGGCAGTCTTCCATTCGTCCCCGCTTCGGATACGGACCAGGTTATATGCCCCACGGAGATCTAATTTGGTAAACACCACAGCTGTACCAAGCCTCTGGAATAGTTCCGGTACCAGGGGCAGAGGGTACCGATTCTTAATTGTAATTTTGTTCAAGTCCCGGTAGTCTACGCAGGGGCGTAGAGAGTGATCCTTCTTCTCTACAAAGAAAATCCCTGCCCCGGCTGGGGAGGTAGAAGGTTGTATAAACCCTTTTCGCAGGTTGTCATCGATGTATGCTTTGAGAGTCTCCAACTCCAGTCCTGTTAAAGGGAAGATTCTCCCGAAGGGAATTTCTGCACCTGGTAAAAGTTCAATTGGGCAGTCATAGGGCTTGTGTGGAGGGAGTGTCTCTGCCCCTTTTTGACTGAATACGTCCAAAAAGCTGTGGTATTCTTCCGGGACAGTCCTACGGGCCTCAACGTCAACCTCTAGACAGAGCAGAGAGGGTGAGACGTTGGTGGTCCCTTGCAGGCAGTGCTGACAGCAGTAGGGAGAGAGGAAGCTGATACTCCCCGTGGGCCAGTCGATTTGAGGATTATGGGCCTTGAGCCAGGGTATGCCCAGGATAACAGGGAACAGAGGGGACTCAATGATGTCCAGGCGGAGTAGTTCACTGTGGTTATCCGCAATGGTAGCGTGTAGAGGAACCGTCTCTTGGGTCACAGGTCCAGATCTGATAGCCGACCCATCGGCTAGATGTACCGACAGTCCTCTGGCTCGGGGACGTAAAGGAACTCGAAATTTGCGGGCAAAAGTCTGGTCCATGAACCCACTACAGGCTCCAGAGTCAATTATGGCGGGGACCAGAGTATTCCCTCCTGGGAGCTGTAGGGAAAGGGAAACCGTCAGGTGAGACGCATTATTAAGTACTGCAGGCAGAACAGTGGAAAACAGAGAGGAGTGCTTACAGGACTTCGCGGGACAGGCCCTCACGTAATGTCCGGGTTCCCCACAGTAGAGGCAAAGGTTCTGGATTCGCCTGCGTTGTCGCTCTTCTGGGGTCAGGGAAGGACGAAGGACGCCCAGTTGCATAGGCTCAGAGGGTGCAGTTGCGGTGCGGCCAGAAGGGTAAGGTACCCGGGGTAGCATCCACACCGGACGGGAAGAACCGGCCGTACGCTCAGTCCTACGCTCCCTCAGACGCCTGTCTATCTGAGTGGACAGGTTGATTAGGTCTTCGAGAGTCTCAGGGATGCCCACTCTGGCCAACTCGTCCTTCAAAGACTCGGAAAGGTCCATACGAAATTGATGACGCAGAGCTGCGTCATTCCAGCTCGTATCGGCGCTCCAGCGCCTAAACTCGGATGCATAGTCTTCTGCCGCCCTACGGCCCTGTTGTAGGGAAAATAAAGCTGCTTCGGCAGTTGCTGCCTGTTGTGGGTCTTCGTAGAGGATGCCCATGGCCTGGAAAAAGGTGTTCAGATTGCTGAGGCATTCGTGCTTCTGTTCCACCAGGCGGTGGGCCCAGGCCTGGGGCTCCCCTTGTAGCAGGGAGACCACAAACCCCACCTTGGTGGACTCAAGGGAAAAGGTTCGGGGTTGGAGTACAAAAAAGAGTTCACAGGCGTTGCGGAATGCCCTATATCTGTTTCGGGCCCCGGAGAATCTATCCGGAGTGGGGACCTTGGGCTCAGGAGGCAGCATAACCACCGAGGGTGCAGGTGATGCGCTGAGCGCTGTTGGGCCTGAGGTGGCTAGGGTCTGCACGCGTTCCTCTAGGCGGGAGTACCCCTCCTGTAGGGAGTTGACGGCCTGTGTCAGTCCGGCCAGGTGACGGCATAAGTCCTCCCTAGCCGTGGCTCCCTGCATGGGCTCAGTCATGGCTGCCCGATACTGTCACGTACCTTAAGGCAGAGCCCGTGTTGCAGGGAGCGGCCACTCGTAAACCCCTGGTTCGGGAACCCCTGATAGGGAAGACAGGAGCTCGGGAGCACAGGGGAGCACAAGTGCCTGGCTGATAAGCTGGGTAGAGGGCTGGAGATCTGTGCAGACGGGAACCAGGAGGTATCCTGTAGTCCAGCAGCAGGAAGCAAGCAGGTAATGTGCAGCAGACACAAGGAGGTGTCCTGTAGTCCAGCATCAGGAAGCAAGCAGGTAATGTGCAGCAGACACAAGGAGGTGTCCTGTAGTCCAGCAGCAGGAAGCAAGCAGGTAATGTGCAGCAGACACAAGGAGGTGTCCTGTAGTCCAGCAGCAGGAAGCAAGCAGGTAATGTGCAGCAGACACAAGGAGGTGTCCTGTAGTCCAGCAGCAGGAAGCAAGCAGGTAATGTGCAGCAGACACAAGGAGGTGTCCTGTAGTCCAGCAGCAGGAAGCAAGCAGGTAATGTGCAGGCGGGTCTCAAACAGGCAGGGTCAAACACAGACGGGCAGATCAGGTACAAGGGAGCATCCAAAGGGGTAGTCAAAGTCCATAACCGGGATCGGGGCAGGCAGAAGGCAGGAGAGTCAGAGACAAGCCAGGTTTCAGCAGGGATCAGGTGAATCAGGTTTTGCAGGTAGACCAAGCACATACAGGGAACGCTGTTGATTGGGCAGCAAGGCAACAGGGACTGGGTTTGGTTTAAATAGCGCTCTTGGCGCCAAACAGCGTCAGGGCCGCCGCGCGCCCGCGCGCGCCCGCGCGCACCGACAGCCGCGCTATTGCGCATGTGTGGGCGCAGCAGGCCCGTTCTGAGCCGGGGAATCCTTCTCCTCCTGGGGATGTTGGGACGCCCGCTGGAGGGGCTTTCCTGACACAAGAGTTGTAGAGTGGAGGCTCCATAAATTTGTCAAAGACTGTGTGGGTTTGGAAAAAGTTTTTTCCTCGTTCCACCTTGGTTATCTACCATTGATAGCACCTCCATATACTCCTCTATGCTATACCCAGCATTCCTACCTTTGTTAGGGGTAATCTTGCCTTCCCTCCCAGGATAACGCATCTCTTCCTGGCTGCGGAATGACCTCACAATAAAATACTCACTAAGCATTTCTTTCAACAAGGAAGATTTACTAAATTGGAAACGGTTCCATCACACAACGGTTCCTCTCCATGAAGACGTCGATAGACAAAATGGACGTAGAGTGAGACAGAGACGCTGACGGTATCACATTTCTAAATGGTTGCAGCCCATCTTGCACAACCGCAGCACCACCACCGAGCTGAGCGTGTTTTCCTTAGTGTCGGGTGGGCACTTGGAATGTGAGTGGACTTTTTTTTTCATGAAGGCCTGTCTGAATTGTGGTATGCTATGAGAAGGATGTTTTATTTTTTATCCTCATTCATCGTGTGTTCCATGGTGAGATATAGAGTGGTGTGAAAAAGTGTTTGCCCCATTCCTCATTTCCTGTTCCTTTGCATGTTTGTCACACTTAAGTGTTTCGGAACATCAAACCAATTTAAACAATAGTCAAGGACAACACAAGTAAACACAAAATGCAATTTGTAAATGAAGGTGTTTATTATTAAAGGTGAAAAAAAATCCAAACCATCATGGCCCTGTGTGAAAGAGTGATTGCCCCCTAAACCTAATAACTGGTTGGGCCACCCTTAGCAGCAACAACTGCAACCAAGCGTTTGCGATAACGTGCAATGAGGCTTTTACAGCGTCCTGGAGGAATTTTGGCCCACTCATCTTTGCAGAATTGTCCTAATTCAGTTACATTAGAGGGTTTTCGAGCATGAACGGCCTTTTTAAGGTCATACCACAACATCTCAATAGGATTCAGGTCAGGACTTTGGCTAGGCCACTCCAAAGTCTTCATTTTGTTTTTCTTCAGCCATTCGGTGGTGGACTTGCTGGTGTGTTTAGGATCATTGTCCTGCTGCAGAACCCAAGTTCGTTTCAGCTTTAGTACACGAACAGATGGTCGGACATTCTCCTTCAGGATCTCTTGGTAGACAGCAGAATTCATAGTTCCTTTTATCATGGCAAGTCTTCCAGGTCCTGAAGCAGCAAAACAGCCCCAGACTATCACACTACCACCACCATATTTTACTGTTGGTATAATGTTCTTTTTCTGAAATGCAGTGTTCCTTCTACGCCAGATATACTTGGACACACACCTTCCAAAGAGTTCCACTTTTGTCTCATCGGTCCACAGAATGTTGTCCCAAAAGTCTTGGGGATCATCAAGATGTGTTGTGGAGAAATTGAGACGAGCTTTGATGTTCTTTTTGCTCAGCAGTGGTTTTCTCCTTGGAACTCTGCCATGCAGGCCATTTTTGCCCCGTCTTTTCCTGATGGTGGAGGCATGAACGCTGACCTTAACTGAGGCAAGTGAGGCCTGCAGTTCCTTGGACGTTGTTGTGGGGTCTTTTGTGACCTCTTGGATGAGTCGTCGCTGCGCTCTTGGGGTAATTTTGGGCGGCCGGCCACTCCTGGGAAGGTTCACCACTGTTCCATGTCTTCGCCATTTGTGGATAATGGCTCTCACTGTGGTTCGCTGGATTCCCAAAGCTTTGGAAATGGCTTTATAACCCTTTCCAGACTGATAGATCTCAATTACTTTCTTTCTCAATTGTTCCTGAATTTCTTTGGGTCTCGGCATAATGTGTAGCTTTTAAGGATCTTCTGGTGGACCTTACTGTGTCAAGCAGCTCCTATTTAAGTGATGCCTTGATTGTGAACAGGTGTGGCAATAATCAGGCCTGGGTGTGGCTAGAGAAATTGAACTCAGGTGTGGACAACCACAGTTATAGTATGTTTTAACAAGGGGGGCAATCACTTTTTCACACAGGGCCATGATGGTTTGGATTTTTTTTCACCTTTAATAAAAAAAAAACCTTCATTTACAAATTGCATTTTGTGTTTACTTGTGTTGTCCTTGACTATTGTTTAAATTGGTTTGATGTTCCGAAACACTTAAGTGTGACAAACATGCAAAGGAACAGGAAATGAGGAAGGGGGCAAACACTTTTTCACACCACTGTATGATAGGTTAATGCACATTGTCACTTTATAAATTTGTTGTGATACATATAGGAGGAGTATCACTCACAATGCTTATATATTTGTTTTATTTATTTTTATTTATATTTTTTTGGACTTGCACTAATTCTACAATTTTACATTGCAATTTTTTGCATAATTTTGTATCCATATATAATATGGTATTTTGTATACTGTTGCATTTTTGCACTTTACTTTCTATTTTAGTTGGCTAATATAATTTATTTAATTTTGTTTATTTAATTTATTTAATTTTGACCACTCCAAGGGGGATCATCCAGCAAGGGTGGCTCCAGACACAGCGTCCAAAGGAATTAATGGAATAGAACAAGGAGTATAGCATCAAATACTAAATGGGCTATACAAACAACATCAAGTGAGTATAAATCAATATCCCTTGTGTCCAAGAAAGATAAAAAGGTGCACAATAAAAGCTAAAGGTGGCAATAAATAATCAGATAAACAATGGCGAATGACGTGTATATGCAATAATACAATTTAAAAAATATCATTAGTGCAAAAAGCAAACCGTGAATAAATGCACCTGTGCAAAAAACAAAAAGCACAAATAAACCTGTGTAGGTAAATATAATGCCGTGAGTCCAGGATAAAAGTGTAAAAAGCAAGTCCTGTGCAATCAAACGGATAGTCCCATATAAAGTGCACAATTCATAAACAATCTCCAGATGAGGTGGTCGATTTTTATATTTGTGATAGTCTTTAAGGGTAAACCGTAGTGCTCCTTTTCATGCAGGTGTCCTGGGCTGTTTCCCCCAACCCCTTACCTTAAAGGTAAGGAAAAACAACCTTACTGGGCTCCTCCAGATCTGTTCCTCTGACTGGGTCCCTGCCAGCTCCTCTCAGGCGGACAATACATGCAAAGTTAATGCAGCGGTGGATGAAAAAACACACACTTGAGGTCAAGTCACCGCTGTTCACCATGCTCTGAGTCCTTTGAGAAAGTCACGTGTGCGTGATGTAACGCGTAAGGAGAGGAGAGTCAGAGCCTGGTGACGTTTCAGCTGTGTGGGATCTCGGCCGGGAGCCCACACTGTGTGTTTTTTCATCCACCGCTGCATTAACTCTGCATGTATTGTCCGCCTGAGAGGAGCTGGCAGGGACCCAGTCAGAGGAACAGATCTGGAGGAGCCCAGTAAGGTTGTTTTTCCTTACCTTTAACCACTTCAATACCGCTGTATAGTCATATGACGCCCACAAGGTGGATCTACCATCCTGGGTGGGCGTCATATGATGTCCTCGGATTCCCGGCCGCCTGGGGCATCGCTCGGGACCCGGTGCGAGTGCCCGGCGGCCGCGATGTCCGCCGGGCACCCGCGATTGCCCGTTAAAACAACGGGACCGGGCGGGACCGTGGAGCTGTGTGTGTAAACACACAGCTCCACGTCCTGTCAGCGGGGAGGAGACCGATCATGTGATCCCAGTACGGAGGAACACATGATCGGTCTCCTCCCCTTGAGTCCCCTCCCCCTACAGTTAGAATCACTCCTATAGGGACACACATTAACCCCTCCAGCGCCCTCTAGTGTTAACCCCTTCCCTGCCAGTCACATTTACACAGTAATCATTGCAATTTTATAGCAACGATCGCTGTGTAAATGTGAATGGTTCCAAAAATGTGTCAAAAGTGTCCGAAGTGTCCGCCGCAATGTCGCAGTCACGAAAAAAAAAAACGCAGCTCTCCGCCATTACTAGTAAAAAAATAAAAAAAAATTCAATAAATCTATCCCCTATTTTGTAGACGCTATAACTTTTGCGCAAACCGATCAATATACGCTTATTGCGATTTTTTTTACCAAAAATATGTAGAAGAATGCGTATCGGCCTAAACTGAGGAAAAAAATTGTTTTTTTTTTTAAAAAAATGGGATATTTATTATAGCAAAAAGTAAAAAATATTGTGTTTTTTTTCAAAATTGTCGCTCTTCTTTTGTTTATAGCGCAAAAAATAAAAACCGCAGGGGCGATCAAATACCACCAAAAGAAAGCTCTATTTGTGGGAAAAAAAGGACGTCAATTTTGTTTGGGTGTAACGTCGCACGACCGCGCAATTGTTAGTTAAAGCGACGCAGTGCCGAATCGCAAAAAGTGCTCTGGTAAGGAAGGGTGTTTAAAAGCCCTGTATTGAAGTGGTTAAGGTAAGGGGTTGGGGGAAACAGCCCAGGACACCTGCATGAAAAGGAGCACTACGGTTTACCCTTAAAGACTATCACAAATATAAAAATCCACCACCTCACCTGGAGATTGTTTATGAATTGTGCACTTTATATGGGACTATCCGTTTGATTGCACAGGACTTACTTTTTACACTTTTATCCTGGACTCACTGCATTATATTTACCTACACAGGTTTATTTGTGCTTTTTGTTTTTTGCACAGGTGCATTTTTGCACTAATGATATTTTTTAAATTGTATTATTGCATATACACGTCATTCGCCATTTGTTTATATATTTCTATATATTTATTCTCATTCTAACATAATACTGCTTCAGTTTCAATAATGACATTTATCTTCCGTGTATGGATAATACTAAAAGAAGTAAAATGTCACCCCATTATGCTAACTTATTTACCCGAAGGACAGATTTCTTAACAATATACTATCACTATATCGATGATATTTTCATCATATGGACAGAAGGTGAAGAAAATCCAAAACATATTTTACTCATTGATCACTACTAAAAAAAAAAAAAGGACTATTCAAGCACACATGTCAACTTCCTAAACACCACAATATCCATCAGGGATGGCAAGTTGCACACCTCAATATACAGGAACCCCACTGACAGATGTAAGATCTCCATAGTTGCAGTTTCCACCCCCAACACACCAAACGGGCCATCATACACAGCCAGGTCATCAGATACAATGCAATACGCTCAGACCCAGAAGACATTAATAAAAATCTCAGAATACTAGATGACTCCTTCCATAAGAAGGGTTACAAGTACAAAACCAGCAATGCAAGCATGCACACCATCTTTAAAACCCGAAGAGAAATTCTACTCCAATACAATTCTACTCTAGTAACTACACAAAACCCAGCACTAGAAATGATAAGAAAGATAATCAATGATTTACAACCTCATCATAACAGAGGATGAAACTCTAAAACAAATATTCCAACAACCCCAATTACTGGCTTTCAGGCAACCACCCAACCTCAGACATAAATTAATCAGCAGGAAAATTCACTCTGATTATGAAGTCGCAAATAAAGGAACTAAGCCTTGCAACAAAAAATGCTGTGTAGCCAAATCAGTCCATTAAAAAGCATCATACATGCTAAAGGGAGCCATACCTCCGGTAATGTTGTATACCTCATCAAATGCAAAAAAATGTAACCAAGTATTTTATGTTGGCAAAACAGGATAGAAATAACAAAAGGATTATATTTACACAGACACATAAGGAAGATTATTTCTGCACACCTGTGGGACATAATTTTTCACAATCAGACCACTCTTTGGAAGACGTGACAAGAATGCCAATTCTATTTGACACAAAGGATAATGGACTAAATGTGGACCTCAGTTTTCTACATCACTATCCAACAGTTTTTTGACAACTCTCACCTTTGTGACTCTTTCTTCCCTCCCAGTCCATAGCCATTTCCTTTTCTTATCTCACCAACTATTAGTGTAGTGTATAGTGTATGTTTGCTAGTGTTTTTTTTCCCACTACATCCGTAATATTCTACTAAAACTTTGTGCATTAGTAGTGCTTGGACCTTGAAGAAGGGTACACATACAAAAAGCTTGTCCTAAAATATTGGATGTTAGTGTAAAAAAATAAAATAAATAATAGACAGTTGTTTTGTGGGAAAGCTGAGGATCCTAATTTTATGGAAATGGGTACAGCACTATGAAGTGTAACGATTAGGAATCCTCAGCATTCCTAGAAACTCACTGGAAATTCTGGTGACATCACTCTTGTTTAGGTACTGCAGGTAAAAGCTGTGGTGTAACTTTTAATTTTTAAGTGATATTAAAGGCTTTCTTTAAAAAAAATAAAAAAAATAAAAATGTTATGCTCTGTGCAGTGGTTTTACACAGAGCAGCTCCAATCCTCCTCTTCTCGGGTCCCTCGCCAGAGCTCTTGGCCCCTCCCTCTTGCCCCCAGAGCAAGCAGCTTTCAATAGGGACACCCAAGCGGGCTCATTCACGAGCTGCAACTCTGCCTGTCCATTCACACACAGAGCTGCGGCTCTGCCCCACTCCCCTTCTCTCCTCATTGGCTCTCTGGCTGTGCCAATGTCTCTTGCTGCTATCTCAGCCATGGAGGGAGAGTCCCCAGAGAGCTGGGGATCTTGTACACATTGCTGGATAGCAATGGGGCTCAGGTGAGTATTGGGGTGGCTTGTGGGGGTGGTTTCTGCACAGAGGAGGTTTTTTACCTTCGTGCATAGAATACATAAAGGTAAAAAACCATGGGCCTTTAGAACCACTTTATGTTTAACTCTGTTAATTTAATGGGGTAGGTTTCCTAAAGCTAGCCTTACATTTTTGGCAAGCTCTGCTTTAATGTGAGTGTAAGGGTTATATAGGTTAGAGTTAGGTTAAGCGTTAACTTTAAGGCTTAGGTTCAGATTCAGGATTAAGTGTTAGGCAGTGCTTAGTGGTTCTTCCAGCCAATCTAAATGTCAACAGTCTGTCTTGTATTGACATATAGGATGGCAAGAGAAACCACTAAGTAGCAGACTGACGCTTCCAGAAGAGATGGTTTCAGAAAACCCTTCTAAAGGTTTTCACTACAGGCAGCAGTAGAGGTAGAGCATTATTTTGGTGGTATTTAATCAATGCTTGGTTTTTTATTTGTTTAAAAAAAAATGTAAAAGACCAAAAATTTTGAAAAAAAAAATTATTTGTGTCCTTCACTGATGTGTGCTGATGAAGCTGCATTGATGAGCACTGATAGGTTGCACTGATGGGCACTGGTGAGGAGGCACTAATATGCTGCACTGATGGGCAAAGATAGGTGGCAATGATGAACACTGATAGGTGGCACTGATGGGCATTGATAGGTGGCACTGAAAGGCAGCACTGACTTGGCATCACTTCTGGGTACAGATTGGCATCATCACTGGGCATTGATTGGCATCACTGCTGGGCACTGTTGGGGCTTCACTGATCATCAGGGCACTGATGATCAGTGCCATGATTATTTGTACAGTCTCCCCTGTGTGGAGATGCTGTTGATCGGCTCTTCTCTCCACACACTCTGTCAATTTGAGGCGTGACAATTACTGGCACTTCCTTGTTTACATGTGATCAGCTGTGATTGGACACAGCTGATCACATGGGTAAAAAGCTGCATCATTGGCTCTTTACCGAGATTGGGGTCGCGCTGTGTCCCAGGAACACAGCTCGCCCGCGATCACTGCATGAGCACCGAGAGACTGGGGAAGCGTCATATGACGTCATCCCAGAACGAGAGAGGATCCCACCCCTGCGGGAGGTAATTAAGGAACTTTTCATATAGCAACATAGTTGCTTTAATACTTTCTAAAACACTTACACTAATTATGCAACAAATAAACTCAGAGCAAAATCTTTTTTGTGCAACTAATATCAACCCTGTCCAAAAATCCAAGAGCTTCGAACAAGAAAGTATGAAAAATGTGCCCCCACCCTCCCCACAGTGCCAGCAGACTAATTGTATGGTTGTAGAGTTATGCTGCGTACACACGATCTGAATTTTCGGCAGAAAAACCTTGGATGGTTTTTCCAACGGAATTCTGCTCAAGCTTGGCTTGCATACACACGGTCACACAAAAGTCCGATGGAGCATACACACGGTCACATTTTCCGTGTGTACGGGGCATTAGAATGTAGGGTCTTAAGAACTTTATACCATCCTGTCAATAATTTGTAATTTGCTTCTTGATAAAAGCTATTACGAGAGGTGGAATGTGTAAAAGATAATATATGGTTTTCCTGGTCGCATATGAAGGTTATCTGTAGGTCCTCTGCCCAACTTTGGAGATATGATGGTGGTTGGCTAGAGCCCCCCTCTATGAACATTGCATACAGTGAACAGTGTGTATAACAAGGCTTTTCCCAGTGTACAGTAATTCAAAGGGAGTCAATAGACATGAAAAACTCAGTGGTGGAGGTTACGTAGATCAGAAGTGGTGTATTTGTGCAAGTAAATGCTCCAAAACCCCCAGAGGGGAGTATATCATGTTCTGCTGCATCTCATTTATTGAGGGCCAATTAGGAAGATTCTCAAAATATCTCATATTGGTTATATTTTTTTAGCCTAGGGTTACAGGTATAAGTTAAATTACTATCCCTATCAATCAGTGCTCTCTTTTGCCCAAAGCTCCGGGTTGTGCATTGCACATGGAGGGGGACAGCATGCAACCGTAGCTCAGAAGCTTTGAGAAGCAGCTAGCTTGACCAGTTGCATGGATTGAGATAGCCTGCCAGAGACAAGAATACGGTAAATATTACATCTTATCCCTGCACCCCTAGACTAAATGAGAATTTAATCCTTTCGGTGTAGAGGGCCCTGCTGCAAGAGTAAATGTTGTCTAATTTCCAAGGTTCAGCTTTAAACAAAGTTAAATATTAGTTTTTATTCAACATTGTTTTTGAATACATTTAACTTGTAGCATTTGTTTTGTTACATTTTATATTTCATTTAGGGGTAGGGATGAGCTTCGAATTGCTTGTTCGCCTGTTCACCGAACAGCGAACAATTTGGTGTGTTCGCGGCAAATTCGAAAAACTGCGAGCACCCTGTAAAAGTCTATGGGAGAAATCTAAAGTGCTAATTTTAAAAGCCTATATGCAAGTTATTGTCATAAAAAGTGTTTGGGGACCTTGGTTCTGCCCCAGGGGACATGTATCAATGCAAAAAAAAAATTTTTGATGTAACGCAGGTTTCCGTTACATCAGAGGGGGGCGGGGTCACCCGTACGTCACTGGGGAAAGCCAGGCTTCCCCAGTGATGTAAGGGTGACCTCGCCCCCTCTGATGTAACACAGTTTTCCGTTACATCAGAGGGGGGCGGGGTCAGGTGACAGA
Organism: Lithobates sylvaticus; assembly: GCA_028564925.1. Taxonomy (NCBI): domain Eukaryota; kingdom Metazoa; phylum Chordata; class Amphibia; order Anura; family Ranidae; genus Lithobates; species Lithobates sylvaticus. The sequence goes on from CM053030.1 coordinate 282,251,270, forward strand.
GTGGCCCAGTCCTCCTCGGGATTCCCGCAGTGTCTCTGTGGAGACAGGATGTGCTGCGCTGGACGTCGGAAGAGATCAGCCATCACTGGACCCCGGAGAACAGACCACCCAACACTGGATAGCAAGAGTGGATTACCACCGCTGGAATCTTTTTTTAATTTTTTTATTTTTAATAAAGGACTTTTCCCAACGGTGTCAGTGTGTTTTTTTACACTTTCTTTGTGAAATGGTAGGGGTACTTTTTACAAACAGGGGGGGCCGGGATATTGGGGTCCCCTTGTTAAAGGGGGCTTCCAGATTCTGATAAGCCCCCCGCCCGCAGACCCCCACAACCACCGGCCAGGGTTGTGGGGATGAGGCCCTTCTCCTCATCAACATGGGGACATGGGGCATCCTCCCAATGTTGAGGGCATATGGCCGGGTACGGTTCAGGAGGGGGGGCACTCTCTCGTCCCCCCTCTTTTCCTGTGGCCTGCCAGGTTGCGTGCTCGGATAAGGGTGTGGTATGGATTTTGAGGGGGAACCCCCACGCCATTTTTTTTTTAATTTGGCGTGGGGTTCCCCTTAAAATCCATGCCAGGCCTGAAGGGTCTGGTACGTATATTTAGGGGGAACCCCACATAATTTTTTTAATTTGACCCGGGGTTCCCCTTAATATCCATACCAGACCTGAAGGGCATGGTAATTGAATTTGGGGGGACCCCTACGCTTTTTTAAAAAAAAATGTATTGATGATTTTCAATGACTGTTCTCTGTATTACGGGAACCGGCAATTCATTATAACCGCGAGTGATTTTAAATAGCTTTTTTTCCTGCAAAAATAACACTTTGTGCAGGGACAGTTCTAAGCACGGGAAACATGCACCCCTTTACATGCATACTATACACACCCCCCAGGTACGAAATTTAAAGGAATATTACACTTTTATTGTTTCACTTTAAGCATTATTAAAATCACTGCTCCTGAAAAAACTGCCGTTTTGAAAACTTTTTTTTGCATTGATACATGTCCCCTGGGGCAGGACCCAGGTCCCCAAACACTTTTTATGACAATAACTTGCATATTAGCCTTTAAAATGAGCACTTTTGATTTTGAACGTTCGAGTCCCATAGGCTTTAATAGGGTTCTAAAGTTCACATGAGCTTTAGGTCTGTTCACAGGTTCTGGTGCATACCGAACAGGGGGATGTTCGGCTCATCCCTATTCAGGGGAGAACATTTTATCTAAAAGGATTTTATTAAACTTTTTACTGTAATATCAGTTAAATAATTATATACTTAAAAGGATTGTAAAGCTTATTTTTTTTATTTATTAAATAAAAAAATCTCAATAGTTTTGCACAGAGCAACCCTGATCCTTCTCTTCTGGGGTCTCCTGCCAGTGCTCATGGCTCCACCCCTCCCACGAGCCACTTGTTATGGGGGCACTTGTGCATGCTCGCTCCCGAGCCGTGCTCTGTGTGTCCATAAAACAAACAGGGGGCCCATCCCCACCCCCGTCTCCCTCATCACTGGCTCTGATTGACAACAGCAGAAGCCAGTGGCTCCTGCTGCTTTATCTGAGCCAATGAATAGCCAGCCTCAGCTCTCATGCACATTGCTGGATTGAGATCATGCTCAGGTATATATTTGGGGAGGGGGAGCTGCACACAGAAGGTTTTTTTTTTTTTTTTTTACTCTACTGCATAGAATGCACTTATGCCTTTACAACCACTAAAAGTCTATAGAAGCTCCTGAACTTAATAGTGTTTTGAAGTGTTACAAGCTGTAACATGAACAAGAACAAAACATATTTCTAGTATCTTGGCATACCTGAAATGAAAGAACAGTCATGCTGTGTTAGAAACTTTGACTTGCAACTAAAAGCTGAAGATGAAGCTGAAAGCTGAAGGGTATATTGGGGGTTGTCATGTGATACACATACACAACATTAGTAACAATAAAGCAATGTGAATTTATAAGTATCAAGTAAAAAATGTATATAAAACATTTAACTATAACAGAGCCTTGTTATGTGGGAAAAAAAATCTAATCTAGGATATATATAAACTTCTACACAATATGTATTTACCTGAATAGTGCTGCATTATATGGAATTGTTCAAAATAGGTATTCTGAGACACTATACAAGTTTCATAAAATTAACTTGAAGTCCCTCAACCACCTTAGAATAGAGCTGTCCTTTCAAATATTAAAGTGGTTGTAAAGGCAGAAGTATTTTTTTATCTTAATGCGTTCTATGCATTAAGATAAAAAATCTTCTGTGTGCAGCAACCCCCCTCATACTTTGAGTTCGATCTTGATCCAGCAATGTTGCATGAGAGACTCGGCTGTCCGGGACTCTCCCTCCTCATTGGCTGAGACAGTAGCAAAGCACCATTGGCTTTCGTTGCTGTTAATCAAAGTCAGTGAGCCAATGAGGAGAGAGTGGGGTCAGGGCGAGGCACGCCGTGACTCTGTGTCTGAATGGACATACAGAGCTGCACTTTGGCACAGGTGCCCCCATAGCAAGCTGCTTGCTGTGGGGGCACTCACTAGGAGGGAGGGGCGAGGATCACCGAAGAGGGAGCCGAGAAGAGGAGGATCTGGGCTGCTCTGTGCAAAACCACTGCACAGGGCAGGTAAGTATAACATGTTTGTTATTTTTAAATAAAAAACTAGACTTTAGTATCCCTTCAACTCTTGGATCCCAAACCTTGGAAATATAGGCATCATAAAAAGTATGACCTTATGTGTGAATATTGATAAATGCCTCTAGTACCACCATAATCAATGCTGTGAAAATAAATGCTGATAAAAGCTATAGGCTATGTCACTAGATGGGGATATTTTACAGAATTTGCTGTTCTGTGTAGACTATATTTATAATCCATCCATTCCTGATATAATTTTATCTACAGATATACCATGAGTATATACCTTGGCTAAACTTGTGTCTGGCGGCATATACAGTAGCATGCACTCACAGAAAACCTTTATTAGCATGGGAATCCTCAATGGCACACATTAGGAACATGGTCAAATTAATCCAACAGTAGATTAATGTCCATAAACTGAAAATGTTGAGTGTTCAACTAAACACTAATAATGCATGCAGTATTATTCCATTATTAATTTGTATTTGTATTTGTATTGCATAGATGGTACATACCAAATATAATAGATATCAATAGAGAGTAACAGAACATACCATATACTGAGCAATTCTAAAATTTGTACTTTCAAAGATCTTTTCCAAGTCTTTCATACTCGCTATTCTTTTTCAACTGCTGTATCCTTTGTTGTTAATAATTGATCCATGGACACAGAATTCGTCTTCTATGTCTTCACCATCAACTGTGAAATTAGACCTGCTCTAGTTAACAGTGCTGCCCATGAAGCGTTGTTAATTGTAGCAGTATTTGATTCGCTGGGGGGGTGGCTGGGAGTATCAGACCACTGAAGAGCTGGGCTGCTGTTTTTTTTTTGGAGAGAGCCATGACTCTAGTATATGTTGGCAGAAGTGTATTCAATCTTTGCAGCAGCACTTAGTGTAAAAAAAAAGCTGAAGAGCCTAATATGCATTACTGTGTATGCAGTCAGAATCTCTTACAGTAATACATAATAAGGGCTTCATCTGGCTTTATGGCTAAATTTTAGGAAAATGCAGCTGCAAAGATAAAGACATAGGGGACAGGGAATTGCCTTTCCCACCCTTTGTTGTAATGCTACAAGCCATACAACATAACAGTCAGGATACCGCAGGTCTTTTAAGACCCTAGAAATGCCCATGGTCCAAACTGTTAACCCATGTACAATGAAAAACTACATTCCTTACTGTAAACAAAAACACTAAATAAGAATTTTAAATTTCCAAAAACGGAAAAAATTAAATTATTGCATGCAATCACTTCAGAACTTTGTCCATATTTTGCTATAATATTGAATTCCTATCTGCCCTGAAGAAAAAAAATACATTAGGAGTGGTTATAAATATTATTTATTGAGAAATAGCACATCTTTGAAATCTGTAAAAAAAAAAAAAATTCTGGAAAGGCATCTAGTGAGTTTAAGTTGCAGATAACAAAGCAACTCCAGATAAAACGTTCTAACTTTGTTGTGGCTAGAACAGGAAAAGATTTAAGCCTCTGTTGGATTTTTATTGCTGATTGTACCTTTACTTTTCTTTTTAGTTCTGTTTATGTTTTCCTGCCCCTATGAAAAACATTTCTTGTCTTCATATGACTCAAAAGTGAGGAAAAAAGTTACAGACAAATTAAAACCTTTAAATTCTGTAGTCAAAACTGAATAAAATCGTGAATTAAAAAATGATAAACTATAGCTGCTTGTACTAAGAAGTGACAATGTCTCGCTTGGGCATAAATACAAAAGTAGTGCAGCGCTCCACAATATTATGAAAAACTATGATGTATGAATGTCTCACCATATGCAAAATAATTATATGCAAATACAATAGTGCAAAATATTCTTAAAGTGCAAACAACAGTGCACTAGTGCTAATAAATTGATTTATTTTATAACACATATACTAGATAAAGTGCAAATCCCATCCCCGGAGACTATATAAGGAGGCCCTCCCTGGTGGTAGGCGGTCCCCTGAAGATATGCATTCGCATGAAATGCATAGGAAGGAGCCTGACATGCCGCCACATCTGGTTCCCAGAGCAGCAGCAATCTTAGTATGTTCAGGCATTTTAAGCTTGTATTATCCATGTGGAATTCTTTTATATTGTATGCCTTTTACATTTTTACGAATAAAAATACTACACTATCATATGATCTTTGAACTCCGTGTGGTGAGCTATTCCCTGTGTTGTACAATTTACCCAGAGGTGCCTGACCGCTGCTGGGTTATCTATTGTGGGGATCGGGAAGGAGGCCCTGAGTAATGGCTTAAAAGGAGCACTTACATTGACATCTGTGTTGGAAGCATCTTTACTTGGACACTTTAATATATGAACTTTGTACTTATAATATTTTTTTGCCCTTTGTGCACTTTATCTAGAATATGTGTTTAAAAATTAATCTATTTATTTGCACTATTGGACTGTTATTTGCACTTTAAATATATTTTACCCTATTGTATTTGCATATAACTATTTTGCATATGGTAAGACATTCATACTGTACATGCAAAACTTTTTCATTATATTGAGGAGTGCTGCACTACCTTTATATTTATGCCAAAGAAATTTGGATGGTGGTGCCAACTGTTTAATTTTTTCCCACACTTGCAAGCCATGCTGAAATGTTGTTGATTTCGCCATATTAACATTTATTTTCTACAGTGTAAATTAGAAATGAACTAAGCTGATGCATGTTGATCTAGAACTTCCCAGGTGTTAGAGGATCAAAAGCACCACATCCCATAGAGTATGAACAATTAATAGAAGAAACAGCAGGAAGGGATTTTTAAGGTGCTAGACTCAAATACTTCAAGAAGATATGATAAAATATCCATAGATGTTATTATAATATAAACGCTAATAAACAATCCTTGCACAATATTTATGATAAAACCATCATAGTTTATCCATGCAGCTCGAATGTATTGGCAGTAAATTCAGCTTTACGTGTTTCGCCAAAACCTTGGCTTCCGCAGGAGACTTAGGAATACTACATATAATAATATTAGAAATGTAGCATAACATTTATAAGTGAACCAACATTTGACTATAACAACATTGTTCTAACAGTTTTATATAAAATACAATAATAACAGAAAACATGTTCATAGGTCATCTGGTGGGGGTCTCATCCAAGGACGCCCACGATTACTGGTTGTTTGAACAGGTAAAAGAAGAAAAAATCATGCACCAAATGAGGTCGCCCACAAGGACATTAGTGGCCATGGGAGGGATTAAGCCCATTTCTGTCTGTGGCCTTATATGGGTTGCAATCTTTCTATGTTCATTATTATAAGTAGACAGAATTGGGCTTTATTCCTCCTATGAACACCAATGTCCTTGCAGTATCCTGAGGAAGCCAAGGTTTTGACAAAACATGTAGTTCTGAATTTACTGCACACATTCAAGCCGCGTGGAAAAACTATAATGGTTTTATGATAAATATTGTGATTTTTTTTTTTTAACATTCATATTATAATAAAATGTATGGATAATTTATCATATCTTCTTGAAGTATTTGAGTCTAGCACCTTAAAAATCCCTTTCTGCTGTTTTTAAACTGATGTATGTGTCTACATATTTAGTAATTAGAAACTCATACTGTACACATAAATTCTACACATAAATACAATATATACAATATTTATGTAATTTGATTAATAATTTAAAAAAAATCAAACTTCAGTGGCTGGCAATATTTATCCTGATGTTGTACATATAAGCAATATATCAGTTCAAGCATCACTTGACATCTGGGTGAGGATCAGGCCATGCAACCAATCCTTATGGGAAACATTTGTTAAATTGCTGGAAAACCCTTGTGCAAGAAAGCACTGGTCATTCTGAAAATGGAACAAAAGAATCACCTTTTATACAATGTAAACAAACCTAGGCGGAGACAGAAGAAGATTATGATGACAATCATATGTCATTGATACATTTACTTGTTTACTGACAAGCTAAGTTTTTTTGTAAATACATATATTATAAGATATTTCTCAATATAAAAGGAAGAATTTCAGCTCCACACTGGGAAGTCCTGGCAAAAGCCCCAAACTGGCTCCTCTCTCTTTGGTGTTTTATTTAAAAAGGGGCTTAAAGTATAGCTAAAATGATTCCTTTTCTGTTTGAGACCAGTGGACACGCTGACCCATGCTGTGTATTCCCAAGGCAGAAGATTGCATATTTTGATTATTTTTGGCATCCCTAAAATCCTTTGCAAAAATGTGATATTCCTTATCTAGTAGTGGTTAGTCTCATTCATTTGAACACACTCTATAGTAATAAAGAACCTTCCACACAGTTAACACAGTCACCTTACTATACCATGACCTAGATAATGTCATGGTGATGATGACATTCACAAACATGAAGATATTTTTCAGTTCTATAATCACTATATTGCCCTCTGTAGTAGACGCGGTAATATATAATTTACAGAAGAAGGTTATAGCAAAGTTTAAGATTTAGAATTTCCCAGATATCTATATGGTATGCAAGCCTATTCTATATTCAAGGTGATGAAAAGTGGATTTATGGAGACTGTGATAGGGAGCTGTCTATTCACCAACGTCAGGACTAGTGAAGCAGAAACCCTTTCTTTGTCATGGAAATTTGGCATTAATGAGTTTGTCAGGGTAGGAAAACTGCAGATTTCAAAGATCCTAATATGCAAAATGGTTCATCCAAACATTGAGTCTGTTTGAACTTAGCAGCTAAAACAGGTTAGACCCCAGAGAATCACAGTTTTTTTTATTTATTTTTTCTTAATTTTCTACAGTTTGTAAACGCTAAATATATGTGAAATGCAGCAAGTGAAGAAAAGCAAAAATGAAAACTTGTGTTAAAAGAAGATGCATATTGTACAACTAAAGAATCAAGATGGTATATCAACACAAATGTAAATATACCTCTTCCTAAGGAGCAGCTAGTATCAATCACATCTTTTATGGGTATAGGATTGGGTATATATGATTGTATGATTTTTTTTATTTTATTTATTTATTTTTATGGTTGAACTAGATGAACTTGTGCCTTTTTTCAACCTGACTAACTATGTAACTATGTTATTTTATCATAAATATCTTTCCGACATACTTGACAATGTACACAGCATCAGGTTATAACAATGCATGTTCTTTGGACACAGAGAGGACAAGGGCAAGGTGATTTCATTATTGTAAACTCCTCCACATTGAATGTATCATTGTAACATAGATGATTATATAACTGCTCCAAAAAAATCATATTTACAATATACTTCTCTGCAGGGACTATTAAAAATGATACACAGATATATTATTCACCCAATGTTAGCTCATTTACTGTATTGTAATTGTAGGAAATATCACAAATATTGATGCTCACTGATGCGAACATTCATGGCTCTGACCGTGCGGCCCACATATTGTAGACCTTGAGTTTCTGAAAAAAAGAAACCCTATTGGGGGCGTCCAATATATTTGGTATTACTTGGAGTTTAGGAGGGGGGACACCCCTAAAAATTATTTCTGGGCAATCAGGCATAACAGACCCCAATAAGCGATAATTTTTTTTATATTTTCCAATGCCTGGACATGATCTTTTTAATGTCCAAATATTGTCACAAGGTGGTGGTAAAAAAGGCAAAGTTGTAGTCCTTTTTGTCGCTTTTCTTGCAGTGCCTCTGCAGTTCCTATAAACCTAATGATCTGATCCAGCTTTTTAGCTGCATAACCCTTTTCTATAAATCAAGATTTTAAGATCATAGATTGTTTAATATAATCATCATGGAGCATACAGTTTCCGCCTTTGGCGGATAACTTTACTTTTGGGAACGCCTTTCAGCCAGGAGGGATGGTGACAACTCCCTTGGCGGATATAACTATTACGATCGGTAGTTTTAAAGTAGGTGGAGCTCACCAAAGAACCTTCCCTAACCTCTATATTTAGGACCAAAAAGTGAATCTTAAAAGAGCTAACTTCATATTGTAAATGATATTCCTAAAGAATTATTATTCAAATTGGAAAATATAAAACAATGATTGCGTATTATGCCTGATTGCCCAGAAATTATTTTTAGGGGTGTCCCCCCTTCTTAAACTCCAAGTATCACCAAATATTTTGGATGCCCCCAATAGGGTTTCCTTTTTTCACAAATTCGAGGGCTATTTCCCATGTCGGAAGTGTAGTGTCTGTTGCCTTAATAAAAATAAGCTAATTTGAGTCATCAGCCACATCTAGATCTCATGACTTTTATCACCTGTACCTCTCTTAATGTTGTCTACATGTTGATCTGTCCGTGTGGTCTACAATTTGTGGGTCACATGGTCAGAGCCATGAATGTTCGCATTAATGTGGCCAACATAAAGAGAGGCTTTCCAAAACACAGTGTCTCGAGACATTATTTGTAATGTCATGACAACAATCCAGCTGGTACCACATTCATCTCCATCGACAGGACATTGGAGGGGTAGTTTTGTCAGATGAGAAATTTCTAGGTTAGAAACATGCTGGATCCATTAAAATAAAGAGCTATGTTCCCTATGGACTTAATGTTGATTGGGACGGTAAGTGTTTCATTAACAATTGTTCAGTTTAGTAATTTTATCTGGTATTTGTAGTTTTATGTTATTTCTATGTAGATTCCAGTGATCAAATATATTTTTATGTATTTATTTTATTCATTGTTCTTTGTAATGAGAGATGATATTAATGTTTCTGTCCACTAGATAGCGGCACATTTACTGGCCTGATGTAGAACAATTGTTCATGTTATGTTTGTTCTTTATCAAGATGTCAGTTGTCTGGCGGTGTAAAGGTGCATCCTCTTTTATTGATATTATTGTGCTGTTTATTTCCTTCCTAGATTATAGAATTTTTATATATTTTGTACATCCTGCCTTTGGAACACACTGATTTTCTTTTTTCCTTGGAGTTGCGGCCGCATTACTATTCGGCCAACGCAAGTTCTGGCTTCCGCATATCCGGGAATGAAAGTTCTGGCTCAATGTGGATTTAAATGCGTGCCTGTGTCGACCACGCCTCTGATGATGGCCTATTGGTCAAAATGCATCAGGTGCACTGTTGGTGAGACAAGCCCTTTATGATCTACTCTCTGGTAAGGAGATTTTATATAGCACAGTTGTGTGGTGTGTGGCTTCACACACTAAGGTTGGTGCGGGTTTTCTGCCTTTCCATTTTTCATTGTTTCACCACTGCTTCGTCTGGGTTTCATCTGCTCATACCCTTAATTAATTTACTGTCTTGCAGTGCTATACAAATCTCAAGGCTAGATGGAAACAAAAAGACTTTGGCACATAAATCAGCTCCCATATGCAGCATGTATTTCAACTGTGTGATTAGCTGTTTGCCTGGAGTTAAGCTTTAACCCTGAGCACAATTGGCACAATTTCAGAAGATACAAGCCTGCTTCATTGCGTTGAATATAGTATATGCACCTGCACTCTTTGGTAAACAACTAATATCCAGCTGCTGCCTAAAGATGATCACCCAATACATCCAGCTATAAAAATTCTAGGTTTAAAGTACAACTCAAACTAAAGTGTAATAGTAAATGCAACTATAAATACTTAACAATACATGCTAATGTCACCTTATGCATACAAACATAAATATCAATACATATATAAATGAACCTTAATCCAATAAATAATATAAAGTACAAATATGTGATAAGGTATATAAAATATGAACCTCAACCTACCTAGTTATATAAAGTGCAACAGTATTATATGATACCTTATATGAAGCACATATGCTGCATAATATAGCATATAATGCTTGCCACAAAGTGCTGTAAAGTGCCAATGTGACACGAAGGGCTTAGAAGATGATTGTTAAAAATATAAAATCCATAGCAACATTAGCCAAAATAAAGTGCTACAGTCCATGGTGAATATATGTCCAACTTAAAAATGTATGTTCCACTACTGGTAATAGTAGGGTAACCCCTTCCCGCTAACATTACGCAGATGTGTGGCCTCACAGTGAGTTTTTATCTATGAGGCCGTATATATCTGTGTACCTGACTTTATGCTGGGAGTGTGCCACACAACGCGCTTCCAGCACAGAGACCGGGCTCTCACTGAGAAGTGGGAGCAGGTACCTGTCAAAACCAGATACCTGCTCCCCCCAAAAAGTGCCAAATGTGGCGGTGGAGGGGGGTAGATGCAAACAAGTGGAACTTCTAATTTTTCACATCTGATTCATAAAATGATTAATTAGGGCATGTAGGAGGCAAAGAAAAGAAAAGCAATGGAAATAGTAACAGGAAGAGTGAGGGAAAGGAATCACGGTGAGAAGAACTAAGGTGAATCTATGGCTAGATGGCTAGGAACTTTGCCAAAACTGTTCTTATGAGGTAAGATGTAAAGATTTGTGGTCAAAATCTACAGAGGGGCCAGACCTTTTCCTTTTATTATGCAAAATAGCTGTAATGTTATCATTAGATATCATCTAAGGCCTGTTTCACATGGGGCTTCAGCTTAAATAACAACAGTGTGAACAGCAAGCTTTGACAAATAATTTGCAGAGCTTCAGAACCTTTTGAAGCTTGTTGAAAGCCTGCTTAAAGTGGTTTAAAGGTTTTTTACCCCCATGCACCCCCCCAGCCCCCCCTAATAACCAAGCTTCCTCTTGATCCAGTGATGTGTAAGAGAGCCGAGCTTCTCCCCATGTCTCTCATTCCTCATTGGCTGAGACAGCAGTGGCTCCGATTGGCTCCTGCTACTGTCAATCTCAGCCAACGAGCCAATGAGGAGAGAGCAAGGTGGGGCTGAGCACACACCAGTGCCCCCCAGAGCAAGTGGCTTGCTATTGGGGGCACTGGCTGAAGAGGAAGAGCCAGGAGGGCCAACGGGGAACTAGAAAAATGGAGCATCAGGTTGGCTCTGTGCAAAACCACTGCACAGAGCAGGTAAGTATAACATGTTTGTTATTATTTTAATTTTTTTAAATGAACCTTTAACCACTTTAGCGCCAGAGGGTTTTACCCCCTTTTTGACCAGGCCATTTTTTCCGATACGGCATTCTGTCAATTTAAAGGTCAATTGCACGGTTGTGCGACACTATACCCAAATAATACCAAATAATATTTGTGTCCTTTTTTCCCAACAAATAGAGCTTTATTTTGTTGGTATTTGATCACCGCTGTGGGTTTTATTTTTTGTGCTATAAACAAAAAAGGACAGACAATTTTGAAAAAAAACGTTTTTTTTACTTCCTGCCATAAAACATACCCAATAAAAAAATTTTAAATATCAAATTTCTTCATCAATTTAGGCCTTTAGGATTGGTTTGCGCAAAAGTTATAGCATCTACAAACTATGGGATTGTTTTGTTTACTAGTAATGATGGCAATTCAGCGACTTATAGCGGGACTGTGATATTGCGGTGGACAAATCGTACACCTAACTGATGCTTTTGACACTCTTTGGCTACCAGTGACACTAATACAGTGATCAGTGCTAAAAAAATATGTACTGTCACTGTACTAATGACACTGGCAGGAAAGGGGTTAACATCAGGGGCGTTCAAAGGGTTAAATGTTTGCCTAAGTTGCGCTTACTAACTGTGGGGGAGGTGCTTTGACTAGAGGAAGACAGAGATCTGTGTTCCTGCTGAGCAGAAACACAGGATCAAAGACTGCCGTTCTGCTTGTGTCCCAAATGATCGGTGGGTCCTGGCAGACATCAGGTTCGCCGAACCCGCTGATTGGCTTCCGCTGTGTCAAATCACAGCGAGAGCCGGTCATCAACAGTGCGCATGCGCGCCCCAGACCTGAAGGTGTCTAGTACCTGGTATGTGATCTGGCACAGAGGAGCCTCCCTGCCACAGTAAATGTATGTGAGATGGTCGCTAAGCGGTTAATGTTACTTTAAGGCAGCTTGCAGCTTGCTTAAAGTGGCAATCAACACTCCCCATAGCTTCTGTGTTCAACATTTACAAACTGGAGTTGAATGGTACTTTTAAAGCTTCAACAAAGCTTGCTGTATGCTCTGCAAATGCTTTGTCAAAGCATGCTCTTATACAAGCTGAAGCCTGTGTGAAACAGGCCTAAGAGACTCGAACCTTGATTTGGAACACCTCCCCAATGGAACACAGTGGACAAAAATGGGTTACAGCCATTCCATATCCAAATTTACAATAAATGAAGCACTGCAGGGCATAGCCAGGTAGTATCCCTTCCCTAACTGAGTTACGTCTAGCTTGCTAAATCACTGTGTATCAGAAATGAAGACACGTGACGTGTCGTAATGCATAGGAAGTAGCCGTAGGCAAACCAACAGTGAACAGGACGCGAGGAGGCGCTGAGAACGCCGGTGATGTTCAAAAATTTTAACTCTTCATGCCATGTTTTAATTTCTTTAATGTACGAGTACATCTTACTATTAAAATAAATTCAACTAATTGTTTACAAACTTACTACACTAGTGGAGGCTTCTCTGTTCCCCTTTCTACCTCCCCTGGTGTTATGTCATTTTTGAGCCAGTGACATTAAGCACTGTAGGTACTTAGCACAGAGGCATTAAAGGGAGAAAGACCTGACCGGAGCATTCACTAGACTCTGCAGACTTTGGATACCCCAGCAGTGCGGACAGGAGATACCCCTTAAAGGCACATACCCAACTGGCTTGAGGCTCTGCAAATCTCCAGATACCGCTATATTGGGGATACAGGACACCCCAGAAAGGCGTATGTTAATCAGACCTGAGGTGAGAGGCTAGAGAGACCAGTCAAGGATACCCCACAAATAGATGAAACCTAATTGCTTTATCCACATAGCCAAACGCATAGGATTTATGCTCGGAAATATCTGACAGCACTCTGGAGCAATATTGAACTACTATTGATATCAATATTATCTGTTTTTATGCCCCTAGTGGATTCATCTATTTATTTATTTATTTTCATCACACCATTGATTCATCTGTTTATTTACTTTTTTACTCATTTATTTATCACACCATCTATTCATTGATTTATCACTCTTCTTTATCACATTATTCACTATTATCAATAGCATTATAACTTTGATGCATTTTATGCACTTTTAGATACTTTATTTGATAATTAGCTTATTAATTATGCTACTCATGCGATTCACTTTGTAGCTACTTTTAGCACTGGACACTCACAATTTTAGCCAATTGTCACCATTGTTGATTTTACCCACGTGATTTTTATCTTTTATGCGATTTACTTGCGATACAACATCCACTAATTTTTCTATGCGATTTTTATATTTGTATGCGATTTTTACATCCATTTTGTGATATTTATATGCATTTCTGATCTTTACATCTATTTAGGATTGTATTTATTTTTACACCTATTTAGGACTGTATTTATTTATTACCTCCAGATCATTAACCTCTATTAGTGTTACAATCAGCTAGCAATCACTTTACTGTTATTTATCCCTATTTGCGCGAAATTCCTTACCTATTCTATATATTTATATATTTCCTATTTGGATCAATGAGTTTAGGAATTTAGTGAAGTTCAGCCACTAGTAAAATATTGTTTTACCCAGATGCACAGCTACTGATAGTTTTTCCCTTCCTTTCCTTTTGATGTCGATCAAGTGAAAGATTTAGCTTGTCTGCTAGAGGAAGAAGAGGCTTATTTTAATCAAATGTTGTCTAGGCACTCTAGGCAACTGAATGTATTTACTAGGTCTACTATCCAGTAGGTTGCAGCATTTGTCAGGCATAATCAGCTCCTAGGAAACCTTGGATCTGAGATACACATTACCTAGTCCTAAAGCCAGCACTCACAGAGTCACACCACTGCTCTTCAATGCTCAAAATATTTAGCCCAAACTCAGTTCCCATAAATTACAATGCCAGCAAACTAACATTCTAACCTGTTTGCCATTGCCCCCCCCCCCCCCCCATATATTATATCCCCAGCCATCTTCCTATCAGCTATTTAGGTTTCTAGTCACAGTTCCATTACCAATAGCAGTGACTTCTCCAGTTGAGTTCTTTAAATCAACTGGGTCATCTATCCTGAACACTTCCAGAACTACTAGGATTCTACTGCACCAGTCCTTCATGCTTTGTCTCAAGGTACTGTGGTTTTGCCTATAGCAATGTACTGTAGAGAGCGGAATGTAGTTTTGAACTGCAGTGACTAGAGGCTCAAAGTTTTAGGTGGCAGCAGTTTTGAGCCTCTAGTCTAGTCAATGCAGTTTATAACTTCAAATCTCTTTTCTCTACAGTACAGTGCTATAAGACTGACTATTGCTGACCAACACTCTAAAACTGCATTTACCACAATACCACTGCCTTTGACATCAACCTTCAACCTACCAGTACTCATATTTAAAGACAAAATTTGAGCCCACTATTCTACCAGATGTTGGAGATAACTACTTGCAAGACTGAATTCAGTAGAACCTTTTGTGATGCTCTCTGCAATAAAAATGAACATGTTTTTGGCTGTGTCATTGACGTCTGAGAGCTGAACATTTATTCACCCTATCATGCCTGCAATAAGCTGCTTCCTGACAGTTATACAATGATTTTCTCCCAACTCTATTCATTATAAAAAATAAATAAAGAAAAAAAAAACACTAGACATATGATGTACATATTTCTATGAACTTATTATACATACAAAAAAAAAAAAAAGAAAAACAGTCATATCAGCAGTGCAGGTGTCAAAAGTAGAAATGTTTTGCTGTAAGGCCTGGATCTCAGTGGTAATCCACTCAAATAAATGGTAAATCGCAGGTATGCTGCCCTCTTCTGGCTGACTGGGAAATCTCTAGCATGAACTATAAATAACAAAAAAGACCTTGTGCATTATCTTTAAAAAATTTTAATAGATTAGGAAGATGTCAAAAACATACTCACTAAAACCATACAGCTATAGACAACAAGGGATACGTAAACCCCAATAGCTGACACTGGAAACAAGATACAAATTGACATAACTCAATAACAAGCAAACATTTGATGCATTTCAAAGGCAAAATCCTCTTTCTCAGAAATTAGGTGCCTGTCAGTGTGATCCATGGTTAAAGTGAATGTAAAGGCACAATTTAGTTAAAATAACAAACATGTCATACTTACTTGCTATGTGCAATGGATTTGCACAGAGCAGTCCCACCCTTGCTCTGGGTTCCTCCCCCACCAACTTCCCCCATAGCAAGCCGCTTGCTACAGGGGCACTCATCCATGCTCGCTCTTAAGCAAGCTCTGTGTGTCTATAAGACACACGGGGCACGACTCGGCCCTGCCTCCCACTCCCTCCTCACTGGCTGTGATTGACAGCAGCAGAAACCATTGTGTCTCAGCCAATGAGGATAGAGAGAACACAGATATCCTTGGCTCTCGTGCACATCACTGGATCAAAAGCTGCCTCAGGTGAGTGAAAGGAGGGAGGGGCTGGGGGGGAAGCTGCTTGCAGAAGGTTTTTTTACCCTAATGCATTAAGGTAAAAAAAAAACTTCTGCCTTTAGAACCACCTTAAATAAACTTACAAATTACTATAATCTAACTGTGTGCCACTCCTTTTGTACACATAAAGGAGGAGCTAACATGGGTGTTATTTAACTATTAGATTCCCATCATCTACACTTGAACCTCCCCATTTGGGGACACTTGGTCCTGTTTGTCTACTACATTGATGATACATTGATGATATTTCTGTTTCGGACAATTTTGCAGACTGAAAAGCACCTGCACTCGGTTGGAAGATTATGATGAACTAAGCCTTATTCTAAAGAAAAAAGGTTTTTGTGAGTATGTTTTTGACATCTTCCTAATTTAAAGCTGATTTCCAGGAATTCAGACACTTTGTAATATGTGCATGCATACTTTCAGTTAAGTCCATCAAGGTGCATGCCACCTGCTGGACTTATTACTTACATCTGACAGGTTTATGGCACTCCCAGAGTATATACTCAGAATCTGAGAGGAGAGAAGCACACAGAGCAGCTATGCTGCCCCTCCCCTCCTTTCTGCTGCCATTTCACAGAAGCCTTTGTAATGAGTTTACATAATACAAAGGCTTCCGGGATTAGGCAAGAGGAGGGAAGGGGAGGGTCGGGCATATGAAATAAAAAAAACAGCGCTCAATGGGATCATGAAAAAAGTTTATTTGAGAATGTGCTCTAATGACAGAACAGAGCAGGAAACAGTTCAATAGGGCATACTGTTCAGATCTTTGAAGGAATATAGTGAAACCATAGATTAGAAATAAAAAATTACAGCATTGCACCATACCGCCTCAGGTCCTGAAGACTGGGGATGTGTCAAGGTGTTATTAATCCTTCACTTTTAGCTGTGTACAAGGGCCGGCTTCACACTCCATATGCAAAAAAAAGCAGATGATATTGTGGAGGGGGAGGGAGAGAGACACTCTCCTCTGATTGCAACAGATGCTGCTGGACGCAGGGAAGAGGATGGAATAAACAGTAGCAATGTTGTGCTGGACTTACTCAGCCGTCAGCGCTGAAGGCATCACACATCTAGCTGTGGGGGAGGGAGGAAACACACAGCCTGAAGACCCGGAGGAGAAAGGACATCGCCACTAGTCTGGAACACAGGACGGCAGGGCGCCAGCTGATAAGATTGTTATGGCGACCGTGACTTACTAGTTTTGCGCGCATGCGCTTTGTCAAAGTCACGGGAGCCATGGTGTGGATAGAATTTAAAGATAAAAAGGCGCCAAAAACAGGGAAAAGAGGGAGGGATGTAATTAATAACATCAATTAACCCCCTGTCTTCACTACCCTTGTGATGTGTACATAAACAATGGACAGAACAATACAGAGACTACTTTCTTACAACAGCATAACCAAAAAAAACTTTAAATTGAAATAAATCAAAAATTAATAAAAGATTAGAAAGAAAAAATAAATAAATAAATAAATAATTTTTTTTTTTATATAAATATAAAATAAAAATAAAAAAAAAGGAGAAATAAAAATAAAAATAAAAAAATTATATATAAAAATATATAAATCTATATAAATCTATGTAATAATAAATCAATAATTATTGTAATCACGCCATGTCCCCAAGCACATACATATGTGCATGGATGCATAGACCTGAATGCATAAGACCATACAAATTCATATCTACATCTACATATGTCACTACTGGTAAGGAATAATATTAAAAAAATAAAAAAATATAAAAATCTATATAATATGTATATATCATTGCGCACATATTTGTATCTCTCTTTATCGTGCACGCTCTATATATAGACGGTAAGGTTAATTGTATAAATTAGTGCAATAAAAATGTGTTCATAATTGCTTTAAAACCATATTAAAAAAACATTTTAAAAAGGACAATTTAAAAAAAAAAAAAAAAAACACACGTTTTGAAAAACTTGTTCAAATAATGGGTATGTACTAAAATTATCACATAATGCTCAAAACATCAATTTCTTCATTCATTCCCTCAGGTGCAAGGGAACCCAAACGGTATATCCAAAAGGTTTCCTTTCGGCATAGACGGGAAAACCTTTCGTTATCCGTAAGGGTATCCTTGGGTATGACCTCTATTGCACGTACCTCCATGAGGCTAAAATCTTTATTATGGGCCTGACAAAAATGACGCGGAACACTGTGCTTAACGCACCCTTTCTTTGTCAATCTCCGGTGTTCCCCTACCCTAATCCGCAGAGTGCGGATAGTGCGTCCTACATAGAGCATACCACAGGGACACCATAAAACATACACTACAAACTCAGTAGAGCAAGTAATAAATTGTTTAGTTTGGAAACATTCACCTTTCTTGGTGGTTATCTCCGAGCACCCATGGGGAATGGATTGGCATGTAAGGCAACCTCTCTTATGGCATTGAAAAATGCCAGGCCTATCCTCAAAGTAGGTACTATTGGTGTCATCTATTAGAACTTTGGGTTTTGTAATTTTACTGGGGGCAATGATGTTTTTTACTGTGCGGGATCGCCTAAACGTCACCTGTGGTTTAGGGGGAAGAACCGGTGCCAGAATGTGATCGAGTTTTAAGATTGCGTAATGTTTATAAATTATTTTGGAAATTGATCTAAACTTGGTGTTAAAATTTGAAACAAACCTCGCTGAATGGGCCATATCTTCGGGGGTTCCTTTTTGATCCACCGAGAGGTAGCGTCTCATTCGAAAAGAGAGCATTGGAAATTAATTCCTTGGGATACCCTTTTTCCACAAACTTTTTCTCCATCACTCGTCCCTGTGTTTTATACTCATCCAATTTGGTACAATTTCTGCGCAATCTGTGAAATTGACCATTTGGAATGTTCTTTATCCATGTTGGATGATGACAGCTATCAAAATGGAGATAGGAATTCCCGGATGTTGGTTTAGTGTGGTTCCTCGTAATTATGGCCTCATTCTCGTGAAATAAAACCAGATCCAAGAAAATTAATTCCTTCTGGCTCACCTCATGAGTAAATGCCAAACCAAAAATATTGTCGTTACAATATTCTGCAAAGGAGAGGAAAAGATCTTTATCACCACTCCAAATTATTAGAATATCGTCAATATATCGTCCATAAAAGACGATATATTGAGAGAAAGGGTTATTCACCCATATCTTGTGGCTCTCCCAATAGCCCATTGTCAGGTTTGCATACCCTGGGGCAAAGTTTGCGCCCATTGCGGTCCCTTTCTGCTGTAGATAAAAACAATCTAAAAAAGTAAAATAATGATGGCGAAGACAAAAATCTATGCTATCGGACAAAAAAGCTGATTGGTTCGAATTCATATCGTCATTTTTACTAAGAAAATACTGTACAGCTGCAATGCCTACCTCATGAGGTATTGAGGGGTACAACGACGATACATCTAATGAGGCCCAAAGATAATTCTCCTGCCACAAATATTCTTTCAAAATGTCAATAACATGGCTGGAATCTTTGATATATGATGGTAATTGAGTAACCATTAGGCCCGCATATTGAAACTTTAATGCCGTATACAAAGACTTTATGGAATTGTGTGACATTCCAGCAAAGAACAATGCCCACAATTTGAACGTCGACGAACGGAAGGCACTTAAAAATCTTTTTCAATGCCTTAAGAGAGGTTGCCTTTCATGCCAATCCATTCCCCATGGGTGCTCGGAGATAACCACCAAGAAAGGTGAATGTTTCCAAATTAAACAATTTATTACTTGCTCTACTGAGTTTGTAGTGTATGTTTTACGGTGTCCCTGTGGTATGCTCTATGTAGGACGCACTATCCGCACTCTGCGGATTAGGGTAGGGGAACACACCGGAGATTGACAAAGAAAGGGTGCGTTAAGCACAGTGTTCCGCGTCATTTTTGTCAGGCCCATAATAAAGATTTTAGCCTCATATAGGTACGTGCAATAGAGGTCATACCCAAGGATACCCTTACGGATAACGAAAGGTTTTCCCGTCTATGCCGAAGGGAAACCTTTTGGATATACCGTTTGGGTTCCCTTGCACCTGAGGGAATGAATGAAGAAATTGATGTTTTGAGCATTATGTGATAATTTTAGTACATACCCATTATTTGAACAAGTTTTTCAAAATGTGTGTTTTTTTTTTTTTTTTTTTTAAATTGTCCTTTTTAAAATGTTTTTTTGATATGGTTTTAAAGCAATTATGAACACATTTTTATTGCACTAATTTATACAATTAACCTTACCGTCTATATATAGAGCGTGCACGATAGAGAGAGATACAAATATGTGCGCAATGATATATACATATTATATATATATTTTTTTATTTTTTTATTTATTTAATATTATTCCTTACCAGTAGTGACATATGTAGATGTAGATATGAATTTGTATGGTCTTATGCATTCAGGTCTATGCATCCATGCACATATGTATGTGCTTGGGGACATGGCGTAATTACAATAATTATTGATTTATTATTACATAGATTTATATAGATTTATATATTTTTATATATAATTTTTTTATTTTTATTTTTATTTCTCCTTTTTTTATTTTTATTTTCATTTTATATTTATATAAAAAAAATTTTTTTTTTTTTTTTTCTTTCTAATCTTTTATTAATTTTTGATTTATTTCAATTTAAAGTTTTTTTTGGTTATGCTGTTGTAAGAAATTAGTGTCTGTATTGTTCTGTCCATTGTTTATGTACATATCACAAGGGTAGTGAATGTTATTAATTACATCCCTCCCTCTTTTCCCCGTTTTCTGGCGCCTTTTTATCTTTAAATTCTATCCACACCATGGCTCCCGTGACTTTGACAAAGCGCATGCGCGCGAAACTAGTAAGTCACGGTCGCCATAACAATCTTATCAGCTGGTGCCCTGCCGTCCTGTGTTCCAGACTAGTGGCGATGTCCTTTCTCCTCCGGGTCTTCAGGCTGTGTGTTTCCTCCCTCCCCCACAGCTAGATGTGTGATGCCTTCAGCGCTGACGGCTGAGTAAGTCCAGCACAACATTGCTACTGTTTATTCCATCCTCTTCCCTGCGTCCAGCGGCATCTGTTGCAATCAGAGGAGAGTGTCTCTCTCCCTCCCCCTCCACAATATCATCTGCTTTTTTTTGCATATGGAGTGTGAAGCCGGCCCTTGTACACAGCTAAAAGTGAAGGATTAATAACATCTTGACACATCCCCAGTCTTCAGGACCTGAGGCGGTATGGTGCAATGCTGTAATTTTTAATTTCTAATCTTTGGTTTCACTATATTCCTTCAAAGATCTGAACAGTATGCCCTATTGAACTGTTTCCTGCTCTGTTCTGTCATTAGAGCAGATCCTCAAATAAACTTTTTTCATGATCCCATTGAGCGCTGTTTTTTTTAATTTCATTTGTGTTTGAACTTTGCTCTGAAAGTTAAACAGCTGCCTGGGGTCAGAATATATTCTACTTCTGAAGTTGCCTTGATATTTGGTTCAGATGAGACTGTTTTTTTGAGCACAGAGAATTTTGTGTGTTTCTATATATGAGGGTCGGGCATAGCACCTGCATTGACTACACTTGAAGAAACTGAGACTTGAACATCCAGCACTGGAAATCCTGATGATATCTTTCTAGAGCACAATACACCTGTTAGATGTAAATTAAAGAGATAAGGTTAGGAGGCGACATGCACCTCATTCGATTTAACATGTGGTATGACTGTGTTTTTTTTTTTTTTTTTAAAGTAGCTGAATTCCTGGAATTCAGCCTTAATAAACAGCTTTAAAGGTAATGCCTGAGGTCTTGCACCCTCTTTTTTGGTATTTATCATGAACCTACTATAGTTTAATGCTATGCTGAGGCTGATTGGAACATGCAGAACATGGTCCTTTAGAGAAAGCAGGCAATGTTAGGAAACCATCCCTATTTTACCTGCTGGTTGCACTCTGCTTCTGCATACTGCAGAATGCTTCTCCACTGGTCGCCATCTAGCAACTCCTTGTAGGTAAATATCTATGCTAGCACTAGTTCAAAAATGTAAAATTTGTTCTTAAAGAAGTGTGGGTAATATCAGGAAAAAAAAAAACCTTGCTTTGCACCTGCTAGATAGAAACTGTGCTGAAGTTGATGGCAGACTGCTATTTTAGTGTCCACTAGCAATGCCTTTCCTCCAAACAGTAGACCTCTGGATTTAGTTTACACCTTTGACTGGCTGCTGGGAAACTTTATATCTACCTATCCATTAGATGTATACTCTAGCATTCAGATAACGTATCTGCTGTATCCTGTGTTATTTTATTTAACTGATTTCTGTGGTCCTCTTCTGTACTAATTTAAAAAAACAAACTCAAACTAGAAAAGATACAATTTCTGGGGAAATTGTGTGACGTGTTCTTGCCTCCACCTACTGGAGTGGGCGGAGTAACTGGGTGAAGTGGCTTGAGTAACTAAACGTATTTATTTTTTTCAAAAATGATTATTTTTTTAATGATTTTTTTTAAATGATTTTTTTTTATTTTTATTTAATTATTTTAAAAAAAAAATTATTTTCAAAATTTTTTTTTTTTTTTTTCAAAAAATGTTTTTTTTTTCAAAAAATGTTTTTTTTTTTCAAAAAATGTTTTTTTTTTTCAAAAAATGTTTTTTTTTTTCAAAAAATGTTTTTTTTTTCAAAAAGATTATTTTTTTTAAATTTCCTCATTTTCATTTTTTTTTCTAAAATGATTGATTTTTTTTTTTTTATAAAAAAAAAAATTTAATTTTTTTTTGAGTTATTATTATTTTTTTTTTTTAAATGATATTTTTTTCAAAAAATATTTTTTTTCCCAAAAATATATTTTTTTCAAAAAAGATTTTTTTTTCAAATTTCCTAATTTTCATTTTTTTTTCTAAAATTATTTTATTTTTTATTTTTTTATTATTATTTTTTTTTCAAAAATGTTTTTTTTTTTTTTAATGATTTATTTTAATTATTATTTTTTTTTAAATGATATTTTTTTTCTAAAATAATTTTTTTTTCAAAAAATAATTTTTTTTTTAAATTTCCTAATTTTCATATTTTTTTCTAAAATTATTATTATTTTTTTTTTATTATTATTATTTTTTTTTAATTTTTTCTTTTCAAATTTCATACTCCCCTCAGAGCTGTGTGGGACTAGTTATAATTCCCCTCAGAGTTGTGTAGGACTACCTATAATCCCCCTCAGAGCTGTGTTGGACTACCTATAATTCCCCTCAGAGCTGTGTGGGACTACCTATAATTCTCCTCAGAGCTGTGTGGGACTACCTATAACCCCCCTCAGAGCTGTGTGGGACTACCTATAATCCCCCTCAGAGTTGTGTAGGACTACCTATAATCCCCCTCAGAGCTGTGTTGGACTACCTATAATTCCCCTCAGAGCTGTGTGGGACTACCTATAATTCTCCTCAGAGCTGTGTGGGACTACCTATAACCCCCCTCAGAGCTGTGTGGGACTACCTATAATCCCCCTCAGAGCTGTGTGGGACTACCTATAATCCCCCTCAGAGATGTGTGGGACTACCTATAATTCCCCTCAGAGCTGTGTGGGACTACCTATAATCCCCCTCAGAGATGTGTGGGACTACCTATAATCTCCCTCAGAGCTGTGTGGGACTACCTATAATCCCCCTCAGAGCTGTGTGGGACTACCTATAATCCCCTCAGAGCTGTGTGGGACTACCTATAATCCCCTCAGAGCTGTGTGGGAGGAGCTATAATTCCCCTCAGAGCTTTTGTCACCTCCCACTCTAGTTTTGAACATTTCTCCATTCATTCCTATGGGACAAATTTCGCCGCAAAAATGACGATATTTCGTGAACCATTCGGAAAAATGTTCCACAAAGTAATAGCACACCATTCGGGAACAATCCGCACGTTTTGGTATATATTCGGTATATGTAGCATAAAAACTGTGGGAGGAGTTAGCGTGCAAAATTTGGCTATAAGAATAATAATAATAACTAGAAAAAATACAATTTCTGGGGAAATTGTGTGACGTGTTCTTGCCTCCACCTACTGGAGTGGGCGGAGAAACTGGGTGGAGTGGCTTGAGTAACTAAACATTTATTTATTTTTTTCAAAAATAATTTTTTTTTTTTAATGATTTTTTTTAAATGATTTTTTAGATTTTTATTCAATTTTTTCTAAAAATAAATTTTTCAAAATTATTTTTTTTCAAAAAATTTTTCACTTTTTTTTTCAAATTTCGTAATTTTCATTTTTTTTCTAAAATGATTGATTTTTTTTTTATAAAATTTTTTTTTTTTTCAAAAATAATTTTTTTTTTTTTCAAAAATAATTTTTTTTTTTCAAACATAATTTTTTTTTCAAAAATAATTTTTTTTTAATTATTATTATTTTTTTTTAAATGATTTTTTTTTCTAAAAATGTTTTTTTTTTCAAATTTCCTAATTTTCATTTTTTTTTTTCTAAAATTATTTTATTTTTATTTTTTTTTTTATTATTATTTTTTTTTTTTAATTTTTTTTTTTCAAAAATTATTTTTTTTTCTACAAATGTTTTTTTTTTCAAATTTCCTAATTTTCATTTTTTTTCTAAAATTATTTTATTTTTATTTTTTTTATTATTATTATTTTTTTTTAATTATTTTTTTTTTCAAATTTCATAATTCCCCTCAGAGCTGTGTGGGACTAACTATAATCCCCCTCAGAGCTGTGTGGGACTACCTATAATCGCCCTCAGAGCTGTGTGGGACTACCTATAATCGCCCTCAGAGCTGTGTGGGACTACCTATAATCCACCTCAGATGTGTGGGACTACCTATAATCCCCCTCAGAGCTGTGTGGGACTACCTACAATCCCCTCAGAGCTGTGTGGGACTACCTATAATCCCAGTCAGAGCTGTGTGGGACTACCTATAATCCCCCTCAGAGCTGTGTGGGACTACCTATAATTCCCCTCAGAGCTGTGTGGGACTACCTATAATCCCCCTCAGAGCTGTGTGGGACTACCTATAATTCCCCTCAGAGCTGTGTGGGACTACCTATAATTCCCCTCAGCTGTGTGGGACTACCTATAATTCCCCTCAGAGCTGTGTGGGACTACCTATAATTCCCCTCAGCTGTGTGGGACTACCTATAATTCCCCTCTGAGCTTTTGTCACCTCCCACTCTAGTTTTGATCATTTCTCCATTCATTCCTATGGGACAAATTTCGCCGCAAAAATGACGATATTTCGTAAACCATTCGGCGAAACGACGAAGACTACCTATAATTGCCCTCAGAGCTATGTGGGAGGAGCTATAATTCCCCTCAGAGCTTTTGTCACCTCCCACTAGTTTTGAACATTTCTCCATTCATTCCTATGGGACAAATTTCGCCGCAAAAATGACGATATTTCGCGAACCATTCGGAAAAACGTTCCACAAAGTAATAGCACACCATTCGGGAACAATCCGCACGTTTTGGTATATATTCGGTATATGTAGCATAAAAACTGTGGGAGGAGTCAGCGTGCAAAATTTGGCTATAATAAGAATAATAATAATAATAATAATAACTAGAAAATCTACAATTTCTGGGGAAATTGTGTGACGTGTTCTTGCCTCCACCTACTGGGGGGGTCATAATGTTTTGGCTGATCATGGGGGGTCATAATGTTTTGGCCGATCATGGGGGGGTCATAATGTTTTGGCTGATCATGGGGGGTCATAATTTTTTGGCTGATCATGGGGGGGTCATAATGTTTTGGCTGATCATGGGGGGGGTCATAATGTTTTGGCTGATCATGGGGGGGTCATAATGTTTTGGCTGATCATGGGGGGGTCATAATGTTTTGGCTGATCATGGAGGGTCATAATGTTTTGGCTGATCATGTGGGACTACTTATAATCCCCCTCAGAACTGTGTGGGACTACCTATAATTCCCCTCAGAGCTGTGTGGGACTACCTATAATCCCCCTCAGAGCTTTGTGGGACTACCTATAATCCCCTCAGCTGTGTGGGACTACCTATTATACCCCTCAGAGCTGTGTGGGACTACCTATAATCCCCCTCAGAGCTTTTGTCACCTCCCACTCTAGTTTTGATCATTTCTCCATTCATTCCTATGGGACAAATTTCGCCGCAAAAATGACGATATTTCGTGAACCATTTGGCGAAACGTTCCACAAAGTAATAGCACACCATTCGGGAACAATCCGCACGTTTTGGTATATATTCGGTGTATGTAGCGTAAAAACTGTGGGAGGAGTTAGGGTGGTAAATTTGGCTATAATAAGAATAATAATAACTAGAAAAAATACAATTTCTGGGGAAATTGTGTGACGTGTTCTTGCCTCCACCTACTGGAGTGGGCGGAGAAACTGGGTGGAGTGGCTTGAGTAACTAAACATTTATTTATTTTTTTCAAAAATAATTTTTTTTTTTTAGTGATTTTTTTAAATGATTTTTTTGATTTTTATTCAATTTTTTCTAAAAATAAATTTTTCAAAATTATTTTTTTCAAAAAATTTTCACATTTTTTTTTTTCAAATTTCGTAATTTTCATTTTTTTTCTAAAATGATTTATTTTTTTTATAAATTTTTTTTTTTTCAAAAATAATTTTTTTTTTTTTCAAAAATAATTTTTTTTTTTTCAAAAATAATTTTTTTTTTCAAAAATAATTTTTTTTTTCAAAAAATAATTTTTTTTTCAAAAATAATTTATTTTTAATTATTATTAGTTTTTTTTAAATGATTTTTTTTTCTAAAAATGTTTTTTTTTTCAAATTTCCTAATTTTCATTTTTTTTTCTAAAATTATTTTATTTTTATTTTTTTTATTATTATTATTTTTTTTTAATTATTTTTTTTTTTCAAATTTCATAATTCCCCTCAGAGCTGTGTGGGACTAACTATAATCCCCCTCAGAGCTGTGTGGGACTACCTATAATCGCCCTCAGAGCTGTGTGGGACTACCTATAATCGCCCTCAGAGCTGTGTGGGACTACCTATAATCCACCTCAGATGTGTGGGACTACCTATAATCCCCCTCAGAGCTGTGTGGGACTACCTACAATCCCCCTCAGAGCTGTGTGGGACTACCTATAATCCCAGTCAGAGCTGTGTGGGACTACCTATAATCCCCCTCAGAGCTGTGTGGGACTACCTATAATTCCCCTCAGAGCTGTGTGGGACTACCTATAATCCCCCTCAGAGCTGTGTGGGACTACCTATAATTCCCCTCAGAGCTGTGTGGGACTACCTATAATTCCCCTCAGCTGTGTGGGACTACCTATAATTCCCCTCAGAGCTGTGTGGGACTACCTATAATTCCCCTCAGCTGTGTGGGACTACCTATAATTCCCCTCTGAGCTTTTGTCACCTCCCACTCTAGTTTTGATCATTTCTCCATTCATTCCTATGGGACAAATTTCGCCGCAAAAATGACGATATTTCGTAAACCATTCGGCGAAACGACGAAGACTACCTATAATTGCCCTCAGAGCTATGTGGGAGGAGCTATAATTCCCCTCAGAGCTTTTGTCACCTCCCACTAGTTTTGAACATTTCTCCATTCATTCCTATGGGACAAATTTCGCCGCAAAAATGACGATATTTCGTGAACCATTCGGAAAAACGTTCCACAAAGTAATAGCACACCATTCGGGAACAATCCGCACGTTTTGGTATATATTCGGTATATGTAGCATAAAAACTGTGGGAGGAGTTAGCGTGCAAAATTTGGCTATAATAAGAATAATAATAATAATAATAATAATAATATATATGTGAGATAACAATAAGTGATCTTGCTATGCAAGAACACTTAATAACTAGAAAATCTACAATTTCTGGGGAAATTGTGTGACGTGTTCTTGCCTCCACCTACTGGAGTGGGCGGAGTAACTGGGTGGAGTGGCTTGAGTAACTAAACTTTTTATTTATTTTTTTCAAAAATGATTATTTTTTTAATGATTTTTTTTTAAATGATTTTTTTAAATGATTTTTATTTATTTATTTATTTATTATTTTTTTTAATTTCCTAATTTTCATATATTTTTTCTAACATGATTGATTTTTTTTTTGTATAAAAAAATAAAAAAATGTATTATTTTTTTTTTATTTTTTTTTTTATATTTATTTCAAAAAAAATTTTCTTTCAAAAATTTTTTTTTTTCAAATTTCCTAATTTTCATTTTTTTTCTAAAATGATTGATTTTTTTTTTATAAAAAAAAAAATTAATTTTTTTGAATTATTATTTTTTTTAAATGATTTTTTTTTTTTTTTTTTTCAAAAATTATTTTTTTTTCAAAAAATTATTTTTTTTTCAAAAATTATTTTTTTTTTTCAAAAATTATTTTTTTAAAAGAATATTTTTTTTTCAAATTTCCTAATTTTTTTTTCTAAAATTAATATTATTATTTTTTTTTTATAAACATTTTTTTTTTTCAAATTTTTTTTTTTTTTAATGATTTTTTTTTTTAATTATTATTATTTTTTTAATGATATTTTTTTTCTAAAATAATTTTTTTTTTCAAAAAAGATTTTTTTTTTTTCAAATTTCCTAATTTTCATTTTTTTTTCTAAAATTATTTTATTTTTTATTACTATTATTTTTTTTTTAATTATTTTTTCTTTTCAAATTTCATAATTCCCCTCAGAGCTGTGTTGGACTACCTATAATTCCCCTCAGAGCTGTGTAGGACTACCTATAATTCCCCTCAGAGCTGTGTTGGACTACCTATAATTCCCCTCAGAGCTATGTAGGACTACCTATAATTCCCCTCAGAGCTGTGTGGGTCTACCTATAATCCCCCTCAGAGCTGTGTTGGACTACCTATAATTCTCCTCAGAGCTGTGTGGGACTACCTATAATTCTCCTCAGAGCTGTGTGGGACTACCTATAATTCTCCTCAGAGCTGTGTGGGACTACCTATAATTCCCCTCAGAGCTGTGTGGGTCTACCTATAATCCCCCTCAGAGCTGTGTTGGACTACCTATAATTCTCCTCAGAGCTATGTGGGACTACCTATAATTCTCCTCAGAGCTGTGTGGGACTACCTATAATTCCCCTCAGAGCTGTGTTGGAGGAGCTATAATTCCCCTCAGAGATGTGTGGGACTACCTATAATTCCCCTCAGAGATGTGTGGGACTACCTATAATTCCCCTCAGAGATGTGTGGGACTACCTATAATTCCCCTCAGAGCTGTGTGGGACTACCTATAATCCCCCTCAGAGATGTGTGGGACTACCTATAATTCCCCTCTCAGAGCTGTGTGGGACTACCTATAATTCCCCTCAGAGCTGTGTGGGACTACCTATAATTCCCCTCAGAGCTGTGTGGGACTACCTATAATCCCCCTCAGCTGTGTGGGACTACCTATAATTCCCCTCAGAGCTGTGTGGGACTACCTATAATTGCCCTCAGGGCTGTGTGGGAGGAGCTATAATTCCCCTCAGAGCTTTTGTCACCTCCCACTCTAGTTTTGAACATTTCTCCATTCATTCCTATGGGACAAATTTCGCCGCAAAAATGACGATATTTCGTGAACCATTCAGAAAAATGTTCCACAAAGTAATAGCACACCATTCGGGAACAATCCGCACGTTTTGGTATATATTCGGTATATGTAGCGTAAAAACTGTGGGAGGAGTTAGCGTGCAAAATTTGGCTATAATAAGAATAATAATAATATATATGTGAGATAACAATAAGTGATCTTGCTATGCAAGAACACTTAATAATATATATGTGAGATAACAATAAGTGATCTTGCTATGCAAGAACACTTAATAATAATAATAATAATAATAATATATATGTGAGATAACAATAAGTGATCTTGCTATGCAAGAACACTTAATTACAGAATCTGTATTTAAAACAGGCTAAGTATTATGGGTTTTCATAGGCAACTATTGTATTCTCTATAGAAAATATTATATTTTTACATTGGCATGCGAATGTGTACAAAATGTGAATTTTTTCCTGCTATAGAATGTCAGGGTTTTTTTACTTAGTAAATGTGGCAAAGAATGTGCATTAAAATGTATAATAACTAAGAAAATGGCTCCTTGAAAAGGTTTAATGAGTTTAAAAATGCCACAAAGTCACCATTTTGCATTATTAGACAGACTTTCAGGTGGTCTTGTTTTGCCTAAATTGCAGTTTTCTTTATTCAAACAATTTACCAATCACAGGATGCATTTTTTAAGTAATTTTATTTAGCTGCTGTGAATATACCTCCTGTTCAAATACGCAACCATATGGCATGTATAGAGAAATAAATGGATGCTTTACTTTTTCTCTTGAACACGCACAAACAGCAGAGGAAGTAGGCACAAATGGCAAACCATTCCTATATACATTCCTATGAGAACAGCTCTCCCGCTCTGAACATTTTCCTGGTTTGATTAAAAAGATTTACAAGGAAACCTGTACTGAGGAAATATTGAGGATGTCTGTAATACTATTTCCTTTTAAAAATCATAGCTTCCATTGTCCATTGAGGAGAGATCTAGATTTACTTTGGAGTTAAATAACCATACAAATGCTTGAGCTTGAGACTGCAGGCCACATAAAAATGAGTTGAATTCTAATATGCCTAAAAATGTATTGTAGAGAGTCTTTTATCTTTTCTAATGCATCAAAATGGAAACTTGACAGACGTTATAGACACAAATAGTTTTGAATACTTTGATAGACACTGGTAAATATACTTGTACAAAACTGCATATACAGTATGTATTCCCTACCCCTATACATACCCCTTTTCCTAAAGTCCTTCTGCAGATCTGATGATGATAATAATAATAGTAAAATGTTTTATTTATAGGCACCTTTCAGAACAACCAAGGTCACCTTACAAGAATAGCAACAGAGCAATTCAAAAATTAATTATTAATTAAATATAAATTACATAAACATAAAATTACAAAAACAAGTCAAACAGAGTATGCTAGTTTAAAGAGATGAGTTTTGTGACGTGATTTGAAGATGGGTAGGAAGTCAATATTGCGGATGTTAGTAGGCAGGGCATTCCAAAGTCGAGGAATAGAGTGGTTAAAGACTCTCAGTCCCATAGTGGTCAGGGGGGCGGATGGAACATTGAGATAAATGGAAGAAGATGACCTGAGAATGTGGAAGGGTCTGTTAATATGGGGGAGTTCAGAAAGGTATGGAGGAGCGAGGTTATGAATGAACTTAAAGTAACAGTGGAAGAAACTAGTGGAGCTGCTGAAGTACAGGAGTGATGTGATTAAAGGAAGTAGATCTGGTGATGTTAAGGGCAGCAGAATTCTGAACCAGTTGTAGTTGATGGAGAGACTTGAGAGAAAGACCAAAAAGAAGGAAGTTACAATAATCTATGCGGGAAGTTACCAGATTGTGAACAAGAACAGCAGTGCCATTGGGTGTGAGGAATGAACGGGGGTGATTAATCTTTCTTAGATGGAAATATACTGACCAAGTAACATTACTGATATGAGCTTGGAAAAAGTGTACAGTCGAGGATGAGAGTGAGACCCAGAATCTTTACCTGAGGGGAGGGAAAGACTGTGGAGTTATTAATAATGACTGAAAAACTGTTGAGCTTTGTCAAAGGCCTTATCCCTGGCATCCCTGACCACCGTTTGGAGCTTGATAGAGTTATTAATAATGACTGAAAAACTGTTGAGCTTTGTCAAAGTGGATTGCATGCCAATGTCTCAATTCCCCGATCAAGCGTAGGAAAATCTTCTAATTTTACCACTCATTGCATGCTGACGTCATCCTGCTTCAGGAGACACACTTCCCCTCTACATTTAAACCCTCTTTTTTACATCAACACTTTACACAATTTTTTTTAGCTTCTGCTGAGAACAAAACTAAAGGGGTGGCGATTTGTTTTGCTAAACACGTAAACCTGTCCCTCACGGACACTATTGTGGATGAGAAAAAAGTGGAAGGGTGGTAGTAGGTTTACTACCCAACTTTTGGGGATATTATCAGGCGGCTAGAGGTAGGGGGACCAGACAAGGGTGCCCACTATCGCCGCTTTTGTTCGCAATAGCTATCGAAACTTTAGCCATCGCTCTGAGAACAAACCCCGACGTTAAAGGGGTTAATTGTGGCCCCCGGGAGCACAAATGTGCACTATATGCAGATGACCTGCTCCTCTTGGTCACTTCCCCCCTGACTTCATTACCAGTGATCCTTCGGACTCTACGTGAATTCAGTGGGATTTCAGGTCTACGGGTTAACATGGACAAATCACTGGCCTTGAACATAACTCTCCCTCCGGATCTTCTCAAACAGCTAACGGACAATTTCTCCTTTACCTGGGCACTTCGCCAGATCCCATATTTGGGTATCAAGCTTACCTCAAGTATTGAAGGTTTATTCCTAGCAAATTATCCCCCCATGGTACAGAAATGTAAACAGGACATGGAGAGGTGGTCTAGATGTGCTCTATCCTGGCTGGGCAGAATTCATGCGGTCAAAATGACACTGCTACCAAAGCTCCTGTATCTTTTCCGCTCTCTACCAATTCCGATACCCAAACGCTTTATTACTAAAATACAGTCGGGTATATTACGCTTTATTTGGGGTAATAAGGGTTACAGGTGTCCTTCTATTACGCTCTAGAGATTAAAGACACAAGGGGGTTTGGGACTACCCAACTTGTGGGGATATTATCAGGCGGCTAGACTAGCACAAATATCCTTGGCCTACTCGAGTCATAACAAACCAGATTGGCTTGCTATGGAACGACAATCTGTCCCATTGAACACGATAGATTTTCTTTTAGGCTGTGTGCCGAAAGACAGACCAGCAATAAAGGCACCCACTCTCTCTCACTCTATCGCACTTAGCTCCAAACTTTTCGCCCGTGGCACCCTAATTTCCCCACTGCACCCTCTAAAACACATATTCCATAATCCTGACTTTCCCCCTGGAATGAACATTGAATCATTTAAATGGTGGACCGACAAGGGCCTTTATCGTATTGGACACTTTTTTCTCCCCTGCAGGACCCCTCTCACTGACACACTATAAGAAGAAAGTGGATTTACCTGACTCAGAACTATTTAGACATGCACAGATCTCCCACTTTATACACTCCATCTGTAACAACAAACCCCTACCCCCCGATATTACTCCTTTTGAACGCTGGTGTATCACGACGGAGGATCAGAAGGGAGGCATTTCACTGATTTATATGGCACTTATGACTAAACAATCCAAACCCTCTTAAGCCCGAGCCTGGGAGCACGACATGGACGAGTCTTGGGACGCTACGACGTGGTATCTTGCCTCAACGAGAGCAGGAACAAATTGTTGCTAAACTCAATGACAAAACTGAGCAATTCAGAGACGTTTGGGAACCTTGGGCGACCCTTTGTGATATCTCACTCATTCCTGGCGTACCCCCAGGAGCTATGAACTCCCGAGACACTAGTGAATGAGTTTGGCATTACCTTCCTTTCTTCTTTCCTCCCCCCTCACACGTTTTTCTCTCCCCCCTTTTTTATTTATTTTATCGCCTCTCTTGGCGAATACATTCGCCTTCATGCTATCATACTGGTTAGTCTCTTGCCACTTTATATGAATCGGTAACTTTATGGTGACTATTACACCGCCACTTCCGTTCTGACACTGACCCAGGATTTATTTTGCATGGGATAGCTCTGTGTCCTCGTCTCCTGGGCTGCAGCAGGATCCCAATTGGGGCTCCTGGGAGCACAGGGTTCTCAGGGTTCTTCTAGCCCTGGCTCATTGTCACGGAATGCTGGGCTGCAATGGACCGTTACATCTTGGTCTGCAGGGACGAACACCTGCTGACTGAGACGACATTCACAGTTGCTTTGACAAACTGCTGTGTTGCTTTGTATTTGTCTGTACAATGGCTCACCTGCATCATTTGTTATTGTTGCATAAGTTACACTTGTTCTCTCTTTGTTATGTTTGTGTTAAACCATAATAAAAATTTTCAAACAGAAAATGAAGGACACAAAAAAAATCAAAACGAACGACAGATTGCAAAAGATAGTAGAACAAACCCCAAAAATGTCTTCAAATATGTTAATAGTAAAAAGGTCAGGTCTGAGTATGTAGGCCCCTTTACACAATAATCTAGAGTGGATGACTGGGGACAAGGAGACAAAGGGACAAAGAGAAGGCAAATTGATTAAATACTTTCTTCAGCTCTGTGTATAGAGGGGAAACTCATGTCCATAGTGATACAGCCATAGTGATACAGCCCCAAATGATCCACCATTGCTCAAAAGTGATATGGTCCAGAAATATTTAGACAGAATAAAGGTGGATAAATCACCTGGACCAGATGGCATTCACCCACGCATCCTAAAAGAATTGATCTTTGTAATTTTAAGGCCATTGTTTTTAATATTTAGGGACTTGTTAATGACTGGAATGGTACCACTGAATTGGAGCAGGGCCAATATGGTGCCCATATTTAAAAAGGGATCAAAGTCTTTACCAAGTAACTATAGACCTGTTAGTTTAATGTCCATAGTCAGGAAGATACTGGAGAGTTTACTAAAAGACCACATAGACAAGTTCTTGCTGGAAAAAAATATTTTAGGCAACAGACAACATGGAGTCATGAAAGACAGAAGTTGTCAAACAAACCTGATTTCTGACTTTTTTATGAGGCAGTAACTCATTTGTAAGGTAAAGTCTACAGGCTTGGAAAGATCAATTTTTAAATGGATATAAAACTGGCTAAAAGACAGAATTCAGAGAGTAGTGGTTAATGACCCTTACGCTGAATGGTCTAAGGTTAGCAATGGTGCACCCCAAGGTTCAGTGCTTCATTTCTGTCTTTCCAGATGACACCAAGCTATGCAGTGGAATAACGTCCTTACAGGATATCTCCACTTTACAAGCCAACCTTAATGCAATGTCTAATTGGGCAACTAAGTTGAAAATTAATGTTGATAAATGTAAAGTTATGCACTTGTGGGCAAAGAATATGCATGCATCTTACATACTAGGGGGAGTAAAACTGGGGGAATCAATGGGGGAGAAGGATCTGGGAGTTTTGGTAGATCATAAGCTCAGTAATAGCATGCAATGCCAAGCTGCGGTTTCCAAAGCGAGCAAAGTCCTTTCTTGTATTAAGAGAGCTATGGACTCCAGAGAGAGAGATATTATTTTGCCCCTGTACAAATCATTAGTAATACCTAATCTGTAATATGCAGTTCAGTTTTGGGCACCAGTTCTCAAAAAGAATACCAGGGAACTGGAGAAAGTGCAGAGAAGGGCAACCAAACTGATAAGAGGAGATTAAGGGGGATATGATCAACATGTACAAATACATAAGTGGTCCATATAGTGAACTTGGTATTGAGTTATTCACTTTAAGGTCATCACAGAGGACAGGGGGCACTCTACATCTAGAGAAAAAAAGATTTCATGTCCAAATATGGAAAGGTTTCTTCACAGTAAGAGCTGAGAGACCAAGAGAAAGAAGATATATTTTAAACAGAAGGGGGCCCTGGACAGAACCCTTGTGTACACCAGTAGAGATGGTTGAGATTTGAAAAATTTGAGTTGGATGAATTGAGTATAGCCAGAAAGATAAGATTTAAACCAGTTCAGGTGTGTCAGTGAATGAAATGGAGGCTAGTCAGTCAAGATGGTCACAGCAGCTTTTTTCCTTAATTCTGGCAATGACAGGGGGGAGGCATTTTTAGAGGATTGAGTGGCTGTTATGTAATAATGTGTGTCTGCCACTCTGTCCTGGAGTATTGTGAGTCCAGTCTATGTGATGATGCACCTACTAGGGGAGCATGTAAATGAGAGGCTGGGCTCACAGATAATGGGCAGAATGACAAAGTGTTGTTCTGTTCTAAAAAGTATCTCCAGTGCTGATTCGAGAAGGAAGAAAGGGACAGCACTGGAGCATGGAGAGAGTGGGGAATATTTTTTTATTTTTATTAGAGAGTAGTGGATCCATAGAAAAAAATATTAAGTGGAGCTCTACTTTAATTCCCACTGTCTTGCTTCTTTTAGGTCAGAGAGGAGACTAGGGATTTTCAGGAGGTTGTCAAGAACAAGAAACAAGTGCTTCAAAGAAAGTCCAACTAGCAGAACTGCAGATCACTCATTATCCACTAATTTTGGTGCAAAGCACACCAAACTGATTTGCTCATCCCTAGCAGCCTTTGCACCTTTTTAAAGAAACATCATGATGTCAATACCAGAAATAAACTGTATTTGAACTGCATAGGCGTGCACAGGGGGTATGCCAGGTGTGCCTGGACACACCCTAATGACTATGTGTGGTGCCGATTCCCCCTACCGCCCGGGCTTCACCCCTCTCATTGTCCCACCGCCCTGCAGTGCTCCTGGCTTCCCTCCTCTCTTCTCCCCCCGGCTGCAGGGGATATTTCAGGATGGAGAGTGGAGGAAGGGGCTAGTAAATATTTATATTTGTGAATGAACAGGAAGCCACTCAGCACAGAGCACTTCCCATTCATTCACTGCCCCCATGCAGCTGAGGCTGCAGAGAAAGGCATGTGTGTTTGAGCTTTCAGATGCGCATCCAAATGCAAGAGACTGCGCACACCTGTGGCAATATGTAAGGGGTGCACAGTTCTGTTGTTTATGTATGAAAATAGGCCAATAGGTTCTTACCCTCACCATGATCTCAATGTGCTAGGGATCTGAAATGTTGCAATTTTTATAGGTGGATATCTTAGTAATATGAATTACAATTTTTGTTTTTGTAGGTCATGGTGAATTATAGTTAGAGCCAAGAGAAACAGAGTAGTTGTCATGCCGGACGAAGTTGAATAACGAGCCATGATTAGGTTCCTTCATCTTCAAGGGAAATTGGCCCAAATAATCTATGAAGAGATGTCAGCTGTGTATGGAGATTATTGTCCATCATCTGAGACTGTCAAACAATGAAAGAGAGAATTCAAGTCTGATTGCACAAATATACAGGATGACCCAAGGGAAGGTTGTCCGTAAACTGACACAGAACTAAGTGGGGTAGTGAAAGTTGAGCAGCTAGTGCTTGAGGAAAGACGTGTGACTATTAATTTCTTAGCTAGGGAGGTGAACATTAGTAGGGGGTCAGTTTACAACATATTACATAACATCTTACATATGAGCAAAGTGGCTGCACGTTGGGTTCCCAGGTTACTGACACTTTTCCAAAAACAGCAACGAGTGGAATGTGCACAAAGCATTTTCGACCTGTACCACCTGTCACTTTTGTTTGTGATTGTGACTATGAATCTCTGCCCCATCCACCTTACTCACCTGACCTGGCACCTTCAGGACTTCTTCCTGTTTCCAAATCTGAAGAAACATTTACAGGGAAGACGTTTCCACAATGATAGGGGAATTAATTACTGAAGTCGATAGCTGGTTTTCCTTCAACTCTGCATACTTCTACGCAGAAGGTATTAAAGGTCTGTTCCACAAATGTGAGAAGTGTGTAACCATAAAAGGTGTATATGTAGAGAAGGAAAACTCAGTGGATCAAATTTTAGATCCCTAGCACATCTGGATCTTGGTGAGGGTAAGAACTCATTGGCCTCCCCTCGTAAAAAACATACGAAATAAACACAAAAAAACACTGGATGTCCACCTGATCTATTAAGAAAAAAAGAACTGATTAATTTAGTCTGTCATTGAGAAAAAAACAAAGCTTGTCATCAGTGTACTAAATCTTTCCTCGGAAAATGCAGAGTACTTCCAATTAAGAGCAATCGGCTGGAAACCAATTTGTAGAAGGTCATTACAACCATTTCTAAATCTGGATATGCTTCTTGCTAGATTTTGAACTCATCAGTGGAGCCACCAAAAAGCTGCAGTGTGCTGGACTTTAACATTCAGTATGCTTTTTAATATGTTTTTACATGTAAATACTGATCTGGGTAAGGTTTTCAATATTTCCTAAGCATCCCAGTTTACTGCCTTAACTTTTTTGATATATTCACAATTCCACATTTTGGCAAGTATAGCTAAAGACATTGTCAAATCAGTTTATATTTTTATTTATATGAATATCCAGTGTATATATTTATATATATATATATATATATATATATATATATATATATATCATTGATAGTATTGGAATGAATTGCTTCACTGCTGCTCAATCTGACATATTTATTGGTAGTGTTTACAGCAGGAGATGGCATCAAAATATTTGTTTTCTGCTGTTATCATGCTGTGCTATTCAGATTCACTTAGTTCCAGAAAATGAGTCTTATTTTTTTTCTAATACTTTCTGAAAATAGATTCAAGCACAAAGAACATTCTTTTAGCTACCAGAATGACAGCGTTCATTGCATGACTCACCAAAATATAATATAAAAAACTAAGCACGATTGACATATGATTGCTATACTTGTTCCTGTTAGACTGTACTAGATGATTTGTGTGTATGTGTGGAAGTTTGTGTGTACATACGGGCCCATACTGGTGAAT